>CM022530.1:2719984-3919984 GCA_012273795.1 Dendrolimus punctatus | reverse complement strand
CCTAGCTTTTAGTCCTAAGCGATAAGAGGTAAGCGATAGTTGTTGCGATAGTTATTTACGTGCAGATTAGTCAAAACACTGGAATAGCCTTAGAAAAGTTATATGAAACTCGCTGTATGTGCCTATAATATTCTAGGTTTGTTTTCAAATTTACCATGATTTGGTGATGAATTTATTTAAAAAATCGGTTCACAATTGACGGAGAAATCGTGTAACAAGCGAAACAGCCGAATTAAGAATCTCCTCCTTTTTGAAGTCGGTTAAAGATAAGGACTCATAATCTTAACAAACAAAATAAATTTTAACCTAATTAAAATTCTCCATACATATTGTCATACCATGATTGACAATAAATAGATATTCAGAGAGCAACGCTTCGTCCACATCTTGTCCGTATTAGCGATTCAATTTTCGCTATTTTCAAGCTTAGACGTAACATTTACAGAATAATTAGCAACCGTAATTTGATTCCGTTCATCTTTAAATGATGCGTGTTGTTGGAGCCTGAACATTGTTCTGCTCTGCTAGGAGCACAGCCGCCAACGCTGTAACACACACTAGTGAGCCTTATACTGTCTGACGACGTTTACGCATACATCAAATCACATGTCGTTTCTTTTGTTGCGTATACACCTGTAGTGTGGTCTAAATACAGAAAAATATAATTATAACAGTTTACTGATTACTTTTTCTTTGATACGACAGAGGAATGTCTTTTCTTGCTACATACACTCCCCGGCCAAGGATACAGGGGGATGGCAACTGCAGCGCCTAGCGCCGCTTGCACGAGTGAGTGCGGGACTCTGGTATGGTATCGGTACCTGAACTCCGAGGAGAGAGCCGACGAATTACCCGCTAAACCGCGTTCTTGTGTGCAAGAGGTGGGTACAACCCAGGTGTAGTGTATGTATATTATAATAATATACAAGTATCTGTCTCGAGTGCATAAAGTCATTGAGGCACAGTGGGAGGGGGATATCAATTGAGTAGGGAGGCTCAGTTAGTCCTCAGTCAATAACCATCCGCTGATGCAGCTGTACGTGTGGTAATGCGTAGACGAGCCGGTGACATTTATATTAGTGTTCAGGAGCAAACACTACACCAGGGAAGCAGGGTTGCATCACTACGTACAGCAGACGTAAAGGTTTTCTTTAACCCCTATAGACAGAGGCCTATACACGTATAATTTACGGAATGGCACAAATATGGACGCAAGTACCTAAAAGTGAAAATATTATATCTCCTTTTGTTTGTAACTTAGACAATGGTCCAAAAGCTTTACACTCAGACAAGACGTCCCGGACAGACCGTGACGGACAATGAGGAAGGGAATGACGATGAGGCGTCCCTTTGTGGCTGTGTAAAACTATGAAAACATGCGGGTAAATATTCGGCGCGGCTCTACAGCGATTCAAAACACGCCATACTCTTACATATATATATGTAATTTTTATTTTCATTACTATTACTATTGGGTATGTATATTACCAATTTAAATTTTAAGTTGTGAATATAACAAAATAGAAAAAAATGTGCGGGCATCTTTGGTGTATTGGTTCCAGTAGTCAACTGACATCGAGGTTTGTCTGATATCGATCTCCCCCGTAGAAAAACATCTATATCATGTATAAACTTTCCCCATACTGCAGATTAATTACATTAATGCAAGTATGTAAAATGTTTGAACCTAAACAAGCTAAAGATGATTACAAATTGGATGAATTTGAAAATTTAATCAAAAGAAATAAAAAGAAAATTTTCCGACAAAATCAGATACTTAAGTTGTAGCGTTTGAATAGAAATGACACGATCAAAAGCAGATTTTTTCACTCACACACACCCTCACACACCTTAATTCTTCCATGTGCTTTATTCTATGAATAACTTTTATCTGGTGATTGTAAAATCGGCACCAAGGAAAAAAAGAGCTCCATAAATTAGCGTCTTGGTAGATTAGTTATTTTTTTATCGAATCCAATAAACATTTTCATCACCGTTTAAAACAAAATTAGAACAAAGGGAAAAAACGTTCGAAATCCACTCCCCTGTGTTTCAGCGTTGAAGGCTTTATATGAGAGAAACACGCTGTGAATTTTGATAAAAGGCGGAGGGTGTAAAATTGCATTTAACGTCCCGGAGGCCCGGGCTTGGGGAGACCCGTCGGCTAGTTTGTTAGCAGCTGAAAGGAATGCTATCAAATTAATGAAATAAACAGAAGAATTTTGTTGTTGTTCATAGAATTAAATGAATATTTCTACTCTCTGCACTACGATAAAATACTGATGTATCTTGGGAGTTTTAAAAATATATAAACTAGAAATGCGACAAAACTATAGAGTAACTTCTTATAGACCACACAAGTTTTCTATAAGGCTCAAATCCATAAGCTTTTTGACACAAAACTTTTATTTACAATTGAATTAATCGTGCAACCAAACGTATACTCAACGATGACGAATGAAAAAACCATGATAACATATTGCAATACTGAAAATTTTCTTATTAATAAGTTATTATAAAAAAATTATGTTAGAATTATGTCGCAGATAATATGAACTAAGAAATTTCAAACGCTTTGGCCGTGTAAATTTGCGGTGGGTTTTCGCACAAGTTACAGCTTTCTTCCAAAAGTGTGTTAATTTTATCGCTCCTATCCTAAATAAATATGAAAGAAATATCATAAAAATCGCTTCATGCACAACACAATTCCTTCGCCTTTCTACTTCCCACAATTTGCGCACTCATACGTATCGTACACTCACTACACCTGCACACACTTCATCCTTTTATGATAACTCTTTTACAGTACAGGCTGTCAAACTTTAGAATGCGTTCTTACTGTCAGAGAGGCCAAAACATCGCCTACATTTAAGAACTCACTCAGAAAACACTACTTTTCCTTAAAGAAATATGCCTAATTCTTATATTATAGACTATTTAATATATATGTATGTATTTATATTATACAGTAGTTTAAGTATGTGTATTTTTTATTTATAAATTATTTACTTTAAGTATGTTTATTTATGATATTTGATATTTAATGATCTGCACCACCTACATCGCCAGATTAGATTCAATTATTCCTTAAGTTAGGTTGCCTGGAAGAGATTGCTTTCAGTGATAAGGCCGCCTTTTGTTTCTACCATGACAATGTGGTAATTGTATATTTTGAAATTGTGTATTTGGTGAGCAACAAAGTGTTATCTATCTATCTATCTATCTAATTCCAAAACTCATTCTCATATTTGGATATATAATAGAACTTTAGATGAATAAAAAAACACTTTGTTATAAAAACAAACAAACAATTAAAAACTAGGCGCTTAAAAAATAGATTAAAGAAATGATGTATGTACCTTATCGCTATGCGAGTTCTCAGGCAATCTCTAAGTAACAAAAGACCATATGGGAAAAATATATCAATGCTAAAGAAACCAATAAAAATCAATTGTATAGTGCGTATCCTTAGCATATGATTATTAAGTTTTACGATCAAATCAAATCAAATGGGGAATAGTGTGAATGGAGCGTTAGGTAAACTTCTAGGCGCTAAGAACCTCAGCCAGAAGGCCCAGCTTACCATACACAACGCGGTTCTGGTACCTACGCTCACGTATGGAAGCGAGAGTTGGGTATGGAATAGAGAGCATGAAAGTAGACTAAACGCGGCCGAGATGCGTTCTTAATACCGAAGTAAGAGAGAGAGTTGGTCTGAAAGAGAGTGTCGGGGTGAAGGTAAGGAAAGGAATGCTCCGGTGGTTCGGGCATGTGGAAAGAATGTATGATGAAAGAATGACCAAACAGATATACAATGCAAAAGTGGATGGATGCAGAAGTCGCGGAAGGCCACGACACACCTTCCATGATCAAATTGATCATGTATTAGCAGAAGGTGATGTTAGGAGCCTTAAGAACAGATGAGCGTACATGACAAGAGCTATGTATGTCAAAGAAGCAAGTGAGGTGTATAAGAATGGGCCTGTGTGGCGCTCTGTTGGTCGTGCCTACCCCGCAAGGGACCTGGCGTGAAGTTATGTATGTATGTACGATCAAATTTTGCACTTGTTTCATATTGAAGTACAGTCATGAACAAAAAACACAGGGTTAATTCGGAATCAACATATACATGAGTGTCTGTGTGATGTCCGGGTCTCGAGTGTCCGGTCAAATTGCGTGTCGCGTTGAGTGCGTGCTAGTTAACCGGTCGGCTGGTTTGCTTCACCACTTGCCGATGTAATTGAATTTTATACAGCCACGAGTTCATTTAGGCTGCTTCCTGATCTGTCTGTATGTATGTATACTCTGTGACAAAAACTTACCGAACCTTGTTTCTTACACGTTCGCTTAATTATTTGTGGTCGGCACAATATGACTACTCTTTCCATACTCCTCTATTCTGACATATGTTCTCTGTCACACCATAATCATTACGTCATCCTTCACACAAGCCAATTTAGTTTACTTTTATATTATACTAGCTGTCCCGGCATACGTCGTCCTGCCCGGTAAAAAATAGGGGTTGATCGTAGAGGGTTGAAAATTTAGGGTTGTATGTATCTTTTAATGCTGTATCATACAAAAATAGAAATTAAAAATTTTGTCAAAAAAATAAAAAATAAAATTTAGGGGTGGACTACCCCTAACATTTAGGGGGATGAAAAATAGATGTTGGCCGATTCTCATAGATACCGGATAAGCACAAATAATTTCATCAAAATCGGTCAAGCCGTTTCGGAGGAGTATGGCAACGAAAACTGTGACACGAGAATTTTATATATTAGATTGCAGTTTAAGGTTTTCTTTTTCATGTGACTTTCATCCCTCCTCATTACATGCCCATACCACCTTGAGTCTTCTTCCTCTCAATTTTTCATTCACGGGTGCTACTTTCAAAGATGATTTCCCCTTATTTACTCATTTTTGCCTTATCCATTCTTGTAAACTAAACATCCATCACAACATCTTATCTCAGCAAAAACTTATGGAATATACCGACTAAATAGACGCATTTTTTTAACAATTGCAAAAGTCAACTAAAACATGAAAAATAAATAATCGTTTAAAAAAACTAAAATAACACGCTTTCATAAAAAATTCAACTAAAAAACAGAAAATAAAATTTAATAAATTTGGTTTCTGATGAATGGGGTCTTTAAGCGCTTTTTAAGGTATTAAAGAAGAAAAAAAAGCGCTTTGAATACGGGTTGTATTCAATGTTTACGCTTTTTTACAATAATGTACATTCATTTTTTTTACACTGTACTTAATCAAATTGATTAATTATTTCTTTTTTGCACTCCACGGTAAAACCACATTCATCAGAAACTAAATTTATTAAATTTTGTTTTCTGTTTTTTAGTTGGATTTTTTATGAAAGCGTGTTTTTTTAGTTTTTTTTTTAAATATTATTTATTTTTCTTTTTTTAGTTATTTTTTTTAATGTTTTTAAATACAAGCTTTTGAGATCCTGCATATCGTGTAGCAGCAGAGTGCTAGCCAAGACAAGTAAAACGAGCCTAAACACGACGGGTCTATCTTGTTTAGTACAGGAGTTCCTATGGCCACCTTCCGACTCCATCATCAGATCAGCTCCATGGTACCATATCATTGCATTTTCACGCGATATAAACATACGAGCTCAAACATGTCGGGTCTATCTTGTTTATTACAGCAGTTCCTATGGCCACCTTCTCACTACATCATCAGATCAGCTCCATGGTACTATATTATTGTAAGTTTGAATTAAATCTGATCGTTCAAAGTAGGCCAAAATCGAGCTCAAAGGGGTCGGTTACAAACACACATACATACAGGTGAAGCTAATAAAAGCGTGTTAAAAATAAATCTGATATTTTACTATTCACAACATAAGGTAAATATTTATGTTATTTAGTTTGTAATTGATGCCTGCACGTCAAAATATGTTAAACAAATAAGGTATTTAAGAAAAAAAGCGAAAATATTATAGAAGCACTCTCAAAAAAGTCACCCCAAGTAATATTACCAATAATTTTACAAACGGTATCGAACTCTAATTCGAACTCTAGAGGGTGTCACAGTCCACTTATTCGGGAATAGCCCTCCGTTACTCATACAAGGCAATTCGTTTAATGATTTATGAAGACCACTGTACACGTATTGCGTAAATTTCTAATTAAAGACATTTTCAATTCTTTTTATTGCACGAGTTCAGCAGACAGGCAAACGGCCTTCATGACGGAAAGCGGTTACCATCACCTATGGGCATTTGTAACACCAAACATACTACCAATGTGCTTCCAGTCTCTACACAAGGTTGGCGGCATACCCTAGACCAGGGATGGTAGCCATCCAGACCGGCAAAAACCCTACCACCTGGCTGTGGGTAGTTTCGTCGTCACTCACGACAGTGAGCTTGTCCGCGGGAAATTGTATTCTTTCTCCGTTCCTGCACTGATACAGATACCTCCAGTTCGAAGTCGCAGTTTCATGATTAGACTTGTCCACCGTCGGCTTTATTCGCGTTAATTACATTATAATAATGTACTCAGAAAAAACATTTAAAATGAACTGAATACTTAAAAAACAGCACCTTTGCACTTAAACTAATACGGGAGGACTTTGACACCTAAAATTAGGTAGAAACCTGTAGTATTAGGGGTCGGTGCTCTAATAATGATCAAAAGTTTTCCGTTGATACATATTATAATTAAATTAATATATTAAAAGTTAAAATAAGAATCAAGAATGTGGTTTGATCCACATTATAGATTTTGAGGTATTTGGAAAAAGAATGGCGAGTATATCGTCATTTACCCAAAAAATAGGGAAGCCCAAGAGTAGTAGTGGGAAGTTAGTAAGATACTAAAGCAATGTACACAAAAAAGCGCGTGCGTTTAAATACATTATTATTTTACTTTCAAAAATGTATCATAGAAATAACTTTAGTTACCTTATGAGCTACATATATTTGACTCCCGAGAATTTGTAAAACAAAACACGTCTTAAAGCAGTTCAAGTAATTAAACACTAACTGGACAGCCAGGTGGTAGGGCATTTGCCCAACTGGATGGCTACCATCCCTGAACTGGAGTATGCTGTCATAACAACAGTGCCGTAAATAGAACAGTGCCACCGGTGCCCTGGCACAGAGCGCAGACTCTAGGGGGAAGCAAGAATGAGCAGACCAGGCAAGACTTGTTTTGCTCCTGATAAGTTCCCGCTGCGCCCCTAGTGCTCGATTACAACACATACGTACCTAACCTAGATACCAGTATCATCAAAAACATCTGTCAAATTAGACAAAACATCGCGCTCATTTTTTTGCAAGCGCACGAGCGTATTTGTGTTATAGTTCTTTAAAAAATAGATTTTTCTTCCAAAATGTTAGATAATTGGTCCGCCAATACCAAGGTCCTCGTGCGTTATTTTATCACCCTGAATGAAATAAAATAGGCCTATAGCATTGCTCAAGCTAGGGTTCGTATAATATCTAAAAAAAGCAAGGGCGCAGCTATAGAAGCTCGCATGGGGCGCATAAAAGGCTATTTACGGCACTGCATAACAACCTTGAGTTGTGTTCCGGAATCAGTGGCCTGGTTCCAGTTTCCCCTTCGGGGTCGGCAGCACGTTGCCAGCATCTCTGGTATTGCCAATGTCCGTAGGCAACTGTAACCACTTTCCTTCACAATTTTTTAGTTATACAAATTGAATACAATCTTAAATGGAAAAACCACATATGCGAAGTTTGCAAAAAGGTTAATATATATATATTTCCTCTTAATCAAGCGTTATCATCTTCATACGAGCGTTAAATCCCGGTTGCGTTCAGAGCATTCACTCCGACGCCCAGGGTCTGCTTTCCCACTTTTTCGACTCCACTTCGCGCGATCTTCAGCATCCCCCTTTTAAAGCCTTGGTACGCATGTCATCCCTCACAACGTCAAGCCAACATTTCTTGGGCCTTCCCCTTCGACCGGGACCTGACGGAGGTGGCATGGCTAGACATTTGTTCCCCACATAATTAGCCGGTCTCCGTAAAACGTGGCCTCTTAATCAAGCGTATGTCTTTGAAAGCTGCGTTACAAGCATATCATGGATATGTTACTAAACTCTGTAGACGCGGACAGCATTTAAAGCTAAAAAAAATGCTTAAGAACCATACATGAAGCACATTTAACGGATTCTTGTCGCCCACTATTTAAAAATTATTGACACTGCCATGTTTATATAGAAAACAAAAACCATTTTTAGGTAAAAAAAACCTACAACTGTTTAAAAGAAATCAAGACTAACGTGAGAGGATACTGCGCATTTTTTATATATCAATGTGCGGGATCAAATAAACAATAGAGTGCTAGTACCTGTATGCAACCTATCTCTACAAAGCAATGCACATTATATGACCTCATTCATATAATTCCTGAGACATAAAAATTTTAAAGATGTATCGATAAAATTATTAAAACATAAATTATACAATTGGCTAATTAACAATAAATATCATTTTACAATTAAAGCTTTTTTTATGACAATAACAAAATTAAAATTAATATAATAATAATATTAAATTAATTATTTTTGAATTTCTACGCCTAATGTAAATAGCATGTGAAATTGTATAAATCCTAACATCTATAACATTTACCTTGTTAATAAGCAAATAAATAAATTGATTTGATTGATTGAATAAAATATGAATGAGGACAAAAAACAGCTCGGTTGACTTCATTACTACTTGGTAATTCATATAATAATATATTTTAAGACACTTCATTATACGTATAAGGCCTCATCTGCTTTCATTACAAAATTACACATTACAGTATTAGAAAAAACAAAAAGTATTTTATATTTCTCTTTTGTATAACGATCTGGGGGCATCATAACTCAAATTGGATCATAGCCAAGAATTACCCTAATTTAAGCAAAATATACAACGTTAGAGCCCGAGTGCTTTCACTAAATGGTTTTACCGGAGGAAAATGGACGAGGGCAGGCGGTTTAAAATTTAAACTGGTTCTGTATATTAAATTGCCAGTAAAATTGACTTCCTCCGCGTGGAATTTGTTTGCGCGAAAACACAAAAACAAGTAGCCCATGTTACACCTTATAACATTAGCTACCTGCCATTGAAAGTTCCGTCAAAACTGGTCCAGCCATTTGAGGGATTAGCTGGAACGAATGGTACTAAATTCTTGTCGTGGAACCCTAAAAAAATAAAACATGTAGCCTGAGTTACTCCTTATAACGTCAACTACTAGTTCTAATTTTTCAAGGCAATTCTTGGAATGAAACTTTTAAAAGGGCTGAGTTGGGTCTATCTAAAGTCACACAATGGCTTGAAACTAGTTTATTGTCCGTAAATACATCAAAAACCAAGTACATATGTTTCTACTTATCTCATCTGACATGTCCTGATTTAAATTATGAACTCAAAATTCATATGTATCCTTGTAATAAAAATATTCAAAATAATTGCAGTTGCCGAATATTGTCACGCGTCTCCTCAATTAGATATCTGGGTGTAATGATTGATGAGAATCTTAATTGGAGCATCCATTTAAATACTCTTGCGTCTAGGATTAGAAAATTAATCTATATCTTTAAAAATCTTCGAAACATTGCTGATCATAAACTACTGATACAGACGTATCAGGCGCTTTGTGGTTGCTTAATTAGATATTGCATATGTGCATGGGGTAATGCGGCTAAATCGCTTATGATTGTACCTGAACGAGCTCAAAGAGCTTTGCTAAAAGTGATGATGTACTTACCATATCGACATCCAACAGTGGATGTATATAAGAAGGCAAAAGTCCTTTCTATTAGGAAAACTTGTATATATGAAACGCTTAGATTATATCACAGGAAATCTGTACCACAGTTAGAAATTACGCATCAACGTGTCGATAAATGCCCAATACCTCAAGTAAGAACTAGTTTTGCCCAAGGTCATATTAACTTTACAGCTCCTTATATGTACAACAAATTACCCGAAACAAAATCATTAAAGAAGAAAACAAACCGTGAGTTCAAAAATTGTATTTTGAAATGGCTAATAGACATAAATTATGATGATATAGAAAAATTTCTAAAAATAGGCATATAATATAATAATAAACAATAATTTAATACAACTTCATATGCATAGTCAAACACGCATTCACACACACACACACACACACACACACACACACACACACACACACACACACACACACACACACACACACACACACACACACACACACACACACACACACACACACACACACACACACA
The DNA here is from genome assembly GCA_012273795.1 of Dendrolimus punctatus. Taxonomy (NCBI): domain Eukaryota; kingdom Metazoa; phylum Arthropoda; class Insecta; order Lepidoptera; family Lasiocampidae; genus Dendrolimus; species Dendrolimus punctatus. The sequence continues at coordinate 3,909,718 of CM022530.1, read as the reverse complement.
CACACACACAACACCACACACACACACACACACACACACACACACACACACACACAACACACACCACACACACACACACACACACACACACACACACACACACACACACACACACACACACACACACACACACACACACACACACACACACACACACACACACACACACACACACACACACACACACACACACACACACACACACACACCACACACACACACACACACACACACACACACACACACAACACACACACACACACACACACACAACACACACACACACACACACACACACACACACACCACACACACACACACACACACACACACACACACCACACACACACACACACACAACACACACACACACACACACACACACACACACACACACACACACACACACACACCACACACACACACCACACACACACACACACACCACACACACACACACACACACCACACACACACACACACACACACACACACACACACACACACACACACACACACACACACACACACCACACACACACACACACACACACACACACCACACACACACACACCACACACACACACACACACACACACACACACACACACACCACACACCACACACACACACACACACACCACACACACACACCACACACACACCACACACACCACACACACACCACACACACACACACACACACACCACACACACACACACACACGTAAGCTGTGTTAAATGTTTTTTATGTTATTGTTCCTACATTAAGGGAGAGGACACTAGCCCCTATAATACAGTGAAAACTAGTTTAGGGGCTAGTAGAATCAAAAAAATACTGTGTATCAATGTTAAGTTTCAAATGAATAAATTATTATTATAATTATTATTATTATTACATTCTAAAAATTGCATTTTCAGAATCTCCAAGTCCGGATTATCCCCCCCGATTTTTATTTTTATTATATCATTACCGACACTTCAATATTGATCGGTATAGATATTAAGAGGTCTGAAACACTACAAGCTCTCTAAAGTTCCGTAAGATAAAAAAATAGAAGTGATTAAAATAAGATTCATCAAAGGGACATATCGGCCTAATTGCACGCCGCTGAATAATAGAAAGCCGCGATCCGTAAACCCATAAAGGCTCATTCATTCCCAGTCCGATGGTGCGGAACCCTAACACAGAAATATATGCGAAATTGGTAAAAGAGCGGGAGTATTATGAGGTTCGCAATTTATGGGTCTAAATTCGCGAATTGCACCTGCTACTCTGTATTAAGGACAGATTTGGCAAACGTTACTACCGGAAGCTATTGAAAATTTAAAGCTTGCAAGATTTTATAATAAGGCAATGCTATTTTTTAAAGATCTCTCTCGGTCATGTTATACGGGTCCTAATGTTTTTTAAATTTTTTATTGCATGAGTTCAGCAGACAGGCAGACGACCCACTTGTTGGAAAGCGGTTACCATCGCCTATGGACATTTGCAACACCAAAGGAGCTACAGATGCGCTGCTGTTCTCTTAAGGGAGACTGGAACCTGGTCACTAATGCCGAAACCCAACTCAAGGTTGTTATGGCGATATACTTTAGATCTGGGGTGGTAGCCATCCAGTCGGGCAAATGCCCTACCACCTGGCTGTGGGTTGTTTGGCACCTCTTACGACAGGCCGCCCGGCCGCAGGAAATTGTATTCTTTCTCCGATCCTGCACGGATAAAAAGTGAACAGTGTTGGGCCACTAAAGCGATAGACCACAAACGTCTCCACGCAGCTGTGATGAGAATGTTGAAAGAGATGAGTACTTAAGGGGGTCTCCTGAAAGTTGCATCTGTGACTGAATAATTTAAAGGAAGAAGATTAAAGAGGAGAGGTGAAAGTCACGTGACAAAAATAACGTTTAACTGCAAGATTGATTGGAACAAATGTAAAGGTTAAAAAACATTGGATGGGTTGTTTCAAGGATGATCAAATGATTTGTAGTGTGACAGAGGACGTATATAAGAATAGAGGAGCATGGAAGGAAAAGACATATTGTGCCGAACTCAAATGATTGGGAGAAGGTGAAAGAAAAGACAGAGATTCTATAAAGATGTAGACATAGCGGTTGCAATAAACGAATTCGTTTTGTACAGTATTATTAATGTTACTCTCCAAGGCTTGTTAAAATTGCATTATTTTAATGTGAAGCTGGTAAACCGGCAGACGGCCCATCTGATAGAAAGTCGTTTGCAACACGGAGGCGAACCCAACACATTGCCAGTCTTTCTGATGGGATAAAAGATTGAGGGACGGGGAAGTGGGAATAATCTAAATTTTGTTTGAAGTTTTGCTATTACAAAACTCAATTTCTATTGGTGTTGGTCAACGATAACTACAAGAACTGCCAGTATAATTTGAAATTTATTTTTTAGGCAAAGACTTCCTTTGCAGGAGCACAAGAGTATATTAAACTAAAGCGACATTCCTAAACATGCCCATAGTACTTCAAGTAATTCATAACATTAGCGGAACATAGTGTTCTCTAACTAAACCTGACTCATGATGTCCACTCATGCAGTGTATCAACATGTGCGCAGCCGCAGCACATCCGCTTTTATTTATCCAACGCACATTTCCGGTGCGGTGACTTAATGAAAGTCATTACTTTATTTTCGTACAAAGCAATAGTTATGACATACAGACAATATTATTAGTGTACGGCCTGAGTGGCAAAGCGGGCGGGGCCAATAGTGTCCGAGTGAGTAGCCTTTTTTTTTGAGGCGAGGGAAAACGCTTAACCGATTTACGCACTCTCTGGGCCGTCACTAGGAATCGGCATGCATCCACCGGGGGCGATAACGCTAGCAATTGTATGCTTTATTTGCGCTCCGTCCGCGATGGATTACACAGAGGAGTGTGGAAGATTCAGAGCGATGCTGCACGGGCGAGCAACCTCAATACCCACTAAAAACCCTCTCCTCCCTGTCGACCCTGCGCTTTTGTTTTTGATGGAAAGACTGAGATATAGAACATAGTTACGCAACACTCGATCCAGCGCAATAAAGTGCCTGAAGTGTGCCCTGGGAGAACACACCCCACTTCGAGACGGGGGTAGTTATTAAATCCCTTGCTTTACCTAGTAGCTAAGGGCCCCCTCGTTCCGGAACCTAACTCAGGGAGGGAAGTAATGCGCGTACCTGCCCCTCCGGGTGCCAGCTGAAGGCTGGCTACCTCGAGAAGAGACCATAGCACGCGCCGAACGACTTCGCTCCCTGAGTGAGTAGCCTTACTGTAAGCTCGGAGTTTATTCTCAAAAGGAGGCCGCAGAACGAGAAAGGTAGAGAGGTGCGCAATACTCTCGCGGGTACCGACGTCAGTCGAAGGCGCAGATGTGCGCAAGATCACCTCCCGTATATACCGCTGCAGGGAGTGGAGGAGTCTTCACCCCTGTTGACGAAGTGAGTTTGCACTGCTTCCCGAGGCATTCTCAAGCATTGGTGCGCTAGGGTCACAGGTCAGGTCAGAGACAAACTCACTTCGTCAACAGAGGGTTTGATCCTCCGTTCCCCAGATAATGGAGGACCCCATTTGCCGATCCACTGGGACAACCCTGGCGAGTATACGACCTCTTAAATTCGAGAAGCCGTTGTACTGGACTGATGTTGCATATTTAAACAAGAGAGATACACTTCACCCTAAATATAATCCCATGAGAATACTCCAGAACATTTCTAATAAGGTAATGAGTAAAAGACTCCCAATGTAAACATCCCTTTTTATATTGCCTATGCGAAACAATATTGAGTAGAACTCATTGCTTATTCCGTTTGGATGATTTGTAGCTTGTAGATAATTTGAAGGGTTCCTTAAAACGACATTAAAAAGGAAGTTTAATAATTTATACTATCTTAATTTTGCATAACATGTAAGGAATCTATGGAGATTGGTCGCAATATTCTTAGTATGTTATTATTGCAGCGGTGCCAATATTTTTTGTTTGTTACAACTCCGTTCATTCTTTGAAAAGTAATTGTAATATAAGTTCTATATATATTGTTACGAGTTGCAGGACTCAAATTAAAATGCCGTTGGAATTATTATAGAGTTTATTAGAACTATACAAACACGTATAACACAAGTACAAATATAGCCGACCACAACAAATTCAAACGTAACGCCGAAGGTCGTTATTCAATAAAACCCGCAAAGTCCGTCACAATGGTTCCCGATTGTAAGCACGTTACACCTTGATCGTAGTTGTCGCTGAACTGCACTCTCCGTCAATCAGGTCTTCGTTTTATACTGCACAAATGCAATGCGCCCATATTATAATCCGAGACACCTGGCTAATGACTCGGCCGTAAACGGCCATAAAAGAGTACAATTAAACAATGGGCCGTATGACAATCAATAAGTAAACAAAAGAAGAGGATCACAAAAAAATTACAATAGCTTCAATGTTACTAGTTCAAATGCCGACGGGTAATAAAATGTGTTTTATTTCAGATATGCAGGTGGGTTTTGTTTTTGTCGGGACCTGAGTTATAACAGTATTAAAAAAAGAACCTGAGATAATATATAAATAGCAAAAAAAACTTTTTAGCTAGAAGTGTTGCGGGGGAGTTTCTTGCCGCTTATTCTCCTTAACAGCAATTAGACGTTGCGAAGCGGTGTACATAGAATAGGAAGTAAAATTATTTTTTAACTTATATGTATGACTTTCAAAAAGTGTTCTTCAGTGGAAATTATTTTAAATTTGAATTTATTGTTATGCCTCGTGTTGAAATTGTTAGCGTACTTATATTGTTTTAGGCACTCATTTATTACGAATGTAAATTATATTATAAAAAAATATATTGTTAAAAGTGAAATGTTGTCGAAGAACAAACTCGTGTTTCGGAACCTTCATCTGCATACATAAATCACCCTTGGCCGTCTGTATTTACTTAATTTCACGCGTATTTACCGAACTTGTTTCATTTGTATACTTTTGTGTCTTTGGACTCTACTTTTTGTTGGAATCTGTTTTTACGGCCTTTTACAAATTCAATGAATAAAGTCCTCTGGATTCTTTTTCTGTTACTGAATGTTTATTCGGTTTGTTTCGTCGTTGTGAGCTGTCTTTAATGGTCATTACAATTTTACATATAATGAATTTGCTTTAATGTATATCTGAAAATACATTCGTAGATACTCTCTCATTTTTCGACCTTGTATTCAACTATTTATAAAAAGACTTTTGTATATGTATATAATATGTATTAACGGCAATGTCCTGACATTGAAAAAAATCGTGAGAACACCGGCACATCAGTATTTGTTATCGATTCATCGCATCGATAAAGTCACATCACTACGGAACCAACACATCACTAATAATCAATGCTTTGGGGTCCAAAAAAAAAATATGGCAAAAATATACAAAACCTTTGTTTTATTTTTTATAGCAGGAATTCAGTAGACATGCAGACGGCCTACTTGATGGAAAGCGGTTACCATCGCCTATGGACATTTGTTACACCAAAGGAGCTACATATGCGCTGCTGTTCTCTTAAGGGAGACTGGAACCTGGTCACTAATGCCGGAACACACCTCAGGTTCTTATGGCGGCATACTCTAGACCAGGGGTGGTAGCCATCCAGTCGGGCAAGTGCCCTACCACCTGGCTGTGGGTTATTTAGTCGCCTCTTACGACTGCCCGCCCGGCTGCAGGAAATTGTATTCTTTCTCCGTTCTTGCACGGATATAACCTGCCCAATAATTCAATAAACAATCTTCCAATCAAACAGAACAGTTGTTGCATTGAAAGTATAACGTAGTGTTAAACGTTATACTTTCAATGCAACAACATCACCAGTATTAATGAAGTCTCAAATCCACCAAGAACAACGCATACAGTTTCGATGACCATTTTAAAAATTACACTAGCAATTATAATATCAATAACCCGCGTTCAGCAAATATGAACATAAAGTGTGCTGCTGGATTTGAAAAAGGGGAACGGAGCCCCGGAACTAGGACTGGACCAGGAGTGGAAGATGTAGAGTAGAGTGTACCAGATGTAGAGTGTGTAATGGCTAGCGCACGCGTCCCAGACTCAAAGGGCGCGGGTTGGAATCTTGTCCAGAAAGCATGCACGACTTAGACAAGCGTGATACTATATACTGTCCATTCCCCAGCAGTCGGAAGCCCAAGCCCGGCAATGGTATGTTTATGGCCTGCTTTTATTTATTACTAGCTGTGCTCGCGACTTCGTCCGCGTATTCTTTTCTTTTTGTCGAACCTTAATTTCAACAATAGCCTATGCTACTCTTTATATCTAATAGCTATCTTCCAATTAAAATCCCGTCAAAATAGATACAGCCAATAAAAATTGAATTTTCGATCTCTCGTGGCCCTAATCCCCCTGATCTTCATCTTCATTACAAACAGACACTTCAATTTTATTTATCTATATAGAAGACGTATAGTCGAGACAATATCTATCTTTTCCTTTATTTGGTCGATAAATGCCTCTTTCCTCTCCTCTTCTACCTTCAAATTTGCCTTCTACTATCTTACAGAGAAGGATCTCGTGTCTTACTCTCCTTTCCTCTAAGGTTTTTAATTTTTTTATAATACCTAGTCGAAACGAAATAAACGATAGTGTAACTCGAAGAAATATCGATAGAAGGCTTGCAATCTCCACCCAAGACAAAGTTCGGAAGGCCATTACTTGAAAAATCGTCTGTGATTCGAGACAAATCGAGATCCTTAAGATCTGACGCAATGATTGTCTCTGAATTATTGTCAAGGGGGACACACAGACGAAAAGGCGAGTAACTTTCTACAGAATATGGATTTTTGAATAATTGTTTGAGAACGTGATTAGGTACTTTGAATTTATTACGATGTATATTGTCTATTTATCCGTTAATCTGATGTTAGACGGATCAACCAGATCGACCCATTTTGGTTGCACAGAGCTGATTGTACGCCACGGTATTCAATGACATTGAAAAAAAAAACAAGTTTATGTTTATATAGGGCACTTTGATTCGTCCAAATTGAAGCAGAAATGAACTGTCTAATGTCGGCTTAATCTATAGGTATACCGATAAACAAAATATAAGTGTCTATATGTCATGTCAAAACAACAACTTTTTACTAAACGCATATGAAAGTATATACGGTAACATCAAAAAATATTTTTATTCATTTTTGTCTGCCTGGATGTTCCAACTAATCTCTGAAACGGCCGAACTGATTTTGACGGGACTTTTAACGACAGATAGCTGATGTTATAAGAAATAACTAAGGCTATATTTCTAATTAAGATTCCGCGACACAAAATCCACGCCGACGAATTCGCGAGCACAGATATTATATAATAAATCTATGGAGAGGTCGAGTTTGTACAGTGAATATAAGAATAAGGAAAGGGATCAGAGTGTCTAATTACTGCCTCAGAATCAATAAATAAAAAAGCTGAATGATAATTGCAGAATGTTTCAACTTTAGTAAAAAATGTGATCAAAACATAACCGGAGCGAACATCAAACGTTTGACAATCAAAACAAAAAAAATGAAAGAAAAACTTTGCTTTTAAATTTAATTTGATTTCTGAACGACGGGACGAACATGAAATGTTTGACAGGAATAGTTTCTAAGGGAAAGCGAAATTGTTGTTTTCACTATATTCCAAGCGTTTTTTTATTTTTTTAATATTTAAACCTTCCCCGGACTTCCACAAATAATTCAAAACCAAAATTAACCAAATCAGTCCAGCCGTTCTCGAGTTTTAGCGAGACTAACGAATAGCAATGTACATATACAGGCAGACGGCCCACTTGATGGAAAGCGGTTACCATCGCCTATGGACATTTGCAACACCAAAGGTGCTACAAATGCGCTGCTGCTTTCTTAAAAGAGATTGGAACCTGGTGACTAATGCCGGAATACAACACGGGGTTATTATGGCGGCATACTCTAGACTAGGGGTCGCTATCCAGTCAAGCAAATACCCTACTACCTGGCTGTAAGTTCTTATGTCGCCTCTTAGGACGGGCCGCCTGGCCGCAGGAATTTTTTGCACGGATATAAATTAATGAAAATGAAATGAAAACATTCAAAAAAGTGAAATACCCAAAAAAAGTTAAAACCTCGTAACACAACCAGTTCGTCAGGAAAGGAGGAAAAAACGTTTGCTCGCTAATGAATGATATCAATTTTACCATCAATTCACTAAGTCCAATCATTATCCACGACTACTTTTCCGAAAAGCACCCCATGTTCATCGAACGGCGTAACCAAGTGTCCCGTTTCCCGAAGCGCCCACCTATTTGGAGTCCTCCCCTTTATTCGTAACACCTGGACCCTTTCAAATTAATCATCCGTCAAAATCTTACGACGGACGACCATTAATTATCGCCAACGTCGGCGTTACACCTTAAAACTGGTGTTAATTTAGCGAAAGTTATTGGCGGCCATTTGTCAATGTTGATTCCTTCATTTCTAAGAGCTGGGCCGGTGGAAGATTTATTAACATTTATCTACTGTCGCTAAGTTACGCTTACGGAGCTAGATTTAAAGCTTTTTCGTCTCTGAGAACGCTAAAAAACGTTTCAAGCATTTTTAAATTATATTTACAAGTGATTTCTTGTAGTACATACTATTATAATCTGTGCAGCGTAGGAAGTCTTCAATGAAGCACCTTTTACTCGAATAATGCGTGCATTTGAATTTTTAACTATTTTTTAACTATCTTTAGTTGTGCGTACAAAATATTGAATTGCTTTAGGTGGTATATTTCGGAAGTTGGCGATTAGCCGTAGAGTATGGGCGATTGGCATGAGCAATTGATTGATGAAGTTATTTTATACTTTTTAGATTTTGAAGTTGGTTTTTTAAACTAAGTTTTTTTATTATGATAATTAACTAACACAAAATGCGTCTATATATTTTAGGTGTACTATCCGCACCAATTTCAGTAAACTCCACCCGCCATCATAAAGAGCCATGCCCAAAACCAATTCACTTCAGGAAACGCATTAATTCCTTAAATATATTCCCAATCAAATCAACCCAATCTTTTGTTACCTCTTCCAATAACTATAAAGATTTGCTATCGTATTACGGCACCCTAAAAAGCCAGTCTTTCTCTACAATGGGGTTGCCAAGAGTTTGGAGATAATACAATAATTTCTTTGAAAATGATGCTTTGTTTTGGAGTTTTGAATTCCAAATACAACAAAATTGAGCCTTCATACCAGTTCACACTGTGCCGTCTATGGATCTATTTCGCTCTGATCTCGGGGCCGGCCCTCGGATCTTCGGCCGCTTTTCAATAGCCGTGGTCACCAATCACCAACAACTTGACTAATAATTTCTTTTATTTTCCTTCCCTCCATTTTAATATTATAAAAATTATAGAGCATTTTAGCTGGAGAATTTCTTGCGGCGCTTTTTCTCTTCAAGCCACAACATGTTGTAAAGTGGTGGTAAATTAGATTAGGCTCCCATAGAGTAAGTAATAAACAAAATTAAAAGAAATAAGTTGGCGGTAGGCTAAATAAAACTTTAGTAATACTCGTTGGACAATAATTGTCATCTTTGTCGTCCGTGACAACAGCCACTGAAAAGCGGCTGAAACGTCGGAATAACCAAAATCAAATAAATTACCGCGCTTAAAACAGTTAAAACGTAGTTTTATTATATATACGAGTCGAAAACTTAAGAAAATATTATGTGAATCAGTCGTTATTATTTCTCAAGATTTGTCAAATAGTACCTAACATATACCACTGCAACCTAACATTGCAATGAAAATGAAGTGTTACACATTTTGTACGTGGCACAACTGATAAAAAATGTAATAAAACCAAGTATATCTCATTTTGTAACACAGCTGGCAACCCTGAAGCTATTAACTCCCCGGCTAATAGCAGAAGTGGAGATAATAAAACCGCGGTAAAACCAGCTATCTCCGTCATATCTATGGATTGTTTTCGCAAACAAATACCCCGCGAGATGTGGTGTTATAATATAAATCTTTTATGCGATTTTTTTATGTGCCTTATAAATATATAAAAAATAAAATAATCAAGTCTCATCACTGGGTTCGCGGGCGTGATTCTTATGAGTATTGGATGATTTATTTTAGACCGAACCAGAGGGCTTACACTCAAACGTCTTTCGTCGTACGTTTTCCATTTTAGATATTCTGGTGATTGTTTTTTTATATTTATTTGTATTTTCGATTGTATTTTTCATTTATTTTTGTATTATATAGACTATGTTATTGTAGTTCTATAGAAATATTTTTCGGTTCTCTCTTCTATCTAAAATTTCATTGACTCTTTCGGGCTGATTGGTCGAAAACGAACGACGAATGGCGCTTGAGAATTATCACCTCAGGCTCGAACCGACGATTTCTACTGTTAGTGTTGGATTTATATGTAATTATATATATCTCGGAGAAGCACCGGCGAAAGACACTATAAATAACAATAATAATCTGAAACATTTCAATCTAAGTTTATTAAACCAGAATTATTACAATTAGAATATCAAATACTGCACACTAACACACAAAAACATCAGGACAACTCCAAGAGTCCACGCCTTTCAGGTGTCGAGCAACCACTGCCCTCACAGAATACTGCGATTATCAGACAGTTATTATATAACATATATTTGTGGGCAGGATCCAGCGAAATTTCAGCGATACCGCGCTTGGTGGACTCTCCGACGCCGTGGAAGCGGAGACGTTCACCCGGGAAGCAGCGTGCTCGTAGAGGGACCTCCTGTGACGTTCGACCTCGGGGAGATGACTTCCGGAATAAGCCCTAAAAGCTGAATGAGCTTAGTCAACAGGCTGAAGTGAAAATGTGAGGACAAGTTATGGACTGTGCCGGCGGAGCTGCTATTCTATCTTTACTACCGCTTCGCAATGTGTTAGAGAGAAACAAGAAGAAGAGAGGGAAGAGGAGGCATAGGAAACTCTCCAGCAACACGTCTAAGATAGTCTTGTGTGGCTACTTTGTACCTGTAATGAGTGAGTGTGATTGGTAGATTTAGCGTTGTATGTGTTGTTGATGGGCAGGGCCCTCCGGCGTCTGTTCAGTCTGCGTCTGTTATGCCAGGCTGATGTTCTGCCCCCGAGGGTTCATGATCGCGAGTTGATAGAAAGAAGATGTTCTTGAAGTTTCAGTAAATCAGTATTTTGACCAGCCCTTATAGCGAGCACGGCTCGCGGCCCCACACTCTAAAATAAATGATTCTTTAATAGTGAATATCTTTCTTAAAAAATATTTCACTGCTTGAGGATATTGAAAATACTTAACATAAACATTCTTTATTAACTTTAAATTTATCAGAAAATTCGCATACTGCAAAAAATATAATTTTAACAGAGTATATAAGTATCAGCAATGTGTGTATTTTATAAAGAACCTTTTTCACTCGTTTATCCGACGGCCATTATACCGCGCGGCGGCGAGAATGAGCATCGGAGTGGTTATACGTGACCGTGCATAAAAACTTGTTAAGCACCCAAACTGCTTTTGTAACTGATATTTTTTATAGTGTATAACAAACAGGTTTTTCCAGTTAACGTATTTTGAAAATAGAAAATGCATATCAATTAAAAATCGGGGAAATGGCTGAGAATTTATGTAAAGTTCTGTACAATTGACAAAAGTACATCCTGTAAGACAGAACCACCACTTTGTTGCCGAAACTGTTGGTTTGTTGGTTGCTCATTGGGTCATTGGGAACACCACAAATTCGTGGTCAACTGTATTTGACTGTAATTGAAATGAACGTTGAACTGATGCTTTCTCCATCTAACTACATATAATTTGTATTAGAATAAAAGAGACAATATAATTCTCTTGGTTTTTACACAGTAATTTTGACGGCAGCTAGGAGCTTGTTGAATTTTTTTTTATTAAATTTGGCCCTTATAGAAGGTTAAGTTTGACGATTAATATTCTTTCATTAATATTAGATGCAATTTCTTTAATATCTTTTTTAAATAAATATATTTATGAATTAGGGTATCAAATTGTAGAGGTCGGCATTTGCGACAAAATTTGTATAGCCTTACCGGTGGCAAGTGTGTAAATCCGCCACTGATTTTAACCTATCACCGGCAGATACTCGCTTCTGTAGCACTGGGTCACCGAAAAACAATAAAATCGGTTGCTGGCAAAATTCCTAAACACCAACATTTTAAAGAAGTTGCCAGTCACGCACCTATATCAAGAAGCGGTTGGTAAAACATCAAAAATTACTCCCGCACACATCGAACCAGCGTCCCTTGGTCACGTCACGGCAAGATTAATGTTGTTTCCCAACACTAACGCTATATTAACTTTCCACCAAGCAACCTTACGCGTGGTCAACATATTAACACGCAAGTGGAACATTACCGGAGATAATTTAGATTTAGCTGTATTTAGTTACAATGAATAGAGATGGGATCCAGATCTAGTGTAGTACGATTAAACTAATTTTATTGTTATACTTTGGTATAAAAATTCTGCGAATCAGAGAATAATGTAGTTGACAGGCCCAAATTCTATCACATTATCGTCAGAATGTGATAGTATATATGTGAGCAAGCTGTGGAATGAGCTCCCTCCTGCGGTTTTCCCAGAGCGCTACAATATGGAGCTCTTCAAAAAGGGCGTAAACAGATTTTTAAAGTCTCAACGAGGTAGGAAACGCATCGGCTCCCTTAGTGTTGCAGATGTCCATGGGCGACGGTAGCCACTTGCCATCAAGTGGACCCGTCTGCCAGTTTGCCTATACGCAAACATAAAAAAAAAAGAATGATCGATCATTGACATCATAATGGTTGTCTTTTTATGAAATACTCAATCATGACGCCAGTGGTCGACCGTTCTGACGATATTGTGATAGCAAAATGGGGGCCCTTCAACTTGACACTCTGAATGAAGGCTTCCCTAGTGTTGAGAAATTCTTTTACCGTGCCGACACTGGACCATCAACATCGCTTGGCTGCCGACCTACTGAGATCACATACGCTCGCCTGATCAGGGTGATGTTATGAGGCCGCGAAGACCATCTGATGCCGCAGACTGGCCAACGAGACCACTGTTAGGAAGGCTCCAATGGCTCCGAATCCCGCAACCGACGGGTAAAAACCGGGGCAATGAGGAAGAAGACTATCGAGAGAACTTGACACTAGTTTTAACATCTCACTACACTAAGCTTTCCTGATTTTTTAAGTGTTGCTTTACAACATTATTTCAAGAAGACAAAGCGCTTATTAATAGTTGCTTTAACAATATTTTAAATTATTTTTATCGTTTATATATAAAATCCACTCATATATTATTCACATGTAAAATCAATAATTATTGATAACTAGCGTTTCCGGCAGACGGTGCCCTGGTTCCAGCTCATCTACCGGGTCTTATTGTGAATCCAAGCCACCCCGGGATCCACTCAAACAGGTAATAATATTTCATCAAAATCGTAGAGCCCGATTCCAGCGCAAAGTATTCGGTTTAGACTGATGGGCTACATTATTGAAGCATAAGTATTTCTGTATTAATCAGGAATAGTGTAACATTTGGATAGTGAAATTATTTTTAATATCGTTCCAGTAGGTTTTGAGTTTTCGTTACAATCATACAAATCTTTCCTCTTTATACTATTACTATAGATTATTCTTCTGTGACGATGTTACATACAATAACGTGTTATTATCTATATATCTATAATTTAACAAACCTGACGTGATTGAAAAGACAGCACAAACAAATGACAGTCAGCAATTAAGACATCTGTAGAGTATCCGTGCATTAACGGAGAAAGAATACAACTTCCTGCGGCCGGGCGGCCTGTTGTAAGAGACGACAAAACAACCCACAGCCAGGTGGTAGGGCATTTGCCCGACTGGATGGCTACTCCTGGTCTAGAGTATGCCGCCATAACAACCTCGTGTTGTATTCCTACATTAGTGACCAGGTTCTAGCCTCCCTTAAGAGAGCAGCAGCGCATTTGTAGCAGCTTTGGTGTTTCAAATGTCCATAGGCGACGGAAACCGCTTTCCATCAAGTGGGCCGTCTATCTGTCTGCTGAACTCATGCAATTAAAAAAAAGACAATTTTAAAAGAATTACAGATATTTTAAACACCAAGGGTAATAAAACATGTAGGCTTCTACGGATTAAAGCTCCTAAGAACACGCTATTCGTAACAATACATTGGTTATGTATATACGAAATGTACACGCCACATAAGAGAATACTCAACAATCGTTAAACAAATGATACTGCAGGCTCACCTGTGGTCTAATATCACGATACTAAACGGCGCTCGTGTTCAAATATTAAGTATCAAATTTACATGCATTCCGTCTGCCTGGGCGGTGTGACGTCATTTCCGCAACGACACCGACACTAACGGTAAAATGGGTTCAATATGGACACTACATTATGATTTCTGCAAACCGTACTTAGAGTTTGACAAACGTGAGAGATATTACTTGAGTGTTCTGCAGGTATTTACTTATTTATTTGCAAAATAAAAGAAATTTGAGTATGGAATCTTATCTTCAAGTCACAACATGTTGTGAAGCGGCGGTAAATGAAATTAAGCATAGAGTAAATAATAACCATATACAAAATTAAAACTAAATAATTAAAATGAACCAGTTGGCGGTAGGCTAAATAAAACTTGATTGACACTTGATATTTTGTGATCCGTGATCACGGCCACTGAAAAGTGGAGTAATATTAAACAAATAAAATACCGCCCTTAAAAGCGTTAAAAAGCAGTTCTATTTTATATACCAGGGAATTAGATATGCGTTTTGGAGAAACTGACTGGAAACGGATGGAAAAAATACCGAAATGAAAGTTCTTTTTTCCTGGAATATCGTCCATTTCCGAGAAATAGACTTTACGACAAAGCATACGAAATTACGAGTAAATACAGGAATATTAAAAAGGAATTAAATACTTTAAATATATTTAAAATCATAGTCATATATTGTGTATAGAAGATAATGACAATGACATGATAACTTTATATTTTAGTACAGCGTTGTTATCCAAGAAGGAAACGCGGTTTGCGTTTAGAGAACGTTTCGAACTGATAGCGATTTGGGACTTAGAGACACAGTATTGGTAATTTTCGTTTTGTTTTATTCGTAAACTTATAGTTTATTTCTAGTGTTTAGTTTTATTTGTTCATACTTAGAGAGAGAGAGTACTAGTACCATACTAATTAATTTAAATTTTTGGTGTGTTGCCTTTTTTGCACACGAGTCAATAAGTCATTCATCTCATATCATAAATCATCATCTCAAATCATGAAACTAAATCGCCCCGCACCTGACAGTATATATTTAATAAGTAATTTAATATAACTTAATAATATAATATGAAATATATTACGCATATATGTAATGTTTACATTAATTAATGCATATTTGTAATGTTTATATAGCAGTAATAGTGTGTACGTGAACAAATGTCAAAAAAGCTAGTGAGGTGTGTAACAATAAGCCTAAATGGCGCTCTGTTGTTCGTGCCTACCCCGCAAGGGACCTGGCTTGAAGTTATGTATGTATGTGAACAAATGACAAAATACTCATGCAGTTTTTTTGTATTGGTATAGGCACATGGAACCCTATTATAAATGCGACCATTTTGCAGAATACCCAGTACATTTTCCTGTGCAAAATGAAAATGTCACCAACGAGGTCATTTGACGCTCGCCTTCCGTGAAAGAAAAACGCTGGTACAGTCAAAACGGAACTTCTCTTCGTATTTTGAAACTTTAAACTCGGCCCATGATGAAAATCGAGTTGAAAATTGATCGCATAACTGGTTATATATAGCATATTAACTAATAAGTATGTTTACTCTGTCAAAAGTCGAAGTTATTTGCTTCATACACGTTGGAACTTTGAAAAAAATCAAGGCAAAAATGAAAGGGTCTGAAAGCTTTTACAAAGGTGACTGAATATATCTAACCACTATTGTAGTCGACTTGGTTTTGAAAGAACGAAAAAATAACTAAATATAACAAATTATTTGACGATTTATTTATTTATTAATTTACAAACAACGCTATCATTGCAGTTGTCAGCAATACGATAGCGGGGTACAGAATACATTATAAATATATATATATATATGTATATATCTCATAACATATAATATAATATGCAGTTTCTGTGAATTCAGTCACAGTAATAATAAGATAATAATGTAAATTTGTTGACATATCTTGTTCAATGTTCGCAAGGCCTGAGTGATCTGATGATCAAACTTAAGAGTATATCAAGCATTTGGATCTACGTATGTTCTTTGATGAAAACGATATTTTAAACGATTATTTTGTTTGAAGACTTTTAGCTATATGAGCTAACCCAACCGAATTAAAAACGGAGTCTTAAAGCAAAATAATAATTTTAAAATACCTTTCGCAAAAAAAGTATACTTAGATCCAAATGTCGCTTACGACAAAATGGCGGTAGAGGCTCGACATACTTCACGAAAACGATTATCTAAATGCCATGCAACTAAATTCTAAACTTAGGAACTTACTAAAATAGAATGTGTCAAAAGTGAAGGACAAAACAAAGCAGCCGATAATAACA
Source organism: Dendrolimus punctatus (assembly GCA_012273795.1). Classification (NCBI taxonomy): domain Eukaryota; kingdom Metazoa; phylum Arthropoda; class Insecta; order Lepidoptera; family Lasiocampidae; genus Dendrolimus; species Dendrolimus punctatus. The sequence goes on along the minus strand of CM022530.1, from coordinate 3,893,107 downwards.
ATTCTGGAAATCACAAAAAGGTATATTGAACCTGAGTTTTAATTAAAAACTCGAACTATAAAATCCGCTGCTACCCCATTTTACAAATACCTAATTAACTTAAGATTCTAGTAAAAAGAATTCTGATTCCAACAAAGAGAACGCCTTGGGGTCAAATAATAAGAGAGATTTAATTATAAAAACCTATGTAAAGAAAATGTTCGTTCTATGAATATATTTTATATTAAATGAAAATATAATTAGGCTAAGTAAAATGTATTTAATAATGTATTGTTTGAAAACAAAGAGGTTTGGTTGAATTAATCGATTGTGGGGTGAAACGGTTTCTTTTGTAGAAAACGCTTGTGGTGAGAATTTCTTTGTACAAGAGAAGCTATTAATTATAAGCCCTGAAGACGTTTTAATTGCGTAGATGTTTCATATTAAAATAAATACTAAAATTGTTCTTGTTCTAAATTTCGTGACGTCACATTTCATATATTATATCCTTTTGAATGAATGAATGAATAACTTTATTGCACATAAAGTAAAATGGACGGTCTTGCCGCCAAAGGCGATCTCCTCCAGACTACTCCATACAATTATTATCCGACTACATTATTTAGTGACTTAATAATTATTAAATGGAAGATTACACTGTATATTTATTTGAATTCGTCGTAGTTATATAATTAAAGTTATCATCATTATCGTCGTTATTTCGTCGTCACTTCACACTTATATATACTACAAGTATATATAAAATATATAAGCATATATATGTATATTAGGGTGGTCGTTAAAAATTAAATTTCTTGCGACGCCCCCTAAAAAGCTTCCTTTTAATGAAAAAACACTGGGATTATTTTCATAATTTTTTCAAGTCAAGACAACACGTGCCTCAAGACGATTCAAGTTAATTTTTGGGTAATATCATGTTTTTTCAGGAAACTTCTTCATACTTAGAAGTAATAATTATTTTAAAATTGGAAAAGTTTTAACAATGAAACCTTTACCTTCCGTATTATCATTCTCAGTGATGAATTTCAAATTATAGTTTCAGAAAAAGTTTAAAATTCTTCGTGATTCAAGCTTATCTTTCAATTTTTCTTATATTTTTAGTTTTAACTTGAATCGTCTTGGGGCACGTGATGTCTTGGCTTGAAAAAATTATAAAAAAAATCCCAGTGTTTTTTCATAAAAAGGAAGCTTTTTATGGGGCGTCGCAAGAAATTTAATTTTTTAACGACCACCCTAATATATATATATATATATATATATATATATATATATATATATATATATATATATATATAAGTACCTATGTAGTTAAGTATAATTAATAGTCACTTTTTCCTTCACACGGGAAACGGGAACGGGAAAAAGAAAATATTACTTATATTCAAAAACAAAACTTAATTGTTTATTACTTAATCATCATTTAAGCTTTCTGAATGCGGCAAGTTATTTCATATAATCGAATACATCACGTGCAGAGCGAGAGCTCTATCAGTGTGAAATACGTTCGGCGCTGATTTACGTATGATTTATACCAAACCGTGCCGGGCGGGGGCCGAGTCATTATAAAAGCGAGAGACCAAGCAGATATAACATTTCAGACGTGGATATAGATACGGATATATGAATAATATTATACCGGTTTCAATTCTGCATAAGCAAGACGTTAGTGACGGTCTTTGCGCGTGTGATTGAATTGTGCGTTTGGACTGGTTGTGTACAGTTATATTTGTACCTGTGTTATGCGTGTTTGTATAGTTCTAATAAATTCTAGTCGAGTCCTGCAATTCGTAACAGTATAAAGATAAGGTAATATTTTGAGGGTTAGTGTATTTTAACTGTCACAAAAGTAATAAAAACTGTCAAAACGTGTCGGTTTAACGTTTAAATTTCTCTAATTCTATAATTGTAAATAGCGTTTTTTTTATTTAGATCAGATAGTTTCTGTTACAGAGCTCCATAACATTTCTGCTTTATAAAATATTCTGGAACTTTTAATCGGTGCCTCGCCCGAGCGTCGTAGGGAGAACGGCTCGCGCCCGCACGGTCTGCCATAAGTCTTCCCTAACGCTGCGTGGATTTGTTATGAAAGTTTGTCGAATACCAACGATACTGATACTAAAATCCCCGACTTTAATATCGAACTTTGTTCGCTCGCGTTACAGTTAATTCGATACAACAAAGTTTCGGACTGATATGAAGATATTTTGTAACGAGTTTAGTTATGGGAGTGGTAGCTTATAGGTACGGAAGAAAGGCAAGGAAGATATGTCTTGTACGTTTTCATAGCTGGACTTCACCGGATTAACATCCCACCTAATGGAAAGTAATTCTCTACAGGAATGCGTTTCAACGCTTATAATATACATACCTACACATTTTTGTAAAATATCCATATATACAACAGTGATAACATAAATGCAACAAATAACACCTAGTGACATTCTCAAGATTGGTATAAAAGTAAATTTTACATACATAACTTTTGTCCGGTTCCTATAACTTATTATTTAATCATTTAGCCTCTTTTCGGTTAAATTTTTACAGGTATGGATGAAGTTTACGTGAAATTTTAACCCATATAAGGCAAATGAACGGTTGGTAAGTTACAGGAAGTTGTACTTGAAATTCTTAGCTCTAAACCAGCTTTAATAGATATAAAACGAAATATAATCCTAGCGACATACCTGCATAACGTTCCGCGTTCTGCGCAAATTTCACATAGCTGAAAAAATTTCACCTATGTGTCTTAGGTTATTTTAAAAACATTGCTAGCTTATTTAGTCGTTATTTCCGCCGCCGCACGTTCCGCAGGTGTGTCGTTATCCTACACTTACCCAAATTTTATTGGGTAAGGTGATTTACCCAAAACCCAATATCAACAAAATGATTAAACTTATGTTCATTGCCTTCAAAACAAAAAACTATAGCGTACAAACCCACCAATAGCATGTCCAAACTCGTCACGTAACCTCACCTCTTGAATGTCATCCCGACATGCCACATGGCCTGACTGAGATCGTTCAAGACACCCATTGCATATGTATGTTTGGTTATAATAACAATGCCTCGGTGATAAAACAAGAAAAGAATTTATGTTAAACAATAACACTCGTACCTCAGGGATAGAAGACAAAAAAGTAGCTAGTAATACCTATGTATTTGCCGCGTGTTCAGGGTCTCTCATTAGTTGACGAGTACAGATCGGCATTGCTATTATCAAAGAATCACACGAATAAAGCGTGTAAAGGTATGATATAGACGGAGCCTACTTAGATAAAAGAGTCAAGTGTAGTGAAGCATTTTGTACAAACTTGTCTGCGTATACGTATGAAGTACAGTACACACATGGCTTCACTCTGAGCTAGGGCTCGGTCTGTCTATTTTGTTCGTCTGATATCAAAGAATAAAAAAGACTAATTGTTTATGGGAGCTGCATACGTCTAGTCATCGCAGCGGATAACGAACTACTAGCTAGCACAACGCGGGAGCGCACATATTAATAGTCGTTCTAACTCGCTCACACATCACCCATCCCGCTTACACACTGTGCTATATATTGTGCTAGCTATACAGACTTGTTAATATTTGTACTTAAGTTTACCGTTTTCAAAATAAATTAGTTCACTACAGTTCACATTAGCACTCGACAATCAATACTACACTCTCCCATCTGAAGTATCATTTAACCTCGACCTCTCGCTGCTACACGCTAAATAAAGCATATTTATTCCAAGCGTGTTACTTCCACAGCGGTTGCAAAAAGAATGCGGATCTATTTTAATTAAGTACCAATAATTATTGGTAACTTTACATCGAACTAAAGCAAGATTGAGAATGGTTTGTTTTTTTTCTTAGATTGACTTGACTTTATATTGTTGATTCGAAGGTCTTACACTTCGCGAAGCGAAAGCGCTTAAGCTCGAGTGAGATCTGCTCGATGGAGCTCCCTAGGGCGCTTTACCTTAGCTGGACTGTTGCCAGGAGATGGTTTGAATCTAATTATGCTAACCAAAGGCGACAGCAATTGATTAATTGATGATGGGCGACGGGTGATATGAAACCCGCGGGGAATGATCCCGGTAGACCGGGATCGGAAATCCGAAGCGACCTACACTATATTACTGCCGTTTCGCAACGTGTTATGGCTGTGAGAGAATGAACAGCGAAAGAAACTCCACAGTAACACGTATAGTCTATCTTGAGGTGTGGACACGTCCCATGGCATTCCGCCCTGCCCGCACGCTTTTATATGTAAGCCACGACGAAACGAACCGCCGTAAAGTAGCAATCGTTGTCAGCCTATAAGCCATGACATTCTCTTTAGCCACGTCTATAACTTTTTTTCAAGGATCGTCACAAATCGTCTCGCCAGAAGAATTTTCAAGTTCTAACCACCGAAATAGGCTGGATTTCGAAAAGGCTACAGCACCGTAGACCACATCCATACTATTCAGAAGATTATACAAAAGACCGAAGAGTGTAATCAGCCGGTGTGAATGACATTCGTGAACTACGAAAGAGCCTTCGACTCTATCGACACTTGGGCTGTTCTGGAGTCTTTGCAAAAGGTGTCGTATCGATTGGCGATACATAGAGGTGTTGAGATGTCTGTAAGACGCCGCCACGATGACCGTCCAGATCCAGGACCAGAGGGCGAAGCCTTACCCCTACGTCGTGGGGTGAAACAGGGGGATATGATATACCCGAAACTGTTTACCAACGCGATGGAGAATGTCTTCAAAACTCTGGACTGGGTTAGGGGGGTATCAACATCAACGGTGAGCGCATCTCTCAGAGACGCAGAGACCTTGAAGGATCTGACCGAGATGCTGGGCAGCTTAAATGAAGAAGCTATCAATCGTAGTAAATTACTTAAATTAGCAATCATAACTAGCCGGAAATATAATTAATTTAACAATCTTGCTCATTATAATAGTATCAACAATATAATAATAATCGTTTTGCCTATATTTGTACAGTACTTTAAAATAAAATAAATAAATAAAAATAAAATCACACCGGGCATGTATTGTCGCGCACTTCACCGATTTATTTCAATTTGATACCGATAGGAGTATTGATTTCTACTGATAGCTAATCATTCGTTTTAACACGTAAAGCCGCATAAGAAGCTCTAGTAACGTATTAACATAATAAAAGACTGCCAACTGGCATTGTGAATCCCAGTGTTTTAATGTGTTGCCTTGACGATGAATTCCACTTTGTATCTAGACGTCTAGTGACTCAATTGATCCATAGTGTTTTTACGTATATCTGTGGCGAGTTGCTGTATTAATTCTTATACTTTTACTTATTTTTCAATAATATCGTTCTTAAGCAACCTATATTTTCAAATTAGAAGATTAAAGGTTTTAGTGTTTTATCTATAATATTTATAAAATTGTAAAAGTGCAGTCTTTCGTTTTTTTAAGTTTATTTTTGTTTTTGTCGGTTCGTTCGGAATTCACGTAAAAACTACCAGACCGATTTCGATGCGGTTTTAGCTCATCGATAGCAAATTCCCGGAGTTAAAATCTGCGGTACTTTATATACCGGGATTACCGCTGGATTATTCCCAGGGGCCATTTCAAGTTGGTAGGACATATAAACATTAGCTTTACGATAAAGTTAAACTACAACGATTGCTTAGATTTTTTAAAAATAATGCAATACTGGGAATCCCGCGGGTGCATAAAAATCGGCTTATTCAAATACTATTCGTTACCAGTCCAATGTAGACGAAGTCTCGGGCGAATCCTAGTTTTCTATATAAATACAGTAGCCGCGTTATCTGTTCAATTTAAAAGCTTTTCTAAAGTGCATAACATGTTATTTTTGGTCTAAATTTTGTTCACATAAAATGAAATAACCATTACGTGAAACTAGATCAAAAAGGAAAAAAATAATATTAACAATTTACTGTTTTTGTCAATTTTGTAGACAATTCATGTTCGGCCAAATAAAAGCTCAAATTGTTTTCATAAAACAATACCTAATGTTTCTCATAACAATTTTCTGATGTCTCTTATATGATGGTATCGATTCTTCACAAACTATTTATAATCTGAAACGTGCAATATATCTCAATCCTAGCCAATAGCATACGAAGCCAAGTATAGGTGAGGCAAGCCCGAAGTAGAGGCCATACTCTAAAACGCCTTTCGGCATTCGATATCGTCCGACCAGCCCAAAAATTCGATAAAATTTTAGAAAGAAAAAATAATACTAACTTATAACTCCAACAATAAAGTTTATATATAGTCAAGGTGGGGAACTCCGACAATGGGGTAAGTTCATACACCACTCGTTTTTAACCTTTTCAACGGAATTTAGCGCTAACTTCAATTCGAAGACAGAATTCAGTGGTGTCTTAACTTCAATGACTATAATAAACTGATTGAACACATAGACATATTTTCCAACTTACCTTCCAAATTCAAATTCTTGCTTCACAAAGCTAACTTATCAGTGACGATCATAATTCTTTTACTATTTTCTCCTTACTCTTCTTTTTTTTAGTAACTTTCTTTCCCTTCCTTCTATAAATATATATTTAATATTATGCCTAGCGATTACACCTAGTCACCAAATCAAGTACAAATTGAACAGACACTATAAAAACCATTTAAATAAAAAAATAACAGGTACCTAACAGAAATTCTAAAATGAATGTACCTTATCCATTTACCTTTACCAATCATTTCTGTGTTTTAATTTGGATGAATAAACCAGAATGATACATATCAACGTCAATTTTAAACATTTCCCTTTCATTTCTATGCTTTTCAACCAAATTGATTCATTTGGTTGATCCTTCTTCTACTATAAGGATTACAGCAGCAATTTTAGTTACCGTTAAATGCGAAGAAGCGACGCAACAAATTGCCCAAATGATAAAAGATGTTCCAGAGAATGCCCTCGGATACAAACCTGAAGGTGCTTAGCATAAATATTCCTTTACAAGTTCCATGCACGTTTCGTTGCGATACAGCGTGCCATTCAAGCCCCGACTTCACGGTAACAAATTGAAAAATGCGATCGGGCCCCGCCCGGAAGCAATCTGCATACTATATACCTGCGTGGATTTGCACTGCACTCCATTTTCATACATCGCAACGGCGTGAATAGAAACATGGGAATACTGAACGGCGTAGTGTATTCCGCATTTATAAGCCTGAAAGCCAATAGAGTGGAAGTAGCGCGGAGCTCGATTCAGCACGGTAAATTTATTTACTGTTGAAAACGTGGGTCTTTGTAATTTTCATTACAATCTTTATAAAACCCAGTCTGTTTCATTCTTGTATTTCTTCTTTGAATATATAATTGTTCCGTTCGTGTGTATGTCACTGAACTCCTAAACGGTTGGGTGGATTTTGATGAAATTTTTGAAGTGAAACTTCTATATAGAGGGGGTCTTACGATTTCTCGCTCACGAAAAGGTGTCACAGTCACGTGGTCATCGTCACTAATTCTTACATTTTTAAACTCGTGATATCTTTCGAATGGAATGTCCGAATTGAATAATTCAAAAAGTTATATAAAGGTATTGAAGCAGTCTTGAATATGAAGTAATTTATTTTGATAAGGATTAATACCAAGATACAAATAAAGAGCCTTTTCTAGCAGCGGCATTTTAATTAATTTTTTAAAATAAAAAAACACTTATTGTGGCATACCTATAATAGTTACACATATGCTGTCGCGACACTTTTTGCAAATAATGATGTGCTCTACAAAGTCGTAGTACATTATTTTATTCTATCATCAATACTTTTCGCAGCGCACGCGATTTAAAGTACTTAATTACACCTTCGGTAACATTATTGGAGTTTTAGTAAGGACCCCTAATTTATTTGTAAATATAACATAGCCTATTCTACCCGGGAATAGCGTAGCTTGCCAACAGTGAAAGAATTTTTCAAATCGGTTCAGTAGTTTCGGAGCCTCTTCATCAAAACTGAGCAAAGGAAATATTTTTGGATTATTTTTTTGGAAATATTTGTCTGTTAACATAATTTGAGGTTCGAATGAAGATTGATGATGAAAGATGCGCAAATTATTTTTTGGTTCCGGATCTTATTCAGTCATTCAATCATAATTTACAGTAAACCTGCGAAAAATCGAAATATGTGCTGGGACACATTAGAAGTGAAACTTCAACGGACAAGTGGAAAAACGAATCGCAACGGACAAGTGGACAAACGAATGGCAACGCATAAGTGGGAAAACGAATCGCAACGGACATCTTCATACAAATCTTTTTCTTTCTTTTCTTTTAATAGAAAATGAGGAGGCCTGTTATTATTGCCCATACAAGTACAAACTAGCAAGATTATATAGTACCCGTCGCAAATGAATACCGCTGAATTGGTTGATTGAAGCCCATCAGTGCTGTGACGTCAATTTAACCAGACCGACTGATCTGGATCTAATTATTCGATGCCGACCGAAATAGGCCCGGACGACCTTTCGTCAATCGAACGTTTAGTGATGAGTTTATAACTGCTTTCAGAAGTATTGAAACAATTCTCTTAATTACACACATATATGGTAGAGAAAATCAATAAAAAATTATAATGTGTGCTAGGACACATAGTAGAAGTGAAACTTCAACGGACAATTGGAAAAACGAATGGCAACAAAATTTACGGGCAGATTGTGAATGTACTTGTGCAATATTTTTTTTTATTGCAGTAATTCAGCAGACAAGCAACCGGCCCACTTGATAGACAGCGGTTACCGTCGCCTATGGACATTTACCACACCAAAGGCGCTACAAATGCGCTACTGCTCTCTTAAGGGAGACTGAAACCTGGCCACTAATGCCGGAACACCACTCACAGTTGTTATGGCGACATACTTTATACCAGAGGTGGTATCCATCCAGTCGGGCAAATGCTCTACCACCTGGCTGTGGGTTGTTTTGTCGCGTCCAACGAGAGGCCGCCCGGCCGCAGGAAATTGTATTCTTTCTCCGTTCCTGCACGGATAGGATCCAATTTGAAAGGCTACCCGTAAAACTTCAAGTTACAATTTTCTGTGCACGACTTATACAATGAGCTTTGTGACGGCGTCTGTGGAGTAGTGGTATAAGCGTTAGTTCGTTGTTCACGGGAGCGCAGAGGTTACGAGTTCGGTTCCCGGCGGGGTAAATTACGTAAATGAACTTTCCGTCGTTCACTTTGGACTCGGTTTCTGGGATCGGTCCCAGATATATTCCTCGTAATTTGGCGTAACTTGCGAGGTGTGGAAATACACAATACCAGTATATGTTATTTTCGTAAGTAACTTAAGTTCATCCCACCAATTTTAATACTATATAAAATTATTAGAGTTAGGTATATTTGCTAAAGAGTTTCTTGGGCCGCTTCTTCTCTTCAAGCCACAACATGTTGCGAAGTGGTGGTAAATTAGATTAGTCTCCTATAGAGTAAATAATAACCAAAAACAAAAATCAAAACTAAATAATTAAAATAACCAACAAATAGCTAGGTGGTGGGTAGGCGGTAGGCTAAATAAAATTTACAATACTCGTTGACACTTGACATCTTTGTCTTCCGTGATCACGGCTACTGAAAGGTGGCCGAATCGTCAGAATAATCAAAATCAAATAAATTACCGCGCTTAAAAAAGTAGTTTTATTCACAATAAGTGTGATTATGTGCCCATTGTTTTATTAATTTTGGCTATGGTTTTGGCGTATCTCCGCCTGTGACATGTTTTTATTTTCTGTATATTTTAAATAATAACGTTAAAAAGCGAGAAGAAATTAAACCTATGGCCATAGGAGCTTTTTGAAAATGTTCACTCCTAGCCTTATTCTTCATGATTATATTCTCTCTTTTCACCTTCTCCCAAGCATTTGGAGTCGGCAAAATATGTCTTTTTCCATGCTCCTTTATTCGGTTCTAAGTCTACTGTCACACCACAATTTTTATGACACACAATCCATACATTTAAATTTTAATCTACCTTCCACACTGTATTATGTACGCATACTACACTATATTAACGCTCCAAATTACCCTCATTAAGCAGCCTATTCAAGTATTCAGTTACCAAAGCGCGTTCACAATTCCAAATATGACCTAAATATGGACAGGGGGGCTGTTGCGACGGGGAGAATGTAGTGGATAATAGTCACATGAAAACACGGAAACACTTTATCCAAATATCTGTGATGTTTAATCTTCTGTACACTGTATTACAGTCTAAATATGAATATTCTATACTCCCGCGGTTTTCCCAGAGCGCTTACAATACGGTGCTCAAAAAGGGCGTGAAAAGATATTGTTACAACCTAGGCGCTGACAAAGACAAATTCCACGTACACATTTGTTGAAGCACATTTATTACCCGTCGGAATTTGAACTAATTGTAATTCTTTTATCATCGCCTTCTTTTGTTTATTTATTTATTGGCATACGTTTCTAGAGAACAGCCCATTGTTTTATTGTACTCATTAATGGCCGCTTGCGACCGACTCATTAGCCAGACGTCTTGGATCATGTCGAATACGATACGGGCACATTGCATTTGTACAGTATAAAACGATGGCCTAATTGAGGGAGAGGTGAGTCGAGCGAGAACCACGATCAAAGCGAGACGTGTGTACTACAATCAGGAATCTAATAGTGACGGAGTTTACGCGTTTTATTGAATTACGACGAATATAGAAGATATTTGAATCGGTGTTATACGTGTTTGTATAGTACTAATCTAATATATAAAATTCTCGTGTCACAGTTTTCGTTGCCATACTCTTCCGAAACGGTTTGACCGATTTTGATGAAATTTTTTGTGCTTATCCGATATTTATGAGAATCGGCCAACATCTATTTTTCATCCCCCTAAATGTTAGGGGTAGTCCACCCCTAAATTTTTTTTTTTTAGACCAAAATTTTTAATTTCTATTTTTTTATGATACAGCATTAAAAGATACATACAACCCTAAATTTTCAACCCTCTACGATCAACCCCTATTTTTTACCGGGCAGGACGACGTCTGCCGGGACAGCTAGTAAATTCTATAATAATTCCAGCGGCATTTTAGTTCGAGTTCCGCTAAACTCGGAACAATGTAGTCTCAACGAGGTAGGCAACGCATAGGCTCAAGTGTTGCAGATGTCCATGGACCACGGTAATCACTTACCAAGAGGTGACCCGGCTGTCAATTTACCTACAGGCAATCATAAAAACCACCATTTTTATTCACCTGTCTGCTGTACAAAAAACTGCTTAGGAAACTCCTCAAGTATTCAATACATTACTTAAGAGCCTATGAATTGGAATCTGCTCCAAGTTCCGTGAATTGGAATAAATAATTATGATTGTAATGAACGAACCACAACAGCGAGCGAATAGAGCTTACAGGGTGTTCAGATTTAGTATTAGGAATTCCCCAAACAGATGAAATATTTACCCAATATGATACTATTTTGACAATTTTGCCCAAAAGATTTAAGTTAATTAATATTTTGAACTTATCTTAAAAAAATATTTATATTATTAATTATTTAAAACGTGTAATATATTAGATTAAAAATTTAATATGTTAGTACAAGCACAATTATTATGCTACAAGCGACATAACATTAATATCGTTGTTGCTATTGTGTTGACATTGTGACATTCCAGTGACAAATTTTTATTTCACCAAAAATCTTCCCATATTCTGTCCCCAGATAAATCAAGTTTCCCAAAATATGGCATAAATTCCCAATCTGGAGACCCTGATAGTATCTTACGTCGCCACCACGTTGGGAGCCCATAAAACATCTCGTCCTATTGATGGACTTTTTGATAGCCCCACATAAACATAATCGTGGAACTTTGTTTATACTCGCTTTACACGTAATGAGAGCTGTGTTGATGTTAATCTTTATTAACTGCTAATTAGGTTGGCTTTCCGAGTTGTGGGTAATTATAATTAAGTCTATGTACATATATGTGGCGATGGTATTTGTTTTCGCGAGAGTTATGTGAATTTCTTATATGAATAAGATATACAGACAGTAATGTACACGTACGAATGATAAAGTATACCTTTCTACTCCTACTAGTCCTTACTTATTGTTGGAATTTCCATCAAAAAGTATTTATTACTTTGGTGTGGCATAGTACTGGCCACCAATACTAAATATTCGAATTTAGAATGTAGATGTTTTTGTTTTTATCTGTATATTTTTTCCGCGCCTTTTGCTATTAAAATCATCATATATTACGCACGTGCAGTTTTCTTGAATAATTAAAATATCTACAGTCCACAAACAAATTCATATTTAAAAAAGTGTTTAACACTTATTATTTAATAATATTTATTTATTTATGGCATACCAATAGTACAAATATATAATTATTATGAACTAGACTTTACCTCGCGGTATAGCTGCGAGTCAACCTCTGGTATAGTATCTCTTGTTTGAAGAGCAGGCGGTATAGAATTTTTTATATGTTTACCCCCGGAAGATTTACTTCATTTTATATCGCAAACTATTCCATCCCCCGTCTATCTGTAAACTAGAAACTAGAATAAATGAGAAAAATTGTCAAAAATGACAAAATAGACCAAGTGGACTAAGTGCACCAAGCGCACAAAGTGAACCAAGCGGACCAAACGGACGAAATCGACAAAATCACAAAACCCGGAAACTAGGATAGTTTCCGGGATAACCTTTACTTAAATCTAGCCCAAAATCTATCCCATTATCCGGGATGAAACGTGCCCCTGGGCCACTCTCGGTATTAAAATTCCATATTTACCGAGTTTCAGCCAAATCGGTCCAATAGTTTTTCTATAAAAGGATAACAAAAAACAGGGAGACAAATATATGTTTATCCTAGAAGCTGTCCATTTTTGGGGATTCACTTTTAAAATACATATTTCAGTCAAATTTAAAATTAGCTTCCTACGTAGCCTGGACTTGAAAACGAAGCCAGACGTTGCCCGCCAGTCTTCAGTAACCAGGTCATTTGCTTTCAAAGGAAATATGGCGAGAAATAAACCTTTCGCTCCATTACGTGATAGCATAGATGGAATAAAATATGAGGAAGTGAGATATTACTGGATGGGCCGCGTTACGTGCGTAGTGTGCCCAATATTAAATGTGGTTTGTTTATATGCTGCTTTAAGTTTGTAAGACTATGATGCCGTTTCGACGAAAAATGTTCGCATACATTTTTTTTTACACCATGTGGTAATTAATTATCGTATATTTTGTGTAACTCCTTTAAACCTCCCGCCCGTACTTATTCTAGACGCATCAAAAATGAATATTCTACCTTTTTCCAAATCTTATAATACTGTTACAACCTAGGCGTCGACAAATAACAAATTCCACGTACAGATTTGTAGAAGCACATTTATTACCCGTCGTCATTTAAACTAATTGTGATTCTTTTATAATCCTCTTGTTTTGTTTATTTTGTGTTTAAAATTTGCGATAATAGCCTATTGTTAATGTTTTCGACTTTGTTGGCCATTCGCAAGAATAATTAATCAGGTGTGCAGATTACGGTTTCTCGGAAACCTCAATCCTTTGTTGTATTGTATAGTTAATATAAAACAATGCCCGAACGGAGGGGTGTGGCAGTCAAGCGAGGATTGCGATACGAGCAAGACGCAGATTCCATGAGCGATATAGTGACGGACTATGCGCGTGTTTTTAATAATCGTGCAGTTTGTACTAGTTAGTAGTTAGTTAGTGTAGTGTCTAGTTATATTTGTACCTGTCTTATACGTGTTTATATAGTTCTAATAAATTCTATAGTAATTGCAACGGCATTTTAATTCCGAGTCCTGCGCAACTCGTAACAATATCCGATCCTAATTTATCTACATTTCCCAAGAAGAGGTTATGTTTCTTCCTAACCTTCCTACGGCCAACCTCGCTTACATAGACATGACGCTCCGCCAGAGTGACATTTTTATTTATTTCAGAACTCATAAACCCTTTCATGTGCTAAGAAAGAGAATATGACAACATATCACTCTTGAAATGACATTCCAATGATTCGTCTACATATTTTTATTGCGATGCTGACAAATAGACAGATGTCCCATTTAATGGCTGGTGGTTACCGTCGCTAATGGGCCCTTGCAAAACTAGATGGCGAAGACAATGCGTTGCCAGCCTTTAGGATGGGCTAAAGGAGACAGGAGGGAGGCATACGGTAGAGGGATCAGACAGAAGGAATGGAATAGGGAGGGCGAGGTAGACCATCGGAACCGGTTTTAACAGATCAGCACTATATTGAGACTGATGCCACTTTTAGGAAAAGATTATGTTACTTTAGTTTGTAATTTGTTAACAATTACAGAGAGAAAGAGAGAGAGAGAGAGAGAGAGAGAGATAACTCTTTATTGCACACTAAAACATACAATTACAAAACTGACAATATTTACAATATTTTCTAGGCGATACAATAGGCGGCCTTATCGCTCAAAGCGATCTCTTCCAGGCAACCTAAATTAAAGTGGTGCAGGAAGAAGGCAATGGACACATGAATACTGAAACTAATTTAACAAATAAATATACAAATATATACATATACTTAGTCATAAATATAATATACGTATACAATAATATATTACAAAATACATGTGTTATTATAATAAATGTATTAGCATGATTATATTGTGTTAATTAGACATAGCTAGTCATGGATAAATAGTGTTTTCTGAGTAAATTTCTAAATGGTAAGCATTTAACAATTATATCTACACTATCTAATGTAAATTGTCCTGAATAAAATGATTTTCTTCCTTTCTTCCTTCATCGTACTGTTATGACATTATATTATATGAAGTAATTGCTTACGCGTGCAATTGTATTTTGCATAAAACCATTTTTATGTATGTAATAAAAAGAGAGCGTTATCAACCATCGCATTGTTCAGACGTGTGTTTGATTAAACATTTACAGCAAATAAATTCGTTTTTTTTAAAAAGGACCCACGGAGCGCCATCCTAACAGTACGAAATACGAATAATTCAAGGCTAACCGTTTCACGTCGACATCCTGTGAGAGCGTGGTGTCGCACCAATCGAGTCAGCCTCAAGGGCTTTGATCAAGATAGTGATTCCAGCATGGCTCTTGAATGTTAAAATATAAACACTCCAAATAGACTTATATGTATGAAGAGAATAATGAAAAGTAAAGAGACGTAAGATGTGTGGCAAAATCGGATAAATAAAGTAATAATCTATACAGATAAATAAAATTGAAGTGTCTGTTTGTAAAGTAAAAAAAAAGTGATAAATGTCAGGGGGGACCAAAAATTTAATTTGGACCAAAAACACAATTTTTAGATTTTTAGTTCCAACTAATCTCTGAAACGACTGGACCGATTTTGACGGGAGTTTCAGTGGCAAGTAACTGATATTATAAAGAGTAGCTTAGGCTTTTTTAGGGTTCCGCGAAAAAGCATACCACGCGGGCGAAGTCCCAGGCCCAGCTAGTCATACATTAATATAATTGCAATGATTCAATTTGCACAGAATGGTACATGAATCACGACAACGTTGAGACAGTCATTATTTGGTTTTAAAACCCTCTTAAAGGAAGGCATGTGTGAGATCGCGGCTTGAAGTCGGTTTTTGGCATTCATATTAAGATTATTAGGAAGTTTGACTTCAAAAGGGTAACAATCTGGGATGATGGGCACAGCCACAATTACAGCACAAGTGTAGCGTAATTTCGACAACATTATTATAGCTACATAGCCTTTCCGATTGCCTAATCCAGACTGTTAGTCTGGATCAGAACATCAGAACATTAACTTAAGCACCAATTAACTCTCAACTTCGCGCATTTAACTAGCACATTTTTTGTTTTTGAAACGACTGAGAAGCCATGGTAGCTTAGCGGTTAAGTAAGACACTAGAATCCAAAACCCAAATGTGGCGGTTTCGAATATTAGTCAGAAAAGCATGCACCAACCATTTAGGCAGTTTTCTGAATTAATTTACATATTGTTACTATTACCACGTGCTGAGAGTAAAGGACAACATCGTGATGAACCACCGCTGGTCTAAAGTATGTCGCCATAACAACCTTGAGTTGTATTCCGGCAATAGTGACCAGGTTCCAGTCTCCCTTCAGAGAGCAGCAGCGCATTTGCTGCTCCTTTGATGTTGCAAATATCCATAGGCGATGGTCACCGCTTTCCATCAAGTGGGTCGTCTGCCTGTCTGCTAAGCTCCTGCAATAAAAAAAATGTAAACACATCTATATAACCGACGTTCAAATTTTCCAAACGTGACGTGTGTACTGTTCGTTCCCCTATGAAATTGGGAGGACTGAGCCCAGTGATGGGACAGTTAAGGGCTATTAACTTTAAAATTAAAAAGGTTTTACATTAAGAAAAGAGCAAGTTTGCCTATGTTCTGTGCTAAGGTAGTAGAAATAAATAAAATAATAATATTTGGACGATAGTAAAACATGCCGTTATCTCATAACCGAATTGTTAAGAATTTTAATAAAGAAATTTCAGAAACATCTTTTCATTCAAAAAGCTAGAACACAAAGAAATGCCTAACGTGA
Source organism: Dendrolimus punctatus (assembly GCA_012273795.1). Classification (NCBI taxonomy): domain Eukaryota; kingdom Metazoa; phylum Arthropoda; class Insecta; order Lepidoptera; family Lasiocampidae; genus Dendrolimus; species Dendrolimus punctatus. Next base: position 3,876,563 of record CM022530.1, on the reverse strand, counting down.
ATGAACACAAGAGTTTTATAGCAACAATCTGTTCGTCGAAACATTTGCATAACCTTTCAGCCAAGCTCAAAACGTTGTTTAATGATGCCAATGAAACGTGCTTTTCGCATTTTTTTCCTTAGAGAGTATTCTTTTTTGCTTCGCAATGTACATTGTACTGTAGTATCGATCGCGTCCATTAAATGTTGTAAAATGAAAACGCACGCCCGCGTCATTAAAACACTACGCCGCTGATGCCTTTTAAACAGACGCTGTTGAGACATAGAGCGCGTAGTTGGAACATGCGGTTAAATTAAAAAAAAAACCTGTGCGTCTCGGGAAACCCTTTTTTTTATTGCAGGAGTTCAGCAGACAGGCAGACGGCCCACTTGATGGAAAGCGGTTACCATCGCCTATGGAAATTTGCAACACCAAAGGTGCTACAAATGCGCTGCTGCTCTCTTAAGGGAGACTGGAACCTGGTTACTAATGCCGGAACATAACTCAAGGTTGTTTTGGCGACATACTTTAGACCAGGGGTGGTAGCCATCCAGTCGGGCATCCAATGCCCTACCACCTGGCTGTGTGATGTTTTGTCGCCTTTTACGACAGGCCGTCCGGCCGCAGGAAATTGTATTTTGTTCCTGCACGAATAACCAACAATACAATGTGTAGGCAATATATCAGAACTTTTTGTTGCATAGTTAAAGCGTTTGAACGTCACAAACAAATCGAGTTTAGTTAGAATAAAACACAGACTTTATATTAATTTACTTACATACTCCATCCCTTAAAACTTTTAAATTATTTAATCGTTTTGTATATGTGATAATATTATAAAATTCTAAACATGCCGTGTCTGTACATTGAAGTTATTAAAAAAAAGTTGGTATACACTATATAAACTATGAACACGATGCAATTTTTTTAGTTTCCTTGTTTGTTTGTAGGTTTCTCTGTTTGTTCGGAATTTACATAAAAATTACTGGGCCGATTTTCGCTGATAGACAGCAAACTCTTAGACTTAAAATCCCGTGGGAATTTTCCGGGAATGAGATGAAATGACCAAATTGAATTTTTTTAAGAATTTCAATGCGGTTTTTTTCAGTGATCGATAACAAATATTACGCAATATAATATGTTTTTTTTCTTTTCTATAAATAAGGTATTTAATAAGAAATACATTATTAATATTACCATCTAACCAAAGAAGATTAATAAGTAATTTAATTATAACCTAAATTAACTAAAAGTATTATTACTAAGAAAGTGTCCATTAATACTTTTCTTATTGTCTTTATTAAGGCGAAGACACTTTGTTCATGTGTTCTTTATTAATAGCAAGCACATTACACTACACTTTTGTTTTGTTAAACCACTAGTTCAAATGGTTTTGTCCTTTTGAGCCTTCTCGTTATGTCCGTGTTGTCGAGGAGCTGGATCGCCTCGACAGCTAGCAATATAGCAATATAATATGTAATACTTTTTATTCCGGGAATCTCGCGGAAATTTTCCCGGGAGCGGTTGAAGTCGTTCGGATGCATGAAATTAGCTTATTCCGAGACAGTTTCCACTGAAACGGTAGCTTACATTATTTTCTAATACGGCGGTACTTTGCGTCTAGGGAATCCCACGGGTATCAAAAGTCAAGCATGGACGACGCCGCGGGAATATCCTAGTGTGATAATGTCTTGATAAAATAATGTCTTGTTAAAAGCTTTTGTCCCATCGGTATTAACATTTTAAGATTCGTTTGATACTCCATCATGTAGTTATAAAACAACAAACGTGTCTACTCCTCTCAGCTTATAGACTTGAAGATAGATCTTTCTCGAATGAGCCTTCTAGTTTATTTTACTTCTACGCTAACTTATGACTGTAGCACTGTTTGTACAATATGCATGTCAATACCTTCAACGGCATGATGTCATTAACGCGTTCAGTGCACCTTATTCATTCGAAAATAAGGGTCAAAACTGAATATCATATCAGAGCGATTAATTCTATTGTTCGCTTTATGGATTCCAATACATTTTTTATTAAACATGTGTTTCTAAAGGTTCTTTTTATTATTTATGGTTCTGATTGTATTTTGATGACACCAATGCGATGTAAATTATGACCATGTATATTCAGATTAATTTAGAGACTAGAGTTCATGGACTAAAATGTTGTAGTGTAGTATAGTATTCCGGCATAGATTTTGAGCAGTTGACGAAATAGCATGCGCTTGTACATAAAGCGTAACATGTTGTTACGTACTGTGGGTACCAGGATTGGAAGGAAACACCGTTCTAAAAGAAAGGGTATACGTCGCTTAACTTCACGCATGACGCCTATAATGCTTCTATGACGACAATTCCTTTTCCGTGCATGGCCACTTCAGCGATCCCTCGCCGAAATATCGTCAACAAATTATTATATTATTACGTTGTCGTCCACTTATTCGAAAGGGGCAAACACTTCAGAAAAAGATCCAAAATTTAACTTTTGCGCAGGTTAGGTCACCGCTCAAGAATCGTGCCGGAGATTATAAAGTTCTCTTTATTATATACATACATGATAAACTTATCACTGAAAGCAATCTCTTAGGCAACTTTTAGATGCACAAGACCTTAAGCTTAGGAAACACTTCCAAAGGGCCATATACTATGGTTCAATTATAATGCACGACGTCTCACAGTTGATCTTCTCGTCACAATGGCCACCTGATTTTAAAGGAACGCAACGACATACCACACTACGTCATAATTAAGGTCACCTCCAAGGTGAATTTAGAAATTTCACACTAGAGTAATATCAATATGCAGCTTGCCACACGATGTTTTCCTTTACAATTATCATTTGGTGACTATAACAATACTAGAATTTACTGTCCCCGCAAATCGCTATTGCGCCTGGCCGCCACTTTGGTGACGCAACCGTAGCTGAACACTCAGTACTGTTAGCATCACTGGCCGGCGGATGCGCGTACATATCGAGTTGCCGATGACGTCACGTGAAGGTTGATTTGACATGGTTCCAGTGCATTATCAATTTGCGGGGATAATATCTCTGGTGCGTGAGGCGTTAATACAGGTTACATTGTACTAAATTTTAAAATTTGTTTCATTTTATATCGCGAACTATCCCATGTCCCGGCATAAAGCGTTATCCTACGTCCATTCTCAGTCTTGAATCTACATATATATCAAATTTCATTAAAATCTGTATCGTCGTTTTTGCGTGAAAGCGTCATAGACGAAAAAACAGTTTCGCAATTACAATATTGGTATTGTTACAATTTGGGCCACCTGCATATCTGTAAACAAAGCGCATTTATTACCCGCCGGCGTTTGAGCTTATAACATTGAAACTCTTTTATGACTGTCTTCTTTTGTTTACATTGTGTTTAAAATTTTTGATTGGAAAACAGGCCATTGTATATTGTAATCTTTATGGTAGTCATTAGCCAGGTGTGATTCTTGGAAAATTCAGTCTACGCGGTCGATCAGACATATTGTATTGTACAGTATAAAGCAATGCCCCAATGGAAGGGTGAGGCAGTCGAGCGATAAGCACAAGCGAAGCAAGACGTGTGTACTACATTCGGTAATCTGTTTAGTGACGGACTTTGCGCGTGTTATTATATGTGTACTTGTGTTATACGTGTTTGTATAGTTCTAATAAATTCTATAATAATTCTAACGTCATTTTAATTCGAGTCCTACACCTCGTAACAGTATGGTTGTTACACAACTACCCACATGTCTCGAGCAATTCCCGACTTACTTTACCAGTTGTACCGCTAATGGCGGCTTTGTTAATGCTCTCACTTTGCGGACCATTCGCGTATTAAAGTAAATCTAGATTTCGCTAATTTGCGGACCCATTAACCGTTTCGTTTTCACTCAGAGCTTTTAGTTTTAATGAAAAGTGGGGTAGTTTACGTTTTGTGTACAGATAAAAGGTACTTACTGTACTTGTATAATGTTTAGGTGGTTTTCGGTTCCTAGAATTTCTAACGTAGATATTAGTAACGCTGGCTTTCCACGTGTTGGTAAGAATCTTGAATCGGATTTAAATTTTGTACAAAAGCTTCTTCCAAGCGAGTCTAGGTCATAATGTCATGTTTTTTTTATTAAACGCAACTCATGACACCGCCATCGTGTCGCTGTTAAGTTGGCTAATTGTAAGTGCAAAATTGTAAATCTGAGTGCGATTGCGCCGTAGCACCGTCTTACTTGCGCTGTCACATGGGCAGTATGGCACATGGGCAGATAACATTCGCTACATAGAAATTTAAAGAATAGAGCGCGGTGCAAGTGTGTCCGACGGTGCCGTCTACACCAGCGGCTAACCCACCACATCCAGTCGGCATCTTCGCCTATTAAAATTATATACTTTCTATATAAATGTGCTACCCATCCTGAGACTAGTTATTTCGTCTCACTGCCTATCCTGTCCTGCTAAAACATGTAGATATTCGTATGCTGCAAATCAATCTCACACAGAATAGAGAGAGAGATAAGACTTTATTGCACACCAAAATATATAATTACAAAAACAGACCATATTTACATATTTTCTAGGCAATACAATAAACAGCCTTATCACTCAAAGCGATCTCTTCCAGGCAACCTAAATCAAACAAATTTGAATCAGTAGATGTATGTAATACTCAAACTAGATAACACTTTAATGTACATCATTACAGAAAACTGGCGAACTAGTATTATTCTAGTTGTATACTAGGTGTTAGTCAACAAATGTTTTAAGGTAATACGGCTGCGATGGCGGTTTACAACATACACATGTAAAACATGCATGATAGAAGTTAGTAACTCCGTTATGTCACATAAAATTAAGTGAAGTATAAACTGTGGAAGGGCCAAACTCAATTTCATTGTACCCCTAACACAAAAGTTTGTTCAATTTCATAATAAAGACATGTGACATACCCTCATTAAACTTTCTGTGATGGAAGTTGACGATTTATGTGTACCTTACATAATATTTTTTACAATCCATACTTAACATTTAATAAATGTAAGTGAATTAAATGCTAGCTTTAAGAAGTATATTATTACGAGCTACAGGACTCGAATTAAAATGGCTTTGCGAATAGGCTAAGCATCACTGGCAAAGATAACCTCATTTACTAGAAGCTGGACTTATTGCCCGATGGACTGGCTTCTAGATTCCCCACAAGTCACAAGATCCTACATGTTATCTATGCAAGAACGGAGAATACAATATACTGCGGCCGGGAGGCCTGTTGTAAGAGGCGACAAAACAACCCACAGCCCATTGGCATTTGCCCGTCTGGATGGCTACCACCTCTGGTCTAGAACATGTCGCCAAATTAACCCTTGTGTTCCGGCATTAGTGGCCAGGTTCCAGCCTCCCTTTAGAAAGCTGCAGTGCATTTGTAGAACCATTAGTGTTGCAAATGTCCATAGGCGATGGTAACCGCTTTCCACCAGTGGGCAGTTTGCCTGTCTGCTGAACTCATGCAATAGAAAAATTTAAAAAAAGATTCCTTGAATATCTTAAGAAAATAATTTTTAATAAGCACAGGCGCGAGACAGCGAAATTTAATAAAACGTTTCAAACAAAAATATTTCACAAATTTAATATAAAGCGCAAAACTTTTTTATTTAATTCTTACCGAACAAATAGTTTTTTTTACGCACCGAGCGAAGAAGCTTCACGTACCTGTAAAGAAGTAATATTAATTAAAAAAGTTTAGTCGCTTATCAGATAAATTTTAGCGTGTCTTTTTTCACGGTCAAATATACGTACAGGGGACCTAAAGTGGCCACTTTTAGAGAACCGCTTATTGAAATTAACACGTAGCTTGGTATATTGGCCTACTAGTATGTACCTATAAGACGTGTATATTATATTACAACAAAGTCATGGCTGAACAGTGAACATATATAAAAAAAACATTTACACGAGAAGTTGAGAACCTCCTTCTGTTTAAGTCGGTTTAACGTAAAAATGTTCTACGTCCAGCGGAGTGGATACGGGAAGGCCTGTCAAATATGTTACAGCACTAACATTCCACGCAAGAATTGCGCACATTCTCGTACCAGGTACTGCGTGTGCTTTCTGCGTTTATGAATTCATTAAAGGTTACAAAGTTTAATTAAACCTTGATATGCGTGAGTGCGTGTTTTGATGCATGTTGGCACGGGTCAGCTAGTAATACTACAATAAAACCTTTGCTTGTAAATATTTGCAAGATAACTGTAACATTTGTTACCTGTCCAACATGAAAGAAGTAGAGGGCAAATGCTAGAAGTAAATCAAACAGACTTATATTTAAAAAAAAAATCATTTATACACAACACACTCGTTGGAAAACCCCTTAAAGTTTCCACGTTTCTTTCACAACTCAAAGCTTTATTCGAAGAAACTTAAATTAAAGCCAGCTAGTTTTCGATCTCTACGATTGAACGAGGTACCTGAATAAATCCAAAATGAAAGGACTTTAAGACGTAACGTTACCATCGAGTCCCTTTATACCTACACTTCTCGAACGCTATTGTCAGTGGCTTTTGCTAGAAATTGCTAGGTTCAGACTATTGGAAATTGGAGTGGTTTCAAGATTTGATTGAGGTTTGTAGTAAATGGCGCTTGGTAGGTAACTTTATTACTATTTTTAACGTGATAAAGCCATGCTGGAATTCGTCACAAACGTCTCCACTCAGCTGAGCTGAGAATGTTGAGATGGATGTGTGGTGTTACAAGAATGGATAAGGTGAGAAATGAGTACATAAGGGGATCTTCGAAAGTTGCACCCGTGACTGAAAATTTGAGAGGAAGTAGGTTAAGGTGGTATGGGCATATAAGGAGGAGGGATGAAACTCACCTGACAAAAAGAATGTTAAACTACAAGATGGATGGATTATGTGAAGGATGATATGATGATTCGTGGTGTGACAGAAGATGTATGTCAAAAAAGAGGAGTGTGAAAGGATAAGACATATTGTGCCGACCCCAAATAATTGGGATATGGTGGAAGAAAAGAGTGGGAATTATCTTGATTACAGCTCTTAGGTCCAGATCAATCGGTGCGAAACCACGTTCTCACAGAATATCGGCGTGAAACGGTTAGCCTTGTGCTTATCGTGTTTCGTGGTATAAATGAGTTTCGATGGCTCACTTACCCCTCTGATATCCCATTCGCGTATTTCATCACAAATTCCTACCCTTCATCCTGTCCTAAAGGTTGGCAACGCGTTGACTCACCCCTGGTATTGCAAACGTCTATAGGCGGCGGTAACCACTTTCCATGAACTGGGGCGTATGGCTGTCTTATACAAACGTCTGTCTGTGTTGACATTTCTTTTTCAACATTTGTTTTGGCATCTTTTTTCAATCTACACTGTTTCTTATCATATCATTCGTCCTAACCTTACATATGCTACACAAAGCTTTCATTTCGACTGCGTTCATCCTCCAACCGCCTGAAAGTAGGCCAAACCAACACACACCTTTCCAATTACGACTTGTACATCGCGTCAAACAAAACAACACCGAAAACAACGTATAATAAATAAAATGATTATGAACCATGTACGGGACAAGGGTACCATATCAAACGGTAGGGTTGGATTAATACGTCACTATGCAAATAACTCGGCCCAAGTGTCCAATGAAAACTGACAACTGTGATTCAAAGCGAAATGGACCGTAGTTTAGAATGTGTCCGCCATTTTCGGGGTCGTCCGTGGAGACAAATCTGTTACGGCGGGGTGGAGTATGAAACACTCCTATTTGTTAGGGTTCTGTACTATTCGGATATTAAGGTATAGATATATTTCTGCATGTGTATTTGGCGACAGGTCAACGTGCCAATTTTCTAGTAATATGACATTAGGTACGACGTTATACCTCGACACCGTGCTATATACACCCTAAGCGCTGGTTTACACGTTTTAAGCACATCAGTAAATTTTTACAAAGAGAAAAACAAATTCTTATGATTCATTACTAAAATCGTCCTTTACATAATTCCAATGCTGATGTTCGCCGACATTTAATCGATGGTTAAAATCAAATAACCTCTGTTTTTTCGTATATTTAGCGCTGATTTAACTATAACCATTGGTTAAGTATAATTACACGCTAGCCTTGTTACTTAAAATTTACTTCCATTAAATAGGTACGTGTAAACATGCCTTAAAAAACAGCAACATTTTTGGCAAACTAAATCATACCACATTTGTTGGAATAGCAGCGTATAAAATATTAATTTTTATCATGGAAATGTGTGAATTATTTTTTAAACCCTTTTATTGTCGCTTTCAAATAAAATAAAACTTTCTTTCTTAATTTGTAAGAGAAACATGCAGATTTTAAGGAAATGCTTTGAATGATTTCCATTGTTATCATTGTAGTGCCAAATCTCGATCACGTCATATATTTCTTATTTTTCTATTATTTCGTACACAACATCAGATATTATGAGATCATTAGCACGTATATAATCCATATTTTTATTATTAACTGAGGGTACACAGCCTCGGTTCGTTACCCACTTAACCTCATCCAGTATGGCGGTCAAAATGGCGTCACCACACAACAATAGCCGTGTCGTATGCACGTGCGTCAACCTGGGATTTTTAATTAGGACTGTAATTAAAATGCAAGTTTGTTTTTATTTTTATAGAATGCTTTTATTTAAAGTAAAATTGAGCTACATTACAAAATAATAATATACAGTTACACGAGAGGTGAAAGTGACCTATCAAATTATTAGAACCATCTCGTGCCCAAATGGGCCTTTTACCCGGGGTTAACACTTTGGTTTTCATTTCGAATATGAGGAAAGTAAAGGTTTTTAAGTGCGGTACTTTATTTGCTTTTTATTCCTACGTTTCGGCCACTTTTCACTACGCGGGATCACGAAAGATTCTTATAATCGTTTAACTTAGTATTTGTACCACAACATTAGTGATGTAACTCTTTAAATAGAGAGAAAAAACTTCGTAAATGATAAAGGGATTATAACTACCCGCATGTATGGATATCACGCATGTATCCAAATTGGCTCCAAAATTCAATTCGGTTACACACCTTTCCAATGGTTGTTTGGCAAACAAAGGTAATACAGAAGCACGTGAAACGGGTTCTGAGAAGCATAATATGTGGGTTTTAGTAGAAATTGAGTTCTCCCTCGGAATACAAGCTGGAGTTAATAAACGTAAAAACTCCCTGCATATACCTGATACCAGAGACGACAGGATTATGTTGCAAATCTTGCTATTTTCCAGATGCTACGCTGTGATGCATTTTTCTTATTAGACTACTACGTATAATAAAAAACACTTGCTGTATTTTTATTCGCAATGGAGGTTCCAACTATAGTAAATAATTTAAAAAAAAAATCTCTTGTATATCTACTCAGACTTAATGCAGGGCAAATTTAAAATGTGATTCTTGTTCTGTCTGTATGTCTGCAAATTGAATATGATCGAATAGGCTCCAAACGAGATCAGTATCCCACAACCTGTGCGAGTTTGAGGTTACACGTTACGAAATTATTATACATTTCTAGATTTGGATATTTACATAGTTAATAAAAACACTTGATAAAAAACACTTTCCAATACTTAGACGTATTGACAAAATTTACATTTCCAGCACTTCTCCGTCTTCAATAATACCATCAAATTAAGGCTTAGGAAGTATTTGCAGATAAGGTGAAGCATTCAATTATTTCCTTTCAAAGTGTCAAGATTAAGGCAAGGGAAAAATTGGGAATCTTATTAAAAGCTTTAAAGATAAAGAAATTGTCTTACGTTATTTCTGAATTATTTTAAAAGTGTATCATAATATAATGGCAGGTAATATGTATTTGTAGTAGATATTATGAAATTACAGTTGTAGTTAATTACTCATATAATAATTTTATAAAAGTTTATGTTAGGTGTCACAAAACAGTAACTATATTAAAGCAGGTATTCATTGATCAGTAGTAGTGAACAACAAGGAGGTATGTTTTTTTATTGATTTAATGTATTTTTTATGCATAATTTTAAAATAATATATTAGTATTCTGAACTCCTTCTCTATATATAATACATATAATAAAACTGTAGAGGTTGAATTTCTGTACAATGAAAAAAATTGCTAAAAACCGAGTCAGGCGGACGTAAGAAGTGAAATAGAACTAATTTAGATTTTTTAAATTTTTTTGTTTCTCTGTTTGTCGGTTTGTCTGTTTGTATCGGCTAATCTCCGAAACGACTAGACCGATTTACATGAAATTTTGTATGGTGATAGCTTATATCCCTGGTCAACATATAGGATACTTTTGATCCCGAAAAATTGAAGAGTTCCCGTGGGATAGTTAAAAAACAAAAGGCAAAGGCGCGGGCAGAAATTATCGTTTATATGACAAAACAACGTTTGCCGGGTCAGCTAGCAAACTATAAGTGTGCGAAATTTTATACTCCTCTGTCCGCAAAAAGCGGTATAAAATTATTGCTGTTCTTTCTTCGTATTACTCTTATAAAATAATATCGAGCCTTTACCACCGTTTTATGGTAAGGAATATTTGCACCTAAGTATATTTTTGCTTGTACAGGTGTCTCAAACTATTATTTTGTTTAATAATAGTTTAAAAGGCTCGATATAAAGCTGAAGTGTTTGTTTGTTTGTCCGATCGATTAAACGCGCTAATCTCAGAAACTACTGGTTTGATTTGAAAAATTATTTCAGGCTATATATCATTACGCTAAGACCACTAGGAGCGGAACACCAATGAAGAATGTTTCAAAATCGGGGGATTTTGAAAACAAATTCCATAAAACAAAAATCAGCGACAACTTTTGGTCTCTCCAAATTAGCCGCAGGTGTTCTTGTATGAAAAGCGCCTATTGTTCAACCAACTGTTGTTTAATAGGAGCGGTCGTAATGTTTGGCACGTACCGTAATGACTATTACAACGATCTCGCGTCACAAAGTAAATGCGGCGTATGAACGAGCGACGCACCGACGCATCGGGTAACCCGGTCATCGGTCTGACTCGATTCACTCGATTATGTAATCGATCCCGTCTGCGTAATCGACGTAATCCAGTTTATTGGCCACTGATTTACATTATGTATGGAGTGGAGCCTTTGTCGGCTGGCTGGGGTGAATGGGAAGGCTCTATTTAAGTGGATTAGGTGATTGGTTCGGATTATTTATTGATCTAATTCTGATTGTTCATATCGGTTCTTTGATAGCATTAGTAAGCAACCCACATCTATAATATTAAGAAGAAAGATATCTACTGGACCGATTTCAAAAAATATTTCAGCATTATCCCTTATTAATATAGGCTATATAAAATTTGGGGATCCACACTAAGACTTAAATATACCCATTAATGTAAACAAAATACTTGGCGCTGGAGTCGGGTACTAGAATATTGATAAAATTTTACGTGTTTGAGTGGGTCCTGGGGTAGTGTCAATCCACAATTAGACCACAATGTGACGCTAAAATCGGGTCTTAGATTTTCATTTTTTCATAGCAGGACATCACTTGTCGACACCGCTAGTCTATAATAAAATAAATCTGTGGAGAGTTCCGAGTTTGGTGAAAGCGTTTGAAAATGTAAAAAAACATTATTATTCAGATCAGCAGAAATGCAACTTCTCCTATTTTTATGTCTCTGTGTCTAAGAAACTTAGAGCATCACGTAAAAATTACTGAACGCATCCAAATTCAACTCAACACTACAGCCAGCTTATACAATTATTCAACCGTCTGTTTTTTATTAGGAACGGTCATAATATCTAGCGCTTACCACAATGACTATTACAAGGATCTCGCATCAAAATTTGAGTGTTTACTCAAACTAAGTTTCACTTGAGAACACTTATCGCTGTTCAAAGGAGAAAAGCGCCAAGAAGCTCCCCAGCAACACGTCTAGCGTCACAAAGTAAAAGGCCGTATGAACGACCGACGCAGACACATCGGGTAACCGACTTCAAAAGTATAAAATTAATATTTTCTACAACATCTTGAAGTCAGTTCCTTTTGCAAAATTGTTGTTTCTTTTGTTTTACTTGGCATCGACTTTAAGAGATTTATTTTATACCTTTAATTACTCTTGCAGTCGGTATGTTTTTTGCTAGAATTTTTTATTTAAATATTATTTGTTTCTTTAAATCGTTTACAGATAAATACAATTCTATAAACAACCGCTGAAACTGCAAGTAAACTGCATCAGTGCATAAGCGAAATCCAATTTAAGAAGCGCGTGCAGCACATTAGGCAAGTTGAATAGATTCGTCTGCAAGTTCGACTGCAAACACACGAGTATGGGTCCTTAACACGTATTCTGTACACGTTGGTTTAGCAACAACAGTTGTAAACAGCACCATTAACTATATTATAGGCTAATCATTTCTTCAATATTTAATATAATAATAAAACAGTTTATTAGGTACCACAGCATTGTAACAACAATAACAGAAGGTGCTATAAAGTTCTATTACAATAAAACAGTAAATGTAATTAATAACTAGGGATAACTAAAAATAATTAATAAAATTAATGCATACTAACACCTAAACTAGGCAAAGCCTGTACTATAGGTGTTGGTTCATACATACACATAGTAAATACATAGTAATATGTATGTAATATACTGTTACGACTTAAACGCCGACAAAAGACAAATTCACACTTGCATACCTACAGACGTTTTATTATCTTTGCGGCATTTCGACTTCTTTTGTTAACTTTGTGATTAGAAAAACAGCCCATTGTGTATAGTAATCTTTTATATTAGCCAGGTCTGATTCTGGGAAATTTAGTCCACATGGTTGAGCGGACATATTGAAATTTGTACAGTATAAAGCAATGCCCCAATGGAGGGGCGAGCAGTCTACCGACAGCCACAAGCGAATGACATACTTTCCACGTGTGTTTGAATCAGGCATTACGTTTGGACTGGTTGTGTCCAGTTATATTTGAACCTGTGTTACACGTTTGTAGTCTTAATAAATTCTATAATAATTCCAACGGCATTTTAATTCGAGTCCTGCAACTTGTAACAATACTAAATAACTTCTTATACTCCATCCAAAGCTTGTCTGGAAGATATCACCATCGGAAATAAGACCGCCGATTGTACTTAAACATTCATGTTCTTGATTTTATGTATGTATCCTTTTTGGAAAATAAAGTAAGTATAATCTATTCTATTAATAGCTCGCTGGTTCATGTCCGGCTCGAAGGACCATATAGTCAGGTCACAGATCAAACATACGTATGTAAGGAAAAGTCAGAAATTGCTCCACAAGAGCTCTGAAGTGATATATTTGATCCAACAAATCTAAAGTAAAAATAAATTTTAAACACAAACATGTCATTCAAGAAATTAAAAGCTGTGTCGGTGCCAAATGATGACGTCAACGGTGTATTAGTCATTAAAGTGTATAAAGCTTAAAACGTATGCCACCTACATGAAAGCCCACCTATATAGACAGCAACTAATAAGGTTGCGAAATGCCATTGTGTACGCAGGAAGCTGCCTTATTAGGGGTTCCTTTAGCGATGGCATCGATAGGTTCAACAGCCGATGGCTCATAAGGGAGAGCTTTGGGCCGACCTTATATTCCAGATGGGTTCGTAAGATGCGATTCTAATTGGTAAGGAATTAAACTAGCTCTAATACAGAGGCATTTGAGCATAGAAGATATCACGGGTGAATGAGAACTGCCCCCTTAAAAACTTTGAAAAACTGCTGTTTTCTACATTTCTGCCGTTAACCAGAGAACATTTAGATGACCATTTCGATAAAGAAAATTCTTCGATGACTTTACATGACCAGTTTATTATTTAAAATATATTTTGAGAATAAACTGCTTGATAACATTGCAGTCTAGACAACTTTGTTTAATTTATTTCAAAAAACTAACCAGTAAAACAGTATAATTTTACCAACAAAAAAATACTTAAAACCTAGGCCATTTATAAGGTTTTCTTTTAAATTTAACGGAACGAAGTGATTTAGCACAAATATATTAAAATATATACTGCGTAGATATTATTTCCAATTTAATATTCAAATCAAGCAGGTGTCAAATAGGCATTAGAACCTAAGTAGTTTCGACAGTCAATATTAATTATATATAGCGAACAAAGTCAAATGAATGGGTTCCATGAATGTGGTTGTCTGTCTGCATACATTCCGGTGTACTTATTAAATTACACAACACGAATGTACACAGCCAATCACCTGTTGACTGGGCGTAGATCCAAATCGGCCGCGGATATTATTAAACATCGTCACAATGATGTACAACCCAATTATCTAAAAAAGTGTAAAGAAAGAACCCAGAAAAATATCTATGTATCTAATGATAAATCAGATTTTTCCTTTTTTGATATTTTAGTCTAGTCTAAAAGATAGGAAATATTCCTAAACAGATCTTTCTCAAGCTAGCAACATTACCTAACCATTATAAGTCGCGGGAAACTAAGTAAATTCTTATAGGTTTTTCCGGCTTGAGCACGAGTCATTTTCCCTTTTGGTAAATGCTAGACTCTTTTTCAAATTCAAATGTTTCTATTCAAAATAAGTTCCATTGGAGAATACTTTTTTTAGGTCAATACATATAAGTTAAAATTTAATTTTACTTCCTAGTCTATGCACACCGCTTCTTAACGTGTTATTGTGTTAAGAAGACGAAAGCGGCTAGGAACTCCCCAGCAACGCATCCTGTTAAAAATTGATTAACTTAAACACTCCTTTTATTCAATAAATTTTATACAGAAATGTGTTACACAATCTGTTTTCAAAAAAATAATGGAATTGTAGCAAACAGTGCATACTCAGTAAGACACAAAATATAATGAAAGAAAATTATTATTATAGTTATAATAACGACATAAGGTATTAAAATTTTATACTCCAACATATTGCCATACATTCGTTACATGCTTGGCAAGATACAAATATTATACAAAATATAGTACTAGAGGTTGACGCGAGCTGCTATGTAAATGAAGCTTTGTCATTTACATAGCAGCTCTTCAATAGTGTAAGTATCCCTTTCTTATGCCCCAGTTCCACCTGAGATAAGCAGATATTGCCAAGGGTTTAATGCGCTATTTGAGATGCATACATACATACATAACTTCACGTCAGGTCCCTTGCGAGGTAGGCACGAACAACAGAGCGCCATACAGGCTTATTCTTACATACCTCACTTGCTTCTTTAATATTCATAGCTCTAGTCATGCACGCTCGTCTGTTCTTAAGGCTCCTGACATTGTTCATCGCATTCTCATCGAATTTGAGATGCGACATTGTAATGACATTAAACATTGATAGATAGCTAATGTATATGCACTAATGTAGCTATCATTAATGGCTTTATTTTTAAAGTTATTAGTAAGTTGCATTAGATCATAGTCACTAACAGTAGTATAGTATAGTTCTAAAACATATAATGCATTTCTGAATCATCACTCGTGCATCAATATTACCAATTATGAAAAAATCTTTTTATAAACTAAACACGTAACACAGCATTTCAACCCCAAAACATCCAATAAATACAAACTCAAGTTATTTATATCTATTATAGCGCCCTAAACAGTCGGGGGTGACTAGCAATAATATACAAAAGCGCGCTATAAATCACATCTTGGGGTCCACGAGGTGTTGGAGCTTGTGACCATAAATAACGGTTTGCAATGGGTTCCACTAAAATGGTTGGCTATTTCAACTACAAGGCCAAAATATCTAAGGATTAGGTATTAAAAGGAAATCCCGGAAATTAGTCAAGCTCAAACAGACGATTGAGATAAGCCGCCTGAATTAAAAAAAGTATTTCAGGTTGAACAAGGATTCATAGAGGGGTGCAACATTTGCATTTTACCGATTCTACATTTGTTTTTGAGGGTTGCGGAACTTAAAAGTAAAAAAGAAGCACTTGTAGTCTCGGTTAGGGGTCCGTTTTTTACAACCGGTAATTATCTCAGAAACTATTGCATCTTGTTAGATGAAATATAATTTATATCAGTTAGGTGTGTCATAAAAAATTAATACTACATTCATAACCATTATTGTCTTTTTACTCATTTCAGCGTTCTATCATGCTATCATCCATTCTGGTGAGGTCTCCGTATTTTTTTGTTTTTTATTCTTCTTTTTTAGATATTGTATACAAAACTTTGTTTATTTTTTTCCTCTCTTTTGCTTTCACTTACGGTAGCTACTATAATTTTAATTACCTAATATGTGTCAAATGATGTTCGTGTTGTATTAAGTGAAACTACTTATGTGTAAGATTCATAATACTAAATTCTGTACAATACTGTTTTT
Organism: Dendrolimus punctatus; assembly: GCA_012273795.1. Taxonomy (NCBI): domain Eukaryota; kingdom Metazoa; phylum Arthropoda; class Insecta; order Lepidoptera; family Lasiocampidae; genus Dendrolimus; species Dendrolimus punctatus. The sequence continues at coordinate 3,860,257 of CM022530.1, read as the reverse complement.
TGTGCAAATAAATAAAAATAAAAATCTTCTGAACCCTACAACACATGAAAATAAACCTTACATCGAAAGGACACGAATATGCTTTCATACACTCCGGCGCCCTCCCCCCCGATTATTGTAAAACAGTGAGTAATTTTAAGATTTTTGTTTTTTATGTTGATATTTCTTACAATTGTAGGGGGCTTAGTTATTTTAAGTGAATTAATCGTGTGGCATAATTGTTTTAATATAGTCTATTATTCAAATTCATTCACATAATTCGATTATGATAATAGAAAAAAATATTTTATTTGTGTTCTTATTTTTGAATGCTTCTCGTCTTCCTGGGAGAATAGGGATTGTTCACAAAAAATTACACTCTGATTTTATATTTTTATTACCTAAAATAGGGTATTTTAAGATACTAATTTGAATATTTTTGTATTTTAAGCGTTAGTTTTTTTATAATCAGATTTTAAAATTATTTCTCCGATGGCGTCATAAGGGACAAGTTTACATTGATTTCTTTGCTAGAAAACAAAAATAATAAAAGTAATTTTTATCTATATATAATCATAGTAATCTGTGCTACTATTTAAATGTCATTGTAATGAGTAAACTTAAGTATCGTGATCGTTTTAGTGTTTTTTGTTATTATTATTTATATTATTATATTCTATAGTTATCGTTAAATTTTTGAAGTGGTCTTTAGGGAAAATCCATGTTACAGAACTTAAATCAAATAATGTACAGCTAGAATGTTTTTTACACTTGAAGCGGGCAAACAGGCAAACGGCCCACCTGATTGGATTTAGTAAGGTCAAATAAAGGTCAAACGCATTTCTCACAAAATACAAGAAGATGTACGTTTCTTGGATTTTTAACTAGACAGAAATGATTAGGGACACTATTCCTCGAAATGGTTTTTCCAAATAGCTAGATTGAAAAAAATGAACAATCCCAATTAGGGCTGATGATTTCCATTTTCTAATAGAAAAATATGAAATTAAATGAAATGAAACTTTATTTGTAAAAATACAGGTAATAGTTATAACTAGGTGGTAGAAAGTCAGATGTCCTCACTGTATTTGACCTACACATGGTCATACAAATATTTAATCTAAAAAAAAGCACAATCATTCTAATGGTATACAAGTCATTGTTCGTTATATTATATAAAAAATAAAATAAAAATAAAAAAACATTGAAGTGAGATAATGTCATGATGTATGATGTTTTCTGTAAGCCATATGTCATTTCAGTACATTTCCCCATTTCATTTCATTTAGTAATTGTTATTTCATCGGTTTTTTTTAATTGAGCCATTCTATAAAAACTTTTGGACAGATTGACGGAATAAATTGTAAAATCGATCATTTACTATTATTACAAATTTTATACGTGCCAGTTTTCATTTAAATGTTAGAATTTACTGTAACATAACTTCAATTTGTTGTAGAGGATACTCAGTATTATTATCTGAAGTATTTCATTCTGCTCTTGTATTGTTGTAAAATACGCGCCTTAACTAAAACAATTTAGAAAGTTTAGATCTATGTTAATTGTTCAAACACTACATTAATCGTAGACCACCGTAGATAGGTATAACTTCTAGTACCTAACCTTAAAATGTAGTAGATGTACCTAGCTCTCCAATTGAAACCAAGATAAATAACTTTGCACTGGCATCGCAAGTTATATCAGTCGAGTCTGGTCTAGCCAATCAGAGAAAGTTAGACGATGTCACCGAGACAGTCTCGGCCAGTACAGTTAAATAATAAATGGTTCGTGCTACAACGGTGCAAATTTAATAATGGTTATTTATCTTCTTGGCCTTTGTTGATTCAAAGGCGAAGCAATAACTGTATTTCTTAATGAGACTTATAACCAAATGTTCGTCGGAATCATTGTGCTTATATTAAATAAATAAATAAGAAAGCGAGCTTGACAGATTGCTCGCTCTTAATGACGTTGAATATTGTATTGTAGGTTCGCAACTGTTAAAAAGTTGATTGTTTTAAGTGTGAATTTGATTTAATTAATTTATTTCAATTCGACATGACAAGAGCTATGAATGTCAAATAGGCAAGTGAGGCGTGTAAGGATAAGCCTGAATAGCGCTCTGTTGTTCGTGCCTACCCCGCAAGTCAAGCAAGCCACTACCCCTGGCGTGAATTTATGTATGTATGTATTTCAATTCGAGATTTCGGTCAGTTTTAGCTGTGTTTTTGATGTGCAGTTGTTTTAAATATCATTTCGCGATGTAATGGTAAGTTAGGTTTTTATAGAACGTGTAGTGGTAGAAAGAGTAGGAATACCTGACATATGTAAGTAATCAGTGCGTAACGTTAGTTTAAAAATAACTTGAACATTCATTAACATAACATTAACTCGTTGACTGTGGACGACTTATTTCGTTATCAGGAGACGCCTGCTGAATAGTGACCAAAACATCTTATTAAAATTAATTTAACAAATATCGCGATAAACATTACTTTTAATTATGGCTTTCGATGTGAACAGTTGTTGATTCTATGACATCAATAAAGCTTTAAATAAAATTTCCGAATTGTATATTTATTTTAAGATAAATAACTATTATATCTAGTAGATATGTGTTTTAATAAAAATAGAGTAGTATAAGCTTGTGACATACCTGACCCATCTATCTATAATAATCATCTTAACGATATAAATCTGGGGAGCATAGAGATTCTAAAATGATTTAAAAATAAAAAATCAGGGGCCAGTTTTTAGGGATCAGCAAATTCCAAAGACTGCCAGTTCTCTTAGTGTTTGTCTGTCTATCTGTTAGAGCATAACGTGAAAACTACTGAGTTGAAGTGAAACGCGACACAGAAGTAACTCCTACACCATTTCCGCTCTTATGCGCTGCCGTTGTAAATCGGTGACAAATACGTCGTCAAGACAACGCGAACCCTGTTTCGCTGACAGTACTAGTATATGAAACACGTCAGATAATATCATTTTCTATGAAATACTTTATTCACCGCCACAACTAACGTTTTCAATGCAAAGCCCTATAAGCTTTTGATTGGTAATCAGAAATAGCCAGTTGCATTATTTCCCGTCGAACTTAATCCCCAGCACATCAGAACAGTCTGAACTTCGTATCAGGGGCATCCATTAAATTAATTAATCCCGGCAGCTTCTACCGGCTCTATAACGGGCAACTTGGGAAATTATATACTGCACCGTGTATTGCTACAATAGACATTTAATAGAGTATCAATACAATCCAGCTTAAGGTGTTTCGGCAGATTCTATTTTACCTACATGGCGTTATGGTAAGTAATTTCTCACTTAATAATAAGCAAAGAAAAGAGTTTTTAAAGCGAGGCTCTTTAGAAAGGAGGAATTTGGGTAAGAAAGAACCATATATTAACCATTTGGACAGGGTTTCCTCTTTGTTATTTTTCAGCCTTTGATGCGACTATTCACACTATACAGTAAGCAATGAACGCAGTCTACACGCCAGTACTCCTTTTATAGGAAAATGCTACCCTACAGAACCATGACATTGCATTATTGCTAAAAATAGCAATTACATCATAGTGTTGCCAGGATCACAAAAACGATTATGTGTTGTAAATACTGGATTGTAATATTTATTCTTTTATATTTTTTTTTCTTATGATATCTTGGCAACCTTTGTTACCTGTCTTTACAAAATAACTCTTCAATAAAAACGTACATGAAGAAGACTATTTTTAATTTCAACATAATGATTAGTTACTGATGCACTAAATTATCTAGACGATAATTAAGTGGTCTTACAAAATTAACTAAACGGTAGAAAATAGTAATTTAATTATAAATCGAATCATCTGTTAAATCGACTATAAATATTATTATCTATGATGACCATCTATGTGATATTAATGTTCACTATGGTTCTTATGACTCCTGTGGTGCATATCTTGCAATAAAGGGGACGTAGGACGCATCTGCAGCCTTGGGTGATGCTGATAGCAATGGGCAGCTATAACCACTTACCGGCAGGTCAACCGTCGACCAGTACGCTTACCTGCAATCAAACAAAAGTAATTGGTAGCAACATAAATTTGAATGGTTTTGTATGTGTTCAAGACATAAAATATGCAACTACAACACTAATTGAATGAAACTATTCCAATATGGCGGAAGCCATAACATTTGAAGCAGATAAGCCATAACACAACTCCTTGGGTTCCATCGGTGCCTCCCATTTATTATATTCAAACATTTGAAGCAATCAATATTAAAATGTTTGTACTTTATTTAACAACGTGCCGTTTTATTTTGAAAATTGGTACGTATATATTTTGTAAAAATTAAAATCTTTTCCAGATGTCGATTGTTTTAAACCAAGATCTATGTAGGACATTTTGGGTCGCCGTCCGGACTCGCAAATTCGGTTGTTTTGGTTAAAAACCTCCGGTTTGCGAGGCCTGTGTGGAACATTAGTATGGAGCCGTGTGACTCACAGACCTCTGGTTTGAATGAGGTCCGTGTGGCTATTTAGATTGAATAATCAAAATCTTAACTATTCAAAAATATTTGACACCAGTTAGACACACAAACTAGGCGTTACAAAACCAAAAAATATTAAAAAAAACGCAACAAACGTATAGAAACGTAGATCATTCAATTAATGATTTCTATCAATTTTTCTTGAAAATATATTTATAATTTTTTTCAAAACAAATATTTTCTCATTAAAGAACATACATTTAATAATATAAAAAAGTATTTAAGTCATAAATCAAATTAATTTTTTTACGTTACGATATCGTAAGGTAAGAGCAACGACATAAAATATTGAAATTATATTATTTGTATTGAACATTACTACCACATTTCATATTGAGTAAAAGTCTAGTACCAGTACATGTGTATTTCTCATCCGGCCCGAAGGACCAAATTCGTTACACCATGAACAGGAAGCTAAGGAGAACACCGGAAATTGCAAGCGACAGCCAATATATTGCTGGATACTAAATTTATATTTCATTCATGTTTACCCTCAACAGGTGATGGAAGATGGTCTATAAGTACAATCACCTGATTGCGTCCATGTTAAATTTGACATACATACCGTGGTTCCAAGGTCTACCTATACACATTTTTTTATTGCAGGAGTTCAGCAGACAGGCAAACGGCCTACTTGAAGAAAAGCGGTTACCATCGCCTATAGACATTTGCAACACCAAAGGTGCTAGAAATGCGCTGCTGCTCCCTTAAGGGAGAGGGAACTTGGTCGCTAATGACGAAACAGAACTCACGGTTGTTATGGCGGCATGCTCTACACGAGGGGTGGTAGCCATCCGGTCGGGCAAATACCCTACCAACTTGCTGTTGGTTGTTTTGTCGCCTCGTACGCCAGGCCGCCCGGCCGCAAGAAATTTTATTCTTTCTCCGTTCCTGCACGGCTAAAGATAGAATTGTTCCAATCAGACTTTTGGAGTGAAAACTTCCTTAGGCACGTAGGTTACTTTTGGAAGGAAAAACACTGTACTCGTGTGATTGTCGCACTCAGATACAAAGTGTGCACTTCTGGCGTGCCGTCCTACGACTGACCGTTTTTTATTTTATTTGCATCACACTAAATCTGTCCCAGAAGCGATGGCCGATGCAGCAAATGAGTCTTGAAGCGGATACAGCCTCAGGTAAACTACAACGCCGACCGATGAACCGACGAACTATATAAGGTCGCCGGTAGGCGCTGGATGAGGACAGAGAGCTGGCTGACGATGTATCACCCCAAAATTTCAATAAAACAATAAATAATATAAATATCTGTAATGTAATGATGTTTAATGGTTCGTTTTATATACAAGATACTTTTAAGGTTAAGTTGCCATTTTGGCAAAAATCCCTATATTACCGACATATCCAGCCGTCCGATCGTCAATAATTATATATATATATATATATATATGTCGCAGAACGGCCTCGTTCTCACGACATCTCCTTTAGTTATTGCAGGTTTAGTGGGCGTCATCAGGATATAATGCGAGCATAAAACACATGGCCAACGGTTTATACACTTTTTATTTAGATTCGATCAACATTTTGACATAGATTAGACCGAGCAGCGGGTTCAGGGCACCGCTCATACTTCCAACATCAATACTTTCTTTAAAATACTCCATGGTCCAACTCGACCTATTGCCATCAACCAAATGTGCCACAAAAACTCCTCAGTCTACCCAAGTAGATACTACTCAAAGTATAGAGGGCGTCTGACCCCGCTCCGCCATATGCTCTGCTCTGATTGGTCGTTTATTAAATTACAATATTCATAACTTTTATTAGGTTAGAACGATCTTTAAGTTATAGAAACATTTTAGAAATCAAATTAAATTAAATATTTTAGAAGTAATTAAAATGTAAACAAATGATATTGTGCGTTATACATCCAGTCAACAATACATCCAATAATTATAGCTTCCCTCCGACATATATATATATATATATATATATATATATATATATATATATATATATATATATATATAGTTAATTTTTATTTTTTAGCTACCACGAAATTATCGTAAATTATTGCAAGTGGTTAAAAATCACCGTCAAAAATATCCTAATTGTAACAACAAAAAATTGATTTGATTCTAAGATAATGAAAAAAAACAAGTTATAAAAATATTTTTTTTTATTGAATAATTGTTAGAACACAACTTTTATTATTTTACATTACCTAATAATCAACTTTAAATAAGACACTGGGAATTTGAATATCGCTACGCGCGTGCCTTAATTTTAAGCAATAATGAAATGTGAATCGTTTTTTGCGAGTAACAAATTTGGGAAGTAAAAATGATAAAAATCACGAACCATATGTTGTTTTATGTCTTTAAGGCATTTTTTTGTAAAAAAAACTAGAAAAGATTGTGAAAGTCATCATATATTATTTTAGGTTGAACTTTAACTGCAAATAACTTTTAACCAAGTTGACTTAGCGAAAAATTGAATCAGATGTTTTTTGTAGGCCGTTCAATTTCATACAAAATTATGTAAATACCACAGAATAACTCGTTGAGATACATCAAATTTCGAAAAAAAAATCTCGTGTAATTAAAATGGCAAATCGAAAATCACGATGTGACACCTCTGAAAATTTATATTAAGAGCTCAAACTTTATCAGAATTTTATTTCGTCATCTTGGACAATAATTTCGTGGTAGCTAAAAAAAATAAAAATAAAAGTTTTTTGGCCCACCCTAATATATATTCAGTCATTTTTCTCGACAACTACTGGGTCTACATGTTTAAGTTATACGTTTGGATATCACAGTATACATAAATAGCAGCTCAAATAATAAATGTCGTTTGGATACATGTCTAATTACCACACTCAGAGTCGAAAAATAGTAAAATATTATTTATTCGACGTTTGAGTTTCTCCTTTTAAGCGTTTACTAAGGTTGCGAATATTATTTATAATTATTTTAAGGTATTAAATTGTCCGTATCTCTATTAGAAAATCGATCCTTTAAACTGATTTTAAACTGCGCGCCAGTATGACGATATTCTTAAGAGGATATTAGACAATCGTTTCCGTCTTTCAAATTGAATCAATCAACCAAAGTTATCAATATGAACATAAACTTCTATCATTCGTCCCGTTGTGTCCTTAAGTTCCGTGCCTTTCAACTAAATGGATTCAATTTGGTTGATCCGTCTAATGTCAGCGTTGGTTGCGATCAAGATTGTGATTATTATGCTATACTCCGATTCCGCTAATCTAATTACAACTGATTGCTATGGTAATAAAGGCGGCTAAACTATGACAAGGTCTATCAAAGGCAGTAATAGATGGTAGAACCCCGAGGCTTGTATAATACATATTTATCAAAACAACGTTGCACGGTAATCGTCAATTCTCCATTGCGTACGCCCATCACAAACCTAAACGTAAGTAGTTAATTGAAAACCAATAACCCAACTAAGTTGACTTTAAATTAGCAGAAGATTAATGCGTACTTTGAAATTAATATTACGTTATAAACTAAAATGGTAGTATGTAAATTTTTCGTTATAACATTGTATCCCAACTAAACTAGTGATAACCTACATAAGTATGTATGTAAAGAATAGAAATTCTTTGAATTTTCAATGAGAGCAAAGTATTAAATTAAATTAAAGATAATATATAAGAATAAAAATTCTTTGAATTTTCAATGAGAGGAATATATTAAATTAAAGATAATATATAAGAAGTAAGATTACTAACTATACTAATTACAATGTGCGAAATGGTTTATATATAGTGAATAAATGCTAGAACAGCGGTCAAGGTTTCAAATTTCCAAACGATGTTTTAGGCCTATAGGTGCTAAAATAAAAAGTAAGGTGCCATATGAATTTTATTGGGAACTAGTAAGATAGCAGATAAATATGCGAACAAACGAAATGCATTAAACACATGTCCTTCGAACAATGACAATAACGATGTAGACATGTTTAAGCTTAGACGTTATGAAGCAAGCCATTCGTAACATCATTTCGTACCATCCAACTGAAGCAAACTCATTGCCGATGTAACCGATGTACTTCCAATGAAGACAGCGTGTAATAGAAAAAAGTACTATTTCAACTTTTGTTCGCCATATTTACAACAGAGCAATCTTTTGACTTACTGCATCATGCTCAACTATATGCATCCCTTTCGTAGCGGGTTAAGCCGGCAACGTTTGGGAAATAACTAAGGATAAGGGGGGATCGCCTTGCCCATTACCTGATTCAGGACAGTGTGCTTTCGTCCTTTGAATTAGTTCGGCTTTCTTTGATCTAACATAATATACGAAATAAAGCTTCGAAATAAGATTACAAAACATGAAAACTCAAAATATAGATCTCATTAACGTCAAGAAAATAAAGAATTTTTGTTTTTGGCGTCCACTTGAAGAGCAAAGTTTTATTTCAGAATAAGGCGTGAACTTTATTTTTGTCTTAGGTAAGCATACATGTTATCACGCCTATTTCTCATAGGGGTAGGCAGAGGCTATGAATCTCCACTTGTGAAGATCCTGACAAAGAACTTTCGCTTCATCTAATTTCATTCACCTCTTCATACAAGGACGTTTATTTGATATGCTTTTTACCTGACCTCTCTTTAACATTTCTGCTATTTGATCATGGTAAGTACATTACTGAATGCTTTCAATAACAATTACATTTTTCTGGAAATTTTCAACTACTAAATAAAATAAGACTTATTAATTTGCCACAAAAACTTTGTTATTTGGCGTATGTCAAAGACCTACAATATGTGCCGAGGTTGGGATTTAAAAAGTGAAATAGTTAATGAACTTAAGGAGACTTGATACAAAGATCTTTGTTACCAGGTCATAAAATCCTATAGAGAGAGTTTATGACTTTTGATCACTTATTGATTCAGAACAATAACTAAAGATATTAATTCAGAAAGACTTTGGAGTCGCAGAATAATAACTAAATGATATTAGCAAAAATAACGGCTAAAGTGTTAAAGCATGGAAAATAAAGATATTGCTTCAACCATGGATCATTGAACTGCAATGTTCAAAGACAAAATCGCTATTAAAGCTTTAATTAGAAAATTGAATACAACTCCAAAAAGAACAAATTTACTTCAAACAGCGAACGAAAAGAAGCCCAGAAATCAGAGACTGAAAATTGCCATACACAAGTTCTTGTATTTCAAAGAAGCCTTTAATTCAGAACAAGGGTCTTTAATAAAACAATCCGGTGAACACTGTTCACCTGTAATTGTAAACTTGGTGAATTTTGCAAATGAGTCCGTACTGTAACAGCGTTATGGATGTCTCCCTGCCTGTCTAAGGTTAGTCGCAGATGATGCAGTTTTTGATAAGTGCGCTAGGATCAGCGTGGGCGTAACTACGTTCTGTCTCACTTTCTTCCTGCCATAAGCGCGGGGCATATGGGATGAGGGTGGTTTTAGTGGAGTATTGAGTAATCGAGTCTCCACACAAGCCGGCGATTTGTCTCTGGTGCCCATACGTGGTCTCACCTCTCGTCGTTTTGGTCTAATCCCTAGTAAACGACCCGGTAGTGTAGGTACGAAATGCATTTCCCCCGCCTTAAAATAAGTTTTTGATAATGTTACGAGCTACATAGGACTCGAATTAAAATGCCATTGGAACTACTATAGAATTTTTTAGAACTATACAAACACGTATAAAACACGTACAAATAAAACTAGACACTACTAGTACAAACTGTACGATTCAATAGCACGCGCAAAATCCGTCACTATATCGCTCATCGAATGTACGTCTTGCTCGTATCGTAATCCTCGCTTGACTGCCCCCCCTCGTCCGTTCGGGCATTGTGTTATACTAACTATACTATACAAAAATCGACCGCGTGGACCGGGGTTTCCGAGAAACCGTAATCTGCACACCTGGTTAATTAATCCTGCGAACGGCCAACAAAGTCGAAAACAATAACTATAGGCTAATTTTATAAAGACGAAGTAAAGAAAAGAACTCTGAATGCAGAAAGGGTAATAAACCAGGTGCGATTTTCTTTGTCGGTATGTAATAAAGTACTTTTTAATGAATTTTATTGCGACGTGGATATAGGTTTCCGGTTTGATGGTTGGTGTTAAATGGCTAAGGCGATCGCGTCTCAACCAAATGCCATGTTATTTTGGAACTTACAAGGAAGCTTTCACTGCTTAGACGATCGTTCTGGGATATCGCAAAATTTCTTACCATTACAAAGAGCGGCCGGATATGGTCAAAACATTTGTTTGTGCATCGAGATTATCAAATCAGAAATCTGTTAATGTATTGAACAAGGTACCAGGTACTACACCTACCAGCCTTTCCCCTTTAATAAAGAAGCCCAAACCCAATTAGTAGATAAGATGTTTATGGGAGAGATAATATAAAATCTAGGTAGATTGTGTATTAAAGTGTGTTACGTGTTAGCGGAGGTACGTACTTAGGATTGAAAATAACCACCACTTTTTTTTTAATTAAATACTTTTATTGACTTACACAGCCGCAATTCTTTTCTGCAGGGTTGCCCCTTCACGCATAATTAACAACGCTTTGCTCCGACGTTGAGATGCCTCACTATCAATACCATCGCCGAAATTGCGATATTAAAACACTTGCTACTGCAGTGCTCACCTTCAAATTTACCACGCGCAGCTCGCTTGTGGATCTCCTCTTCAACTACGCTAAACTCCTTCTTCACTGAACTGCAAACTAAGCTCTTCACTAAACTATCCACTAAGCTCGTCACTGTCTTCTACTTAACTCTTCTTCCAACTCTCTCGTATCGCAATTGTCGCTTTGCTGTCTTCAAATGAACTCCTACGTAGGCGCGGCTTACGTTGCTTATATACTCGGAATAATCTTCTGGAACCCATAATTTTGATCTTCATTTCGTTTTTCTTTTGTTGATCATTTATGCCTTTATAAAATGAATCTGTCCTTGTCTTTTGCTTCTGGAATCATCTGCATTTTCCAGAAACTTCTTAAACCATCTGGATCGTTTCACTATCGCTCGCCACAATAGATAATCGGGAAAATTTAAGCAATCAATATTAACTCATTTTTATATTGCGACATTTGAGTCTAAATTCGAACTTAAGCTACTGTTGCTGCAACGTAAGGGAGATCAGATCGTAACGCTGATACAGGTAAGCACATAGGCAAAGCTTGACTCAATACTGATTGCTACCCCATAGTACCTTTCTCAGTTGAATCTGACATAAGTTCGAAACTATGCTATCATGTACAAACTAACAGCGCTGGAAGCTAGACCAAAACTTGCTAAATTGCTTCGCAAGTTCAGTGATAAATTGATAGATTAAAGCAAGTTGTTTGCTGAGTTAGAAGCCTTTTATATCCCACGGGTTCCTGTAACTATTGGCTTATGGCTTAATCAGATAATTAGAGTTCGAGAAATAATGCAATAACTAAACGATGGTATGTATTAAAATTTTAGACAAAAAAACAGATTTTATTTTTTATTTTATTTTATTTTATTTTAGGAAGGCTTACAGTCTAATAAATACAAAATATAGAAACAATAGTATTAAAAAAAATGCTGATAATAAGCCTCCGCCTATTGGTAGAAAAAAAAGAACATATAAAAAAGGCATAAAAACAAAAGACATGTACATACACAATATTAAGGGATATTATTGTAACAAATTTTTAACTATTTATTGCATCGAAGAAATTTTTTGCCAAATTGCGCTTAACAGAATTTATGGGCGTGCAATACAAGTCGAGTTTTGAGTCTACTACTATTTCATTGAAGGAATTTGAGCTTCGTATGAAAAACGAATGTCTGTAGTTGCTATTTACGATAGGTGTGTGGAGTAATCCTCTCTGCCTAAGGCCAAGTTGATTAGTCCGTAATGATACTTTTGAGATAATATCTGGACAATCAATCTCACCTCTAGCCAACTTCATCAGGAAACATATATCACTTATATTGCGCCTGGAATTTAGAGGTAAAAAATTATATTTTTTACAACGATCATAGTAGTTGTTAGATGATCGTTGTGCCCGGTAATCTAGGTATCTTAAAAATTTCTTTTGAATTTGTTCTACTCTGTTTATATATATGCTATATTTCGGATTCCAAACTTGAGATGCATATTCAAGGTGACTTCGAACTAATGAGCAGTAAAGAACTTTTATGATACAATGAATAACCCTAAGCTGAGCAAGTATGGCTTGTGTTATGGGTAATATATAGTGGGCCACTCTGGGACCAATCCCAGACATTCAGATAAATAAAGCAGTTTGTTTACGAAAATATACCATTCCAGGATTAGAAGCTGGAGTCTCTACGTTGCAGTGAGAAAGGATACGTTGCATAGGCCCACCGAACGATGTAGGTTGTGAATAATTGCGAAAAAAAATAATCCTAAATTGGGTAAGTGACAGTGGTTTGGGACCAATATTTTTTCTATAATTCCTTGCCCTCTTCTTTTTTATTTATTTCTAGTTTTTAATTTTAGGTTTCTTTTTCATGCTGTCGTTTAATCGATATAATAAAATTCCAATTCAAATAAAACATCCCCAATAATAGATTCATTTCCGAGGGACACAGGGCCGAAGTTTAACACGAGTGAACCCGTGTGAAAATTTCAGTACTATTAACAAAGATTTGGATACATTTTATTTTTTAATTTCAACGCATTAATTGACTTTCAATCTAAAGTGCCATATTTCTCTCCATACGAAGGTTGTCTGGAAGAGATCGCTGTCAGTGATTAATCTACACTAGCTGTTACCTGCCACTAGGACCGCCTATCTTTTTTCGCCCTAATTTTAAAACTAGCCTAAGATACTCCTTATAACGTCAGCTATCTGCCAGTGAAAGTCTCATTAAAATCGGTCGGTAAATTTTTATCTCATTGTGGTACAACACACACATTATTTTTGTAATCAATTACGGTATTCGAGGAAAATTAAACACCTTGGTTATTATTATAATAATGTAGTAAATATTTTAAATTAATCATTTACGCACATAATTCGACTAAAGTTGAATACAAAAATTATCTCGTAAGAAAAAACAGCTTATATATATCCACATAATTAGTAATTTACAAATCAAGGTTAAAATCTACGAAATTTATAACACAGATAGACAACAGGTAAAAAGCAAACGCACATAAAACTTTTAACTGGCGCACAATCGCTGCGTTTATTTGTTCTTTTGTAGCCGCCCTTACCGGCCCAGGGAACCCTAATGGCTGTTCTGTGTTTACCTCATGACAAAGGGTCTGTACATTAAATATTTTATAATATTTGCCTAATGTGCCCAACAGCTATTTGAGCGAATCCCTACTTTGCTACTCATTTTAATATTACATTTTACTGTTTACGCAGTTTGAGATAAAGTTTCGTTTATGTTGATGATTTTGGGTGTATTCTTTTATGTAGTATCTTATCTATATACCTATATATATATATATATATATATATATATATATATATATAAAAGAAAGTCGTGTTAGTTACATTATTTATAACTCAAGAACAGCTGTACCGATTGGCTGAAAATTAGTGGGGAGGTAGCTTAGAACCAGGAGACGGACATAGGACTTTTTATCCCGTTGGAACCGGTAGGTGGCGTTGAGATCGGTTATAGAATTCTCCTTATCACCTGGATCGATTTTGTTTTGGTGTGTTTGAATGGGTTCCCGGATGGTTTAGATTCGCAATTAGAACCGGTAGGTGGCGCTGAGATCGGGTTCTAGAATACTCCTAAGCACCTGGACCGATTTTGGTGATTTTGTTTTTGTGTGATTGAGTGGATCCCCGGATGGTTTAAATCCACATTTGGAACCGGTAGGTGGTGCTGGGATCGGGTCCTTGATTTTTATTTTTTTAGACCAGGACAACGTCTGCCGAGGCCGCTTGTACTATAAACCTGAAGAGTTTGTTTGTTTGTTTGATCGCGCTAATCTCAAGAACTACTTTTCTGATTAGAAAAACAATTTCAGTGTTATATAGACCATTAGTCGAGCAAGTCTATGAACTGTATATCATCACGCTAAGACCAATAGGAGCGGAGCACCGTCAACGTAATGGTGCTGGCATTTTTCCTTACATCATGTACACAACACTGCTCATTGCCATGCCAGGGCAGCAAGCCGTGATGGTATACCGAGATTCTAGCTTGCTATCCTAAATTTAAAAAACTAGCCTTGTGTATTCCAAACATTGGGGCCGGCTCGACTGGTATGATACCAAGCTCTCACAGGATATTGGAGTGAAACGGTTCCTTGAGCTAATCTTGCTTTGTATGATGAACAAGTTTCGATGAACCACTTCCCCTCCGTCTATCTTATCCCAACCCCTTAAACCCATTTCTCCTGTCTGACCCTTCTATCATATCAAGGACGTTATGTCTCAGAATGAGGCTGCCGAAAGAAGGGAGGAGGATGAGCAGACGGCGCTTTACTCATCTCCTCCAGATAATGTAGTGGTACGGGGGGGGGTCGGGGCCCCTTCCAGCGAGTCGTCGATTGTTCTAGTCCCAGAGGTACCCCTCGGTGTCGGCTCGCATCGGGGTGTTACGGCAGTCATACCCATGGTTATAGTCCCGTGGCGCCTCATCATGATGCGGAGGGATGCTGGAAGGTTGTTCTAAAGTCGAGGTTACCCTCGCCTATAGTGGTCTATATACCTTCCAGCATCCCTTTGATTACAGGGCCGTCTATCCGTTTACCAGAAAAACATAAGGGTTCCGTTTACGCTTAATTGACCACGGAACCCTAAAAACTAAGAAAGCCAGCGCCAGTATTGAAATTGGCCGAACAATTTGCAAAGCAAAAGGGAACTTTTAATAGAAAAAATTCAATTTAACACGAAAAAAGGGATTGCTGAATTATCGCAGAAACGCATCAAATCCGTCTGATTCAATTTGTTATTTCAATATTTCTCATTTTATTTCTGTCGTTTCGTTTCTGCTTTATTGATATCGGTAAACGGTACGGGAATATTTTCAAAAGCGTAAATTGTTATTAAGTTTTATCCGTGCAGGAACGGAGAAGGAGTACAATTTCCTGAGGGCGGGTGGCATGTTGTAAGAGGCGGCATAACAACCCATAGCCAGGTGGTAGGGGATCCGTTTGGATGGCAACCACCCCTGGTCTAGAGTATGGCGCCATAAAACCTTGAGTTGTCATTCGTTATTAGTGGCCTGGTTTTACTCTTCTTTGAGATAGCAGCAGCGCATTTGTAACGCTTTTGATGTTGCAAATATCCAGTAGTGATGGTAGCCGCTTTCCGTCCGGTGGGCCGTTTGTCTGTTTCAGTCATTAACAAGTAACTTTTTTTAGCATCACATATAACCTTTGGCTGCCTCAGTAGTCAAAGTCATAGCCGGCCGAACTCGTGGGAACGCAGACTCCGGGTTCAATTCCCGGCATGGAAAATTACGGCAACAAACTCCCTGTTATTTACTATGGTCTGGGCGTCTGGGAGCGGCCACAAAGTGGTCCGTTGTATACGCAGATCCAAGAACGCCAAGGAAAATTCTAGATTTAAATCACATGCACATATTTTAGTGCATACGATTTCTTTTCAGACTTCTATATTATAAACATTATGTAGAAACATTCTTCCTCATTTTCCTCAAGCGATTCAAGTGAATTCCAACAATAAGCGAGCACCGAATAAAAATACAGGGAATGGCTTCCAGAGCACTGAGCGCGGTTGGGACCGAAGCGCACCATATTGGCTTGTACAGATAAATGTATTCGTGTAATATTGCGACAGGAAAAAGTCATTTTATGAAGATGTAGTATTTTCGGGGGTATGGTTCCAGAACTAAATCAAATGCTTACTTTTAGCAGTTGTGTACACGACACCGTCATTGCGTCGTCGGCCCTGCTACCACGCGGCCGTGTTAGTAATACAGCAGCTGTGTTAGGAGATGAACGACTTTGGAATATACACAAAATATACAAATAATTGCAATGCGGTGACGGTGCGGTGGACGAGTGTGGCCGTGTCGTGTACACAAACACTTATTTTAAATAATTAAAACACAAAAATTACTATATTTTGAAAATTACTAAGCACCGACTTTAAGATGTTTTAGATAATATATATTAATAATAATAGCTTTAGAAATAAGTTATTTTATACGTTTTAGTTTTTTATTTTTGAAGTCGGTTTTTTTAAACAAAGTTTTTAAATTTTATTTGTTACTTTTTAGTGTCTAGCTATGTATGGGTGGACCTACGAATGTTGCCGCGCTTCTTAAAAAATATAGGTCCCAAAAAAATGTTCGTAAAATGAAAACTACTCGGCCAAAATATGTCAAATTTTTAGGGGACTACATGGCAGCTATTCTGCGTCGATCAAAAAAGAATCACGTAAATCGGATCATAAATCATGGAGTAATCGGCGAACATACATAAAAAAAGGAACAAAAAAAAAAGATCCCGACGAATTGAGAACCTCCTCCTTTTTTCGAGTCGGTTACAAATGAAAAAATATCCAGTTTGGCAAAATAGCAGATTGTCTCTATATACTTAATAGGATTATAATTTATCGAGACACAAGAATAGATTTATATTCCTAAGCTAAAGCAAATTATACTATGCCCATTATACTAATACTAACATTTAGGGGGGTGAAAAATAGAGGTTGTCCGATTCTCAGACCTATCCATTATGCACACAAAATTTCATGAGAATCAGTCAAGCCGTTTCAAAGGAGTTTAACTACAAACACCGCGACACGAGAATTTTATATCTAATATATAAAATTCTCGTGTCACAGTTTTCGTTGCCATACTCCTCCGAAACGGCTTGACCGATTTTGATGAAATTTTTTGTGCTTATCCGGTATCTATGAGAATCGGCCAACATCTATTTTTCATCCCCCTAAATGTTAGGGGTAGTCCACCCCTAAATTTTTAATTTCTATTTTATATGATACAACATACAAAAATACATACAACCCTAATTTATCAACCCTCTGCGACAAACCCCTATTTTTACCGGGCAGGACTACGTCTGTCGGGACCGCTAGTATTAGATAAAACTTTAACGTTTAGTCCAACAGATACTACATTACAACGCTTAGACTTCCAATATCTTCCAACTTAGTTACCCTGAAAACTTAGTTTAATTTAAAATAGAATAGATAAAACCAAAGCATTCACTAGCAAGAAACTTCTCTTAAAACATTATATAAATCCTGAATAGTAACTTTAAAAAAAAAACAAAAATAAACTTGTGTTTTTACAAAAACATACCAGACTTAATGCAAATGTTTTTAAAATATACAACAGAATAAAAGTTCCCAGCGGGTCTCAGTTGGTTCACTGCGGAATGTAGCCTCACTAATGGTTAAACTTTTTTAAACTGTGAACTCAGTTTTGTTTTTAATTAAAAAAGTAGACAATATGAATAATATAAAATAAATTGAATCTTCGATTTAGAGTGACAGGTGCAGATATTGACAGTGACAGCTATACATATTGACACTGACAGTGGTAGATATAAGTAGTGACAGATATAAGCATTACACAATATTGTTTCAACTTAGATCCCGACAATAACAAAATCCACCTGCATATCTGAAACAAAACACATTTTATTACCTGTCGGCATTTAAACTAATTGTAATTCTTTTATGATCGTCTTCTTTTGTTTACTTATTGATTGGAATACGTTTCTAGAAAACAGCCCATTGTTTTATTGTACTCTTTTATGGCCGTTTGCGGCCGAGTCATTAGCCAGGTGTGGTGGATTAAGTCGACTACGGTACGGGCTGCAATTGTGCAGTATAAAACGAGCGCCTGATTAAGGGAGGGGCAGTCGAGCGAGAACGACAATCAAAGCAAGATGTGTGTACTACAATCGGGAACCTAATAGTGACGGACTTTGCGCGTTTTATTGAATTACGACTTGCTGCATTATTGTTTGAACTTGTTGTGTTCGTTCATATTTGTACCAGTGTTATACGTGTTTGTATAGTTCTAATAAAGTATAGTATAGTAATTCTAACGGCATTTTAATTCGAGTCTCGACTCGTAACAATATAAATAATAAGACTGGTATAGCAATTTCCAGTATCTTTTTGGGATCGTGGGTAGATTGCAAATATGAAATCGTAATAATTTTGTCATGTCTATGTATGTTAAATACATCGCTACAATCGCTTTGATCAGAGATTCATCGGATTTATATTGATAAAATTTTGAACAAAGGTCATCGATATTTGTGGTGCAAACGTGTGGAGTGTCCGTAGGTAGACAAGTGTTGAAAAGTAATAATTTGTGAGTAATTACACTTTTAAAGTCGTGACAATTCCCCTATAACGGGATATCCCCGTATAGGGATGAAAATTTCGGAAAGTGAAATTTTAGAAAATTCTGAAATTATAAATTAGTTTGAACAGATAATAAAACTACGTTTTAACGGTTTTAAGCGCGGTAATTTATTTTATTTAGTTTATCCGACGTTTCGGCCGCTTTTCAGTTGCCGTGGTCACGGAAGACAAAGATGACATTTGTCAAACGTGTATTGTCAAAGTTTTTATTCGGCCTACCGCGAACTTGTTCATTTTAATTATTTAGTTTTAATTTTGTTTATAGATATTATTTACTCTATGGGAGCCTAATCCAATTCACCACCGGTTCACAACATGTTGTGGCTTGAAGAGAAGAAGCGGCGCAAGAAACTCTTCAGCAAACATGCCTAGTTCTAAATTTTTTTTATATAATATTAAAATGAGTGGAAGGAAATATTAAATATTAAAATATTTATACTTAAGAAAATATTATTAGTTTGAACAGGACCCATTCAGTAAAATATTTTTTTGTAATATGATTTTTTGGGGTCTACTTTGGGGTTTAGGCTACATACCAACAACAGACGACCATCGTCTCTTCGGAACTCTTCACTCTATTTCGACTTACACGGACTTGGTCAGTTATTATTAATTCAAACCGTTTCGCTCCCATAAACTTTAAATATTTAAATGAAATTTTGTTAAGATTCCTTTTATATCTTTCCTTGTTTACTTAATCTATTGAAAGACAAATAGCTTCTGAAGAAAACAAACGCGAAATCTTCAAAGTGACTTAATGAAAGTAAACCAGGACATAATATAATATTCACTCTTACAAGAAAAATGCATTTCGGCCGACGAAAAAGATTTTTCATAATTATTCATCCATCCAAGGATCGGAGCAATTCAGCCGCTGAAGCGCTTAATACCAGCTGGATTTGAAAGAAATATTTTTAAGCCTTCCATTCACAAGCCTCGATTTCGGAGTTCATTTTAACGCTTCACTTCGTGCTTTTTTACATTAAACCCAGTGTTTCACTATGTTTTTATGCAATGAAAATACTATTGTTATTTTTTTACAAGTTTCAGATATCAACTAGACAACATAAAATTAATTTGCTCCATGGCTCTATCAGATGACATGTTATTTAGCGTTCCACGTATTCTTACGTTTCAGGCATACAAATGGTAACCGAAAGATTGCTTAAGGCTCCTGTTGCCGCACAAGGTCGAAAGTGGGGTGCAAACGAAACAAATTTTCGTTAGTATTTACTGATTATCATCATCACCATCCGAGCGTTAAATCCCGGTTATGTTCGGAGCGAAGCGTTTACTCCGACACCCAGGTTCCGCTTTCCTACTTCACTTCGAGCGATCTTCAGCATCCCCCATTTTGAGACCATTGGTACGCATGTCATCCTTCACAACGTCAAGCCAACATTTCTTAGGCCTTGCCCTTCGATCGGTACCTGGCGGAGGTGGCATAGCTAGACATTTGTTCCCCACATAATTAGCCGGTCTCCGTAAAACGTGGCCGTACCAGCGTAAGCGACACTTTTGCAGTTTGTCTGCTATGACACGGACATGAAGACTGCCGCGAATACGAAAATTTCTGACCCGGTCTTTCTGTGTCACTCCACACATCAATCGCAGCATATTCATCTCCGTGACATGCAGCTCTTGCTTGTGTCGCTCGAGTACAGGCCACGTTTCATTGTCATACAAAAGGACAGGTCTAATGATGGATTTATAGACCTGTCCTTTTATAATTCACCGCCACTTTGGGGTCACAAATGACACCTGTGAAAAATTTAAAACAGCATTTTTTTTTTCAATTTGATTGGACTCAAATAGCTATAACTTTACAAAATCGGAGCAATTAATCAAAAGCTGGGTAGATTCCATGAAAATATACCTCGACAAAGGATATTAGCTGCTGGTGTACTCTCAACGTCAAATACAGTCGTCTAATAGTGTTTTATAAATAGGTAAAACTTAACCAAGACAGCCGTTTACTTGGAAGCTATTAGCTAAGCCCGAAATAAGTTCAGACCTAATATCTATTTTTTTCATAAAAGTAAAAGTCTTACTGTGACAAATGCCGCTAGGCAAGAGTCTTTAAATTATATAGAAGCTGAGATGCAAATATTTGAAAATTAGTGAAAAATTGAAAAAAATCTCCAGCGCCCGGATTTACCCATATTGAGCTCAAAATTTTCAGGATCGTCTCCTTTTTATCTGTACTTTCGAGTAAAAAATCTGCATCAAAATCGCCCACCCTAGTGCGCACACTTTCGTCTAGAATTAATGGATCTGCCCTCATTCATAATATTTCAATGTGCGTGTTGTGTTTTGTGGAGCAACATCAATATTATAGTTACTATTTGGTGGCAGTTGCTTCCTTTAAAAATGAAACTCGATATAGACTGGACTGTATGATTATTATTAAACTATTTACAATTAAATTATACATAGAAGAAGTACGTAATGGTGTTATTACCAAATAGCAAATAATGCGCGAAAGAGTAAAGTGAGAGTGGTTTAAAACTTAAAAGACTTTTGTTCCGGCCTTCAAGGTCGTTTACATATCCCAAGTTCCGCCTGACGTCTAGCTGCTAAATGTGCGAGCATGTGCTTCGGCGGGAGTGCTTTCTGTCCACAACAGTTACGAAATCCATGAAAAATAATTAAAATAAGTTATTCCATAAAAGTCTCTAAGTACTTCAGATCGATCCATAAAATGCTTTTAATATCACCACGCAAACAATGTTAGAACATTTCGGCCGAAATGACACGGGCTTCGTATCAAAACGTCGCAATTTGTACCTCAAAGCGTATATTCAAAGGATTCCCGCGCCTCAACTCGAATATTGCTATTAAAAGCATCATATGAAAAGAGCCTTTGAAAACCGTTCTAAGAATGCACACCAATAAATGCGCAACACGCCAAATTGTTTGTTTATACACATGAAATTCTTTGAGGGTAGATTTAATTTTTTTTCCCCCGTTAAACGGAATTTGTGGATTGCTTTGGCAATTCACTGTAATGGGTTGTATAAAAAGTACACGGAAAATGTTTGATATTTTTTTTCTGATTTATAGTAGGTGCTCTTGATTCGTTTGATTTAATGACCATATTGGTGTTTGAACGTCATCTAATAGATTTTAGAAAGAAACAAGTTTTGAATACTTGTGTGTAAGGATTATTATGGGCGTCGCATGTTTATTATGTCTGCTTCAGGCTTTGGTTTCAAAACCAATGAAAATTTGTAAAAACAAGAGGCAACCTTATCGCCAAAAACAATTTCTTCCAAACAAGCTGACTCACTTATCTGTTAATGTAGTAATGCAGAAACTAAAATAGAAAAATAACAAACATGGACAACAGATTACAATTTAAAGTAAAGTAAAATAAAGACCATATGCAGTATTGGGAAAGATTAATAGAATGTTTCCTGAGTATTTTTATAAATATGGCAACAGATTTAGAGAGAGCACAGCCTGTGTGGCGTAGGAGATATAATGAAATGTTGAAGAGTGTGTTAGAATGATATTTGTTATTGTAAAGTAACCATATGACGGAAGTAATCAATAACCGGATAGAGTATTTATTAATGTAGTAATCGGAAGTCGTATAACCGGATGTCAACGTATAAGCATTTATTATCAAGCCAAGGGATATCGAAAATGGAGTAACCGGAAGTTGGATGTTATACGAATGGCGGAAGTGAAATGTCGCCAAAGTATTACAGGATGGTGTCACTGTAGACGCACTACGATAATCTTATAAATACTCGATGTTCGGGCAGAGGGGACCTAGTCTACAACCAAGCAGTCTACAAACGACAGTCTACGTTATTCGGGTGAACAGAATGAAAGCTCTATTGGACAAGAGGCGCATGGTATATTGTGGTCGATAATTACTGTTCGATAATCTCAGTATTCTTTAAGGGCAAATTGATGTTCGACACCTGACAAGCGTGGAGACAAGAGTTGTCCTAATATTTCTGTGTATTATTGTGCTGTATTTAATATTGTATTGTAATAATTCTAGTGCAATAAACTTTGATTATAATATTTCAGATTATCCTTATTTTGATATTAAGTGCGAAGGTACCATTAATTAAAACATAAAACAAACTCCTTGAAAAAACTCAGTTGACTTCCTAAAATAAGTATTTATTTTCTCTCGCGTACATTTCAAATGACCTTTTCTCCATTATCCTGAAACCCAAAGCTGTAAGCCATATCTCCAACAAATGACCCTGGCCTTATAAAATATTCAGACCGTCCGAAGGACAAAGTTCCTCGAATAATTATCACTTAGACCCTATTTCCAGAGGGTGATGGTAATTACTTATGGAGGAAAAGTTTGACAATTTTTATTATTCACCGGATGGCGAGGTGAGGGTATAAATTATAAGATACTACCTTCAGGTGATTTTAATAATAGCAGGTGTTTGTTTGAGTGGGGCAATTTTAAACTTCTAACATTATAAACATTTACGTACTATATTGGTACGATTTTCCAGTTACAATATTGAATATGACTTGAATGTCATAGAGCTACGTTGGAGTCATTATTTTGATTTTAACTCGAGGGGCCGACTTGATCAGTATGATACCCCGCACTCACAGATTTATCGGCAACAAATGGTTAGCCTTAAGCTAATTATGTTTCATATCGTGGCGGCCGACGGTGGAAATTTTTTGGCAGGTTGAAAAGGTAGAACATTCTGGACGAAAAATACAACATCAACGCTATAAGCGATAAGGCCGCTCATTGTTCTAATACAAATGTATCCATATCAATTGTCTAGACTTAAGTTTATAGCGAACAATAAAGAGTTTTCATTCATTCATTGATTCATACAAGGATAGATACATTTTAGAAAGGGATAGATGATGAACAAAATAATAACGAAATGAAGATCTTAATTCTAGAATAGAAGGTTCAGGGCGGAAAAGACAGAGATAGATAGATGTTTAGAAAAAGACAGAAAGCAAATAAAACAATACAGAAAAGAAAATTGAAATTATGGCTTTCAGAAGATTCTTCCGCGTATATAAGCAGCATAAGGCGCGCCTACAGGGAGTTCAATTCAAGACAGCGAAGCGACAAGTGCGATACGAAAGAGTTGGAAGATAATATAATGACGAGTTTAAAGAGTTGGAAGAGAAGTTTAGTAGTAGACAGTGACGAGTTTAGTGGTCATTTAAGAGGAGTTAAGCATAGTTTAAAAGGGATTCAGAAGCGAGGTATATTCGGAGGAGAGCACCGCAGCAGCAGGAGGTGGTCTACGCAATATCGGCGACGGTATTGTGAGTGAAACATGTTATCGTCGTTAGTTGTGCGTGTAGGGGCAACCCTGTGAAGAAAAAAGCTATGGCATAGCATTTTTTATCAACTTACGCAATTAAAATTATTTATTTATGCAGTATTTTTAAGCTATCACTCATTTTCTTTTATACGTATTCGTCAGATTTCGGAGCAGCTCTTCCCGGTCCGTGTGAGCTTTGTAAAGTCGTACCATATACATACAGGTTAAGCCAACGCTTGGCCGAGTTACATGGTAGGCGGAGTGCGGGGTGTTAGGTTTTATTTTCGTTACGAAATTTCTTGATTCGATCGCCGCGCTCAAAGCCCGCGCTAAAAGCTATGCAATATCTTAAAATCACGTACGGATGTGTAACTTATTAAAGCATTTAGTTTAAAAAACCTGTATTTCCTTCCAAACCTAAGTAACAACCATATTCGTAAGAGTTCCGGTCTACTTTCCCATCTCCCGTGTTCCAACCTAAAGATTGGCAACGCGTGGGTATCGCCCCAGGTGTTGCTAAAGGCGACAGTAACCACATTTTTTTATTGAATCGCCTGCGTGTTTGCCGACTTTAGGCAAAAAAAGGTGTGTTCACACGCAGTAGAAGTGAAACTAGAGAATATAGTCATAGATAGGAAGCCTTTAACTTTTATTAATTTAAACAAAAATAACAAGTACATAGCTAAATCATCATCTAAATGAATTAAAATAATTATTTATCTAAATTTTGGCTCCTATATAGAGTCTGTTGCTCAGCTAGCTAGCAAAAAGCTAGGGGTTCTATCAAGGGTGAGGCAGTACTTCACACCACTTCAGTTGCTAAATTTGTATCAAGCACAAGTACGGTCTTGCATGGAGTACTGCTCTCATCTTTGGGATGGCTCAGCTAAATACCAGTTAGAGACACTCGAGACGATAGAGAAAAGAGCTAGGTAACTGATAGGCAACAACCGACTATTCGACGAAAGGCTTCAGAGCCTAAGTCATCGACGTAAAGTCGCTATTTGTATTCTATAGGATACACTTCGGCGAGTGTGCCTCGGAACTTCATGAGTTGGTTCCTCCCTCACCATTCTATCACCGGACAAGCAGACGTACGCACTTACGCCACCGATATATGGTGGAAATACCGACGAAGCGGACGAAACGCTATGCTTCCACATTCATCATACGCACCGCTGAAGAATGGAAATCTTTACCGTCGTCTGTTTTTCCCGAAAAATACAATCTAGGTGTCTTTAAGTCTCGCGTGAACAGGTACCTTCTAGGTAAGCGTGCTCCACCGTAGACTGCATTTCCGCCTGACATCAGGCGCAATGTCGGTCAAACGCGAACCTATTCATTATAAAAAAAAACCATTCTCAAGTCAGGTAGTCAATGACATTGGACTAGAAAATATCAAAATACTAAATTAACTAATCAATCTATAAATAAAAAATTGATTCCTAATCACTGTCGGCGGGGAGCGTGCCCAAAATGCTGGCCGCATTTCCGCCTTGGATGGCAACGCTGATCCGTTGCCCTAGGTACAAGCCAGCCTTTCGGTCACGGTTAATTTAAATATATTTTTTTTGCTTACATCTGCCAACATATTATAAATTCACAATAAACTTCTTAAGTATCACTTTAAATTTTTTACTGCTTTAGTTTAAAAATGTTCTTATAATATTTTCTAAGTTTTCGCGACTTGTATACATAACAAAACTACGTTTTAACGCTTATAAAACGTCGGAATAACCAAAACCAAATAAATTACAGCGCATAAAAGTTTTATTTTGAGTTGTGTTTCGGTCCTAAGTGGACCTATGTTTACTCATCACTCTTATTGACTCTCTAATCTGTGCTGAACAATGTAAAACTCGTATCTCATTCTCTCACATGCTTCATCCTATAGGTTTATGTATTTATCTCTTTTAAGTGTCGCTTTTTCGTTTCATCGAGTTTTAAATTTTTTATAGCTGGAATACAGCAAACAGGCTGACGGTCCACCCGCTGGAAAGCATTCGCCGTCGCCTATGGACTTTTGCAACATCAGATATCACCAACACCAACAGTCACCAACGCGCTCCCGGTCTCGAAGACATTTTTTGACTCCCTTTTTGAAAAACTCCATATCGTAGCGCTGTGGGAAAACCTCGGCTGGGAGTTCATTCCAAATCCCCACGGTACGCAAGAGAAACATTCGGCAGAACCGTTGCATACATGAGCGAAGCGGCTCAAGGAAATGGGGGTGAACTCCCAATCGATGTTTCAAATCGCAACGATTCTAAAGAAGTTTCACTTTAAGAAACTTTTCATATACGTATTGTACTTCGTAAAGACCCCCGCTGAGTATTACGCTACGTATACTAGTAGTAGATTTTCGTAATAAAACAACGTTCAGCTGTGAATTACCATCCTGAAACTAAAAGCCAGATTAGCATCTGGGAGTGGCGCGGTCCATTAGGTGCCATTCTCAACTTGTTTGATTGCTACATGCTGAATTAATTCGGAATCCGCTTTGAATTTTAATGCGGAAACAATACTTTGTTAATGGGGATTCGAAAACTAACAAAGAGCTGTGAAAATTCAACTTTATTTATTAGGTGGTACGGTGTTCATTAATGCAACTTACTTATTATCCTTAATTACTTAATTTCAATTCCCCTTATTCATAATAGTTATACAAGGTTTATCGTCTCATCAAAAAAGCAAAAAAAATGGTTTTGTCATATCTAATGTTACTCCCTAGAACTTTACTTTTAACAAAAAAATATTCATACAATATTTGTAAACTTTGAATTGCGGTGCCAATTTAAAATACAGTGGACATTTGTCGCCTTCTTGGACACATTTACAGCATATAAAGCTACAAGCACTTAGCCAATTTTTGGAAATGAATGTTAAGCCATGTCCACAGAGAAAACAGCTTTATACGTATGAGGGCGAAGTTTTTATTTAATTTCGACCTCACAAAGGTGCTCCGGGATAAAATTAAACAAGTTGTGTACAACTCGCAGCAAGCATTTATTCGATTGAAATAAATTTCAGATTTAACAAGAAAAACTGTTTCAAACGTGTATAAGGTTTTCTATGAGATTTTACACTAAGCACATATTTTTCATTTTCATTATTTTTTTACATTCCTAAAAAATTACAATGTATATTCATATCTTCTGAACCCTGCAAGATATCAAAACGAAATATTACGATAAAATTCCTATTTTAGTTCTTAAATTATTCATACATTGATATTATTATTATTCATTGAAATCCGTAAAGCAATTTCAAAGCTTTAAAAAACAAACATTCAGACCGACAAAACTGACTAAATTCGAAAAAAAGGTCAATTATGTTAAGCTATACTAATATTGATAACAGTTTTCTTTTAAATTTTGTAATTTATTTGTAAATCAGATATATACACATTTTAATTTTATTAAGAATAGAGAGATTAGTTCCGAATGTAGGTCCATTAAAGTGATAGAGCAAAAATCATCATCTGTGTATAGGCGCCACATAGCTGCAAGTAAGCAACAAGACGAGAATATTGATTTTGATGCGTGGTGTTACAAGAATAGATAAGGTTAGAAATGACTATATCAGGGGATATTGGAAATATGCACCCGGAACTGAAAACTTGCCAGGAAGAAGGCTAAAGTGGTATGGGCATGTAATGAGGAGAGTCGACATTCTGACAAATAGTACGTTGAACTGGAACATCGATGTATACAAGTACAAAAGTAGATTAAATACGAGATAGATGGATGGTTGTGTGAATAGAGAAGTATAGACAGTAAAGACATATTCTGGAACGCTTAAGAATTGAGGTAAGGTGAAATAGAGACAGATTAAGAGTCTAAAATACATACATAATTTCACGCCAGGTCCCTTGCGGGGTAGGCACGAACCACAGAGCGCCACACAGGCCCATTCTTACACACCTCACTTGCTTCTTTGACATTCATAGCTCTTGTCATGCACGCTCGTCTGTTCTTAAGGCTCCTAACATCACCTTCTGCTAACACATGATCAATTTGATCATGGAAGGTGTGTCGTGGCCTTCCGCGACTTCTGCATCCATCCACTTTTGCATTGTATATCTGTTTAGTCATTCTTTCATCATACATTCTTTCCAGATGCCCGAACCACCGGAGCACTCCTTTCCTTACCTTCACCCCGACACTCTCTTTCAGACCAACTCTCTTTCTTACTTCGGTATTACGAACGCGGTCCGCGAGCGTCACTCCGCAGATTTTGCGCAGTGCTCGCATCTCGACCGCGTTTACTCTAAAATAGATAATGCAATAAATGAACTTACTGTTTTATTGAAAAGACCATTTTGCAGTATATATTTTTATTCATGATATGTCACAAAGACGTACATTTATATTTTAAACAGACTTCACACATTAAATCTATTTTACCAATAATCGATACAACACCTCCCCTCTTAGACAATATTTAAACAAATTTAGAAAACTTAAAAAAACACTAACTTGAAACTAAACTTGATACTTATACTAAATTATAAAACACAAACTTAAATTACAATAATAAAAACTGTTACATTTATATGTGCAACCTATTTGGTGGTCTGACCATTCGACCACTTTTAGTTACAAATGGTTGTTTTACCTTAGGAGACACTGAAATATTCTCACTATTGTTATTAGTTACAACAATACAATCATCATCATCAAAACTTGGTATATATTTAGAAAAATTAAAGTTTTTATTTTTACTATAAGACTTTCTCAAATGGTAACTTGTTCTCCTTAAAGGTTTATTACAAAACTCTCTATCTATCCAATATGACCTAGGTTCTTTACATTTTCTTAAGATATTCCCCTTTTTCCAAAATTTTTCTTTATTTGTTTTATATACTATTTTATCTCCCTTCTGAAAATTAGTTTCCTTCTTTCTTACAGATAAATTTTTCTTTTCCTTTAATAAAGATTGTTTCAAATTTAACAATTTATGAACATTTTCCTGAACTTTAGGTTTAAGCAGCTGAGCAGTAGTGGGAACCAATGTTCGAATACTTCTACTATTTAATATTTGTGAAGGTGAAACATCTAAACTAGACAAAGGAGTATTGTTATAATTCATAAGAAAATCTCTATAGTCTGCATTATCTTCATAAGATTTTATCAAAATATTTTTAGCAATATGGACAGCTTTTTCAGCCATTCCATTACTTCTAGGATAGTGTGGGCTACTAGTAATTAAAGTTATATCTTTAGACTTAAAATATTCTAAACACTCCTGTGAACTGAATGGATTGTTATCTGCTATTAACTCAAAAGGATATCCAAATCTACAAAATACCTCTTGAAAAGCATTAGTGACAGATTTAGAAGTTTTATCATATAATGGCACAATTTCTAACCAATGTGACAAATAATCTACTACTACTAGAAAATATTTTCCTCTAAAATCCAGTATATCAGTACCAATTTTTGAAAATCTAAGTTCTGGGATTTTATGTGACAATAATGGTTCATGTATATTAGCTGGTCTATATTTCTCACATGTACGACACTCTTTAATCATATCATGAACATCTTTGGACAGTTTTGGCCAATAAAATAATTGTCTCGCTCTTTTTAAACATTTAGTTATCCCACAATGTCCTTCGTGTACTAATTTTAAAACATATAACCTCAAAGCTTTAGGTACTAACAATTTATGTTGATAAAAACCTAATCCAGACTCAAAATAAATGTCATCTTTCAGTTTATAATACTCTTTACACATTTGTGATAATTTCTTTTCTTCAGGCCAACCATTGTAATAATAATTGCTAATTAAACTCAAAGTTAAATCATTATTTGTTTCTTTCCTAAAAATTGATATTCTTTCAGGTGACATTGGCAAGTGTACAGAAATAGAATGTACCATATGCAACATTTCATTGTCATGTTCAGTAATATTCAAACAATTTCTTGACAACATGTCAGCAAAATGAACAAACTTACCTGGTACATATTGAACATTTAGGTTATAATTTAATAATTTTAATCTTTATCTTCTCAAACGTGGAGATCCTATTTTACTTATACATTTACTCATAATTGAAACAATTGGCTTATGATCAGTTTGTACATCAACTTCAGAACCATAAATATACCTATGAAACTTTTTCACCGCAAATGTGATTACTAATAATTCTAAAATATCTTGAAATAATTGAAATAAATATCTGTAAACCCAGTGTTGCAAAACAGCACTTCCAAGATGAGCCTTTACTAAGAATTATTGATGGAAACCCTCTTTCAAATCTAAGACAGAAAATACTTATGTTTTAACTTCATCACTAAATCTGATAAAGTGGGTAAATTTTTTTTTTTTTTTTACAATATATTTATTTAAATCACATGGATCTAAACACAATCTTACACTTCCATTTGGTTTTTCTACAATTACAATTCTGTTTACACAAGCATTATTATGTATTTGATCAACTTTTACAATAGCTTTCCGATTCAACAATCTTTGAAGTTTAACATTTAACGGTTTCATCAAACTATTTGGTAACCTTGGAGATGGGTGACAAATTTGTTCAATTATATTACTAGTTGGTATTTCTACACAACCAGGCAATCTTCCTATACCCTCAAAAACATCTAAATTTTGATTTATAAATTTATCTTTCTCGTTATCACTAATTTGGTTATTAACAACATTTATTCTTTTTATTAAATTTAAATGTACACACCCTGACAATCCTAATAACATTGTATTACACTTTTCAACAATTAAAAAATTCTCATAAGATTCTACATGTTTAAATTTACACAATAGATTTACCATACCTAAAGGTTTCACTTTTTCTCCGACAAATGATTCTAAATTTACACTTGTTTTTCTCAATTTTAAATTTAAATTTTTATTTATTTTTTTGAAAACTTGTAATGGCATAATACTTATGTCTGCTCCTGTGTCTAACTTACATTTCACAATCTGGTTCTCAATCAAAATATTTTCAGTCCAATTTGACTTATCTTTACAATTTACAACGCCACAGAAAAAACTATATTCGGAGGAATCTTCACACTTATTACTCGATTCACATTTAACTTGTTGCACTTTATTTTGCTTTACTTTACAACTCACTGCAAAAAGATTTTTTATACCACATTTAGCACACTTTTTCCCGAAGGCTGGACACTCCCGTTGACCATGTACTTGTTGACAGCGCCTACATTTAAACTTTTGTGTACTTATATTTTTCTGTACATACTTTCTCTGCATACTTCTCCTTTTGTTCACCTTTACATTGTCAATTTCAATGTCTGGGTTCATCTCCTTTGCTTGTGACTTACTAAGTTCACTAGCACGACAAAATTCTGTTGCTTTATGAAGTGTTAAGTTTTCTATTCGCAACAAATTTTCTTGAAGAGACTTATCAGATATACCCTGCACAATTTTGTCTCTCAAAATTTGATCCTCAATCCTCTCCGTTTTAGAGCTATAATTACAGGTGAGCAGAAGGCTTTTACAATCGGTCAAAAAATTATCAAACGTCTCCCCTGGCTTTTGTAAGCGACTATTAAACTTATACCTCTCAAAAACTTCGCTTGACCTTGGATTGACATAGACTTCAATGGCTTTTAACAACGCCTCATAATTTCCAATCTCCTTACCTTCCATAGTAAATGTTGACAAAACTCTGGCAGACTCGATGCCCATAATGTTTCGTAGCAATGCAATTTTTTTCCGGTCATTGGCCGCCTCACAATCTCGTGCAATCATGTAGTCCTCAAAACATTGCCGCCATAAACGCCATTCATTTTTAGCATTTGTAGATTTAATATCGAAATTTGGTGGTATTTTTATATTCTCTGACATTTTTACACTTTAAATTTAATATTTTAAAACAAACTCGCGACTGCGCCATGTTTTATTGAAAAGACCATTTTGCAGTATATATTTTTATTCATGATATGTCACAAAGACGTACATTTATATTTTAAACAGACTTCACACATTAAATCTATTTTACCAATAATCGATACAACACTTACTACCAACAATAACTTAAAGAAATAAGAACATAGATTAAAGTTCTAAAACCAATATCCAAAGACCAACAAACTCATAGTGCAGAGATGACGCGAACTAATGGTGCGCTTTCCTTTCAAGCTTACGTTGAGCGGCAACTTAACACCAAACTAAAATATTTCACGAGTTGGCTGTGAACATAATACAAAGTGCTTCAATGGAAAACTATCACAAGGTTTATCTTTCTCAAACATAAAGTGCAATCCGCTGTTTGCTAAAGGTGAGAGTACACCTCTCCGAATTATAGAAGTACACACTGAAATTAATTGGTTTGATAGTCAATCGCCATTGCTATTTCCCGCGGATCTGATTATAGGCGAATTGAAGGAACACGGGGAGATACAGTGGTTATTCTGGTTAATACAACCTGCCTGCTCCAGGGTAGGACCAGCCCGGCAAGCCCCACACGACCTCACCGTGATCCAGGGTGATAAGTTCGTAAAGGGATTTTGCCTCAACCAAAAGTTATAGAGGTTATATGGGAGTTGGTTTTATTTTCTCTATAACATGAAATATTAAGTCTTATGCAAATCAAATTAAAATGGCCATATTTGCATATTATTGATTTTGACAAGAACATCAAAAAATTATGGTGTAAGAAGGCTTTTATTTGACACCTCCTCACTCGATGATATGGTTCAAGTTTTTGCACTGGTCTGACATCAATGCTAATGGGCTGGGAACAGAACAGCTCGCCTACAGACTGCATTAAACTAATTATGTCTTCTTCTTTATTGTAGCACACTTGATCCCTCTGTTTTTTGGGTTTCTATTCCTTACTTCATAAAGTTAACCTTACTTTTAGTATTAAATATAAAGAAATGTATATATAACATACATCGTGTCCACGTGAGTTCATTGCCTATATAATTTTATATGCAGCTAAACTTCTATTCGTCTAATGGAACTGTATTACGTCCAGAGATCCAATAAAGCCCTCAGCGCAGCAATAAAACCGCACGTCTGAATTATAAACCAGCATCAAGTGTTGCCAGATTAATATAATATATAATTATTTTTTATTCGTTGATGTTTAGTGAGTGTTCAGATTTATTACATTAATAATGTATTATTTTCTTATCCCAACCAATATTTTGTGTTTACATGCCCGTGCTGACTACATCCCTGCCTTACTTTCAATACAATACAATCTACTGGGTCGAAGTGGGTAAAATTTGGCAGAAAGTTGTATTTCTTTATGCTGCTACACAAGAGTGTAGTGAAATTGTGAAAAAATTAGGATAGATCAGGGGTGGCAGGTATCTGCCAGGGCATCGCGGAGCCGGTTAGCCTATTCCCGTAGCCCTGGCATAAGGCGCAGGACAGAACACCCAGGGGTTTTAGTGGGTATCCCTAACTGGGAAGTGGCAATAGCGTGGCTCCGGTTCTGACCGGGCACGCTAGTGCCACCCCCGATCTGGCGAATCCCACACTCACACGGGTCGCGAACATTACCCCAGGCTTTTGTGCCTGTCGCAGCTTAGTCCTCAAACGGATTTCCCCTGGCCAAAAAAAAGGGGTGACAGGTATGTGCCCACCGATGGATAAATCTTAGCATTTGAGATGTCGTGAAAACTTGTACAATACTTATTTTATGAAATCTGTATTATAAAAACGGAGACCTGGCTGAAAGCATAGTGAAGTTAAACGTTTGAAGCTAAGAAAAAATATTAACAAAAATTGTACTTTTAAATTTAATATGCGAGGAGTTAAAAAAATAAATATTCAAATGTTTAGCCGGGCCTAAAGCCCAACCAGGTGTCAAAGAATGTTCTTCAAGCTTAGGGAAATAGCTCTTCAGCCAGCTATTAGGCATATCTTTAATATTGTAACGACATTTCTTGATGTCAGTTTTACTTCAATCATTAGGGGTAATTTCCATCTTACAGGTAAAAATATTCTGGCAACACATATTCCATCGTAAAAACCATTCTGCCACTCACATTTCGCGGGAATATGTCGGCTTTTATGTGTCATGTCCAGAAGTCTGACCCGATAGAAACATCCGACGTAACATCTTTAGTGTTTTCCACTTCTTACCGATTTTATTGTACATAGGCATACGCAGATCTAACACCTTATGTAATCAATTTTTTCAGCAGACACACAGACAACACTATTGATAAATTTACAATACACAAAATAATATTAATGTATAAAAAAGATGTTGATGACAGAAACAATAAATTCTATGACAAGATATAGATGAAAGACGTTATTCGTAAAATAACTAAGGTCTCACAATACGCAAATGATTACCGCTAAACACGTATTGACATGTCTGTTCTATCAGATTTCAGTCTTAAATTGCCCAAGACTGACGTCTAATAAAGCAAGCAAGCCATAGAGCGGAAGTCCTCTGGGCTGGAAATCTGAAGACATCAGTAATTGGTTGCAATTGAATAAGGAAAGCAAGGAACCAGGATATTATTAAAACACTTAAAAAGATCTACGTCAAGTATTAGATTGCAATTAGCTGACAATGATCAACAGTCAAACATGAGCCAAATAATTAAAAATCGTCTCATTAAAGGTTTCTCTCAAACCCAACCTACTGAAATACTAGATTTAATTTCTGAAATTCGAAAACAAATCTATCATGGTTGTAAATCAGAAACAGTCAGAAAATAACGAATTTTTAAGGTCGACTCGAGCGTACCGATCGGTTGTAGCCGATGGAACCGGTAATATCGGGCCAAATCCGCCGCAAATTGGATTGGACTGCATGTTAGCAACCACAACGCGACTTTGCATCGTTATTTCAGTACCTTGGTTTTCTTCTATACCTTTTACAGAACGAACCAACATAATTTAATCATCTATAGTAAGTACTTTTACTTAGTACTAAAAGGTCAAATACATAAATCTGTCATACGACCAGCCATGCTATATGGGTAAGAATGTTGGGCTACCAAAGTGATAAACCACAAACGTCTCCACTCGGCTGAGATGGATATGTGTTGTTACAAGAATGGATGAGGTGAGAAATGATTACATAAGGGGTCCTTTGAAAGTTGCACCCGTGACTGAAAAATTGAGAGGAAGAAGATTAAGTTGGTATATATGAGGAGGGATGAAAGTCACGTGACAAAAATAATGTTAATCTACAATATGGATGGATTGTGTGAAGGGTGATATGATGATATATGGTGTGACAGAAGCTGTATGTCAGAATAAAGGAGTGTGGAAGAAAAAGACATATTGTGCCGACCCCAATTAATTGGGATATGGTGAAAGAAAAGCAGATGAAGTAAGTACTTTAAAAAGGGTTTCCAATTTAAGTCATCACTTCTGGTGTTTCTTCTGTTGTTGTTCTTCTTCTTCTTCTTTCTCTTCTTCTTCTTCACTTCATTCAAGTGAAAGAACAAAAATACAATAAGATTAATATTTTTTGAAATGTATAGTCGTAGACATATGAAGAGATTACTGAAAGTAGATAAAGCGAAAGTTGTTCGCGAAAACATAGGAAAGTGGAGATTAACGGTCTCTGTCTACCCCTATCTGTCTATGATTATATTCGCAAGAAAATGAGCTATTTTGTATAGCGTGTTGTTAAAATATTATAAAACATTAACGAATTTAGCGATGGTGCCCCGCCCTGTAACCACAAATTCCGTACTTTGCAAATTGTGTTAGACTACGCATCACAGTGAAAAAGGACTACAGTACGTTAAATATGTACAACGTTACTTAATTTATACTTATAATAACGTAGGCGGAAAGAAGATGTATTGATATGTGTTGTTTGTATTTTTGTATGTTTGTAACCAATAAACTCAAAAACTACGGGACCTATTTCAAAAATTCTTTCACCATTACAATGCTACGTTATCCCAGAGAAATATAGGGTATTATAGAAAAAGTAGAAATCCCTATTAAAACTTCAATAATGTAACCCAAGGTTTAAAAATATTGCCATAAAATGTCTTTCATCGCATGCGCTGCGGAAACTATTGATGATAGAACAAAAAATATTCTTCAATATTAAAAAACATATCAATATCTACAAAAATCATCACGGTACCATATATCCAACTTTTGTAGTTACGTCAAAATCAGACCATGTTATCCATACCTTTGTATTAATGCTTATCCGAATAAATAATTTCATATTCAAGACTGTTTCAATACCTGTAGATTACTTTTTGAATTATTCAAATCGAACATTACATTCAAAACATATTACATTATTATTAAACAATGTTAATTTTAACTAACTACTTGACGCTGGAATCGGGTTCTACATTTTTATTCTTTTAGTACAGAACTACGTCTGCCGGCACCGCTAGTCTCTAATAAATGTATGAGGACATTGATGATAGCAGAAGTAAAAGGTGTGCTAAGATTGTTGTAGTACGTGGAGATTAGACAATGCGAAAAAAACGTTATAACTGTATACATATATATGTATATGTCATGCACATGACCATGCAAAAGTATAAGTATATGGTAAATATGTATGTATTAATATTGTTACGAGTTTAACGGGACTCGAATTAAAATTCCGTTGGAATTATTATATTTTATTAGAACTATACACACACGTATAACACAGGTGCAAATATAACCGAACACAACAAATCCAAACGTAATGCAGACGGTCGAAATTCAATAAAACGCGCAAAGTCCGTCACTATGGTGTCTGATTTTACACAAGCCCACCCCCTCAATCAGGCCATTGTTTTCTACTGCACAAATCCAATGTGTCCGTCCGGCAACGTGGACCGAATTTCCTAGACTCAGCCTCACACCTGGCTAAAGATTACAGGCCATAAACGAGTACAATAAAACAATGGGCTGTTCTAGGGACTTAAGCCAATAACTAAATAAACAAAAGAAGTCGATCATAAAAGAAATTACAATTAGTTCAAATGCCGACGTGTAATAAATGGTTTTCTAACGTGGAATTTGTCTTTGTCGGCGGCTAGATTGCAACAATATTAACTTTATTCCAGACAAGACTGTCCATATTATTTTTTGTATTAAATTCACGGGTTTACCTGTACTGTGTCTTACTTTTGCATTGCAATTTCATTCTATTTGCTTTTCTCCCGTCTCATATGTTACATTACAGATTCCCCGGATTTAAAAGCAACATACTACAAATGCAAAAATATGAAGGATTTAGACAAACATCGTCACACCTCCGTGGCCGCGTTTGAAGGGCTTGTGATTGTATCAATTCTATGAAGGGCGAATATCCGGAGCAGTGATTATTTATTATCTTGGATACAGAAAGTGACGAAGCGGAAAATAGATTAACAAAATAAATGTACATATATTAATAGCTGATAATCGACATTCATTGGGAGATTACTTTTGCAACTCTTAGAAGCTTAGCTAGTATATAATAGTTTTTATTTCGCTTCACAAGATTTGTGTTTTTTGACTAATACATATCTATCTATACTAATAAATATTATAATAACAGTTAAAAACTAAAAAATACACTTTTATAGAAAATCCAACTAAAAAGTAGAAAATAAATTTTAATAAATTTGAATTAAAAATAGTGTAAGAAAAAAATTTTTTGAAAGCCCAACGACGGGTCTATCTCGTTTAGTACAGGAGTTCCTATGGCCACGTTCCGACTTCATCATCAGAACAGCTCCATGGTACAATATTATTGCACTGTCACGCGATATAAATATACGAGCCCAAACACGAAGGGTCTATCTTGTTTAGTACAGGAGTTCCTATGGCCACCTTCACACTCCATCATCAGATCAGCTCCATGGTACTATATTATTGCATTGTCATCGACCTTTGACAGGTGTGCAAAGTTTGAATTAAATCTGATCCTTCAAAGTAGGACAAAATCGAGCTCAAAGGGGTCGGTTACAAACATACATACATACAGGTGAAGCTAATAAAAGCGTGTTAAAAAGGAAAAAGTTGTATTGTTTTAATTGCAAACAAAAAAACGAACAGAAAAACAACGGACAAAAATGACGAACAAGACAGAAATAATAACATATGTCTGCACTACGTACCCCTATTTTAACTTTTCAATCCGTAGATTCTCTGAAAGGTCGTCAGCAATCGTTACTCTGACACCTTTTATTATATTTTCAACGTCACTTCTCCGTCACATTATCTGCAAATTTAATTCTTCACGGCTCCGTAATTGTAAAGCTGTTTGAAGTTCGTCGGGACCTTTCCACCATTTTACGCCTGTTGACGCATTGATAAATTGCTGGCCTACCTTAAAGATTCTGCGGAAAACTCAGGTTTGAGGTATTTAAACATTAAGTAAACGAATTGGAATCTTCTATTTCATACGCCTTGAATAAATTTAAAAATCGCTACACTTTATATGGACAGAACTTTATGAAGCGTTAAAGTTTCACCATGCTCTGAGTTCTCAATTCCAGACTCCAAATACAAACCATTTGTATTGTATATCCTACCTACCTATAAACAAATTAAAATGTGTGCTGAGACACATAGGAGAAGTGAAACTTCAACGCACAAGTTTTATAAATTACGACCTTCTGTATTACGTATGGATTTGTTGTGTTCAGTTATATTTGTACATATGTGTTTTGTATAGTTCTAATAAACTCTATAATAATTCCAACGGCATTTTAATTCGAGTCTCGCAACTCGTAACAATATATATGTATGTATGTAAAATGATAAATCACTAAGTGGCCGATTTTCCTGCGACATTAAATGCTATATCAATTGTATAAAAGAGTCCTTATTTATTTGACATTCATGACAGTCTCTGTGTTTGAGTGACCTAAGAATTTGCCCCCGCCTGGAACACAGAGACCCCGAGGTCGATTCCCGGCATAGCATTTTTTCGACAACAATTTTTCAGCTATTTAATCTGGCCTTTTAACTAGGATCAGACCTAAAGTGGTCTACTACATTATTAACCAAGCGTACATTGCTTAGTAACACTGCATATACTCAATATGAAAGTGTTATCCGTGGGTTGTTGTGTTACCAACGCTGTGGGTTGTTTTGTCTTAAGAGGCGACAAAACAACCCACAACGAGGTGGTAGGACTTTTACCTATCTGGATGATTACCACCCCTGATTTAAAGTATGACACCATAACAACCTTGGCTTGTGTTCCGATATTACTGGCCAGGTTCTAGTCTCCCTTGAGAGAGCAGCAGCGCATTTGTAGCACTTCTGGTGTTGCGAATGTCCATAGGCGATGGTAACCGCTTTCCACTAGTGGACCATCTGCCTGACTGCTGAAGTAGTGCAATAAAATCTGTGTTCTTCTGCTGTTTCTTATTATATAAATAGGTAGTTAAACAAAAATCTTTTATCATCTGTAATTCAGCTTTTTATTTACACAATTCCGGCATTGTCCCGAGTTACTTAAAGAACTTTCGGCATGCGAAGATAAACTTCTTAAGTTCAACGGAAAAAAGAGAATTGGTACAAAGCGGCTTTGTGGCCAAGACGCAAATAATAGGTGGGCCATTGTCTTTGGCCTTTGATGGGATTATTCAAAAATTCCTTTGTCCTTCCCTGAAGGGGCTTTGCGTGGA
Source organism: Dendrolimus punctatus (assembly GCA_012273795.1). NCBI lineage: Eukaryota > Metazoa > Arthropoda > Insecta > Lepidoptera > Lasiocampidae > Dendrolimus > Dendrolimus punctatus. Next base: position 3,820,585 of record CM022530.1, on the reverse strand, counting down.
CAGTGGTCCGGACAGGTCGACGCTGATTACAATAATGTTTTGGCAATCGCTGTACTGATCAAAGACTTTAAGACTGCCGCCAGCAGACGCTCGGTATAATCTCATGTTGTTGTTTTAGTCGAACTGTCCTACAATTACAACAAGTACACCGGATTATTCAATTTAAGAAACGTTATCGTAAGGTTTTACACAACTTATAAATAATTCCGATAAGCAATTTTCATTTTTGCAAAATAGTGCAGACCGGTTTTCGACATTCAGGTTGCATGGAAGATATCGCATGAAGCGATAAGGCCGCCATTCATTCTGTAATTGTTTATTTGATAAACAATAAAATGTTTTTTATTCTATTCAATGTTGAAGTTCATGGCAGTGCTGCTTGCTATGCATTTTTAGCTCTGTTCCGCTTACACGATTCGTATACTGTCCGACGTTTCAGGCGTTACTAAAATTCGGTAGTTGTCAATTTTTGAGAAACAGGTTAATTTTGAGCCTTATGGTCTATTTTAGCCAAAATATTAATATTTCAGCAAAAAAAACAACATTAACATATTAAGCAATTTTAGAAATATTTTGACATTTCGTCACAAAAACGCGTCAAGCTGTCATGGCGTCTCGCATGACGTCACAGTGTGTAAAACAAACATCTGTTTCGTTGAAGTGTTATCTGAGAAGTCATTGATAACTTCTTGTGTTTTGCACACTATGACGTCAGGCGCTCTGATTGGCAATCATTGTCACTTGACTAATGGCTGCAATATAACAATTTTATTTCTCAAAAATATAAATTAATATTTAATATATAAGTTATTTTTGTCATATTTAGATCGTAATCTACGATATATATTAAAATCATATTTTTCATACTACTACCGAATTGGTTTACTGTGCAGTTACAGTCGGGGTATGGAAAGGTTCGCTTGTTTTCAAATTGATTAATTTAACGTACCGTGAGCACATCTTAATTACCTTTTCAAACGAAGTCACAGTACAGACTATTCCCCTTTTTTTAACAAAACAAAATCGACTTCACACTAAAAACCAAAAAATAAATTTTAAACTGACTTTTTCTACAACATCTTGAAGTCGGTGCTAAGTAAAACATTTACACAGCTTGCATACGCGTGCCAGCATGTCTATTGTCTATCTGTACATGTAAATCGAAACTCATCAACACAAACTCGATTAATGAAAATGAAAACTTTGGCTTTTAAAATCGGTTTCTTTTTTTAAATTCAAACAGGCACGGCCGTTGACACGTCGCGGTATAAATTACGAAGTTCACGCTTGACCGTCAGTTCGGTTATTGCTCACAGGCTTATTCTGAATGTGAAACGTTATCGAATTAATTTCAAAGGACTTTATTCGGAAATGTAATTATGAAATTCTTTCAACCGGAATAATTATCCGTGTAGGAACGAAATAGAATTTTAGAACGAATACAATATCCTGCGGCCGGGCAGCCTGTCGAAAGAAACGACGAAACAAACCACAGCTTGATGGTAGGTATTTACCTGTCGGATGGCTACCACCCTTGGTCTATGCCATCATAACACCCTTTAGTTGTGTTCCGGCATGAAGGGTCACTCTCTCTTGAGAGGGCGGCAGCACATTGATGGCCACCTTTGGTGTTACAAATCGACACCTCCCAGGGATACTACGCCAGCTTATTTTAGTTATTTTCTGTCTTAAAATAAAAGCACTCATTAATGTCTTAATATTATGTTTCTAAAATTTCATAAAAAATATATTGCAATATAATATATTTTAGATTCTTAAAATTTTTATGAAATTTTAGAAATATAATATTAAGATTGATTTTCCTTTAGAAACAGAAAATACCTGAAATTAAGTTGGCGTAGTGTTGATTGGAGGTGGCGAAATGTCCATAAGCGATGGTACCAGTTACCATCGCTTATGGACATTTCTCCATCAGGTGAGCCGTCTGCCTGTCTACTGAATTCATGCAATAAAATACAAAAATAGAAATACTGTCGTAGTTACATTCCAAGTCATAATTTTTTTGGTAATAATTTGGTAATTTTCTGTTTGTCACTGAACGCGATCCCTAAGCAGCAGTAGCGGGGAATAGGAGCGGGAATTAAAGAGGGAATCATTACAGAGTAGGAGCTACACCAAGTACGTCTTACTCTTAGTTCTATAGTCTTGCAATTTCTTCTGTTTCGTGAACAAGATAAAAAAGAGAAAAACAGGCGGCGACCATATAGATCGGCCTTAACAGTCACTCCGAAGGCAGTCTGCGAAAGCCTGTTTTTCATTTCAGTTACTGTTCTGTTATGACAAAATTTTCTTTTCCAGTAAAAATGCAAGTAATGTGGGAAGTGTAAAGAATGTGCCAATGCACGTATTGCAAAGAGTAGACTTATCTAAAAATATATTAGGGCCGACCACCCTCAAGTCAATAGATAAACAAAGGGTAAGACCCGATGGATTAAAAGGTTCCTGTTCAGTTCCCGGCCTATATCAGATTCAACGTCGACATATTATATATATATTGGGGGTACCTTGAAAGAACAATAATCTGAAGAGGTTTGAATATTTGGCTTATTATTTGAAATTACAAAGCTTAAGGCAGTTAACTAGTGTGGTTGACGATGCTGGGAGAGAAAATAATCCGTCGGCAGTGGAAGAGGCCTCTCGGGGCCCACGCCTGCCAGGGCGGCGGAGAGGCTAGGTCATATACCCGTAGTCCGGGCACAAGGCGAAGGACGGAACACCCAGGGGTTTTAGTGGGTATCCCTAACTGGGGAATGGCAATAGCATGGCACCGGTTTTGACCGGGCATGCAAGTGCCACCCCCGATCTGGCGAATCCCACACTTGGTCGCGAGTTATCCCCCCAGGATTCTGCGCCTGTCGCCTTAGTCCTCAAACGGATTTCCCCTGGTTAAAAAAAAAGGTAACTAGTGTGGTAGATATAAGAATTAAGATATGCTTCAATGTGAGTAAAAATAATTATTGAAAATATAAACATTACTTACTGAAATATACTAATACTTATTGAAAACATACAGAAAATTAATACAAATGTATTTATTTCAAAACCGGCAGGGCCGGATTTATCTTAAGTGCCGTCCTGGGGCCCCATGAAATATACCGCCCTATTATCTATATCCTGCACTATTTGAGTAAAGGATCGAAAAAAAATATGAACTGTAATAAGACTTTAAAACGTAACAAAATTTGCCGCTCTCAGAATTTTCACCGCCCTTGGCACTAGCCCCTAGTACCCCCTAGTGTAAATCCATCACTGCCTAGGTGCCATTTACATGGACAGAATTAATCGTACATTTTGGGGCGAAAATTGTATACTATTTTCGTAGGCGATACTCTTTATACAATAATCGCATTTACATGTTTACATTCAACCGACAAAACAAAACCTCGCCCGATTATGTCATACGATAATCGCTAGGTAATTATCGCCAAGAGTTTCGTTTACACTACGGCACAAATTCTATTGAGCTATTTGCCTACGATTTCTCGACTTGTCTAAACTAGAACTCGTATGACATTTTTCAAGTTCATGCGAGTATCGTATAAATCAGTTTAACCGATTTGAATGCAAGACTTGTCTATCGAGCTTGGTGTGATGAGCACGGTATTTTGTTTTTTGTTTACACAGAGACGTCAATATTCAATGACCAGGCGAGCATCGCCCTTCCACATACGTTTACATACATTTTAGTTTACACGATGTTTTTTTTTCTTGCTTTCGACAATCGTGTCTTGGAGGCAAGAAAAAACTCTCTCCATGTAAATGGCCCTTTACTGTCATGTATCTAGCACCGCTTCCAAAACAATTTAGTTGCTGTTAAAACAGCAAACTAGCCATTATCAATTAAATCATGATATAATAATAATTTTCAAAGGCGTTCCACTTGCATGTTACGTGCAGTAGGCACCGTATCCCACAGGATTTCTCGTACTTTAGGAGATAAAAGGATCTCAGGTATCTTAATACTTAATTATAAATTAGCATAACCTTAAGGATGGAATGCGCTAATCTGGCGGACAATTTGTGCGTTATAGGGATGTCTATCTCTATGCATGTGGCGTCTAAAGTGACAGTTGTGAAGATCGTGCACTGCAACGAAGGGAGTGGCGTAGTTCTATAGATAAAGCTGTTGCTGCCTTCGGACCGCAGCGTGTAGAACACTCTGAGGAGCAACGCCTTATCAAAGAACCACCCTAAAATCTACTAACGCTATGATGTAGCTACAGCTACATATCACTCATCAAGACAGCTGTATTGCGCTCCTTGCAAAAGAACTTTTAAGACCAAATTTGATTTCACTCGCCACCTACGCTCGTACAGCCGAGCCAAGTTCGCAGGTTTGGAGTGAATCACCAGTATCTTAACTTAGGCACTAAGCAGCTAGCGCGTCAGGCATATATTATAGTTGTTATATTTAAATTGAATACTAAAACTAATCTCAGATTTTAATATCACTAAGATCAAAGTAAAATAACCAGAATAGGCCCGTCGATATGAATTTTTAATATTTTCGTTAGCAAGTTGTGAGCGCTCATAACTCTGACGGTGCCAGTTTATAAGCGGGCAAGTATAATGAATTTCGAGTTTAATTCAGTATTTTAACGAAATATGTTTCTGTTACATCCGCTCCGATTAAAGCGCTTAATTATTTTAAGACTACTGGCTCGTATATTATTTTCTTTATTTATTTCTTGTAGGCACACCAAACATTTCAATTGCTACGAACAGCATTGGCGGGTATTAACCTGGAATGAATATGTAACTGGTGTTAATACAATTTTTATATTGTCTGAGTTCAGCAGGTAGGCAGATGGCCCACCTGATGGGAAGCGGTTACCGTCAACTATGGACATTTGTAATACCAAAGGCAAGAAAAGGAAAGAAAGTCTTGTAAACGTCTCATTTTCGACGTATATACTATCAAAGCAATATTAATTAGCTTTTGAGTATTTAATCGGTATGACAGAGAAATTTCTATCGATCAGTGAAAATATTACATCGGTATCCGATTTTTTTTCAGACGGGCTACTTTAAACCGATCCTAAGAAAATCTCGTGAGATTCTCGAGATTTAAAATTTCGCAGAATTTAATTCTGGGAATTTGCTATCGACCAGCCTAAACTGCATCGAATCGGTTCAGTAAATTATAGGTGAATCCCGAACAAAAAATACGTCAAAAAACTGCCTAAGTTCGAACTCTTTTGACTATGGGACGCGTGCGCTAGCCATTACGCTACCATGACTACGATATATTGATGAGTGAGAATTCTATCTACACGTTTTCCATTTCCCTATCCCAGCTTCCCTACCTATCTACTCTATCCCAGTCGTCCTGAATGATCCCTCCTTCTCATGCGTCGTAATTTGCCATCATTATCTAATCCTAAAGGCTGGCAACAACTTTCTATGAGCTGGGCCCTCTACTTATTTACCAACCTTGCAATAAAAACAAACAATTTGTATGTTACAAATAAGGTCTTTTATAGAGATGCAACGTTTATTCGGCTGCTTTTCGGTATTGACCCTGTTCGGCAACTTTTTTCATTATTCGGTATTCGGCCGAATACTGTGAAGTATTAATTAGGCCGAATAACAAATATGAAATCGTGAAAACAAAACCGCACATATTACTCAAAAATATCATTTAATCAGAAATAGCGTTTTAACAGCGTTAAATGCTATTTTAATTGAAAAAATCTAATTACACGTTTTGGTTAGTACTAAAATGTCAAAATAATTAAAATCGCGCTTAAAAGCGTTAAAACATAGCGATTAACGTAACTTCATCATTTTATAAAACATTATATCTAAACATTATATTATTAAAAATCACACATGTCCTCGCCTTACATACGTCTAACATAAATAACATAAAATTATCTCTATAAATCTAAATACACAAAAAGCTGTGAAAACACAAAATATACGCACAGAAGTCGAAACAGAGCTGAATTTAGCCTGTTGTGCACCGACATTTAACCAATGGTTAAAATGACATAATCGTTAAAAATACATGGCTAAACTATGATTATTTTATTTCTACCACCGGTTAAATGTCGGTGCTGGTGAGCAGCCTTAATATATTATTAAAACACATAGCTTTGATTATGTGTATCTACTATTCGCGAGAACGTGAGAAAAGACTTTACAAATTATTGCTTCAATACTAACTTGCTAGTCGCAAATTGCACATATCTTACGCCGAATATTCGGTAGCAGAATATTCGGCGCTTCGGCCGAGAGCGAGACCGAATATTCGGTATTCAGCCAAACCATTTGTTGTTTCAACTCATCTCTAGTCTTTAACATTTACATATCAATATGGATTGTGAGGAACAAACCTACAAGATTTAATAATAACTGTTTATTCCTAACCATATCACGTTGAGGCGTTAATTCCGTATACAATTTGTACGCCAGCGAATATTCAGTTAAACTTTGATGAAAATAAACATCTATCTGTATTCCGCACGAACACCTTTGATGCTGTTCCCACATCGAGTTTAATAACTTGATGAAAACATGGAAGTATTTTGCAACGTCGAATCTCGAGGAAACTTAATCAATTATAGATGTTAAAGCATGCAAAATAACATGTTTATTAGAGTCCCGTACGTATCTTAGGTAAAAACGGAACTTATTATCCGTGTAAGTAATTTTATCCGTGCAGGAACGGAGAAAGAATACAATTTCCTGCGGCCGGGCGGCCTGTCCTGGCAGGCGACAAAACAACCCACAGCCAGAGGGTAAGGTATTTGCCCGACTGGATGGTTACCATTACCACCGATGGTCTATACCAGTGTTCCGCAAACTTTTTCTGTTCTAGGTACATCTAGGAAAACGAAAAATTTTGAAGGCACACCACAAATAATATTTTTTTTATAAATAATATTAACCAACATTTATTTATTAATCATCGAAATAATATGTATTATTAATCAACAAACCTATAGTTTAAATTGCAGCATAACCTTATTTTCCCAAGGCACACCAATTTATGACCACGGTACACCAGTGTGTGGAAAACTGGTCTAGAGTATGACGCCATAACAACCTTGTGTTGTGTTCCGGCATTAGTGAACAGGTTCCAGTCTTGAAGGCAGCAGCGCATTTGGTGTTGCTAATGTCCATAGGCGATGGTAACCACTTTCCATCAAGTGGGCCGTTTGCCTGTCTGCTGAACTCCTGCAATAATTTGGCTTAACCCGTTCAAACACAAAAGTCGTACTGATTCCAGCATGGCTCCAACATGTGAATGGTTGATTCTCCTAATAATTGTCGTTTTTGGCAATTCTTCTTCTTTAGAGAATTATTGCCTGTAGAGCATGTCATAATAAAATTCACAAGCGTTGTTCAAAATGTTCCAATTCACGAGTCGTTCAAATCGCAATCAAAATAAAACTCAGCTGGAATCTAACCAATAAACATAATGCCCAATTCAGAAGGCGAATGAATGACGTTAGTGCCGTCCAAACGTTCCGTCCGCTCTTTTAATGTACCCCACCCTTTATAGTGTTCATTTTGACGTTTAATGACATTCTCAGACGTTTTATTAAACGTCTACGTCCGGATATTTGTAGCTTAACACGCCTTTAGGGGAGCGTTAGGTGCTATTTTTTGCAAGATTTAATTTTATTTGCATTATAACCATTTGCCTCGTTTGTAGATTGTTTTTCTATTGCAGGCAGACGGCCCACCTGATGGAAAGCGGTCACCGTCGTCTATAGACTTTTAGAACACCAAAGGCACTGCTACCAATGTGCTGCCGCTTTCTAAAGGGAGACTGCAAACTGGCCACTAATGCAGAAACACGACTGAAGATTGTTATAGCCTCATAGTGATTTCAATAGTTCTTTCATCATTTGAATACTTACATTGCCCTGATTGATATGGGCTATGTAAAAATTAGGAATCCCTGCTATAAACTTCAATAATGTAACCCTTCAAACTAAACAAAATACTTGGCGCTGGAATCGGGTTCTTGATTTTTATTCTTTGTTATGAACAGGATAAGTGGAATTTTAGAATCGTCAGCACTATTTTATAATTATTCCCAGTTGCGACATAAACTTTTCGAAGCCCTTTCGAACGAAACTTAAAAGGTTTATTTCGCTAACAAACAGTATAAATAATTGACAATTCAACAAGCCGATGGATAGATTTCCCAACTGAGAATATTTGTTAGCATAACGGACAGCTCCAAATTGATTGATCGCTCCAAAACTGTTTGGCCAACTAACTTCGGCAAATATTTTTTTTAATTTCCTTTAAGTAACTTTTAAGTTGGCAGGGGAACTTTGTGGAAAATTCTACGGATTTTCTCCTCTAACTTTCTTTAAGCAAATAATTTTTCTTCGAAATAAGTTACCTGCTACCTGTTAGTATTTTTGGCTTTATGAGCGTTTATTTAAAATAAACAGGCAAGTGCGTTGCGTGAGTTCTCTAAGGGTGACAAGCGTCCGTTGATTTTGTTATTTTGCCACGGAACCATCAAAATCGAAATAGTAAAGTACCCTATTGTTCCACCGACGTGATAGGTACCTGGCAGCTTAATACACAAGTTTTTATTTGAAAGATTCAAGATACTGTATAAGTTGTATTACAGAAAGAAAAGAAAAGAAAGAAAGAATGAATTTATTTGAAGAAATAGCGAAGTACTTACATTGCTAACATGTATTAAAAGTAACATATATTGAGTATTTGTACCCCGCATTTTCCGCAAACAAGGTTTGCACTCAGCTTGTTGCTGTGCCGGCATAATGTCCGACACAACGCTGATTTTCAGTGCAAACCTTCTTTTGGCTTAATACTAATAATACGACCGGAATAATTTAAATCTATTTAACTTAAAAACTATTCACTTTGTAAATTATAATATATACATACATAGAATAAATAGTATAAATATTTGGTTGTTGTGATTCAAATAATAAAAAAAAACAAAAAACATATATATATAAACATATATAATATATATATTGTATACAATTGATACTTGTCTATGTTGTAACATGTATATTTCCCATAAAAAAACGTATATCGAGCCCTGTACTCAGTTTTCAGTGCAAGGACTTGTATCATATCTAAGTAATCATATCTCATTACGTGTACACATGTGTTTTTTTTAATAATTACCTTTTTAAGTATTTTTAAATAATTGGTATTGTATATATTGTTATATTTGTATAATATAATTTTATGTCTATTCATTTTGTTAAATATGGGTCTGAGGTATCACTTCGTTTTGGAAAACGGCTCTCCTGCCCAAAATAGTTGGAAATTCCTACTTTAAGCTACAAGTAATCGTGCATTTTTGTTATTATTTATTTGGCGGTAAATAACTCCGAAATAGAAGACCTCATGGCGGAGCCCAACATAATTGGGAAGATAAAATCTCACCGTCTCCGCTGGCTCTGTCATGCAGAGCGGATGGAGGAGGATCGGGGAGTGAATAAAGCATATTTGGGACGACCAGTCGGTCGGCGACCGGTTGATCGTCCCAAATATCGCTGGAAGGATAGAGTGGAAGCTGACCTGACCGCACTACAAGCCCGCAACTGGTAAGACAGCGCAGGACAGAGGAAAGTGTCGTGCTCTTGTTTCGCAGGCCAAGACCCACTTTGGGTCACTAAGCCAACGGAGTTAGTTAGTTATATGTGATGAGCAATAAAGTGTTATCATTTTTCTTAAGATTTACAACACGATAAACAGTACGGAAAAATCAACCCTTAGTTTTACTACATAACTTTGTAGCACTGAATAGACTACACCTTCCTGTCACATTTCATGTATGTAAAGTTTGTAAACTCAGTTCCTTAGAAAATGCTTGTGACATACAAACAGACTGTCGTAAATCACAACTAAATAAAACACTACTCAAATAATGCACTGGTTTATTGAACTGAATAATCAATAGAATACAAAAAAGTTAAATTAAAATATGTGAGAAACAATAGCAAGTGTAATTATTGGACACCGCCATCTAGTTCTGCTTATATCGCGGGCTTCAAGCCAGAGGAAAAAATGCGAATTTCGTCTATCATTTATATTTTTATCGATACACCACCTCTGTTTTTTTTAATAGTAGGTTAATTAAAAAAAGAGCATTTCACGTAATCAAGGAAGTACTTTTGCAAATTTTCAGTTATAGAGATACATTGAAAAAAAACTTTTTTTTTTTGTATCTCCTGGAAAGTTGGCTTATACGCCCCTCTGGCTTGAAGCCCGCGATATGTAACTAGTGTCGTCTGCAACACTGACTACATAATTCGTTTTTGCTACGGTACCCTATTTTTACTACCTCTCGAGTATTCAAGTTTCAGAAGTGGAATAGTCTAGATATCAATCTCAATGACAATCAAAGTGCTAATAAAACTTATCGCCTCGCCTTAGAATCCTATTTGACATTAAGGAGGCCTTTCAAATAAATGGGTTGAAATGCCAGTACCTAACCTTTTCGGACTAGTAACCCGATTCCATTTAACATTTACGATTACACGTATATTCTCTTCGCTAAGTTTACTAGAAGTACTCCCCGCGTAAATCTTGTTTTCTCTGGTTTCTACGTAACACGTTTTCCTAATTTCACTAAAATTGGTCCAGATAGAAATCGGTGAAGAATACAGAAATATGCAACACAGACACATTCACGGTTGCAAGGTAATTAAAATCAACGTCTTAACGGTTTTCAAAGCGTCATTTTATATGATTTTTATCTCGACGTTTTGTCCACTTTTCAGTAGCCGTCTTCCGTGATCATGGCTACTGAAAAGTGGCCGAAAAGTCGAAATAAAAACTAAACAAAATACCGCGCTCAAAACCGGTAGTTTTAATTATGTGCATTAATAGCAAAAATTTTAACTAACAAGTTAGTACACACAACATTTATGAACTACTAGCTTCTGCCCGCGACTTCGTCCGCGTGGAATAGTTAAAAAACCCCCCGGATTTGAAACATTCTTCATTGGTGCTCCACTCCAATTAGTCTTAGCGTGGTGATATAAAGCTTAGAGCCTATAGCCTTCTTGGATAAATGAGCTATCTAACACTGAAATATTTTTTCAAATCATACCAGCAGTTCCTGAGATTAGCGCGTTCAAGCGGACAAACAAACTCTTCAGCTTTATTTATTAGTACATATAAGATTTGTACAAATAATTTGTATGTGAAACAATTCCTGGCAAGTATGAATTACATTGGAAACGGCGATGGTGGTATACCTACATAATAATTGTACGTCATCATGTAAAGCATCTTACAAAATGTCGCTGTAAGCAGCCATACATCCTTCGGTAAGATTAGTCTCATTCAAGGCAATTACAAAAAGTTATACAATGACTACACCTACGAGTATTTATGTTCTGTATACGTCACAGCGATTAAATATATCACAGTGTTATTGAACTTGGTATTAATAGAGTTGTATACCTAATGTGTTGTTGTTGAAGCCCTTTTACACTTCATATGCGACACCCATCACAATCAACTTGATGGTTGAGTGTTGGCAGTTTGCCAATAAGATGCTAAATGCCACTACACGGTCAATTCGGTTTGACGGAAATATTGATAAAATGATTTCACAAAACAGCAAGACAGCAGTTCCATTGTTAGATTGACTATTATATTAGATTTTGAAATGTGACGTCACTAAATTTAGGACCCCCTTCGACCGCTTGTCACATATCGTCAACCCTCTTCCCCTTTAAAGTATGACGTAATTTATGGACGAAAGATTATATATATGTCACTTCCAATTAGCAACAAAACTAGTAGACAAACTACATATCATCTTACATAATAATAATAAGTCAATTCACTTCTGAATACATAAATTATGATAAGAAAATATAATTTAGGATTAGTAAGCATCAAATCTGTAGCAATCTACAGATCTAATTCCATGTTGCGCGCACTTCTTTGGAGTTCCATAAGTTACAAAAAAATCCACACCGAAATATTCGTAGTAGTGCACGCACCGTGTCCTTGCCTCAAATATTTAGTGCCATATAAAAATAGAATTTGGAAGCGTTACATCAATCAATATTGACATTATAAACACCTTTTATATCAAACAAGCGCTGCATCCAATAGTGTTCAATGGAGTGAATAACGACGGGAAGCTTGAAGCAGATTGAAACGCTTTAGCACTTATTCAAAAAGAAAAACTACAATGGCGATAACTTTTAACGGCAGTATTTTATGAATACTGCAGTGACATTACAAATCTAAAACATTAATAAGTAATTAAAATATTACGACAAGTATTTATTAACTAAAAATCCCTATTTACACATTCAGTATAATATTTTCTTAAGTTTTCGCGACTTGGTTACATAATACAATTACGTTGTAACGGTTTTAAGCACGGTAATTTATTTGATTTTTCTTATTCCGACGTTAATAAATTAATATAACACATAAATTACCGTGCTCAAAACTGTTAAAACGTCGTTACATTACGCTTAGTATGTTTCCTCTATAGGGGGCGTCCATAAATTACGTGAGGTGTTTAAGGGGGGGGGGGGGGGGGGGGTCGAGTCAAATCTCATCTAATCTTACGTTGGAGAGAGGGGGGGTCTCGGCAAATATCACGCATTTTTTTTTATTGGACTGAATTACAGTAGGTATTCTTTTTTTAATCACAGTAGTTACGATTTAATTATTCTATTGTTAAACTTTTATTACACTCATAATTAATTAATATTATCTCAGCAATATTGATTACTAGTCTTAACTAGTCGTAAATAAAAGCACGAAGCAAATTTGTTTTTTTCTTTTTACAATAACAATCCAACGCGTTTACGTAAGAAACTCACATTTTGAAAAATCTCACGTGAGATTGGGGGATGGGGGAGGGGGTTGAATAAAATCTCACGACATCTCACCCTTGCAGAAAATTTAAAAAAACACCTCATGTAATTTATGGACCCCATACAAATAAATAAACTTTCGAACATTATTTTTAAAATTTTTGTCTGTCTGGATATTACGGGTAATCTTTGAAACGGCTGTACCGATTTTGACGGGCCTTTACTGGCAGATAGCCAATATGACAAGGAGTCACTTCGGCTACTTTTGAAGTTAGAGTTCCTTGAAATGAAATTGAACGCGGTCGCAGTCGCGGGCATAACAATATATCTATATATTTCTATTTACGATGTATCCATTATTCTATTTAATACATAATGTACCTATGTTTATAACTGATGGTAAATAGATGAGAGTTTTTTACGATGTTTGAAAGAAGATCTTGAAAAGTACCATAAAATTTATTGGACTAGTTTAAATGTATTAGTTTTTGCTACTTTCAAGTACTTTTCTAGTTTTAACGGTGTAGTTTTACAAATACATTAGACAGTAAAATAAATCTTTTGTTTTATCTCAATTTGAATCTAAATTCAACACCAGTTAACTGCGTAAATCATGCATGCATAATAGAAAATGTATCGCCATACATAACGTGACCATTTATATTTTTTGTCAAAGCGGGACATCTGCGGCATTATATAATTAAAAAAGTTTTTTATAAGTATTTTATTATATAAGTAAGATAGAATAACACAAAATAAATCAACGCACTAAACACAAAATAGTACACGGAGAAAAATGCAGGCTTAAATTTCACCAATTTTTATTATGACTAAACTTGAAACGCCTCGCCCAGCGTAGAAAAAATATTATGCTCATTTTGAAAACTATTGTTTCAAGTTTGCTAAGCAAAATCTGCTGAACTAAACGGTCTGTTTGCAAAACCGAGACTATGTCGGCCTCGCTGGGGACAGCGGGACTATGTCGGCCTCGCCGGGGACGGCGGGACAGACTTCCTGAGAGCGGGACTGTCCCGCCCAAATCGGGACGTATGGTCACGTTAGCCATACATTGGCATATCCAGATTAGCTGCGCAATAGCTAATTTTCTATGAAAAACATTCATTGCGCAGAAACTTGTTATTAACTAAAAGCAGGCATAAAATTGAGGTCTAATTATGATAAAAATAAATTGGAAACTCAGATTTTTTTATAAGACCAATTTTTTATTTGTGTACCTATAAAGTAAACTGGCAGACGGGTCCCAATTACATACATGTACATCAGCAACACCAAATGAGACGATGCGTTGCCTACCTCGTTAAGTCTCTTCTACATATCTGCTTACGCCCTTTTTGAAGAGTCCCGTATTGCAGCGCTCTGGAAAAACCGCCAGAGGAAGTTCATTCCAAAGAAGGAGCATAGATAATGTTGCAAATTGGTTGTCATCTATTAACTAAAAATATCAAGATAAAACCAAACAACATAGTTTAAAAAGGCGGACTGACTGATACGTCTGCATTAGCCTACCAGTGTCCATCGCTGGAAGTGTACCTCCCCTAATTATAATAATAACAGCCTACATCGATCCCACTGCTAGGCTCGGGCGTCCCACTATAGGGGAAGGAAAGTATACCCCACCACGTTTGTGCAATCCGGCAACACATCGGTGTCTTGGTGTGCAGGTTGCATCACGATGTTTTCCTTCACCGTCGTTAGCAGGTGGTAATACAACATCAGTGGTACGTGCGTGCCGGCCAGGATCGAACCCGCGCCCTTTGAGTTAGGGACGCGTGCGCTAGCCATTCCGCTCGCACGACTTACACCAGGTACTCCCCAGGCTGGAAGAGGCCCAGTGTGCGGGGCCCACTGGCATAAGGCGCAGGACGGAACACCCAGGGGTTTAAGTGGGTATCCCTAAATGGGGAGTGGCAATGGCGTGGCACCGGTTCTGACCGGGCACGCTAGTGCCACCCCCGATCTGGCGAATCTCACACTATCTCACCGGGTCGCGAGCATCCCCCAGGCTTCTGCGCCTGTCGCGGCTTAGTCCTCAAACGGATTTCCCCTAGCCAAAAAAAAAAGATACTCCACAGGTTAGCACCACATATTCCGGTCCTTCACTTTTCATATCCAGCCCCTATCAGCCAATTAGCGCGGATCGTCCATCCACCGGGCCGGTGGGCATTCTACTCTATTTTATTTATATTTGTTTTATTTCAGGAAAACATGTCCCATACTCATAATCTAATATATAAAATTCTCGTGTCACAGTTTTCGTGGCCATACTCCTCCGAAACGGCTTGACCGATTTTGATGAAATTTTTTGTGCTTATCCGGTATCTATGAGAATCGGCCAACATCTATTTTTCATCCCCCTAAATGTTAGGGGTAGTCCACCCCTAAATTTTTTATTTTATTTTTTAGACAAAATTTTTAATTTCTATTTTTTTATGATACAGCATTAAAAGATACATACAACCCTAAATTTTCAACCCTCTACGATCAACCCCTATTTTTTACCGGGCTGGACGACGTCTGCCGGGACAGCTAGTAAACTATAAGTGTGCAAAATTTCATACTTCTCCGTCCGCGAAATTTTCGTAAAAAGGGGTACAAAGTTTTTTCTTCACATATTAATATATACTCATAGATAATTATAACTATATACGTTATACATACACACTATGTAAGCCGAGATACGGTCTCCATCCAGGACTGGTCTGCTTCATCGGCCATCGGTCGTGCTTTAATGTGATCGGCTGTGACACTTAGCTTATTAATTTTGCTAGCAATGTCGGTTAACCCTGGTTCTCTTACGGATATCCTTGTTTCTATACTATTATAAATAAGAATCTATCTATGACGCTTTTAGGGGAAAACTACGATATCAATTTTGCTGAAATTTGAAATATGTTATCTATATCGAGAATGGACATAGGATACTTTTTATTCCAGAAAATGGGATAGTGTCCGCGATGAAATTAAGTAAATTTTCCAAGATCGAATAAAGCTTAAATAGAGTTTTAACGCAATGTATATGCTTGCTCTCAAAATGAACTAGTCTAAAACCTAGAGAAACCTTAGACTATAGAGAGCAAAAGTTCCGAATACAAAATTACTGGGTTTCCACATAGATATTTATTTAAACCGGAAACTTGAAAATTATAGCTACTTCAAGAAAATCCTTTCTTAGAATGAAAATTCCGTTTTCCCTCAAAGCAAGACCGCAACATGTTAAAGGCATGATATAGAATATTCAAAACTTAATAATTACCTTTATTTATCATTAATTATACAAAACCGCGAGCCACGTGGGCTGAGCTAACAACATTCCTTGTATATAAGTATAATACTTTGCAATGTTACCCGAATTACCGTATTTGCCATAATTGCTCGGAAAAAATACGAGAATTTAGCGGGAAATTGAAGAAATTATTTTGTTGTATAATTTTGTTTCCAGGAGAATCGACCCAATTCATGATAGTAAGAACGAAGTCGGTTAAATATTTATTTTTTTGGTTTTTATTGTAATCATTACCCAGGTGTTACGGATTTTTAAAGTAAAAACTGATTCTAGGAAATTCGGTCCACGTTGCCGGGCGGACATATTGCACTTGTGCAGTATAAGACAATGGCCCGATTGTGGGAGGAGTCAGTCGAGCGAGAACCACGAGCGAACGAGACGTGTGTACTACAATCGAAAATCTAATAAGTGAAAGACTTTGCGCGTTTTATTGAATTACGACCTTCTGTTTTTTTCGTTTAGACTTTTTGTGTTCGGTTATATCTATCGGTTCTAATAAACTCTATAGTAATACTAAACGGCATTTTGATTCGAGTCTCGCGACTCGTAACAAATTTCTATGCTATACGGTTCTTTTTTACCAAAATGATAATAGTAGAACTAGAGGCTGTAATACGAAAATATTCAAGACGGAGTCCTATGACACTGTCATAATACTCCAGAAATATAAACACTGGGCGCGCAATGTCTTGTCAACCTGAAATATTATTTATAGAACAATCAAGATTTCTTTAAAGGAATAGTAGCAACACAGCGTATTCGCCGAATTTACAGGGGCTTAATTAAATATCCCGGTTGCCATGTTGCCGCGTCTTTGTTCTTGAGCCATGTATTATCTGCTTTATGTAACAGAGGGGATGCGAGCTGCATGTGGGACCATAGCAATGTCAGACACTTCTAAATACAACCAACCACCTACAGCAGTGGTTTACTACAATTATTTATAACTACTACGTACACACCATGATCAAATAACAGAAGTGTTAAAACGAGGTCAGGTAAAAAGCATTTCAAATAAACGTGCTTGTACGAAGAGGTTAATGAAAGTGGATGAAGCGAAAGTTGTTTGTCAGGATCGTCGCAAGTGGAGATCTATAGTCTCTGCCTAGCCCCATGGGAAAAAGGCGTTATAATATGTATGTATGTATGTGTTTATAACTAGGATATGCCCGCGACTTCCTGGGACACAAGTACCGCAGCTATGGTTTTAGTCAAAACTGTGTCGGAATATGGAATGACTAAACAGATATACAATGCAAAAGTGGATGGATGCAGAAGTCGCGGAAGGCCACGACACACCTTCCATGATCAAATTGATCTTGTACTAGCAGAAGGTGATGTCAGGAGCCTTAAGAACAGGCGAGCGTGCATGACAAGAACTATGAATGTCAAAGAAGCAAGTGAGGTGTGTAAGAATAAGCCTAAATGGCGCTCTGTTGTTCGTGCCTACCCCGCAAGGGACCTGGCGTGAAGTTATGTATGTGTATGTATGTATGTGTCGGAATAAGCTAACTTTTTCGTACGCGAATGACTTCAAACCGCTCCAGGGAAAACTCCCGCAGGATTCCCGGGATGAAAAAATCCCATATTTTATTACATTAATGTTACTATCAATTAGTAAAAAAATCCTATTGGAATATGATTTTTTAAATCCGTCTATTTTAAATCATTCCCAGTAAAAATCCTGCGGGTTTCCCAGGATAAAAAGTAGCGCAGAGTTTAAGGGCCTTACTTGTAATCGTTTCTGAAATTTAAAGAAACTGCTCAGCAACTGATTAATGAAAATCATACCCATAAACTTCTCTTTAGTCGAATATTTTGGGTACAACCTACGTTAATCATTCAAATTTCGTTTATCTGTGCTCCTCTTAGATAGACAACAGGTAATACACGCTTATAAGTGAAAAAAGATATTCATTGATAAGGGACTGATTCTGATTCTGTTACTTAAGTGACGCCTAATCGTTTCTTAACGAGATTATTATAAGTAAGGCCCTAAGTATATAAATTATCTGTCGACCAGCGCAAATTGCATCGAAACCTGCTCAATAGTTTTTCGTGAATCCCGAACCAACAGATAATAAATCTGATAAATTGCATCGTTTTCTCCATCGTTTATATAGTCTATCCCATTTTTTTTAAATAGCTTCAATGTACAGACACGGCATGTATTGCTGACGTACGGTACAAGTGCAAGTGCAATCTAAATTAGATCTACAAACGCACGCTGGCGTTCCTCAAGGATCGTCTTCGTCAGCAGTTCTAATAATAGCGTTTTCAATTTAGCAGTGACATCACGTGGTATTTGCCCGCTTAGCCCGAAACGGTCAGGCGTCAATTAAATGAGTTGCAACATCCCCGGCAAGATGCCTAGACAATGAGTCAGTTCTGGCAAATAGGCCACTACTATAAATGTTCCCATGTTCGTGACAATGCTTAGCTGATAACTGTTTGATCGCATTACTAGCGGGCCTGGTAGTCGTTGCCGTGCCCTGAAAAAATAAAATCCTAGAACAAGATTTCAGCGCAATCCACTAACCAATAGAGAATCTAAACCATACCGGGATATGGCCGTATTTCTTCCACGCGTCACTTAGAATTCTCGCAGGATTCCCAGGAATGCAGTATTTAAAAAACAATATATGTATCGTGAACCGTTTTAGTGCAAACTGTATCGGTGCACCTAATCAACTTCAAACGGCTCCTGGAAAAATTCTCGTTGGATTTCCGGGATAAAAAGTATCACAGATTTTATCACATAAAATTTGCTATCGATCAGTGTAAAAATCACATTGAAATCCTAAAATTTTCTCAATGTGGTCATTTTGAATCATTCCCAGAAAGAAATCCCGCGGGACTGCCAGGATAAAAAGTAGCGCAGACTTTTAGTCTTTATTTGGAATTTTACTATATCACAGATTATTGATAATAATTTATTTAATATTGTTACAACTCAGGTCCCGACAAAAACAAAATCCACCTGCATATTTTGTTTGGACTCGTTGTGTTCGTTTATACGTGTATAAACTCTATAGTACTTCATTCTAATGGCATTTTAACACGAACTAGGCATTTTTGCTGAAGAGTTTCTTGCGCCGCTTTTTCTCTTCAAGCCACAACATGTTGTGAAGCGGTGTTAAATTAGATTAGGCTCCCACAGAATAAATAATATCCATAAACAAAATTAAAACTAAATAATTAAAATGAACAAGTTGGCGGTAGGCTGAATAAAAACTTTGACAATACACGTTTGACAAATGTCATCTTTGTCTTCCGTGACCACGGCAACTGAAAAGCGGCCGAAACGTCGGATAAACCTAAATAGAATAAATTACCGCGCTTAAAACCGTTAAAACGTAGTTTTATTATTTTAATACGAGTCTCGCGACTCGTAACAATATTATACTATTTAGACAACATAGTCCAATACACACACACATATAAACACATATTTTATTTATTTACCTATATTTTATTTTTACACTTACTGGTAGTTGATGAACATGATTAAATTACTCTTATTTAAATTTGAATAATGATAATTCTTTTATAAAATCTTAGACACCGGGTTGCTTGGGAGAGATCACCATAAGCGATAAGGCCGCCCATTGTTCTAATGCAAATTTATCTATATTCATTGTCTAGGTTTAAGTTTATGGTGAACAATAAAGAATATTCATTCATTCATTCATTTATTCTTGCAATATATTAGTAATATTTTTCCCTTACATCTATGTTAGTAATTAATGACTAACACTAATTTGGTCCTCTTAATGAAGGACCAAACCAGCTTTACTTTCGGAATAAAAGAATAGTGAAAACAAGAATAGCTTTACAGCTAAGTGAATAAAAATGAAGAAGAATACTGCCAAAAACCATGTAACAATTGAAACTAAACAAAGGATTAAAAAGCTGACTATTCCCATAAATCGTTTATAAGTTTCAAGGCAGCTATTTTAAATCTTTCTATGTTTTAAGTCGTTAAATCCTTTTGGCTTAAGGTTTGAAAGTTAAAGCTTCCCCAGTCTTTATGGCTTACTATTTTAGCGTCAGTTATACTACGTTGGTTTAATTCCTTTGTGTGTTTACATCATCTATTCAAGTATACGTATGGTATCTATTCAAGGAACGAGGAATCGTTATGATTCAAGACTCGATGAAGCGAAGAAGTGTAATACATAAATGTAAGAAATAATAAATTAAAAAGACCAAATTTGATGCGTGGATTATTTTCTTCAGTCATTCAAGTCTGGTTTTAAAACGATGATAAATTGATAACTTTAAGGGCCTTACTTATAATAATTTCGTTGAGAAATGATTAGCCATCTCTTAAATAAGAGACTCTTAAGCCTCTAATCAATTACCGATTCAAATAAAACTTGCCATCTTGCCTCTGAGCGGTCACTTAAACTACCACTCGATGTTGCTTATTTTTGACAGTTATTTATTATGTTACTTTACCACCTCTTATCCTTAAAAGGAGTTTATGGGTAATATTTTCACTAGTCACTGCTGAGCAGTTTCTTAAAATTTAACAAACGATTATAAGTAAGGCCATAAATAAATAATTTGCGACGTCTTGTTTTAAAATATACTTAATAATGTCATTGTATGATATTTCTACCATATCAAACACTGTAAAAACACTTCATCTATGTTCTAAATTCAAGCATTTAGTATATTTGGTGGCCAATGCCATGCCACACCAAATTAATACAAACTTTTTGTTCGAGATTCCAACAAATTCCAACAAACGCTATTGCATAAGAGTAAGACCATCTAATTGAATAAAGCTGAGATAGTATATGTTCTATTACAAAAATGCATAAACTTTACAACAAAAATGTTAGTATATTGACGCTCGTGTACACGACACCACCACCTCGCCGCTAAATTAAGTAGATTTATCATGACGGTGCCGCTACCGCGCCGTCGGCACACCGCCATCTCGCTAACGCTGTCAAACAGTCGTCAGCGGTATGGTATATAATAGCCAGGCGGCGGCGACGCTATGGCGGAGTGTCGGCAGTCCCAATCAAATGAGCACAGATTAATAATAATCGGCAGACAAATACACATATTGTAAATCCCCAAGCTAAGCAAGTTACGCCTGTGTTATGGGTAATAAACAACGAACCACTCTGGGGCCGATCCCAGACACTAAATAACAAAATTGACCATGCCAGTAATCGAACCCGGAGCCCCTGCGTTTCAACGAGTTCGACCGTCTAAGACTTAGGCCCGCTCAACCACAAAGGCCGATTAATGGCGGAGTGTCATTAACTTCAGTATCTAAAGACATCCTAAGCTATAAAACATGTCCGAAGTGTTTATAACAGTCACGCGCTTATTATACGATCATTCAGTTCTTCAGTTATGATGTTTGCCTTTTATCAACACAATACTAAATCCATCCAAGAAGCAGAATAGAAACACAACTCCCATTCATCGCTCGTAAAAGAGCTTTATTCTCCATTTTGGTCACGTTCAAGAACGCACTCGGCCAACTATATCAATATTTATCAAAGTTTTTCACGACAAATACTTTGATCGTATGTCCGTAAAATTCAAAGAGTAATTCGGATACTGTTACTTTTCAAAAATAATTGTATTCTGTCAAAATATATGTGATTATTGGACCTATACAAAAGGTCATTGAAACAAAACGTTTCGCAGTATTCAGTTGTTAACTAAAAGCTGACATAAAACGTAGTCCAAATTTTATTTACGTTGCATAATGTGTCCTGAATTGGCATACTGCATCTTGTTCATGAAAGTATGGATTCATTGTGGCGGCAAAAACATCAAACTATGCACGTTCTTTGAGCGAGGCTTGTGGTCACTGAGAAAGTTGAAGGTGAATCTCCAATTGGGTGGATTGACCAGATTGCTGACCAGTTGGACATGTTAATAAACTCCACCCAAGCCGGTGGAGGAGGACAATTATCTACTGCCAAGAAAGTCACGGTCCTCAAAAGTGAGGGAACGACTAAAAGAAGAAATAATGCATGTTTCTTAAACACTTAGAAAGTTTTCTTAGCTTTGTCCAAGTTCTTCCTTTGCTAATATATAAAAAAAAATTATATATAAATCAGGATGGTCTGCCTGTCTGTCGAAGTAGAGCAATGAAATAAATAATGTAGAATTTGAGAGATATCTTATATATAAAGTTCTCGTGTTACAATGTTAGTTACCATACTCCTCTGAAAACGGTTTGACCGATTCTCCTGACATTTTGTGAGCATATTGGGTAGGTCTGAGAATCGGACAACATCTATTTTTCATCCCCCTAAATGTTAAGGGTAGTCCACCCCTAATTTTTTTTCTGATATAGCATTAAAAATACATTCAACCCTAAATTTTCAGCCCTCTACGATCAACCCCTACTTTTAACCGGGCAGGACGACGACTGCCGGGACAGCTAGTTATTATATATATTTGCCTGACTGTTAAAATATGTATTACTCAAAAAAAAAAAAGAAATACTCGTACAGATTAGACTACTTTATGAACACTAAACATTCACACCATAATAACAGTTAATATTCATTTTTAACACGCTTCTATTAGTTTTACCCACATGTAATTATACTATGGCGCCTCCTGTAAAAGGCTTACCAGGTTGCTTGGTTGCTTCATGGTCCAACTATGCGGCACCAACAATGCTTCCGCACGGAATCTGTACGTGAATAGAATTGATTTTGATAGATGTCTATGTATTTGCTGTGAAATTGCTTTCCACGTTGGTGGTCTGGCCTGTCCCAACAAATTTGTTTGGGCACATTTTGGGAATAACGGGCCTGCTGCGGTTACCCGTGTGAACAAAAGTGACACTGTAATAGGTATGTACTATAGATACGTCTAGTGTGTGTATAGTGTCGCGCAACTTTGAAGGGATAATTTATTTTGATCTTAACAGAGTGGCGGTAACTACAGCGGGATAAAAAAAGGTTTTGAATTGAATGGAAAAACATCGTAAGCGACAAAATTTCGGTATTTCCCTTTTTTATTTTAACAGACAGGTAAAATAATTTAGATTATAGTATAAACAGATTTATCTGCGCATGAACGGGGATAGAATAAAAATTTCCTGCTGCCGGGCGGCCTATCATAAAAGGCTCACCCACAATCAGTTGGTAGGGCATTAGCCCGTCTGATAATCGGGAAAACCGTCTGGAATATATAATCATAATTTAGTTGAAAAAGTTGCATTCTGTATTTAATTACTTTATGATTGGTAGAACATACACGAATTATACAAATAGATTGTCGATAATACATTTGTAAGTAAACTATATCGTATAGTGTTAGAACGCGTCCGTTGTGCTTATTGTCCTAGCACTTATTTGGAGCTCTTTTACATTAAGGGAAAGCCCTGTACGATGAATTTGCCCCGAGCTTTAGATGATATAAATATTTACACAACTATATATCCCTCATCTGATTAGAAACACTTATAGACGTACAGATATTCTATGTCACATATTCTAAGTCTAAAGTTGCTCCTCACCGCGAGCATTCGCCTGTAACGAAACATTTATCGATTTTGAGCATTTAGTTGATTCCACAATGTCAGACAAAGCGGTCGTTGGCTTAAAAGTTGTATCAAAATATTACAGGTATACATAATTCGCTTCTTTGCTTCAATAACGTGGTATCTTGAAAAACCCAAATTTACAGTACGCCACTTTTAAAATTTCAAAAAAAGATTTTACCCAAACATATTTTACTCTTTTTTTGTATATTTTTTTTGTAAATTTAGTGTCAATTTACTAAGCTTTTTGAAATATATGAGAAAGTTGTGATAATATGATACATTTAGCAAAATATAGTGAGTGAGTGAAATAAGTGAGTATTGGGATATGTCACGTTATTGAAGCAAAGAAGCGAATTATGTTACAGATGTTATATTACATGTTGCGCACTGTAATGCTTCGTTCTTTTCCCTCTGTTGGAATCAACCTCTTTAGTTAATTTACTTTTTTATATTTTGACACTGTCAACATTTTTTCCCTTTTTACGCACTCTATATTTATCCTTGCTTTGTACCGTATCATTGTGTAATATTTAATGTATATTATTAAAATAAGAAAATTATCGTATTAATTCACGTCCAAGTCAAAGTACATACAGTCTACGTACTCTTCACACCCTCATCGATGTAATACTGGAATCTGTAACATTACAGGTGGCGCTCTGTAATGCTCGGTTCTCCTCATTCACTGATCACTGATTCCTCGAATCTGTAACGTTACATTACAGGCGAATGCTCGCGGCGAGGGAGCACCTTTACACAGTTCTCTATTTAAAAAATAAGTCTCATTAATTAAATCATAGAATTTAAATTACAGCAGCCGTTTAGGAAAATTACAACTTTTATTTAATCGTGTAAATATAGCAACTTTTTACTTAAACTACAAGGCGGATTATAACGTGTACAATACTTATTCTTAACATATGTAAACATGAGAAAAGTCATTGAACTGAGATAACTGCGATAATCGTTGCGGCCATAAATCAAATTGATGGCTCCGAAACGAGCGTTTGTCGAAAGCGGTCACTTAGCGTGCAGTTGAAATATAAACGTTTATACCATTGAGTATATTGCAGCCAATCTTATAACTTTATTATGAAAACAAACATTTGCAGACGACAGCCCTGAACAAAAGGGAGTGGAGTAGTTTTGTTTTAGGTCGTTAGTTTATGAAAATATTTTTTTTTCAAAATGAGTAATTACATAATATGTACATTATTCATAGAAATCATATTTTTAGCGTAGGTATCATATTAAATGTTACCAACATTAGTTAAAGGATATTTAATTTTCTAAAACTGACGTATCTATCCAAGGCTTAGGGCTTAGAGTAACAGTGGGTGCATTCCTAAATTGCACAAAGGGCTTAATAAGCATTGTACGTGTTGGTGTCCCTAAAAGCTAATATACTTATTAAGTAGTAGAATGATTTTTAACTAAAGCTTAGTAATACAACCTCTTGTTACTTATTACTATAATCAAAGTTTAGATATGTTCAATCACTTAAAATTTACTTATATTTAGTACTAGTATTTAGAGTCTACATAAAGTTTTCAATATTTTTGTAAAGTTAAGAACGTTTATTATAAATTAGAAATAAAATTAAAATAAAGGATCGACTGCCTTATATGGTTAAATGACTCGTAGAAAATTCATTAATTATTTCATTTCAATATGAAGACAAAGCATATTCATAGATACATAAGAAACAAGATAGACTTGTTCAAAACTTTTTGCGCCAAATTGTATACCAATCGAAATAATTACCAATTCTAATGAAAGAAAGAGAAAGAAAAGAAAGAAATAATTTATTTGCAAGGAAAGCGACACAATGATACAAAAATATTTATACGTAATGATAAAATCTTTAACAATTGTGAGAAATGATAGTGTTTTGACACTAATTTGCCGTAGACATAACTATCGAGGAAGCAGCTGCTTCTCCATCTCATAATGTCAACCTGGATAATGTGAAGTTTCAAATACGGATTTAATATCTTAACTCTTACAAATCTTCGATTTCATATTCAGCGCATTTTGTTTGGGTGCGTTACCTGTAACAAAATAAATTAATATTATGTATGTTTATGATATTATAATATGTTATTTTAACAGCAGGTATAAGAACCTATATATTCTATAACAATATTTCAATTGAGTACCAGCGCCTAAGGCACTCTATGAGGCAACTTATTTTTAATTTCACGTCTAGCAGTTAACATCTAAAATTTAAATAGCAATTGAATGCATCAACGTTTATAAACATTTCTAAACACATGCTTTGTAAAGAAATTAAAACGCCAGTTTAGAGGCCGCATATTATGGTAAACAAACAATAGATAAAAGAAATGAAACATTTGTGCTCCATTGTAAAATACTAGTCAAGTAGAAAAGAAGGCTTGATCGTACTTGAGCAAGAAATAAATCTTGTCTGTACTTATTAATGGCAGCCAATAATATGAGTATAACCTAAGTTCCATCCAAGGTTAGAGGAATAATTAAGAAAAATTGTTTCACTCAATTCCTCATTATGATGGATACTCTATCAAACTTACTGATTAGCTGCAAAATATAAAAGTGAAACAGAAACACGAAAAAAAATCATTGGTGGCGCCAACTGTGATTGGGGTGTCTTAGGAGTTACGTTTTTTACAGGCGAAATGCGAATTGAATAAATTGGGTTAAAATGCACTTTTGTTTATTCATCCAAATTGAAATGTAGAAATGATGCGTTTAATATGTATCTAGCTTTAGTATTCTTATCCAATGCGTATACGCGTCAGTATAATTACAGTTGTAAACATCTGTCTATATAAATAAAAATGAATCGTAGAAATATACCTGCATACCTTGAGGACGACTTTATCGATTTTGATAAAATTTTTGGTGTGTGTTTGAGTAGATCGCGGGAAGGTTAGATTCACAATTAGAGCCGGCGGGGGTACTATAATCGGGTCCCAGATTTTTATTTTCAGGGCAGGACAACGTTTGCCGAGACCGCAAGTTTTAAATGAAGATTAGGAAAAAAGTAATCAAAAAGGCGTTAATGTACACATGTATATAGGTGAATGTCAATCAAGGCCGGGACCCACTTTGTTTGCAACACCACACGGCCATTGGTGCGAACTCGCATAAATAGGATTAAAAGCTACTTTGACGCGCGTAACCTATTGAACGCTATAATGCGTTTATGTCGCCTTGACACGGCCGGTTCCCAGTGATGACAGCCCGGATCGAGCGAGTCAATGCCCTTGACATAATGCCATTTCCGATCGCATATCCGACAAACACATCAAAGATAATACAATTAATCAAAATTAATCACCATCCAATGTCGATTCAAGTATTTTCGTTTTAAATGATGCTAATATGTGCACAATGTACGAAAATGTCGTGTCTCTTTTATCCGTGGAGGAACGGTGAAAGAATACAATTTCCTGCGGTCTGGCGGTCTATCTTAGAGGCCACAAAACAACCCACAGCCATGTGGTATAGTATTTGCCTGACAGGATGGCTACCGCCCCTGGTCTAGAGTATGCCGCCATAATAACCTTGAGTTGTGTTCCGTCATTAGTGACCAGGTTCCAGTCCCCCTTAATAGAGCAGCAGCGCATTTGTTGCACCTTTGGTGTTGCAAATGTCCATAGGCGATGGTAACCGCTTTCCATCAAGTAAGCCGTCTACCTGTCTGCTGAACTCCTGCAATAAGAAAAATAAATACTAATATACTAATACCAACTAAATTTTCAATTTTTTCCATCTTATCGTTGAAAGTTATTTAGGGGATCATCTTAAGAAGTGCATATTTACCTACTTATTAACTAAAATAGAAAATTCTATAAAAAAGGAATATATACAGTCGTGGTATGAAAAGTTTCGGTTTTCAAATTGATTGATTTAACGTTTTGCGAGCACATGTTACCTTTTCAAGCTAAGTCACATAACAGACTGTTCCAAAGGAAAATTATTTTTAATTATTTGACAATAAAGTTTAAAATGACTACATCAAAATTGTTTGATTTTCTATCTTGTCTAAGAAGATTGTTTAGAGATGTAAAACCTTTTTATTGGTTTTAATATTTATGATAACATGATAATTGCAATTTTCTTTTTCACATTTATATATAATTATGTAAACGTAACATTGATTAAGATATTGGTAGTACTTTTTATTATACTCGCGTAAGTAAAAGTCGACTTTAAGGAGACGAACCTTTTCATACTGCGACTGTACATTGTATATAAAAATTCTGGAAGGTTCTAAAGAAAAATTCCTGTAACATACAAAGGCAGACTTACAGGTGTACAGACAACGATTTTACGTGTTCCTTGTTAACCAAAACGGCCACGGAACCCTATAAAAAGAAACGACCGTAAAATACCATATGGCAATACATTACTGCGCTACTGAACAATTACAACTTTCCTTTAGACATATTGTACGTGACTTTCCCAGCAGCACTCTCCCTTTCCGAAGCCACAAGCCCGCTGACCAACATATCCATTGTTAAATAAAACTCGTTTTATGTGAAAAACACATCAAAATATTCACACCTGCTCATTATTATAATGAAGCATTGTTTTGGATCAATTCTTAAAAAGTGAAAATGGTACGTAACCACTTTTGAATGTGATATCTATCTGTGGTTTTGTTCGAGCGCCACTGCCAAATGTCATGCAAAATGGCGCTAAGATCAGAACCAAGGCCGAAATTATGCGATATATTTTATAGCGATAACTTCTTATGGGAGGGTAAACCGCTTCGTTACGTAACGCGTTACGGCGCCAGTCTGTCTTGCTTCCCTTTCTTTCACGTATACAGCAGCGGTAGGCAGGCTCCTCCTCTCTGACTCTAACCCACGCGCTATATACATAAAAAAACTATTCAATCGAGATGAGCCGATGTATCAAATCCAAGTCTCCTTAGACAATCATGGGGTATACTGTCCGTTATAGTAACAATTGGGCGGCCCAAGTCCAGCACGGTAGGGCATTATAAGTTAATATTACATAACTGGCGAACTTTTTTCTTTTTTTTTATAGCAGGAGATCAGCAGACAGGCAGACGGCCCACTTGATGGACAGCGGTTACCATCGCCTATGGACATTTGCAACACCAAAGGTGCTACGAATGCGCTGTTGCTCTCTTTAGGGAGCCTGGAACCTGGTCACTAATGCCGGAACACAACACAAGGTTGTTATGGCGACATACTCTAGACCAGGGGTGGTAGCCATCCAGTCGGGCAAATGCCCTACCACCTGGCGAACTGAATACTTATCCCTGTTTGGATAGTAATAGAAGTAAATTAAGTAGCGGTCTGTCCTAGCGATAATAAGGGCTGACTGGCAAGATAACTAACTACACTACTTAACTAATCCACATGTAAAATAGAGGCTTTAAAAATTACTTGAAATCACTATTATTTGACAAGGTTCGATCTTAACAAACAGTATTTCTGTAGATAAGTTTCAGTGTTTTTGTCGCGTCTTGTTTTTGTTAAGATAATTGAAAGTGACATACGCCTCGAGGACTCTATTTGCGTACCCTGTAAAAATGTTACCTGGTTCCATTAATGGATTTTTCATTAGAGTCGAAGTTAGTCACAGCGTTAACTAGATTCCAATACACAATGAAAATATAAATAGTAGTAGGTAGTGTATAACATTTTCGTAATATAGGCGTACTAAAATTGGTATAAACACTAATCACATTTGCACAGGTTTCGAAAAGACAATTATATAATATCAGCCCATAAATGTCCCACTGCTGGGCTCGGGCCTCCCATGAACGGACAGTAGACCCGCCACGCTTGTCCAAGGCGGCTTGGCTGGTTTGACACATCGGTTATCTCGATGTGCAGGTTGCATCACGATGTTTTAGATTAGATCAGAATACTGACTAAGAGGTGCATGCGTTCCGGTCAGATAGAACACACGCCCTTCGTCTTAGGGGTGCGTGCGCTAGACGTTAGCCGACTACGAGAAAACAATAAATATATGCAAAAGAAACTAATTATTATCCCCGCAAATTGCTAATGCGCTGGAACCTTGTCAAATTACAATCACGTGACGTCATTCGCAACTCGATATGTATGCGTACTCGCCGGTCAGCGATGCTAATAGTATAGAGTGTTCGGCTACGGTTACGTCAAACAAAATGGCGGCCAGGCGCAATAGCAATTTGCGGGGATAATACTTTTGCCAGTAGAGATAACTAAAAACTAACTCTATTGTCTCAGCGGCCCAAAATGAGTCTTGGCCTCCGAAACGAGAGTACGCCAATCTTCTCTGTCCTGCGTAGTCTCTTGCCAGCTGTGGGCTTGTAGTGCGGTCAGGTCAGCTTCAGCCAGTAGAGATAGGAGGTATTTTTTATGTTTGTGTGTGTGTGTGTGTGTGTGTTTTTAGTTGGTTTTTAAAATATTTAAGGAGTAGGAGTAGAGGCAAGATAGCTTATTTGGTATTCACATGGTAATAAGCTTACGTCTTTCTGTATATCAGACAATATACATACATACATATTAACACGCGTTTTTCCTATGGGGTAGGCAGAGAGTATAGATCTCCACTTGCGACGATCCTGACAAACAACTTTCGCTTCATCTACTTTCATTAACCTCTTCATACATGCACGTTTATTAGATATACTTTTTACCTGACCTCCTTTTAACACTTCTGTTATTTGATCATGGTGCGTATGTCGTGGTCTACCGTTACCCACTCTCCCATTCACAATACTGCCATACACTTGTTTTGGGATTCTATTTTCATCCATCCTCTCTACATGCCCAAACCACATTAATATTCCTTTTTTAACTCTTGTTATTACATCAGACAATATAACAATGTATATATTTGAATACATTATATAACAGTTCCAAAGCAGCCAGGCATTCTCAGTTAATTATTTCGAAAGACAGAGAAACAGATACAGCTCTTTCACTATTAAAAATAAATAGGTAAAATCAACTTAAGTGTTAAGAAAATGTTGTGAAAGATGCTTAGTAATTTGTGAAATAATTATCTGTGACACACAAACAAACATCAGAATGAGACTAAAAATTTGTTAATTCTTCAGGCGACTGTAACGAGATAAGAAGTAGAACCATGGAAATTTTACCTCCCCTTTGTCACTCGACAAGACTCGACCAAGCTCCTATTTCAAACTCTTCTACATTTATTTCATTCACTCTCAACGAATTGCAGTAAAGACAGCGACAGCAACGAATAATTATTAGCCTTTGTGAACCCATCACAAAGCAACTGAGCAAATAAACTTTGAACAAAACCCTTTGAAGTGTCCCTTTACCGCGTTCGGAGAGAAGAGAATTTTTCCGTGATTATTTTGTTTTAATTAAATAAAAATATTGTTTCGGGCTTCTTATTTTAGGTACTGACTAGTACGTCTAGACTACACGGCCTTTGTGGTTGAGCGGCTAAGTCTTAGCCGGCCGAACTCGTTGGAACGCAGAGGCTCCGGGTTCGATTCTTGGCATGGTAAATTTCGGAAACAATCTTTCTGTTGTTTACTATGATCTGAGTTTCTGGGATCGGCCCCAGAGTGGTCCGTTGTATTTTACCCATAACACAAGCGTGACGTGCTTAGCTTAGGGATATAAAATGTGTTTATTTTTTATATAATTATTATTACTAACGTCTTAGCTGAAATTAGCCATGATCATTTTTGTTTTCCAACTTGTATTTACTACGAACAAAAAGAAAACTTTTAAATTGTTAAAAAAACAGTACCTAAGAGACGAGAGCATAGATATAAGAACATAAACTAAAGGAATTTCTAATTGACTGATTATACTACAATGTTAAAGATGATTTCATTGAAATATTTTAAAGTACTATATAATTATCTTAGACTAACATAAAGCTAAAGAGTTTGTTTGTTTGAACGCGCTAATCTCAGGAACTACTGGTCTTATTTGAAAAATTCTTTCAGTGTTCAAAAGCCCATTTACCGAAGACGGCTATAGGCTATATATCATCAACCTAAGACCAATAGGAGCGGAGCACCAATGAATAATGTTTCGAAATTAGGGGGTATTTTTTAACTTGTTTTTTTTTCAACTATTCCAAGCGAACGAAGTCGCGGGCAGAAGCTAGTTATTTAATATGGACCACTAGATATGTTTTGACACGTACCTATATATTAGAAAATCTCTTCGCTTCCCTATGTCAGACCCAGGATATTTCTTAGGACCTTTCTTCTTTATAAGAAAGTTCATAATTGTCAAATAGTGGATTTTTATTTCAACGTCATTAAATCGATGTGCGGGTTTTATCACGATGTTTTCAATCACCGTTTACACGTAGTAATAGGGTTGCGGACACATCTTACAATAAGTTCTAATACTTATATCATTATACAATATAAATATATTATGTATATATAAAATAAATATATTATGTAGTATGTATATATAAAATAGCAAACGTTAAAATAAATTCTAAATTTTATAATATTATGATAGAAACAATTTTATTTGACTAGTTTTACTTGTAACTATTGTGACGTCAAAAGTAGGTACACTCGAACAAAATCAATGAGAGTGCGACGTTCTACAAGTGTATAAAAAAATGTCTTAGTTGATTTGATGTCCGCTCCCCTATTGTAGCAATATGCACAATGGTCATAAAAATGCCTTAGTGGCGCATTCACACCTTTGAGTATACGACGCAACTGTTGTAGCCACTTACCACAGCTCAAAGTTTCAATTAATAAAATAATGATTCCATAAAACAAACAATTCGAGTGATTATTAAATCGTGTAATAGTAGATCTCGTTGAGCCGCCGAGTGTGAAACGTTCGAGTAGGTACCGTTGCCTCCGTCGGGCACATAACGGTGTTTATTTGATATAACGCCTCTAAATAGGGTCTACTATTTGATTAATTTTAATACATTCATTCAAACAAAGTGTCAGCACAGACATACCCACAAAAAACCTAATGATAAACAGAGTCTTCATTTCAACATCAAAAACAAAAAGTATTAAATAAAAAAGAAACCAACTTTCAACAATATATTTAGTTAAATGCGAGTTAAGTAAAGAGCAGGTAGAATGGGATGTGCATATTTTTTCTAAATAAAAGTCCCTATAAAATAAAGAAAAACAACGAGAAAAATTACTATATATGTACAACGAAAAATATTGAAAACTAGCGGCCCCGGCAGACGTTGTCCTGCTCTGAAAAAATAAAAATCCAGGACCCGATCCCAGCGCCACCTACCGGTTCCAATTGTGGATTTAAGCCATCCGGGGAACCCACTCAAACACACAAAAACAAAATCACCAAAATCGGACAAGGTGATTAGGAGGATTCTAGGACCCGATCTCAGCGCCACATACCGGTTCCAACGGGATAAAAAGTATCACAAGTCCGTCTCCTGGTTCTAAGTTACCTCTCTACTAATTTTCGTCCAAATCGGTACAGCCATTCTTGAGTTATAAATAGTGTAAATAATACGACTTTATATATAAGACCACATCCTTTTTGACGTCGGTTTAAAATGATTATGCTTTAGTAGGTATTCGATTAAGACGACGAAAAGTGACCGAAACGTGGAAAAAAACAAGCAAACAGCTAAAATGTACTTTTAATTATCTGCTACTAGCTGCGCCTGCGGTTTCACACGCGTGGTGATTGAAAATCGTTAGAATAATTCACACTATATCTTTATAAATTGTATCCTTTGTGTTATTCTGATGTGTAAGCGATATTATTTTCTTTCTGAATAACTGAATGGATTCATCAAAATCCATTCAGTAGATTTTGCGTGAAAGAGCAACAAACTTACATCCATATATTCTTTAACTATAACT
Organism: Dendrolimus punctatus; assembly: GCA_012273795.1. Lineage (NCBI taxonomy): Eukaryota > Metazoa > Arthropoda > Insecta > Lepidoptera > Lasiocampidae > Dendrolimus > Dendrolimus punctatus. The sequence goes on along the minus strand of CM022530.1, from coordinate 3,787,088 downwards.
TTCGCGTTTATAATATAAGTAGGTCAGGATTTGTTTAGAAAAGGTATGGTGGGGTTTTTGGTGTTTCTTGAGCAGAATCAGAGTTGCAAGTAAACTAAATACTGTAAATGTTGGGTAATCCAACCCCATGACAATATTGTAATTGTGTATTTGGTGACCAATAAAGTGTTATCTATCTATCTATGCCCTCGTGATTACAGGTATATTTATTAATACCTAAGCAACTCATAAAACGTAACAATGCAATGGTCACAGTTGCCGGTCTCAATTTAATGGCCCGTTTACTCCACACGAGGCCTCAACAGCACAATGGTGCTAACACAAAACCACGCAACTACCGAATCGTTAAATCACTACGGTAAATACGGAAAAGTGAATAAGTTCACAAAACTGAAATGTATACTTGATAACATATCTGCAAGCTGACAAAGAGGCAGATGGCCCACGTAATGGTAAGTGGGTACCGTGGGCTAAAGACGTTCGCAACGTTCGGTGCGAAACCAACGCGTAGCCACCTACCGTGTTGAAGAGAAACTTATAATATATAGAAGGGGGGTATTAGGATATTTTCTGTCACGAAAAAGCGTTAAGGCCTCGTGGAGCTAGAATGTATATCGCGTGGTGAGAGGCGGCATAATTTTAGAGTAGACAATAGATTTTTTTTTTGGTTCCGGATCAAATCAGTTTTTTTTTGATAAAATAAAATATAAATGTATGTATATTTAAATTGTACACTTCCTTTCCTTTTTTCTGCTTCACCTACATCGTCAGATTAGTTAAGAATTTCTTTTAAGTTTAGCGATTAAGTCGCCTGTTGTTTTGCCAAGAAGTATTGTTATTATGAATTTTGTTTCTGTTATTGTTTACGATGCAGCATACCTGCGAAAAATCGAAATTTGTGTTGGGACACATGGTAGAAGTGTAACTTCAACGGAAAAGTGGAAAAACGAATCGCAACGGACAAGTGGAAAAACGAATCGCAACGGACAAGTGGAAAAACGAATCGCAACGGACAAGTGGAAAAACGAATCGCAACGGACAAGTGGAAAAACGAATCGCAACGGACAAGTGGAAAAACAAATGGCAACGGACAAGTGGCCAAACGAATCGCAACAACATTTTAACTTTAAGTTTTACGGGCAACTTGTTTATGTACTTGTCCAATTCGAAAACCTGTCAAAATTCAACCGGTGGTAAGGCTAGTGAGTGAATGTATAGTATAGGTAAGCGAGCTTTATCTTAGACCGCGTCATCACTCAACATCAAGTGACATGGGTATCAAACGTGAATCTATACCATGCAAAAAATATACGAGTAGAAATTAATGAAATGATAATTTCGTAATCATTTTGAGTCACCAGGTTGAGGAATTGTTACCCTAACTGCCCCCTCCACGCGGCCGTAACGCTTTTTCGTGACAGAAAAATCCTAATACCCCGTCTATATAGAAGTTTCACTTCAAAAACAAAGAAATCACTTTATGAATAGTGTAAGGTAGACCAGTGAAAAAACCGCGCAGTTTTCTTGACACCAATCCATTTATAACGCCACGGCCATAACGCTGCGGGATTGATTGAATCGTGATTCCACAAGTTTTCCTTGCAAGCAATTTGATAAATTCCCCCTTTGAATAATATGAATGTAATGTATTGGAAAAAGGGGCTGATCGGCTGGCCTTAGATATTTGTAAGATGTTTTCAATGGGCAACGTGGCTTACCACGTATAATATGTTAGGATATCCCATATATCGCATGGCATTCTATCCTTAGAACGTCATCTGTACAATTTGCACAATTCTTCTTATTGCATTAGTTCAGCAGACAGGCAGACGGTCCAAATTAAAAAAAGTTAAATTTGACCAACTTCCAGATTTCCGATTGAGCTGCAAGTTTTCACACATATGTAAATCGCGTGGACAATGTAGTAATATAGTACCATGGAGCTGATCTGATGATGGAGTCAGAAGGTGGTCCATAGGAACTCCTGTACTAAACAATACAGACCCATCGTGTTTGGGCTCGTTTTACTTGTCTTGGATAGCACTCTGCTGCTACATGGTATCTAGGATCTCAAAAGCTTGTATTTAAAAACCTTTTAAAAAACATTTTTTTCTAAGTTAAATTGTTACAAATAGTGGATGTATGTGTGTAGTTAGAGTTCCGGATAAAGGCTTACATTGCCGGATATATTAAGAAGATGCAGGAGGTTGACAACCCTACATCCGGACTTGTTTTGCACTTCCGCTATCACCCGTTAGAAACTTACTACGAACAAGTTTGCAAGTGTAAAAAATCAAAATTAGACACGTCTCATCGTAATTAATATTAGACGAGAACAATCGATAAAATAACGCTAATTGCTATCGATACGATTTTATTCACATCTCTATGGAGTCACGATTTTTTCATTAGGACTGGCTGCAACTTTTTATACCTAAGATTTAGATCTAATAACACTATTGTAAGTTTCCTGGTACTTGGTAGCCTGAAAGCAAAAAGGTGCCACTACTCTTTGTTAATGTTTCCTTGGTATTACGTAAGCAATTGTTAACATTGAAGGTCATTTTCTAAAAAATATATTGTCGTGTTCAAATAAAAACATTAACAGAGTTATTCATAAACATTTGTTTATTTACGTTCTAAACATTAGTTAACTAAGTAATTGGTTAAGCCTTAAACATTATTCAATACTTTCTTATTCATAAACAAAACAATTACATTGCTTAACTTAAATACTAGCGCAAATTTTAAGTCTAAGAATTTACTATGGATCATCTAAAATCGCATTGAAGTCGGCCCAGTAGTTTTTACGTAAATCCCGAACAAACAGACATAAGAAATCTAAAAAAATGCATCGTGTTTTCCATCGTTTATATATAGTCTATTCCTGTTGTTTTTTTTAATATCTTCAATGTACAGACACGGTTTAATTAGAATTTTATGATATTGTTACGAGTTACACAGGACTCGAATTAAAATGCCGTTGGAATAACTATAGAATTTATTAGAACTGTACAAACACACATAAAACAGGTACAAATAAAACTGGATGCAACCAGTTCGCATTGTATAACCTGCACCATTAAATAATTCGCGCATAGTCCGTCACTATATCGCTAATCGAAAGTACTACACACGTCTTATTCGTATCGTAGTCGTCGCTTAACTGCCCCACCCCTCCGTTCGGGAATTGTTTTATACTAAAATATGTAATAGTAATACCGACAAAGGGGCCGCGTTCACGCACATTTGGCAAGCTTCGACGCAATACAATAAAAACGAGGATTAATTCGTTCAACACTAATGACAGCCATAAAATAAGTACGATAACAATAGTATGTTTTTAAATTTTAAACACGAAGCAAACAAAAGAAATCCTAAATCATAGAAGACAATAAACTGCGTTTTTACGACTAGCAGGTGTGCGTTCTCTGTCGGTATTTAACAATATTATGGATAGAGTATATGTACAACTAACATGGAGCCGATCCTAGACCACAATGAATAACACAAGTAGGTTTACGAAAGTTACTCCTGCCGACAATTTCATCCGGTACATCATATTTAGTGAACTAAACAGGCCACCGCCTAGACCAGTAGACCACAAACGCCGTCAATTAATTAATAAAAAGTCGTGCAGTGAACAAAAGGAAGAAAAATTAAATTTTAATTTTCCTTATTAATCTTAACTTTTTAAACTGCTTTCAAGTTGGTCGCTGTAAAAATTTCGTTTTTAATTACTCACTCTGAAATATGGCTTCTTCGCTGCGTTAAGTATTACTCTCACTCGTTATAGAGTTTCCCTCTTTTCTTTCACCATATTCCAATTGCTTGGGCTCGACTTAATATGTCTTTTCCTTTCACACTCGTCTATTCTGACATACATCTTCTGTCACACCACAAATCATCATATCATCCTTCCATCTTTTTTGGTCTACTTTTATATTTGTATCCAGCCATCTTGTAGTTTAACATTCTTTTGTCACGTGATTTTCATCCCTCCTCAACCAACGTAAGCTTCTTCCTCTCAATTTTTCATTTACGGGTGGAATTTTCAAAAATCCCCTTATGTACTCATTTCTCACCTTATCCATTCTTGTAACACCACACATCCATCTCAACATTCTCATCTAAGCTGAGTGGAGACGTTTGTGATTTATCACTTTAGTGGCCCGACATTCGGACCCGTATGGTATGTGACTGGTCGTATGACAGATTATTATTGAAGTGTTATCAAATGCTCGCTCTATAAACTGGCTATAAAACTACTATTCTAAGTATGTCATATCATATATACATATCGTAGACTCCTGAAACCTGCACACACTTCATCCTTTTACGGTAACTGTTTTACAGTGCAGGCTGTCTCTGGAATGCGTTGCCTCTTACTGTCAGAGAGGCCAAAACATTATCTAATTTTCGGAACTCCCTTCGAAAGCACTATCTGTCTTTAAATAAATATGTCTAATGTATAGGTAATACATTTACTTATTTATCTATTGTAATATTGTTAATTAATATAAAGTGCTTGTCACATATAATGTTAACAAATATATTTATCTAGATTGTTTTGTATATACGTATATATATTACTATTATATTTATATATGTATTAAATTTATAAAATAGTGTAAGTATGTATATTTAAATTGTACAGTCCTATCTTTTTCTGCTCCACCTACATCACCAGATTAGTTAAGAATTTCTTTTAAGCTAGGTTACCTGGAAGAGATCGCTTTTAGCGATAAGGCCGCCTGTTGTTTTGCCAAGAAGTGTTGTAATTATGCATTTTGTTTTTGTATTTGTTTTTTTTGGTGAGCAATAAAGTGTTATCTATCTATCTATGTCAACAACACAAACATCACCCAGTCAGGATATAACGTTTCTTGTATCGTTTCAGGTACGCACTGCCGAAGAGTGGAATAATTTGCCGGAGTTTATTCTTCCTGACAAATACAATGTAGGAAGAGGTCTTTAAGTCACGAGTAAATAGCTATCTTCTAGGTAAGCGTGCTCTATCCTAGAGTCGCTCAACATTGAGTGAAACTGTAGTCAAGATATTTTTCCAAAAATTCTGCTAATTTTTTACGGAAAATGGATGTTAAGATCTTGAGAAAATTGAGATTTTTTATATTTTTTATTGCAGGAGTTCAGCAGATAGGTAGACGGCCCACTTGATGGAAAGCGGTTACCATCGCCTATGGACATTTGCAGCACCAAAGGTGTTACAAATGTCAATCTAGTCCGGCAAATGCCCTACCACCTGGCAAAATGAAAATAGTGCATGAAGATTTTATAAACGTTACGTTTGTGACCAAAATTTCTTCGAGGGTATATTTAACTGCGGAGATGATTATTTATTCTTCGCCAAACACAATAACTACAAAATATTGAAATTTCATTATTTCACTAATAATTTAGGAAAATACCAAAACAGGTAAAATTGCGGTTCTGTGGCAGCAAAGTACAATATCCGAAAAAGTACATGATCTTATTATAAACAGAAACGCCTTTAAGGCATACGTACTTTGTGGTCGGCTGTACGGTATAAAATCCAAGCAAAACACGTGGGCAGGACCGGAATCTCCATTCTTTGACGATAACGCTTGCTTTATTATTGTACGCTCACATCGAAATAAACTTTATTGCATTGCTTTATAGTCTATAACTAATTGTTCTGGACACAGTCAAGCAGAGATTTAAATTTTCTGTTATATTTGTGTATTGCGAGACGCCTACACCACGTGGTGAGGTGTCAAGGAGCTAAAAATTGCTTCTACAATATTTTTCACGCGGCGAATCCACATCCCGTCAAAACTACGCCAGTTCCCGGAATGAAACTGATCTTATTGAGAGCTTAGATACCAACAATTGTTTATCACGACATTCTGCAGGCTGTGAAGACGGATTAAACAAATTTACAATTTATATCAATCTGTCGGCCTAGCCTGCTCTGCCTGATAATTGAACAATATGCATATTATTTCAGATAAACTGCCTAAGCGGTGCATGCAGTCAGATATTTGATAACAAAATATTAAAGTTTCTTCAATTATCAGGCAGGGCAGGCAGGCAGACAAACACACACATTGTGTATCCCCAAGCTGAGCAAGTTATACTTGTGTTATGTGCATATACAACGGCCCATTCTGGGGCCGAACCCAGACACCGAGACCATAGTAAAAAACAGAAAGATCGTATCCGAAATTTACCATACCAGGAATCGAATCCGGAGCCTCTGCGTTCCAGCGAGTTTGGCCGGCGGTTAGCCCAGTCAACCACAGAGGCCGCAATATTCAATTTAGAACAAACAGTGTAACAATTCATAAAAACGCAAACAAAAGTGTAAATTTCTCTGTCGTCAACAATTACACCGGCACACAAAAAAGTGACTTGTACATTGAACCCGACCCCACATACCTACGCATATATATTTTAATCCGATTCCCATTCAGATATTGAACTACAAGAAACTTGCTCGGTTCAGATCCATAAATTGTTTTTCATCTCCACAACTGCAGTTGGTATTCTTCGCATTTTACCTGATTTTTTTAGTGTACGACCTAAATGGATCCGGAATAAGCGAGTCGAAATAATGCAGGTAGGCGATTCAGATCCATAAATTGTTTTTCATCTCTATAACTGCAATATTTTACCCCCTTTTTGCGATTCTTCGCAATTTACTCGAAATTTTGAAAGTGTACGAGTCAAACGGATTCGGATTCGGTGCGTGGAAATAAATATGGGTAGGCGATTCGGATCCATAAATTGTTTTTCATTTCCACAACTGCAGTTTTTTTACTCACTTTTTTGCGATTCTTCGCATTTTACTCGAAAATTTGAAACTGTACGAACCAAACGGATTTGGATTTGGCGCCTCGAAATAGATGTAGGTAGGCGATTCAGATCCATAAATTGTTTTTCATCTCCATAACTGCAGATTTTTACCCACTTATTGCGATTTTTCACAAATTACTCCAAATTTTGAAAGTGTACGAGCTAAACGGATTCGGAATCGGCGCGTTGAAATACATGTTATTAGATTAAGGGCCCACTTTTCAATAATTAGATAAAAGTCATCAGTCAAATAATAACCTTGTTTTATTGAACAACTGTCATTTTTAATTTTCCCATATTGTGTTTAATTCTATATAATAAATCTTATCTGGTGATTTAAAAACGGTCCTGATATAAATTAAATTACTAATGCTAAATAACATGCTCTATAACGATACTGACATAATTATAGGACGATAAGGCTACTGATAAAATAAATAACTGTGAATCGAGTTTAATTATGAATTGAATAAATACATTTTCATTTATAGTTTGAATGAAATCTTATCAGCAAAAAATGAGTCATATAGATATAAAGGCAAAAAATACTGAATGAAGTTTGTAGTGTAGTAATCTGTAGCAAGCGACAGAATTTATGAAATTCCGGTACTAAATAAATTCCGTGGTGAGCGCGCCTCTATGGGGACAATAAAAAATACATTAAAATAGTCATAGTGACCGTCTAACAATGAAACAAATATGTTCATACACAAAACGCATTCGATAAGGGACGTTGCCTATTATTATATTTTGCTAATAATCTAAGATATCTTTACGTAAGAAATAATGTTAAATATCATCAAGCCTATCAAGAAGGCTTGAAGAATCAATCAAACACCAATTTTTCAAAGTCTCAATTAATAAATTTATAGACTTAGAATAGAGTTGTTGTCAAAAATAAGTCAGGTTTTAAGTAAAGCAAGTCAAATGAACTAAGACACTTCTTATTATCTGACAAAACGTTACAGCTTGTAGTCCAGATTTCTGGTAGTGTAAATAGTTATGACATTATAATTGTAACGATTAAGATATTAAATGATTTTTGAAAAATAATATCAAGGTGAACAGTAAAATTATTTTAAAACAATTGTCGATAAAACACTTTTTTCATTAATTAAATTAAATTTTGAAACAGCAATATTTATTCAAAAATATATATCCTGTTTTACTTCTATATATCTTAGTTATATTGCAAATGCCCACAAGTCTCACAAACTTTAGTAATCCATGCTGAGGTTGTCTGAAAGACATTGCTTTAGTGATAAGATCGCCTATTGTCTTCTAAACTTCTTGAATTTTGTCTTAATGTTATGCAATAAATTATATTATATTCTATTCTATTCTACTGATTCTCTATCATTAATGATGTAGGTGGATATACTGGAACACGTGTTTCTATTTTTATAGTATGAAGAATGATTAGCAAATATACTCATGAAGTATTATTATATATGGCAATAAATTGCTTTTTCTGTTATTGATTGATATTAATTAGTAATTTTATTAATTATTACTTTATTAGGTTATGATGGTATGCCATTTAATTAGCTAATGTATACATAAGAATGCTTCTGAATATCTTATGTTTATATATAAAATTCTAATACTGTGTATGTCAGTGAATACCTCCTAATATCTGTACCGATCTTATGATTTTTTTGGCGTGTGTTCGAATGGGTCTTTGGATGGTTTAGATTCACAATTATACCCGATTGGTGGCGCTGGAATCGGGTTCTAAATTTTTAAAGGAAAGCGAGATACCTGGTGTAAACTTAGGAGGCCTGGATAGCGATTGGCTGCCAACAAAGAAGCAATGGGGTCAAAGCGAAACTGTATGACACACTATTTTATAATAGTGGTGGGTAGAACCACCAACCGTCCGGAAATCGGGAATCCCATACCTAGCAGTAACACGTTTAGCGCCTGATGTTGAAATTCATCAACCGAAAGAGTAATATATATATATATATATATATATATATATATATATACATATTCCATTATAACCTAGCGTAATTTTAAGATACAGCACTAGAGAAAACCCTCTACTTCATTTGAGCCACATAATAACTAAAAAAGAATGTCATAAAAATTGATAATAATAATAATTACTCTAATTACTATTGACTACAACAATTATTTTATTAATATATTAAAACCATTTGAACAAGTGGTTTAACAAAACAAAAGTGTAGTGTAATGTGCTAGCTATTAATAAAGAACACATGAACAAAGTGTCTTCGCCTTAATAAAGACAATAAGAAAAGTGTTAATTGACACTTTCTTAGTAATAATACTTTTAGTTAATTTAGGTTTTATTTAAATTAATTATTAATCTTCTCAGGTTAGATGGTAATATTAATAAGGTATTTCTTTTTAAATACCTTATCTATAGAAAAAATATTAATATATTAATAACATTTATATATAAAAAAAATGATCAAAATGTATCTATAAAGTACAGTAAAAATTATTGGAGCTACACAAATTATTCTTTTGTTCATGAGTTCTGTTTTATATTGAACTTTATTTGCAAGCGTAATACGTATTGCGTTTTCGACGAATTCGTACTGTGCAGGTAGATCAGGCGAAGTTATTAGTTGTATAAAACTTCATTGATAATATAGTCGAGATTACGTATAAGATGTTTCTTCGTAATGTCTTAATACTCGTCTACTAAATTTCTCAGAAAATCGTCCCAATTAACCTACTTTATAATTGGACTGAAAGCAATCAAATGAATGGTAGCTCTCCATTGATGGCATCCGAACTCTATTGGAAACAAAAGTCTGAAATCCTTCAAACAATAATGAGATCTTTTGATCAATTCATCGGAAGTTTAATTAACTTTCTTATTTGACAGTTTATGCGGTTCAAAGGATTCTTTGACAAGCGATCGTTTTACCGTGTATTCTTAAAAGCTTCTAAGCTTGAAGCAATGTTTGAAAATATACGTTTTCATTTCTCATATCCTGAGAGTCGCTTGGAGTTGCTTATCGCAAGGATGAAAACAGCACTTTCCGTCCCTGGGAAGCCATTCTCCCTGCTGTCAAAAAAAAAAAGATTATTATTATTGATTTAGGTTTATGGCTTGGCAGCTAAGCCTTTAAGCCAAATCTTAGTTTACAATAAAGTTTCTTCATTTTCTTAAGCCTATGTTTAGCACAGCTTAACTGTAGGTAATCAGCTAGTGCCATTCAACGGAGTTCTTGTAGCAACTCAAAAGCCCACATTTGACTACACAGTTCACATTTTTCAAAAAACATAATTACTACTCAAAAACCATCAATATCCTACAACTATTGTTCATTTTAGAGTAATGTTACACACTTTTGGAAAACAAAACTGCACAAAACAACATCTTCTTTCAGTTCCCGCCAAAACTAAAAAAAATATTACAAAACTATGCGAACCATAGATAATACATGCGACTCAAGCACAAAATTATCATTTAATTTTCATAAATGCGATCATAATATTTACTATCATCAGTGACAAAAAACTACTACCTACTACAAACTGGCTGGGAAAATGCCACAAAAAAAATACTTAACGTTGCATTATATGACGCACGTGATAAATCAGATTAAGATATGGATTTATTATCCCCGCGAATTGGTAATGCGCTGGAACCTTCTCAAATTAACATTCACGTGATGCGATCCGCAACTCGATATGTATGCGTACTCTCCGGCCAGTGATGCGAACAGTACTGAGTGTTCGGCTACGGTTACGTCACCAAAATGGCGGTCAGGCGCAATAGCAATTTGCGGGGATAACGCCTGATTTTGTAAGAGAAGTAGTAATTTGTTTTACTAATCAGTTTTATCTACTCTCCTTATATATGAAATGAAAAACCTAACTTCGGATGAAAGGCATATTTAGGCGCTCTAATTATTAGCGCCTTTGCTACGCTCGTGCACCAAACCATCTCGTACCTGAATATCTCACTTTCGCCTCTCGTCTATAAATTAGTGTCGTCAATCTACTATTAATATAATGCTTGTTTTATGAAGTTGACAGACATGATTGAAAACCTGAAAAACTTCAGGAAATTCTAGTTAATAAGGAAGTTGACGCATAATCTATTGAAATCATTTTACAAACGCCGAAACAGCCTGGATATTGTAAGAGCGCAGCAAGCTATGACGTCATATCTTTCACGAACCAAATAGATGTTTATGGAACGATGTTCCTTATCGCACGTCACTCAGATGCTCAGCCGACCGGAGCTAGACGGATAAAACTGTAACCGCATTGACAAATGCTGATCTCTGTATAGTATGTATGTACGCCTCTTTATGCCATCTGTGGATTGGGCGCGATACTAATGTACTTTGATGTTTTATATAAACATTGTTTAGCAGTTATTGTAATATGTACCACGTACGTTTACAAAATAAATAATTACTGGCGTATCTTTTACTAATTATATGAAGCAGAAAAGTTTGTGTGTTTGTTTGCTTGAACGCGCTAATCTCAGGAACTACTGGTCTGATTTTAACAATTATTCTAGTGTTAGATAGTCCATTTATTGAGGAAGGCTATGGGATATATATTATCACGCCATAAGACCAATAGGAGCGAAGCATCAATGATGAATGTTTCAAAATCGGGGGGGGGGGGTTAACTTACTTTTTTAAACTATTCCACGCGGACGAAGTCGCGTGCAGAAGCTAGTAGAATATATAATCTAATGCTGACATTAGATGTATCAGCGAAATGAAATTGAAAGGACACGTTGTTACTTAATAACATTTAATGAATCAATGCATCATTTTGATTGATTCAACCACTTTGAAAAACACAAACGAACTGTCGAATATCAACTTAATTAAACGTAACACAATTTAGTTTTGGCAAATAACTATAAAATAGTGTAATACATTAATCTAAAAGTTCTGTATTCTATCTATACTACCAGGCAACAAGTTGTGATCTAAGTAAATTGGTTTCTAAAGTGCGAAATGCCTACCCACACAAATACTTATAAGAACGAGAATTTGTTACTTGCTTTATAAATGTTTAAACCACAATTTACTGGTTTGGTTCGTGATAAAACATAGATACCGAAATAAGGGCATTGATACGTTTAGTCGGTGAACTTCGTACGTTGTAGTTATTATATTGCGATGCTTGATAGTAATGTGATAGTAGGTTTACGTTTAGCCATGCCGTAATAGTCAATAAATAATCACGCCAGCCAAAAAATAATAAAGGACAACCCTAATACAATGATCTCAGAATTAATAATAGCGCAGACCGAGATATAAGTCGTGCGCAGAAGGTTGGCCGATGACAACCCCTCCCGCCACCTACAACTGTGACCCGCGGTAGTCTAGTTCTTAGTAAGAGTAAGTAGACGGAGAGTCGAGCATCGGTAAATCTTCTGCGCCCGACTTATAGGTAAAAAACCGACCCAGCCGTACTAAGTGGATGCTCCGAATTCAGCCTGAATTTATGACTAGTATCAATCATATGATGAAAATATTATTAAGGTTCGCTTTGTAGCATTTACCAGTAAAAAAATTCTACATTAAAATAGTACGGCTATTTTTTTCTAATTTAAGCAAGTTTTAATAATGTATTTTAAAATAACAAAGAGCTTAAAATGATAAAGGTATTAAGATTTTATAAATTTCAGTACCTTTATGGATGATGTGACTTCATTATTATCAAGCATAAGGTTTTTGTGTTCTTGTGAAACTGTTTTTATAATGAATATCCTACATTAATTATCTCCTTTATGCCTTTACTTACACTTAAAATAGCGCTTCGCAAATATTCGTGGATGAATGTGTTTAGTCCTTTAGTTCCACGCATTCAATCAATCCGTACAAAAAGTAAATCGGTAAATAATTCATAGTTGTGAGTTCGTTACTCTTTTGAGCGTGTTTTGTAGGTTCTAGGCAGTTAAATTGAAGGATACATTTTTTAAAAGCTCGGCTTGGCTGTAACTCTATAGTTGATTAACTGATGTACGTATCTTTTAACTTTCTCTTCGGATATTGCGTTATAAAACTGAAACACAAATTAATATCATCGTACTTCATAGTAGGGGCCAAGCTATGTCAAATTTTTAGGGGACCACATGGCAGCTATTCCGCGTCGAACAAAAAAAGAATCACGTAAATCGATTCATAAATCTCAGAGTAATCGGTGTACATACATTAAAAAAAAAGATCCCGACGAATTGAGAACCTCCTCCTTTTTTCGAAGTCGGTTAAAAAGAAAAAGCGTTATATGATGTATGCCCTTTCACTGGTGGGGGGGAGCGTGTACAGGTTTTGAAAAAAAGAGTCGCATAGAAATACTCAAGCGCGTCAGATATTCGAATGGGATGTTAAGTAAGCCTTAAAGGGACTCCTATTCAAAAGGCTGACGATTTGGACGCGACCAAAGGCCATGACCGATTTTTCAAAATGCAAAAAATAGTTACATTGAAGTACTCGAGTGCGTCAGATTAATGTACAGACGGTTCAGCTTATAGTCCTTGTCGTGCTGACCTATAATCTGACAATTATGTAGAGGCATTTTCTTAATCTGACAGTTAGAAAAATAATTTGTAGCATAAAAAAACCCCCATCTTGTATGAAGGGTTATATGGTGGGGCTACATAAAAGGGTGCAAGGTTTCTCCCCTTATGTTATTCTGCCACGCTCGAGTAAATCCCAAAATCCCCGCTTGGCCTCCCCTACTATCAGATATCAACGTTAGTTTAATGGAGAGCAAAAGTTCATAAATTCAATATAATGTTTCAAGATACTTGTAAAGTTTCCTGATATAATCAAGGCTTAATTAATATTAAGAACCCTATTGTAGAGCAATTCATGAACCAATTTTATTTAAAACATAAGACTTCCAAGAACGACTGAGCAGGAACAAACAACTTTTAAAAGTGTCGTTTCTTCGAGACCGGAAATACACTGGCAAGGTCGCTGGGGTTGTAAATATCCATAAGCGACGGAAAATACTCTCCATCAGGTACGCCGTAACCAGCATAACCTATATGCAGTACTCTGGCCATAAAATGCTTACTTTCACATGTAAACAATACGTTTGCAGGTAGATCTCGGTACTCTAAATAACATATTTCGTGAATTTTATTCACAGCAGCTCAAAAGTTACAGACCTAGTTCCATTCACATGTATAATATTGTTACGAGTGCGGGACTCGGAATTAAAATGCCGTTGGAATTATACTATACAATTTATTAAATCTATACAAACACGTATAACACAGGTAAAATATAACTGGACACAACCAGTACAAACTGCACAATTCAATAACACGCGCCAAGTCCGTCATTATATAGCTTATCGAATGCACAAGTCTTGCTCGTATCGCAATCCTCGCTTGGCTGCCCTATCGCTTCATTCGGGCATTCCTTTTATCCTGTAGAAATACAATATGTCTCGAAGCATAACAATAATTTCCAAGAATTAGTTCGACACACCTATCTAATGACTACCATAAAAGATTATAATACACACGGTTTTTCTTTTATTATTACAAATTTTAAATACAAAGTAAACAAAAGAAGTCGAAATGGGGAAAAGTAAGAAACAGTTCGGTTCGGTAAACGGTTCTTTATGACTGGCAGGTGTGCATTTACTTTTGTCGGCATGTAACAATATTAATAAATACTTAACTGTAGCATCCCGCAGAATAGAATCGGATAGAATATCATTTATTGCACGAACTGTCACATACATATAATTAGGAATAAATAGATATGGGCTTCTTTGGGCTTTCTTGGGAACGACGGTTTCAGTCCCTTCGCGCGTACAATACGGCCGTTTGTAATGTGAACCAGTCTCTTATTGAAGATCCCGGTCAGTTCTGAAACCTCTGGGCGTTACTGTACCCCGTAAATTCTTTTTATATAATAATCTCCCCCGCAAACCAAGACTTATACAACAGGTCTAGAAAACTCACACCGTGCATCAACTTTAAATCCAATATACCTGTCAAACATATCAGTGTACTCAAAAATTTCTCACGATCCACAAATTGTGTACACAATATAGATAATGCTATACGGCAAACATATTGATTTTTTGATATCAACGTTTGAATTCACACTCGATAGACAGGTATCAGTCTCAAGGTTATATTGACATTTTCATACTACAAAATCCAAATGGTTTGATCTTTAACATTTGCGAGTTAATTAAAGGTGATGTTAATGAAAACGAGTATTCATTTAATTAAATTGCTATATTTTAATGCTGGTATTAGACAGACCAAACAAATTGCATCAATTTAGTTGAAAGGACAGAACTGAAAGTATGCGACGGTATTCAATAACATTGAATGATTGAAGCTTATGTTTATATGGATCACTTTGGCTAATTCATCCAAATTGAAAAAAAAAAAATTATTTTTTCTCAAGACTAAGTCTCTGAGAAAAATAAGGGTGATATACAAATTATACTATCATAGGATCAAACGCACAGATGGACGGAAAAAGCATGAGAAAAACATAAGGGTCCCCTTTTTGCTAAAATGTATACGGTACTCTTAAAAAAATTAAAGACCTTTAACTGAAATCGCTTCGAATAAGACGCTTGTAAGCCTATAACTAAAATAACTACAAAACAGCACACCGTCCTATAACTTCGTCCTTCAATGGTTTAAGTAGACGGTATTTCAGACAGAAACTCGTGCCAAACGGAGTGTTGATCATAAACAAAATGAATATCTGAAAACTTTGTCAATGACCCCAAATTACATTTCGGACTACGATCAGGAGTTATCTAGAACGCGGAGTAAATAATCTCAAGGTCATCGGAAAGCGTTTCTCGAAATATTGTTGTTGGTAGATAAAAAAGCATAACTTTGAATTATTAACGCTCGACTGTCACAGAATGGAAATGATCATTGTACGTTTCGGTTCGCTTTGAATTCGGCACATTTATTATTTCAAACGGGCTTCGGAGTTACATTATTCAATTCTGTTAATTCTCTTCTATTTTTATGGATATACATTCATTATCGCTGCCAGTTTTTGCTTTAGACTTTAAAAAAACACTTTGATCTTTAAAAACATCTATTACTGTTGCCAGAATTCATTTACTTTTTGATATCTTCACGAAGTGTTAAGATATTGTCGGAAATTTTATGAGTTTTATTTAATCCATTAGGCGTTCGTGAAATGCAAGAACTAACTCTAACCAATTCGGGGAAATGTGTAGTAGGGAGAAGGGGTCCTTACCTCTACTTTAGAAGGAACGTCATGTACATCGCCAGTCCCTTCTTTGAATGTTTCCACAGCGATTTGTTTGTGAAGCTCGTTAATTATCGCACAATCCATTTCCTTCAACTCGGGGGCGTTGAGTTTGTTAAGCAAAAGTTAGTTAATATGTAGTGGTTTCTGACCGCTTTAAGAGGATTCCACGTCAACAAAGATCCCTTCCATACAAACATTCCAAGGATGTTTAAGGATGCTCGCACATTATAACCCCTGCTTCCTTCAACCCCACTTGTTAATATAATTAATTTGCTTCCCCATTCGGTATTATCGAATTCTGTGTAAATTCAATTCTGTGACATTTGACGTTAATTAGTTATTCCGGTGTCAAGTCAGACACGGAGGTGTGTACACGCGTCTCGGGAGATTAATGGTCTTGAGTTATTCGATATTAAAGGAAAGGTTTTAGTAGGACCGTCCCAAGAGAAATTCCAAGGCGTTTTACTCATTGTCCTCCTGCCAAGAGACTTTTTTTCAAAGAACTTGTATTAAATTGATAAAGACAGGTGCTGAATATTATAAATTTTCAGAATTATTTTTACTGCAAATTAATGACAAACGATCGAAAGAGAACTTTTTAGTGCCCAAGAATATTAAAAAATATATAAAAGGGAAGACTTTATTTGAAGAAATAGCTTCGTAGTTACATTCCTTTCATATTATACACAGAGCATATTTTGAAAATGTAAACGCCGTATTTTCACTAATGCCGGAATTATATCCGACACATCCTCTGTTGTTCGTGCCTACCCCGCAAGGCACCGCGCGTAAAGTTATGTATGTATATCCGACACAACGCTAATTTTCAGTGCAACCTTCCTTTTGGTGTAATACCAAAACGACCCAATTAATAAAACTTTTTTTTTTTTATTGCAGGAGATCAGCAGACAGGCAGACGGCCCACTTGATGGACAGCGGTTACCATCGCCTATGGACATTTGCAACACCAAGGGTGCTACGAATGCGCTGCTGCTCTCTTTAGGGAGCCTGGAACCTGGTCACTAATGACGGAACACAACACAAGGTTGTTATGGCGACATACTCTAGACCAGGGGTGGTAGCCATCCAGTCGGACAAATGCCCTACCACCTGGCTGTGGGTTGTTTTGTCGCCTCATACGACAGGCCGCCGGGCCGCAGGAAATTGTATTCTTTCTCCGTTCCTGCACGGATATAACTAATTCTACTTACATAATATTTAATTAAAATTCAGTAAAAAACTATTTGACGCCTAAGCTACATCGCTGAAAACCAAAGCTTGTGTAGAGAAGATTATTAGGGGACGTAAACCATTTGATAAACTGGAACAAATTGAAGTTAACACAAATGTGCATAGTTAATGAATGAAAGGTAAAAATACCTACCTAAAATTGTCTTATTTCGTAACCTGAAAACACTGACGCACTTAAAGCTAAAAGAAAGCTATAAAGAAATAAAGTCCATTTGCATAATGATATTTAAAGGGGTGATAACACAGCAATATATATTTATTATAAATTAATTATCAGAAACCTAGAATGGTCGAATTCCATAAAACTCTTTATTGTAATGTAATCTAATCTTAATAGTAATAATAATGTACAAAACAACAGTTATTATAAAGATTACTTTATAATAACTGTTGTTTTGTACAAAAACTCGCCTAGATTCTGGTACAAATTTAAGTAATTTTAAGTCAGTATGTAAAGTCAAGTTAAATGTCAATATGTAAAATTTATAGAAATATTCTTCAGGGTCTGTCATGTACGTAATCTATATAAATAAAAATGAATTGTAGAAATACATGTTTTATCTCTATGAAGTTTTATGATACCCCTCTTAAAAAACCTCATGACGTAGTGCAATGGTAAAACCGTGGTGTGAACATTGCCTCCAGATCATTTATTGTACGCGGAATTCACGCGCAAACCTTGAAAACGACTTTACCGATTTTGGTGCATTTATTTGTGTGTTTGATTGGGTCCTCGGATGGTTCAGCTTTATAATTCAAACCGGTAGGTGACGCTGGGATCGGGTCCTTGGTTTTTATGTTTTAGAGCAGTACAACGTCTGCCGGGACCACTAGTTACGTGAATTCTCGACCAATTTATGCTTATTTCATTGCGAATGAATCCAAAACAAAAAGTATATTGCAAACAAAAAGAAAACGATATCTCTTATGATTGGAAAGTTCAATCAGAAGTAACGATCATTTAATATTAAAGACTTAATTGCTTTGGTTGAGAGTTCATGACGTAATTGCTTATTCCAATCAAATTTTCGATCTAGTATTGGGACACTAAATTCACTAGCTTTGAACTGACAATTGAAGATACTCAAAATATCATAAAGTGGAGAAGATTGAGCAGGATCTCGGCTCTATTTATAATTTACATTAACTGCAACCCGCAATAGTTAACTTGAGACTTCGCTCGGAAGACGTAAGCGCGTGGTACTGACTCGATCGCACGCGATGGCGAGAGTGGTAAGAAGGCGGGGGTCGGGAAGCAAACGCGCATTTCGCTCAAGTCTCAAGTTAACTCTTGCGGATTATAAGTAGAACGAGTGAAAGAAATTGTAGGAACATACAAATCTGATCATACACGTGTATTAATATACTGTTTATACATTATAATTATGGCCACAACAATAAAATTTACATGGTTATTTTAACTTCAAATATTTTAAACTGTTGATTTTGCCGCTGTATTACTTATGTTTATTAGTATAAGTACGCCTTCAAGCATAATCTCACCAAATTACTTTGACACTTAGTAGATTCCTAAGGCAATTTGACAAAAGTAACCATTTTAAGCCCGTTGATCTTAGGCAACAATAGAGCACAGAGCGTGGTTGACCAGCTTTAAAGATTTTATCGCAATTATTTAATTTTAATACTTATGCCTGCCACTGAATATTCAGAGAACAGACTTCTGGGAAAGACCGTATAACCGTAACTTCCCGCGCCAGTTTCCTACTTGGTGCCGTGGTAATGGGCATAAAGTATACGAGGGATTACAGATAGAGCTAGAAATTCGCAAAGTTTAAGGAACATTATATTAATTTAATGGTTGCAAGACATGACGTGACATTTCAACATGATTGAATCAACTAAAGAACAGATATGCAAAGCTTGGAATTACGTTTATAGCCATTTATGTAACGGATGGCCTGATAGCTTTGATGTATGTATAATTACATACACAAATACACATAGCTGATGTGAGCTAATGCTCACTAAAGTACAACAACACTAGTTGTTTGCAGTATTAACCATTAAAACCATAGTGCTTTCACAAGCATCTTTTAACGAGTTTCTTTGCATGATCATGAACCAGATTTGCAATGTGACTAAATCAAGATATTTTTGGTGTTATTTGTGGAAATAAGCAGCAAGAGCATTGAAGAGTATTACTCAGCCATAGACTAAAGATAACAAGGGCCTTAAATTGTGTGTGTGTGTTCTGGTATTGCAATTATTGGAAATGGAATACCTAAAACAAAAATTGAAGTTTGCTGAATTTTTCATTTTATCAAAACGTTGCACCACCAAAAGGCAAAATGCTAGTGAATTTTATCATTTTTGAGAGTAAGCAGTAAGTGTAAGTTTTGGGCTACAAATTTACACTAACTCAATAGGAATAATTTTAACTTACCTATTTAAAATCGGAGTTTTCCAAAAATGCTTAATGGACCAAGCTACAATTACTAACTTACAAATGAAACCTTAAAAGTATAAAATATAAACTTAAATTAACGACAATCGTACAAATTGTAGATATATAGACGAAATTGTAGCCAGTAAGCTTCAATTAAACAATTAGTTCTATAATTAATAAACCAGGAGCTAGTGGTAGTTTCAAGTACCTAACCTGTCTTTAGCAAGTCTAAAATATGAAGGTATAAAACATATAACGTTCTAACGTAATAAAGTAAAGATAATCATCATAAAGTGACATAGCTATTTCATCGGCATTCCTGAAATCGTAAATTTGTAAAGAAATATTGACAATATATGTATTTGACATAGATAAACTAGACCTTAAATGTAAGTAATTAACGTAAAAAATCAATGACTTACATCCATTAGCTAATTGATATCTCGTTGGTAAATAACTTCGACTTTTGGTAGTAGTAGCATTTCTACATATAAATGCTATTACTACAAGGTGAGAATTTAATTATGTTTTATAATACATACTTAGGATTATATTGTGAAAATGTTAAACGAATATAGGAATTTTAAGTATATTCCAAACTTTAAAAGGTTTATTAAGACAGATGTTAATCGTAACTATCTTATAAGGGCCGAAATTTGAAAGAATAAATTATACTATTTTCTGAAGTTTTCGCTACTTATATACCTACATAAAATATTTTATTAAGCGCCGTAATTTATTAGATTTTAATTATTTTAATATTTCGGCCACTTTTTAGTAGCCGTGATTACGGAAGACAAAGATGTCAAGTGTCAATTAGTATTGTTAAAGTTTTATTTAGCCTACCGACAATTTAAACATTTTCATTATTTAGTTTTGATTATGGTTATTATTTATGTGAGCCTAATCTAATTTACCATTGCTTCGCAAAATCGCACCATGCTGTGGCTTGAAGGGAACAAGTGGGGTAAGAAACTCTTCAGTAAACATTCCTAGCTCTAATATTTTTTTAAACTTAGTAAGATGAGGATGTAAAATAAAAATAAATGATCTATCAAGTTGGTTTGTGTTCCGGTGCACACAGAAAGAGCTCAGAGTGTCTTCAGAGTTTAGATGCCACTATTAGAAATGTGAAATTATCTCCAGAAAGTTATCTGAAAGAAATCTCTGTTAGCGATAAGACTGCCGATTGTACTAGTTAACTTATGTGTATTATTTTATTGTATACAATAAAGAATATTCTATTATATTCTAACATTATCAGCGCTGTTTCATGATTTGACATTCAGATAGCTGATAGACACATATAATATGAGTTTTCTTTATTAATATTTTCCAAATGGTGTTTCATTCGTTTACCATTACGTTACAAATTACCACTACCCGTATGACGGTGACAAAGCTCTTGATGGAAATACAATTCTACGCAAGATTATAATTTTTGTAATATTTTCAATTTCTAGTCTTGTGTTAAGTAAGGTATCCGGACTGACCGATAGCTCTTCAACTATAATACAAAAAAGTAACATACTTTTAAATATAGAACACACTACGATAAGCTTAATACAAATGCTATAAGGAAGTAATAAAGCCCTAAGTCTAATAACAAAGTCTTATGGAAAGAAATATTGCTCGAGCAACTCCGGCTACTGAAATGCTCTATTTTTACAAAACGTTTACAAGTTGTTCACTGTCCCAGATCTTAAAGAAATAAATTGTTTTAGCCGCAGTGTATTCTTGAACATACACTTTTCGTATTACTTTTATAATTTGATTTATTTTCCTTAGTAAAAGAGAATCTTTGGTCTCGGCGGTCTTAGTAATATATTACATTCTCGGATTTTGTCTGATGTTCTATATATCTTAAATAACTTGAAATAGTTGTTGTGTATACAAAACGTCGCCGGCTAGTCCCGGTAGTTTTTTTATTAGCAATTTTACTTGGTTCATATCAAATTATAGCTATTTATAACCCATTAATATCCAGGGTTCGGGCCTTCCCATTTCTGCCAGAACAAACTATATATTCACCAAGTTTGTCCAAGGTACCTTGACGGACTTCACATATCGATCGCGATGTGCAAGTTTCATCATAATGTATTTTTTCAGCGTCAAGAATGTGGTGTCAGTAAGGTGCATTCTTACCATCCAGTAAGAAAGAAATAATGAAAATAATGTTTATTTAGAGTTATTTAAAATAGAAATTATACATAAGCAGTTTAACAAAAGTCAAAGGCTATCTATTTCTAAACAGGGCCTAACTCAGCAAACGCTGATGTCCCGTTAGTGCCAGGCAGTAACGTCACCTAGTATTATCCAAATCCATGTCACTTGAAACGCAATAATAATTGTTCACCTTCAACTGTGATAGTTTTATTATTGTCTATTGATTGAAACTTCTTTAGAATCGTTGTGATTTGAAACTCAATGAAACGAAAAGGCGACACTAAAAAGAGATAACCAAATAAATCTATAGGACTAAGCCTGCGAGAGAATGAGATGCGAGTTTAATATTGTGCAGCACAGATTAGAGAGTCAATAAGACCGATGATTAAACACAGGTCCAATTTGGACGGAAACAAAACTTATAATAATACTTTTAGACTAAAACAGTGTCAAACTGAAAGTGGCACTTCGGAAGTTTATTTTGAATTATGATAATCTGATGATAGATGCAGGCTAAAGGGATTATATTTATGTTCATAAAAGTTAGAGAACAATTATTTGTGAGTATATTCTCTGAAGTTTCACTTCTGCTGCGTATGAACTGCACACACACACACCTTTTTTATCATTTTATTTATTTATCCATCTTCTAATCAAATTCTTAATCAGAACCAAGCGTACCCTGATTTAGATTAGTTTTGCGCAACTAGCGAGTTAGTCCTTGTCATCGTTTAGATCAGTGGTTCCTAACCGGTGGTCCGCGGACCACTGGTGGTCCCTGGAGGCATTCCAAGTGGTCCGCGAAGCCATCGTAATAAACAAGTGACGTGATGTGTTGTGTCCAGTCATAAAAACGCAATCCGCGCCGCAGCACAAGTTCGAAGGCAATACGCAGTGCACAAGTGCGGGGGAAGAGTTCCGCGTAACGGGAGATCAAGCAGCGCAGGTATCTCTGTCTAATTCGACTTGCTAACTGGTTTAATACTTATTTATTGTGAGTTCAACTTACGTACGAGTGAATTATTAAATAGTAAATTTAATCGCTATTTTTACATATACATAACCGAATAGGTGGTCCCTGGCAGGACAGAGATTTGGTAAAATGGTCCCTCATGACTTAAAGGTTGGGAACCACTGGTTTAGATAGACATTTTCCAGTTCAATAATAAGTTGTCTATTAAGTATATGTCTATACGTTTTGTTACCTATATTCATTATTACTCTGCAAAAAGCTGCTGTTACAAAGTACCTAAGTATGAGGTAAAAACATAAATTACCTTTTCCCTTTTGCCGGCGACCCCTTGAGCAAGGCTCAGCGACCCACCCCCCAGGGGTTACGACCCACAGGTTGAAAAACACTGACCTAAGTAATTCAAATGTAAATAATTCTTAACATTATTCGCTCAACAAAAAGAAACTTCAAAAACAATATCTCAATAAGGACTGCTTTGAAATATGAAAGCTGTCTATCTCTGACGAATATTTTTACCGCAGGCCATTTTTCCAAAACCTCTTAACATAATTTCTTAGCCGCCACTTGGCAGGGCTTTGCTAGCCTAGATTTTCAACGACCACTCAATCTTACCACATCTTGAGCTGAATGAGACTATTATGAAGCAATTTAATAATTATTCTTTCGTTACCCATACTACTTGTTACCTGCAACTTCGTCCGCATTTACGTTTATACTTTCTGAATGAAGTAAAAAATACAAGTGTACACGTAGGTATTACTTGAGATATTCTTGGTGTTCTCTTCATAACGTTGGGGATGCATTTGGGTGTCCCTTCGGGTCTCGGGTGAGGCAATGCCCAAGGGTATGTGGAGCTCTCAGGGCAAAAGAAAAAAGATTTTTGACTTAAAAACGACTCATTACACAGACAAAAAAAACATAATTAATTTAACACATAAACAAACGATTCACGTTACACAAGATATATATAAGTAGGGAATGTACTTATGTCGATTTTTTAGTCAACGAGGCTAGCAGCTCTTTTTATTTTTTATTTATTCTGTTCAGCAGACTGGCGACTTGGTGGAAAGCGATTACAACGCCTATAGACATTTGAAAAACCATAGGTGCTACAAATGTGCTGCTGCTCTCTTGAGGGAGGGAGCTCACTGCTCACTAATGCCGGAACACAACACAAGGTTGTTATGGCGGCATACTCTAGAGTAGGGGTGGTCCCTATCCAGTCGAGCAAATACCTTACCACCTGGCTGTGGGTTGTTTTGTCGCCTCTTACGACATGCCGCCCGGCCGCAGGAAGTTGTATTCTTTCCCCATTCCTCCACGGATAAAAAAGCTCCGCGTTATATAATGCACTGGATTTAAAGAAAAATCCAAACACAGCGCTCATATTCAGTGACAATATAAATAGACTTTTTCAGAATTAAAATTGCACTCTAAGATATGTCTTTAAATTCCCGCCAAAAAGTCTTGAAGGTGCGAGTTCCGAATGGAGTTGCCATTCGTCCAGAATTTTAGGTAATTGTCGGGCATACGTAACGTGACCATTTATATTTTTTGTCAAAGCGGGACATCTGCGGCATTATACAATATAAAAAAATGTTTAGTGTTTTATAAGTATTTTATTATATAAGTAAGATAGAATAAC
This sequence comes from Dendrolimus punctatus, assembly GCA_012273795.1. Classification (NCBI taxonomy): domain Eukaryota; kingdom Metazoa; phylum Arthropoda; class Insecta; order Lepidoptera; family Lasiocampidae; genus Dendrolimus; species Dendrolimus punctatus. Next base: position 3,762,576 of record CM022530.1, on the reverse strand, counting down.
ACAAAATAAATAATCAACGCACTAAACACAAAATAGTACACGGAGAAAAATTCAGGCTTAAATTTCACCAATTTTTATTATGCTGTTCACTAAACTTGAAACGCCTCACACAGCGTAGAAAAAATTATTATGCTCATTTTGAAAACTATTGTTTCAAGTTTGTTAAGCAGAATCTGCTGAAATAAACGGTTTGTTTGCAAAACCGAGTCTATATCGTCCTGGCTGGGGACAGCGGGACTATGCCGGCCTCGCCTGGGACGGCGGGACAGACTGCCTGAGAGCGGGACTGTCCCGCCCAAATCGGGACGTATGGTCACGTTAGGCATACGGCATATCTTAACTATCTCTTATTTCTATATAAGTTTAAAGAGGTAAAATATTGGAAAATTTAATATTTTCTAGTAGAGTTTTTATTAAAATTGAACGTAACAGAGAAAACGCATGTAGTTTACTATACATAATATTATGTATCGTAATACGATATGGCGCTTACACACACGCAATAAGTGAGCGAGAGTCATTGTAAAAACGCTATATTATCTACATACCTGCTTCTCGAGTTTCTTTAAATATCCAATATTTTAGGCGGAATTTTTTTTTTATCTGCTCACCACACTTCCTTGCTTTCTCTTGACCTTCCTTCGCTCAAGTAATTATCGGTCAGAACCTTATATAGCTACAACTCCGAAATGTCCGGTGACAAAAAATACAGCGTACGTCGAACTTTTTGAAAATTGGTTCGTGCTCAAGAGCGTATATAGGGAAGAAACACATATTATTATAGCCGCTTTATTCAAATGTTATTTGCTAATAGATGTCCTTATCTTGCGTATTTTTTCAAATTCAAGTTTTTATCCATATTGAGTTCCACTTTAGAACACTTTGAAGATCATACATGTCATTCAAAATTTAAATCTATTACTATTCTATGTAAGAGTACATCGTTTCGTAACGTGTTATCACTATTTAAAGGGGAAGAAGGGGCAAAAAAGCCCTAGCAACGTGTCTAGCTAAAAAAAATTATTACCGTCATAATTATTTTTCTATCTCAGGCTCTTTCTTGTAAATACATATTATATAGAAGTTGTATTACAATTACTTTTCAAAGAATTAATGGAATTGTAACAAACAAAAAAATATTGTTACCGTCGCAATAATGACTAATGAATAATGAATTTTAATATAATAATGTGTTATTCATTTAATCTATCCTTATTATGTCTACTTATGTATTTTTATACATATGTAAGTGACATACATAGAGGCAAATGCTAAGTCTTTGTCAAACGCATCTGAATATCCACGACACAGTATTATATTTAGTAATGTGAATGCAATAGTTAACCGACGCATTTATGTTATACAATGTTAATAATGGTGTTAATAATACTATTTTTTTAATGTTTGTTTGTAGGCAAACGGGTCCACTTGATGGTAAGTGGCTACCGTCGCCCATGGACTTCTGCAACTCTAAGGGTTCCGATGCGTTGCCTACCTCGCTGGGACTTGAAATATCTATTTACGCCCTTTTTTTGAAGAGTCCCCCCCATATTGTAGCGCCTATGTACTTATGCCATTAATGTAAATTTTTGGAAATAAATTGAATTGTAAGAAAAAATTCTATCGCGTAGCCATTTTGTTATTTAAGAGCGGCCGTTTTTGCACTTTAGGAGCGATCTACAGTACGTACTATTTGTACATAGTGCCTACTACGTGCGTGTATATACAATATATATTTTAGTACGATATTATACAGCTAGCAATAAACAAGAAATTTATCGCGGAAAAATATATACATCGACTTGACATGTTCCGGAATGGACCTAAAGGTGATACATTAGCAAAATTGCTTTCTACATCTTAGCCAATATTATGGACCTTGTACTATTGTACAATACCCTTACATTACTTAATAGGCTCTGATTAGTCTCTGCGTACAAAACTCGCAACCAAAGGAAGAGAAGACAATTTAATACAACAAAGAGCTAAATTGCAAGGATCTGCATTTCACGGAGCTACAAGCCAACCTATTAAGATTACCTACTGCAATGAGCACGATGCAATTAGCTGATAGGATAGCCATCCAAGCGCTAATAACTTTGTGCAAATGACACGAGTCGTGCTAATTAACCCGTTTCTCTACATAGGTTTGTGATAACGTTTATTTACTATTACTCCATAACATTAAATCAGTATTTGAACAGATTCAATAGATAACAGCGGGTCATTTGATTGTTGTTTATTAAATATTACCAGTGGTTGAAATTCGACCATAATTAATTTAAATTATACGTTTGAACATTGTTAAGGTTCTGTTGTCAAATACTTCTATAATCAGAGATGTCGTCAAGGCTACACTGTTAATTTGAGTTTAACAATAAACAAGAGGGTATATATGCGTGTGTGACCAATACATGTTAGTGTGTAATGTCTTTTTTATATTGATTTAATGTATTTTTTATACATAATTATTAAAAAAAACATTAGCATTCTGCACTCTTTCTCTATATAAACTATAAATGTGCGAAATTTCATACTCCTCCGTCCGCGCAATGTTCGCAAAAGGAGTACGTGTTTGCTGTTTTTTGCTTCACGTACTTAATACCTAGATTATATTTGAGTCGCGAAAAATACATATATTTTTATTTATAAAAAGTAGCATTTGTTGGAGTAATATCAAAGGTTTAAAATATGAAACACTGTAGGTAACGTATAAGATCTGGAATCGGCCGAATTTGAATTAAAACAATTTTGATTACTGTTTAATATCAAAATTCAGGCAAAGCTTTTTAGAGGTTGTTAATTATAAATATTTTTTAACCATTAAGGTTAAATACACACGATTTTAGAAAAATAATAACAAAAAGTAAATCTGTCTTCAAAAGTAACTACCAAGTAAAAAATAAATATTTACTTACTAAACAATCTTGAAACCGGTGTAAAGTAAAACATAAAAATTACTATAGTTTTCAAATTTCATGTTGTTATTTCATATTTTGCTTGGCACCTCCTTCAAGATGTTGTGTAAAATATTTATTTGTTTTTTTTAGTTACTTTTGAAGTAGATTTTGTTATATTTTTTTAATTTCTACTTTTTAGTTTTGCAAATATTTGAAAAACTTAATTAAAAAAAACGAAACTCATTGTACGTGCCTATAATAATCGAGGGTTACACTCGACTTCCCTGGGATCCTGATTTGGTGAAAATGGGTGCAGCTCACCTCATTTTTGCCGAATAAAAAAAATGAAAATCGGTCCACAATTGACGGAGAAATCGCCTAACAACATACAAAAAAGATGCTGCCGAATTGAGAACCTCCTTCTCTTTGAAATCGTTTAAAAATTAGTCGGTATTTTTCTTAATTTCGTTGTTACATAAAAAAATTGACTACCTACTAAAGAACATCACTACACTCATTAGACCATTCCTTAAACATACAGTACTAATAGATAAATTCCATGTTAACCGTAGAAAATGACAAGTAACAACAATAATAAACGAACGAAGAGAATGAAGACTGTATCTGCGTTACAAGCATCAGCATTACCATTTCTAGTGCAATTTACACAGACGGTATTGTATATAAGGCAAGTCTTAAATATTTATTAGGCAACAATCTTCACGATGTTATTTATATTCGCTCAAATGGTAAATTCGTTCGTTATCTTAACTGTTACTTTCTTATTCTAAGAACTATCTGAAAGCGGTCATAACATAACGTTCTATTACTGTTGCTATTCTATTAAACAAAAGATAATATTACCATATATAAGAAAATACGTATATAAAAATACAATAAGTATACAAGAAAATACAATTGCTAAGTACAATCTGCAACGCTGCATTAACACTATAATCGTTCATTTCTTGATGGCGTCGTAAGGTTCTATTAATGCGAAGTACAGTAGACAAGCCGATAGCCACCTGATGGAAAGCGGCTACGGTCATTGTTTCTCAACCTGAGGTCACGACCCTTGTGGGGGTCGCATTTGTCATTAAAGGGGGTTGCAGTCTGTTAAAAAAATAAGACAAATCAAATGTATAAATAAACTATTAATTAAAATAGTAATATAATCACGCAGCAAAGGAGTCGCAAGACTTTTTACTAACTTTCTGGTTTTGTCGTGGGTCGTGACCTAAAAATCGTTGAGAAACAATGCGATAGGTGATATCAATTGGCTGATGGCTTCGAAAAAGTTTTTTGATACCTCTGTCTGGATTTCATTTGAAAACCCTACGGTCCTATTATAAAAGAAGAATAAGAAATATTATTATAAAAACTAAAACCTAAATAAGGTAAATATTACCTGACAAAATCCATTCTTCAGGTAGAAGCTAAAAAATAAAAATGAAAAATCCTCACACTGCGCAAGATTAACGTTCTTAAGATATGTCGCGTCCAAGTGTGAAGCGGCTCAAGGTTGTGGGGGCGAACGCTCAGCCAATGTCGAGTGGTGTTGCAGTAGAAAGAAGAGGAAGGCATCAAGCGGTACACTCCCTATTAGATACATAGATAGAATACGCAGAGGCGCGAGGTCTCTCCGAAGGGCAGGCATATCTAAAGTCTGTCTTGTTTGTCTGTGAGCATGGATTCCTCGACTACGAGAACGCGATGTTGATTACATTCTAATTTGTTCTTGTCTTGCGTTTGGCGTTTGCTATTAATAAACTTACAATGAAAACGTGACGTGGCTGTTATTAGAGGGATTGCGAATGTAGTGTCAGCGGGCTATGGAGCAACATATGTTAGGTGTCTCTTATCTCTTATCATCAATTGAATCAAGTAACCGACAGAACCTGTTAAATAATAATATAATAATAATAATAACCAAAATTAAATTTACACGTTGTCTTAAAATTTAAGACTGTTTGGGTTGCAAATGAGCACGTTGAACTGGCAGTGGGCTGGCCACATCTGTCGTAGAATCGATGGCCCAGCAGACGCGTTTAGGAATGAATGAGGAAAACGACGGATCAGGATATGTGGCGCAAACTAGGGAGGCCTACACGTCTAGCAGTAGACATTCACTGGCTGCCTATGAAAACTTTACAAATATGCAAGCATATTTGGATTGGTGTTGCAAGCCGATACTAATCCTTTGCAGGTGTCTTATAACCCTTTTGAATTTGAGTGACCTATTGTTCGCATTAATTTCTTTTCTTCACTCCGCCGTAAGACGTCATAAAACCTACTTTCCTCTGTTGGTATTTAATGCGAATTCTTGGAGGCCATTAAGAAGACCCTTCAACGATTCCAAAAACCAGTGGGCGACATTTTGCTAAGAGGCTATTTCTAATTTACAAATAGACGAGGGGCCGTCAGTCGGGAACTGCGCCAGTCGTGTTCTAACAGCGAACGAGGCTTTAACCTAGTACACTATCGGAGCGAGTATCTTGTAACGACGAACTTTGCGCGATTTATGCGATAACGATTTTCTGCCCTACGATATGGTTTTGTTGTATTCGGCTATACTTGTAATAACTGCGAATTACATATGTGTACCTACTTCAAATAAACTTTGTGATAATTCCAACGGCATTTTCGAATTTACATCCTACAAATTCCTAACAATATTAACTCCTTTTTAGCGAGGCTAAAAACACGCCTTGCTCTCAAATTACTAATATTTTAAGTCCCAATATATTTATTTCAAGTATGTATATCCAAAACCGCTTATTACAAATGAACGCCGCTTGACTTTACCCAACACCTTTACGGTGGTATGCCATTTAATATTCTTACCTGTAATCCAGCCCCGTCTGAATAATAAACACGTCCGTCTAATAAGTAACCTAATTCTCATTACGAAGCAGGCATTCTGGAGCATAAAGGTCTAGCAAAAACCAGCTATATTAGTTAACCTTTATATTGCCTTTATGCGTCATGTTAATCAACGTTGAATGGTTGTGGGCTAGCCCGATGTTTCTTATTTTTTAGTTTATTCTTTCGGACATAAGGTAAGAGTTCCTTAAGGAATATTTGTAACCTACCTCAAAAAGGAGGTTCTGATTCATCGGTATGTTCGTTACTCGATTTCTCAGTCAATTGTAAATCGATTTTCATTTCTTCCGTTAATCGAAAGTGTATACTCCTGAATTAGTCCCATTGTTACGATGTCAGGATCTGATGAATTTATCCCACGGAAATTGAGAGAAAATCTCGAAAATTGTTAATCAACTTCTTTGTTACACGATTTACCTACGTCAAATTTGGAGCGATTTTCAAAAGTTTTTGCTTAATTCGTAAGTCTATATTCCCGAGGTGATGCCATGATCACCAAGTCAGAATCTGATAAGTGGATTTAGCGGGGAAATCGAGACTAATCCTTATTAAAGAGCGCGTACATTTTTAGAAAAAAAAAACTAGTATTATATACGCATCCACTATTACATTTTCTACAGGCGCTTAATTTTTTATACATGTCTCGCGATTATTGCGTCAATTGTGGGCCGCAAAAGTGTACACTCCCGAGGTGATCCCATGGTCAACATGTGAGAATCTGATGAATGGTTTTCAAGAAAATCGAGAGCGACCCTTGTTGAGCGTCTGCACCGAAGGGTTAAGATAACTTATACAACGCGTTGTATACGCAATCCAGTACTGTAATGTCTACAGACGTTTAATATATTATTTCTATTCAAGTATTTTCGCAACTACGAGTAAAAAGTGAATAAAATATTTTTTAACAAAAAATAAATATAATAAAACTACGTTTTAACAGTTTTAACCTCGCTTAAAACCGTTATAACGTAGTTTTAATATGTATACAACTCGCGAAAACTTAAGAAAATTTTAAAAAAATAAATATTTAACCGACTTCTTTCTACAACATATTGAAGTCGGTCGAACTAAAACACAAAAATTACTTAATTTTGCAAATTTGTTGTTTTTTTAATGTTTTACTGGGCGCAGACTTAAAAATGTTGTAGAAAGAAGTCGGTTAAGTATTTTTTTTTTCTTTTTAATTAGAAATCGGTTTTGTTGGATCTTGTCCGTTTATCACTTCCTTATTATTATTATGGAAACGATGTATGTATTTTAATCAACTTTCAAAAGGAGGAGGTTCTCAATTCAACTATTTTGTGTGTCTAAATAGTAAACCGATTTTAATTTTTTTCAATTCGTAAGAATGTCAACCAACTCCATTGTCAAAAAGTCATGTTCTGATGAGTGGATACCAAGGAAATCGAGAACTTCTCCCGAATATTATAGGCACGCATGGTAACTAATGGTGGAACACAACTTAAGGTTGTTATGGCGGTATACTCTAGACTAGACCAAGGGTGGTAGCCATCCAGATGGGAAAATGCTCTACCACTTGGCTGTGGGTTGTTTTGTCGCCTCTTACGACAGGCCGTCCAGCCGCGGCAAATTGTATTCCTTCTGCGTTCCTGCACGGTGTAGGTAGAAATATTCTAACTAGTACCTATAATAGAAGGGCACTCCCTTCCTGTGTTGATTAAAGATATCGTAGAAGTTTGAAAGCGTGAAAGGCACCTCTCTAGTAATGAGTTCATAAAATATGGAGGAAAACCCTAGAGCCAAGATTTAGGGGACTCGGTCTCCCTTTTCGTGATTGTCGTAAACTTACGTATTTATAACGTATGTCGTAAAATTGTGCACGAAAGAGGTTTGTAGAGCTCGCGTATGTTTTCGTGAGGAGAATAAGCCTATAGGGACAGACCTCAATTATTCCAAAATAGATTATAAAAAAAGGAATGTAGCTCTATAAAAGGTTTTTTCAGAAAATTTAAAATATATATGTGCTGGTGGTAGATGTTCTCGGATTTACTATAAGTCGTGCGCAGAAGGTTTGCCGATGACCACCTCTAGCCGCCTCCCACAACAGCGACTCCGGGTAGTCTAGTTCTCAGTACTACATAGTACAAAGCCCGGTTCCAGTCGTAAAAAGCGGTAGAGGCGGAGGCGGAGGAATCTTAGATTATATATCTTCTTCTTCTTCAGCATAACTCAGTCCACTGCTGGACGTAGACCCCCCCCCCCCAAGTATGCGTCACATATCCCGGTCTCCTGTCTTCCTCATCCAGCCCCCGCCGGCGATTTCGCGCGGTAAGTCCACCGGGCTAGCGGACCTCCTACGCTACGTTTACGGAGACGTATGGTACCTATAAGTGTTTGTAAAAAAAAAACTAGAGAGATCCGAGCCCAGCAACGGTCTTTTACGGGCTGCCCTGTCCCACAAATCTGGCGAGGCCATACAATTAGGCGCGAAATAAAAATTGCATGCTGACTCTACCATAAGCTATAGCTCAAAACTATCTTTGGTAGGTAACATAACATTACGATATAACAACATTCTACAATATTATCGTAAACCTAGCATAATAATAACATTCTTATCACTAAGCGTAAAATCGAATGAAACTCACTGACCACAAAAATAGGTTATCCAACGTGATCCCAGAATAAACCGCGTCTCGTCTCCTTAGAAACGAAATCACAAGTAAACAATCGTAAGATACTACGCATATTTAGCGATATTATTTAACCTTTTAAATATTTATATTATTTTGTGACATTTAATGAAAACAAAATACGATTCTGTAGCCTATACTTTTTTACAATTTAAAAAAGTATATATCACGCAGTTTATGAATTAATAAGCAGATTATTTATTTTTAAATAATAATAATATTAACCTTCGATAGCCACGACGTGGTCTCGTATCTGTTGAGCCAGCAACGGATCAGGCACCAACTCTACAAGGTCATAGAGAGCGTATATGGACGGGTGCACGCTCTCAAACCTTTGTATCTCCTGTCGTATAGACAGGGATGTGTTCAGACAGGCCTGCGAATGCTGCCGGTTGCACATACCTCCCCTGTAGCCCAACATTGAGCCGGGGAAACCAAACCAACACACCAAAACACTATTGCATTCCTATTTCAACGCTACTTGAGCGCTTCGAGGCACATCGTGTACATAATACAAGAAAAAAACTTTACGAAACACTATAGAAACGCAAACTTGGATTTTCACTGCATAAACGGTATCAAACACTTATCATTAGTAATTGAGTGATTATTATTGTGATGTAAATAAAGTAAACAACCAATCAACGTGGTTCGCGGTGACAGCAACACGAGTCAACCACCCCGTTGGCAGCCATTACCGAACTGTCGGCTGCCGCTAGCAATGTTACCAAACGGCAAAATTAAATTATCTTGAAGCAAGTGCCGAAATCACGTTAGAAAATCTATAAGAGATTTATTATCTAGCTGGGCTCTATCAATCAGTGTTACTATAAATGTAATCCAAAATACCTAATATTTATAAACTCCGAATTAATAAAAAATAAGCTGGAAATTATTTTTCAAGAAAAGAGACACAGTTCTAAACAATATTATTTCAAATGATTACATTTGGAAACAGTAAAATATAGTATAGGCGATTTCAATATTTAAAAACTTGTTAATACAAGTTTTTAAATATTGAAATCATATTGTTGGAAACAGTAAAATATATACTATATTTTACTGTTTCCAACAATATGATTACGAAAATTGAACCTTCACAAGTAAAATATAAATAAAACGCTATTCGTTGACAATTAAACACAATGATATAAAGAGCTTATTTAAAATTTAAATATCTATTACCGTAGATGACGAGTACCATTTAACTAATTAAACAATTTGTTTTTAAATTAAGTGACACTGAATGTTAAGGTGAACTTACATATACACAATACTAAATACACAATAGTGTTAAGTAGTAGCAGTAGAATTCGCCACAAAGACAGGCAAAGGATTCTTAGTCCATACAGCCAATTCTGATGTATTTAACTATTTATGTCTTCGTTTGAGTAGCGCAGTTGTACTGTAGGTTACAACCGACTCCATTCAACGGAGTTCTTATGACAACTCGAAAGGCCACACTTGATTATACAATTCACATTTCTCACAAAAACACATAGGTAATTACTACTCAAAAACTATTAATATCCTACAGCTATTGTTAACTTTAGAGTAATTTTATACATATTTAGAAAATAAAATTGCACAACACAACGTCCCCTTTCAGTTCCCGCCAAAAAAACCACAATAATGTTAATTTTTATTTTGATATTGAAATACTGTGACATTCACCGTTAACTAATAAGTAGCAACACCGAACGTTTCGTTTATTGTATATGCGTCGTAGGAAAGCTGTAATAATTTCATACAGCTTATAACAGCACCATCTATTAGAAATCTTGTGTACTATTTACCAAATAATGTTAACAGAAGTTTCATCGCTGTTTTCATACATGTCGCTGTTTAGAACACGATAGTGCAAACTGTCTATCACAGAGTACTTTATATATAGTCAACAGTCATAATGTATATACTAACGCACTCTATCGGTATACGACACTATTCAACGGCAAAAACCGTCTAGGGAGGTCTTGTATTATTTTATTTTTATATTAGACTTTTGGAAATTGCGGGAGTTAGTAATTTAACTCCTGCAATTCCCAAAAGCCTTTCCAAAAAATGTTTATTTGTCAGATAATTAAACAACAATTTAGCGGTAGCGTGATTTATTATGTTTACTTTTATTAAAATATTCAAAGGCTTACATTTTCATTACATCATTTGTATCCACATGTAATCTGGTGCCGTTACGATGATTTACTTACAAGTTTTACCGTATCTGGGCGCACAACAACCTCTTTCAGGAGAAGCCATAATCCAAGTCATCAGAGAACAAATCGTTAGGCAAATCGGTGTTCAGAGTACATGCGTAAGTCCAACGTGATCACAGAACACTAGTTAACGTGACAAGCGAAGCCTTCGGAGTCCAGGAATCAAACAAAGTTATCGAAAAATAATCAAAACACAATCAAAGTACACAGTAAACAAGCAACATACATTCACGAGTGTTACTCGATAGATAGGAAATGTCTTTTTGGTTTTGAAATAATTGACATCTTTGAAATAAGTTTTTGGTAAATCAACAATTCATCAAAAATCCAATAATTAAAGTTAAAAAGAGCTTTATAATTTGAAAAAGGTGAGGAATAGAATTTACACACTTTAAAATATATTTATTAGCTCATATGGCTTGCAAAAACATAAAACATATCAAATATTTCTTAAACAAGTATTAAAACTACTGCGTATAACGAAACATATTATTTTCTTTCATTTGGTGTTCAATTTGAGAACAGTGACATCTACTGCAATACGTACCTACTAATAGAACGCAAAAATCTCTAAGAAAAAATTATTGTACTGACTGTTATGACACTGTTTATTATTTTAACAGTGTGTTGCCGTTAATAGTGCGTTCATAAGACGGAATTGGTAGTAAATGTATGTCGCTAATTTTGGCGAAGCTATTCAATACAGGAAAACATGAAACCTGTTCATTTAATTTAATGTAAACAAGAACAATTTCCTTGCAAAAAGGAAGGTTAAATTCCTTTTAAAACCATATTTTACTTTACTTATATAATAAAAGAGACTTCAAACAGACGATACACATGAGCAAATTAATGAAAGTATGAAAGATTTGTGCCTGCCCAAATGGGAAACAGGCGCAATGCCCATTATAATCTCCTGACGGGATAAGATGTGTTTTAGGTCATCTTGATTACAGCTCTAAGCATCGGCTTGATCAGTGTGATACCACGCTCTCACAGAATATCAACGTGAAACGGTTAGCCTAAAGATAATCTTGTGTCGATCAGTAAGAGTTGCGAAGGCCAACTGCATAGCATAGTAGGTAAGAATAATTATTAAATAAGGAAAAGCTACAATACCAACCAATATAAATCAAAATAGCGTTTAACTTTTCTTTATCACTTTAACCAGTATTTTCCGGTTTACCCATTATTATAGTCAAGAATGTGTAATCACAAAATAAATATTTTTACATGACAGAAAAGTTGGAGATAAAGATCAAACAGAATGGCAAAACAGGGTATAAGTACAATTGAAATATAAATGAAATATTAGACATTTCATTTCTGTCTTACAATTTGATTGAATCAACCAAAATGATTCATATAGACACGAATCGAATGAATAATTCGAATTCTGTGATTCGCAGTCCTGTATTCGTCTTGTATTAGCATTACTGTGTAGTGTTTTCGAAGGCGTGGTAGCCTAATGGCTAGCGGACGCATGCACCACTTAGGCAGTTTTCTGACCTAATGTGCATATTGATAAAATTACCACGTGCTCATAACGATGAAGGAAAATATCGTGATGAAATTGCACATCGAGATAACCGATGTGTCAAACCTGCCAAGCCGCTGTGGACAAGCGTGGCGGGTTTACTGTCCGTTCTCCAATAGTGGGAGACCGGAGCGTAGTGGAGAGTTGATGGACTGTTATTAAAATAAATCATACATATATAATATACGCCTGTTTCCCATAGGGGTAGGCAAAAGATAGGCAAACAATACACTCACCGCCTCCAGTGGACATTGAGGCTTACTACGTTTTAGCCTTTCGCCATAAATGACCGAAACGTTGAAATAACCAAGATCAAATAAATTACCGCGCTTAAAACCGTTAAAACGTAGTTTTATTATGTATACAAGTCCCGAAAACTTAAGAAAATATTAAGTATATGTATATAAAATATTTATTTTATATAAATGGATATAAAATATTTATTTTATACTAGCTGTCCCGGCAGACGTCGTCCTGCCCGGTAAAAAATAGGGGTTGATCGTAGAGGGTTGAAAATTTAGGGTTGTATGTATCTTTTAATGCTGTATCATAAAAAAATAGAAATTAAAAATTTTGTATAAAAAATAAATAAAAAAATTTAGGGGTGGACTACCCCTAACATTTAGGGGGATGAAAAATAGATGTTGGCCGATTCTCATAGATACCGGATAAGCACAAAAAATTTCATCAAAATCGGTCAAGCCGTTTCGGAGGAGTATGGCAACGAAAACTGTGACACGAGAATTTTATATATTAGAAGAGATGTAAAATTGCCATGTCTAAGGCTGATATCGTCACTATGACGAAAAGCCTCTTTAAAATTAAAAAAAATGCAATGGATTGACAACTTCCTCCTTTTATTGAAGTTAGTAAAAAAAGCTTAATTGATTTTGAATTTGATTATTCTCTAAATTGAGGCAAAATGAATTTACCCAATTTTACCTCTTGAACTGGGAGTCGGCTAAAATTTCGGTCACATAGTTACAGGTATAACTCAGTAACATAAGTCGCAATGCGGTGTTTGGTAGTTTACTGATTACACATTGTAATTTAGGTTAATTTTATCAAATCAAAAGTAAAGTTTCCGGTGATAATTTAAAGGATCTTGAGCCTCTTTTTTCCATTTTAGCTTATAGTGTTTATTTACTAATATATAAAGCTAAAGAGTTTGTTTGTGTACTTGAACGCGCTAATCTCAGAAACTACTGGTCTGATTTGAACAATTCTTTCAGTGTTAGATAGCCCATTTATTGAGGAAGGCTATCAGCATGCTAAGACCAATAGGAGCGTAGCACCAATGAAGAATGTTTCAAAATCGGGTTTTTTTTTACTTACTTTTTTTAAACTAATCCACGCGGACGAAGTCGCGGACAGAAGCTAGTTTGTTATAAGTATCATAAAATTACTGATGTAAAGCGGTAAGGAGCTATGTACACGGAGATGAATATGCTGCGGTGGATGTATGGAGTTACACGGAAAGACTGCGTTATGGACCGGGGTAGTTTTCATGTCCGTGACATAACAGAAAAACTGCAAAAGAGTCGCTTAGGCGCTTGTGTAAATAGAAACGTCCCTTGGAGAAGACAATATCATAGTATTTCCTAAGTTTTCGCGACTAGTACATGTAATAAGACTTTGTTGTAACGGTTTTTAGCGGGGATTTTATTTGATTTTTATTATTCCGACGTTTTGGCCACTTTTGAGATTAACAATTCTCTTTCTATTTTACCTCCCGCCCACTTCAATATTATATAAAAATAGTAGAGCTAGGCATGTTGCTGAAGAATTTCTAAAGTTCTTAAAGTGCTGCTCTACAAGCCATAAAATGTTGCGAAACATATAATAATAAACAAAATTAAAACTAAATAATTAAAATGATTAATATGGCAGTAGGCTAGATAAAATATAACAATACTCATTGACACTTGATATCATTGTCATCCGTGATTACGGCTACTGAAAAGTGGCCGTAACGTCGGAATAATAAAATAAAATAAATTAGCGCGCTTAAACCGCTAAAACGTAGTTTTATTATGGAAGTTGCGGCATTGCCACCTATTAATTCGGTTCTTATATCAGATAAGAGTAATTTTACTCTTGGTAACTCTTTTACTTACGTTTTTGTATTCAAATTTAATTCAATTTATCTTGATATGTATATCAGGTTTGTTGGTAAAACTTAACTGAATTTTATGGTTACTACGGACTTAATATTTCTTTAATATTTTACTTTATTTTGCTCAAAATGCGAATGTTATAGTAATTTAATTATTAGAAATTGTCATTCAGAAATATGACAATATATTAAAATTTATTTATTTTCTTTTTAAATGTAAATTTGTCGTAGGTCGCATAACATTTTCATAAATATTGTCGGGATCCGCGTGTTCCCTGGAAATGATATAAATTCGGAACGAGCATTCAGCTACGAGCTTTTGGCTGGAGTGATCCTCCAAGTAACTACCTAACTACTATCCACAGGCAGTTATTCTCTCAGCTATAGCTTAGCGAGTATCCATGCCTTTCTAACTTTATGTTAAACTTTTTATCCGTGCAGGAACGGAGAAAGAATACAATTTCCTGCGGCCGGGCGGCCTGTCGTAAGAAGCGACAAAACAACCCACAGCCAGGTGGTACGGCATTTGCCCGACTGGATGGCTACCACCCCTGGTCTAAAGTATGTCGCCATAACAACCTTGAGTTGTGTTCCGGTATTAGTGACCAGGTTCCAATCTCCCTTAAGAGAGCAGCAGCGCATTTGTAGCACCTTTGGTGTTGCAAATGTCCATAGGCGACGGTAACCGCTTTCCAAAAGTGGGCCATCTGCCTGTCTGCTGAATTCCCGCAATAAAAAAATGTTAAACTACAGATCCTAAAAAAAATCATTTTTCCTAAAATCACGTAAGTCTGGAGGACTGGAGTCTCAGTCTACAACGAAAAACACCACAGCAAAAACAAAAACAAAGATTAAAAAAAAAAACACATGAGCAGTAACTTTCAGAAATGTCTGTACACGTCACTGATTTGCTGCAGGCGAATGTCACAAAGTCACGAAGTTATTTAAACAATTCTGAAAGGAATAATTTGGTGTGTTGTTCAACTTTATCTTATTCAATACACACCGCTTTCCCTAAGGCTGTTTACAATGTCTGTTTGTGTTTTCTGGGATTAACATTTCCTATAACATAAAGGCGGAGTTCCACTTTTTCCGAGCGGAATAGGATCTGATATATGAGAGTTTATCAGCATGCTATACATTTAACATCTAGATGAAAGTTATTATATTGTTAGAAACGTTGATGCAGAAGCGAAGAAAGAATATAATTTCCTGTAGTTGGCAGGCCTGTCTTGGTCTTCTTTTATTCTGTGTGCGCGTGTTTGTCTTATCTGTTTTTAATACGCTTTTATTAGCTTCATACGTATGTTAGTATGTAACGGAATGTTTCAAGTTCAAAAGCTTATATAGCGTATTCAAAAACCTTTTTTAAAAAAAGCTTATCTTTACATATCTTTCCATATTTAATTCTTTTTTCAAAGTTTCCACGGAGTATAGAATTAAATCTCTAAATAATCACTAAAAAATGAAAAAATAAATAATAGTTATATTGTATTATTATTGATACCATGCATCATGGTACCAATAGTTTGAAAAGCACCCCATCCTCCCCATCCAGAAACAAATATTATTACCTTTCGGCATTTGGACTTTTTTGTTTACTTTATGTTAAAATATTGTGATTAAAAAAAACAGCCTTTTGTGTATTGTAATCTTTTATGGCAGTCAGTAGCCAGGTATTATTCTAGGAAGTTCGGTACACGCGGATGGGCTGACATATTGCATTTGCGCAGTATAAAGCAATGCCTCGAATGATGGACGAGGCAGTCGAGCGATGACCACAAGCGTAGCAAGACTTGTGTACATACGGTAATCTATTAAGTAACGAACTTTGCGCGTATTATTGAATTACGATCTACTGCATTACGTTTGATCTTGTTGCGTTCGATTATATTTGTTCCTGCGTTATACGTGTTTGTATAGTTCTAATAAACTCTATTATAATTTCAACGGCATTTTAATTCGAGTCCTGCAGCTTGTAACAATATTATTTCCTAATAAGTGTAATTTAAATATAATATTTAATAATAATATAATAAATATAAATATAAGTTAAATAATATAATATTCCATTAACTTAGCTTAAAGGTCCAAACATAAAATGAGTCCCAAATCGCCGTCAATTGAGAGCGATCCCAGAACGCTGGCTGCATTTCCCCGCTGTATGGCAACTCAAATACATTGCTCCAAATACATATTCTTAAAAGTTGAAAGGTTGAGTCTACTTGCTAAGTGGACTGCTTCTTAACGTGTTATTGCTGGAAGAGACAAAGCGCCTAGAAACTCTCCATCAACGTCTAGCTGTTCCCTTCCACAAATTCATGGAGCTAGCGCTATCAGAACAAGACTATAGAAGAGAATTTTAGCGGTTAAACCGCAGTCAAGCCAGAAATATCCTAATGAATCAAACAAGGAATGATTGTTGTCCTAGAGTAAGTACAGTAAATAAACATTGTTCCCTTATTGTTTCACCGCTTATGCTAATTTGATTTAATTACTCTGTTATTTGGAATGTCTAAATTTGTCTTTAGTAAAATAGGTTTTCCTATATGGTGAAATTGAAAATTTCACAAAAATAACAAAATTAGTTTATAATAGATTTCTAAAGAACATCATACGGCACAAGTTGTGACGAGGTTCCTATCTCTGGAGCCATAATCATAGGTAGCTCAGTAATTAGGACCCATTGTATGCCGTTGTGCTCCAGTATCTATACTAATAGTATAGAGCATTCTTTGCCAAAGTGGACAATAACTCCCCCTTGTGAGCGCTGCAGGCTTGAAGAGGGGCGGTAAGACATCCAAAAAAAAATGGGGGCGTTGTGTAGAGGGATCAGATCCCTGAGATTTTTATATAAGAATCGATTGTTTGTTTTATTTTGAATAACTCTGTCTGAATACTATAAAGTTGCATTTCAATAAAATCATTGTCATTGGCAGGTTATAGCCCGTAAGAGTTAACTTGAGACCTCAGCGCCGTTGTATACTACCTACTGCGCTTAGGTCTCAAGTTAACTAAGTCTCGTAGAATGAATGTTTAATCTCCGCTAATATAGCTCACAGTAATCAATTAATTTAATTTGACGTTATAGTGGTTTTTAACTAGGTGAAAAAATGGGGCGCTAAAAATATTTTATGCTCAAAGCGGGTAGTATACAAATAACTTTTGGGGGCCAATGCTATAGAGCAGTGTTTTTCAACCTTTTTCATGACACGACCCCTTTAGTATGAAGAAATATTTCGCGACCCCCCTACACGTTGCTTTTTTAACCGACTTAAAAAAAGGAGGAGGTTCTCAATTCGTCGGAATCTTTTTCTTATGTGTTTTATTTTGTGACAAATATTCAATCCAACATATTTATTTATTTTCATAATCAGGGGTTCGACTGTATGTATTTACATAATTAAGTACGTAAAACATTTTTTTTTACATCGAATGCGTCGCCAATAGATAACGCAATTTACGCGCATACGTACGACCACATCCGATGCCGGCCGCCCCACCCCTGCCCCGCATAAATCAGAAACCGTTGGAGTAGCTCTTCTTGTATGTAATTCAGAAATACCTAATACTATTGCCGAAAGTTTGATTTTACCAGCGGCTTTAGATATGGCGGAGATTATGTTTGGAAAACAAAAGGTCGGAAAACTCAAAAGAATACCGCTGTGTGGCAGTACCATTCAACGCAGGATAAGCGATATGGCGACAGATTTTCGTAATCAAGTCATAGAAGAAATAAAAGAAAATACTTCTGTGTCCTTGCAATTTGATGAATCTACAGATATTACACAGACTTGCAGTAGCTTCCCCAATCTTTTGCAACTCCGCTACAGAAGCTTCGCGACCCCCTAAGGCCCTAGGGGGTCGCAACCCACACGTTGAAAAACACTGCTATAGAGTATAGAGGTAAGATTTTTACATTTGTAGGTTTGTAACGAAATAACTAAAATAATACTGGACCGATTTCAAAAATTCATTCAGCATTAGAATGTTAGATTATCCGTAAACCATATAGCCTATATTTACTACTAGAAAACATTAAGGATCCCTACTAAAACTTAAATAGTGAAACCCACCAATCTAAACAAAATACTTGGCGCTGGATTTTGATGAAATTTTATGTGCGTTTGAGTGGGTCTCGAGATGTTTTAGATTCACAATTAGACCCGGTAGGTGGCGCTCGAATCGGGTTTTAGATTTTTATTTTTACAAGGCAGGACAACGTCTGCCAAGACTGCTAGTTATGTATATTTTGAATTAAATGTTAAGTTAGTGTTTTTTTGTGCAATAATTTCATAAAAGAATCAATACAATTCATTCAGAGTTCATTTTCGTCACAAAACTTCAGACCAACTGACAGACAACATTTTTGTTTTTTATGGGCATCGTATAAGTAGTACTTAGCAGTTAAATTTGAAGCACTTATTTTAAAGACTCAGACATATTACGTCTCAGTTTTATTAATACTTGTAGATAAATTCACACCATGTTTGCTACTGAATTGTCACCTCATCAATTCGAGAGAATTGTGGACACCTTTGAGTCCTAGGAATTTTTATACGTTATCAAGCCATTAGTCCAGTATAGGAGTTAGCAGTATTTAATAACAATATCAACAGATAAACACACAGATTGTACATCCCCAAGCTAAGCAAGTTATAAGTATGTAATCGGTAATGTATTGTTATACACCGACTAAGAAATCCGCATCTGGTTTATTACCCTTCTCGTATTTGGAATTCTTTTGTTTACCTTGTGTTAAAAATTTGCAATTAGACAATAGGCTATTGTTATTGTTTTCGACTTTGTTGGCCGTTCGCAGGAATAATTAACCAGGTGTGCTAATTACGTTTTCTCAGAAACCCCAGTCAATGCCTTTGTTGCATTATACAGTTTAGTATAAAACGATGCATGAATGGAAGGGGTGGGGCAGAAGAGCGACGATGACGATACTAGCAAGACGTATGTAGTTCATTCGATAAGCGATATAGGACGGATTTTGCGCGTGTTATTGGATCCTGCAATTTGTACTGGTTGTATCCAGTTACATTTGTACCTGTTTTATACGTGTTTGTATAGTGCTAATAAACTTTGTAGTAATTCCAGCGGCATTTAAATTCGAGTCCTGCGTATCTCGTAGCAATATGACCGTCTCCCATATAGTATCACCCAACGGAATTTAGGACGCGCCCGTTTCAACAACTCGGGCAATACAAAGAATTGTTAATGCCGATTTACTTTATAATATGTTATAGTCCTTATTTTATGTGTACGTTGTAATGTTTTGTTTAAGTATTATTGTAACAACAATTATACCATTTGTAACATTCTTTAGTTACCTATACTGGGAAGCTCGAGCTCATCAGTTGGACGTTCATGGGCTGTTATTATATTTTTATTAGCAGCTCTACCTACGGACTCTAGTTCAGTACCCTTTTTTTACAATTAAATTTGAAAGTTGTACTCGTTTATTTGTTATTGTGTGTGACATTTAATTACACCCATTACTGTTTGTGTTGTGTTGCACCTTAAGAATAACTTATTATATTAATTTATTTTACGTTTAATACTAAATTTATACTAATGTAGAGTGTATCTGTTACATGCTGGTGTTGTGAGGAAGTGCATATGCAGTGTGTGCCTTATATCTATATCTATTTATCCTAACTAGTGCCATGTGAATTGTTTTTCCTTTCTGTATCTGGGTTATTAATTTTTAGGCCGTGTGTGTTTTGGTTTTTTGGTGAAGTATGCGTGTAATGCAATGCGTTGGTAGCGCGCGTTGGTGTAGTATGTGTAAAAGTCCTCGCTCACACGCATATGCCGTCAAGATGAGAGCGCGAGTGTTCCGCAGGCGCCTCACGCCTGGAAAATACCTAGTTGTGGCCGGGGGCCTATTCCCCAGGCATTAGAAGATGCCTTGTGAGGGTGGCCCGCAACTGCCAGGGCATCGCGGAGTCGGGAAGCCCAATTACTCGTAGCCCTGGTATAAGGTGCAGGACGGAACACCTAGTTCTTTTAATGGGTATCCCTAACTGGAGAATGGCAATAGCGTAGCACCTGTTCTGACTGGGCACGCTAGTGCCACCCCCGATCTGGAGAATCCCACACTCACACGGGTCGGAGCATCCCCCTTGGCTTCTGTGCCTGTCGCGGCTTAGTCCTCAAACAGATTTCCTCAAGCCAAAAAAAGGATATGTTTGTAAGTTTTGTTAATAGTTTTGTGTTTGTGACTTTGTGTTGACTGGGAATTGTTGTGGATATATTTTCAGTTCGTGTTAGTGATGATGGATGGTTTAGGAGGGGGATTATTGTCCCTCCATTAGACGTTGGACCATGGTCTTGTCACCTATGTTATTATTTATTTATTAGTACATGAAATAGAGAGCACGAAAGTAGAGTAAACGCGGTCGAGATGCGAGCACTGCGCAAAATCTGCGGAGTGACGTTCGCGGACCGCGTTCGTAATACCGAAGTAAGAAAGAGAGTTGGTCTGAAAGAGAGTGTCGGGGTGAAGGTAAGGAAAGGAATGCTCCAGTAGTTCGGGCATGTGGAAGAATGTATGATGAAAGAATGACTAAACAGATATACAATGCAAAAGTGGATGGATGCAGAAGTCGCGGAAGGCCACGACACACCTTCCATGATCAAATTGAGCGTATACTAGCAGAAGGTGATGTCAGGAGCCTTAAGAACAGACGAGCGTGCATGACAAGAACTATGAATGTCAAAGAAGCAAGTGAGGTGTGTAAGAATAAGTCTAAATGGCGCTGTGTTGTTCGTGCCTAGCCCGCAAGGGACCTGGCATGAAGAAGTGTATGCTACTATTTTTTTTTTTATCAAGAACTCAAGTCACCCGTATATTTTACCAAACGCTAGTACAGTAACGACATTCTATTCATAATAAAAAACACAATAGAATCAACATTGTAATATAATTCGACGTACAACAACGAAATCAAGTTGTACGTTTAGTGTCAAACGATCGCTCGTGTGGGTCGCGCGCGGTTTCGCGACCGTCGTACTTATTGTAAAGTTTCTACCACAAGTGTTTGTTAATTTATGTATCAGATATAACATCATGTCGAAATTCAAGGTAAATGATTTCTTTTTTGTCCTAATATATTTTTTTATCGTTATTGTATAATTTTTAAATAATTAAAACAGCGAAATTTGTGTCGAGTTGTTTTTTTGTTATGAATGATATTTTTTGTTTATTTCATTCTTAAAAAGCACGAAAACGACTTTGAATCAAACAACATTTTACGAATTCAAATTCATATTTTTAATTCAAACTAAGTTACACTGGAGATAAACAACATAAAATCTATACATATAATAAAACTGTAGAGGTGAATTTTTGTACGACGAAAAAAATATGCTAAAAACCTAGTCAGGGGGTTGTAAGAAGTGAAATAGAACCAATTTAGATAATTTTTTTCTGTTTGTCTGTACGGGCTGGTACTGTCATCTCCGAAACGACTGGACCAATTTAAAAGAAATTTTGTATGGTGGTAGGTTATATACCTGGTCAACATATAGGATACTTTTGATCCCGAAAAATTAACGAGTTCCCGTAGGATAGTTAAAAAACCGCAGCACGCGGACGAAGTCGCGGGCATCAGCTATCAGTTCAGGAACAACCCTTTCCCTTGGTTTACCACCTACATTGCGAATTGGTGTATTAATACAGCGTGCTTATTTATTATAGCGTCTTGTATATTATATCTTATATATTATAGCGTCTGACAAGAGTAATTTATTTTATAAAAGTTTAATGATAATATTTGAGTTTTGGTCAAAATTTGCCTCGAGATTCCTTCAAGTTTTTCTCACTAAACCCGATTGCACCACTATACACCGGGTCCAATTGTAAATCTTAGCCATCCTGAGACACATTCATATCCATCATCAAAATCGGTGCACTTCAGATACACGTACAGATATACGTGTATATATATATATATATATATATATATATATATATATATATATATATATATATATGACGTCAAGTCTTGGAAATCAATTGCAGCGCCACCTACTGGGACCAATTGTTAATCCAAATCATTCGGGATTCCACTTGCACAAACACAAAACATCGGTCCAATCCTTTACGAAGAGTTCAATGACGTGCTTAAATCTTATGTAACATGGAAAACATATCCCATAATAAACAATGTAATTGCATCTTCTAAAGTTAAATTAAATAATATTTTATATTCAATATTAACTTATAACATTCATAAAAATATTACTGTACTAATACATACATACATACATAACTTCACGCTAGGTCCCTTGCGGGGTAGGCACGAACAACAGAGCGCCATACAGGCTTATTCTTACACACCTCACTTGCTTCTTTGACATTCATAGCTCTTGTCATGCACGCTCGTCTGTTCTAAAGCGTTATACAAACATGAATGAATGGTGAATAATAAGAATGAATATGAAAACCCTTAATTATCTGCCTCTGTATTATAGTACTGTGAATATGTAAGAACAAGTATAGTGACATTGTCACACTGATTTGATTCAGCAACTATCGAGTCTTTATGGATTAAACTTGGAAGAAAGATGTATTTATTATATATCGTTACTTGCATAGTTGTTCTTGTCAAATTTCTTTTAAGGTTAATAATTAATTTAGCAATGTATCCTCTTATTTCTAAACGATACAATCGCCCTTAATTGAATAATATTGTTACGAGTAACGGGACTCGAATTAAAATGCCGTTGGAATTACTATAGAATTTATTAGAATTATACAAACACGTATAACACAGGTACAAATATAACCGAACAAACGTAATGCACGATTTAATAACACGCGCAAGGTCCGTCACTAAATATATGATCGAATGTACACAAGTCTTACCTCGCGGCTAATTATCGCTCGACTCCCATATCCCTATTGGGGCATTGCTTTATACTGCACAATTATAATATGTCTCTCGGCAGCGCAGCCTCAATTTCTTAGAATCACACCTGGCTAATGACTACCATAAAAGATTACACTACACAATGGGCTTTTTCTTATAATTACACATTTTAAACACAAAGTAAACAAAAGAAGTCCAATGCCAAAAAGCTAATAAACTGCAGGTGTGAATTGGTCTTTGTCGGTCGTAACAATATTTTTGTTATATTAATCTTCATTTGTTCTGTGATTAGTGCCTGTTTTGTGTAGTTTTCTTCTAGCAGCTTCAAGAACGAATTTAAAAACCTTACAAACAACATAACAAATTAACTTCTTTACGCCGACAAAAACTATATAAGTAGAAACTGAAATCTACATCAACTATATAAATATAATACGTGCATTTAAGTAAAAAAACATGGAAAATATCATAGAAACATACATTCAGATCACTCATAAAATATTTAAATACAATATAAGACATACTAATTAAATTATTATTCGAGCACCTAGAACACAAAAATACGGCAAAATAAATATTTTATGCGAAGGAAAATACAATAAATTACCAAATGAAGTAAAAGTGTGTAGAAATGTAAATTTCTATAAAAGCAAATTGAAAAACTATATTTCAAAAAATTTATATAAAACAAATATTTACAGGGGACTACTCAGAAAATCTAATTATTATGTTGCTCTATTCACCTATTTATTATTATTATTTTTTATCTATGTCTACTCTCTCTTAGATTTATAGGGCTTATGTTAGAATATATTATTTTGTATCTCATATAAGTGAACTGTAATGTTCTTTTGAGAAGAAAGCTCTTTAAACCCATCTAGCCAATACAACAGGCGGCCTTATCGCTCAAAGCGATCTTTTCCAGGCAACCTTAACTTTGTGTCCCAGCAATACCGCGGGAATTTCAAGTCAAGCGTGGACGAAGTCACGGGCATAGTTTATAATAAAACTAGTTGTAAGCGTTCATGTTTTTGTTAATACATTAGTTTTGTTTTGCAACAGTGCACGTGCTTAATAAGTTCTTGGTCGGCCGAAGCGGTCTGTATCACGTAAACTCACGGTTTTTGATTGCGTTGCGTAAACTAATCTGATTTCCATGCGATTTTCTCACGTATTTAATATTCTGACATTGTTAGATGATCAGCCTTTTATAATAATAATTATAATTCCACTTTCAAGGTTCCGTAGCGAAGTTTTTAAATTTTATATTATATATATATAATACATAATAGTTCTTGGTTTGGTATCTGAGTACAGACCCGCGGTCAGCAACAGCCAATATTGTTAAGTCTGTATTGGCCACCATGAATACATTCTTCGCATTTGATATTCCTCTCGTGAACCACACTATAAAAAAACTTGACCCAAGACCGTCGGTGTAATTACTACTATTATACTAGGATATGCTCGCGACTTCGTCCACGCTTGTCTTGAAATTCCCGGGACTCAAAAGTATCGCAGCAATTAAAAAAAAATTTTAAGTTATGCATCCGAACAACTTCAAACCGCTCCCGGGAAAATTCCCGCGGGATTCCCGGTATAAGAATATCACATTTTATTACCTTAAATTTGAGCATTAAAAATCACATCGGAATTCGATTTTTTTATCTGGCCATTTTAAATCTTTAACAGATAAATTCCCAAGGTATTCTCAGTATAGAAAGTAGTGCAGCATTTAAGTGTAAGAACTAGCTGTTGATCATCGGAAACCCATCGGCCCAGTAGTTTTTACGTGAATCCCGAACAAACAGACAAAAAATAGAAAAAAAATGAACCGTGTTCTCCACCTGTCGAGGGGTTGTTTTGTCACCCCTTACGAAAGGCCGCCCAACGCCGTTGAGCGCAACTTCCG
The DNA here is from genome assembly GCA_012273795.1 of Dendrolimus punctatus. Lineage (NCBI taxonomy): Eukaryota > Metazoa > Arthropoda > Insecta > Lepidoptera > Lasiocampidae > Dendrolimus > Dendrolimus punctatus. Next base: position 3,737,476 of record CM022530.1, on the reverse strand, counting down.
ATCGATGAGTGGGGAGCGTTATTTGAAGAAACAACACGCCCAACGTCAGTTTTCCACGACATTTTCCTTAATCGCTTCACGCTCTTTCGGAATTAAATTTGCATAATATGATCCAGTAATCGTAATGACATTTTGGCATGAAATCAATACAAAGGATTCCTTCACCAAACATTGAGGCCATAACTTTGCTAGCGGCAGAAGCAACTCAAAATTTCTTAACGGATGGAGAGAATGGTCGTTTCCAAGACATGCTTTGTCTCTTGGTTTCAAGATCGAATGATGGACCCACGTTTCATCCGTGACAAGGTGATGGCAAAAGTTATCCGAATCTCGCTGGAACATTTCGAGATTACGCTTAGAAATTTCCAAACGTCGCTTTTTGTTTTCTTTGATTAAGATTTGTAGCACCCATGTGCCGACACTTATTGAACAACAGTGAATCAATTAAAATGGATTGAACGCTACCAAAATATATCTTTAGGATATCAGCTATATATTTTATAGTTATTATTCTGTCTTCCAAAACAAGATATTCAACATTTTTGACATTTTCTTCCATAACAGAGGTTGAAGGCCGCCCGGAACGCGGGTCATCTTTACAACTTGATCTATCTCTTTAAAATTCAACCACCCACTATGCAACCGTAGAATAGGGTACAGCATCGCTCCCTAAGGTCTGCTGAACGTCCGAAAAAAAATCTGTCGTAGACATTTTTTTCAAGCCGAAATATTTTATCAACACATGTAACTCCCCTTTTATCCATAATTTTGCGTTTTTAACAACTCGTTGCACAAAACGATTTATTATGTGCGAAAGAAATCACAAAAACAAATGAAAGTCGACTTATAAATATTGTGTGATTGGCACTTTTTAATTTAAATATCGACCTTCTCCCAATCCCAAAAAGGTTTTATATATATGCACTTTTAAGAATTTTTTGAATCACCCTCGTAGTACAATTGGTTAAAATATAGTACGATACTGTATACTATATAGTACGGTGGGCAACTCTAGTATCAATTCTAATTGATTTGGAAAAAATAGAGAGAAGAAAGGAAGAGTTTGACGATTGATTTCATTAAACTCACTTACATACATAATCCGCTGGCTCGACCCAAACTGGGTCTTGACCTCCGAAACGATAACATGGCATTTTTACCTGTACTGCGTAGTTCATTGCCAATTATCGTCTCGTAGCTCCGACAGGTAAGCCTCCACTCTGTTTTTCTAGCGATATTAGAGATGGACGATCTACCGACCGTCCCGAATTGTGGGAATTATAATACCAAAATATGCTTCTCCGAACAACATACCACGGGGTATACGGATAAATTGGATAGCTAGCCTATTGAGAGCAAAGACATTTAAAATAGTAATAAGTACATCGATGAAAAAAACACTGTTCACTTCTATACGATCAGTTTTAATTGCCACAATGAACTTGGCAACTGAGCTATAATTATGTGCTTTATTTCTTCGTGACACACGTCCGTATAGTAAATAGTTTTCGGTGTGTTTGGCGTTTTCCTCGACGCTGTCGCTGTATTTACTACGCAGATTAGTAAGATTTTGCAGTGAAACATCTTTAGAATCGTTGTGATTTGAAACTCGATGAAACGAAAAAGCGACACTCAAAAGAGACAAGCACATAAATCTATAGGACTAAGCCTGCAAGAGAATTAGATAGAATACATTACGTTTAATAATTTAAACACTATGCGTATACGAGTTGGAGACGTTTTGAAGTTTTTCTCCAATACTTCAAATTTCGTGCTTTAAATGAAATTTAGAATACTTCCTACCCCTGGTCACACTTTCTTTTACTTCTACTGCGCGTGAACGCACACTCACACACAATTTTTTTCTTTATTTAAATTCACCAATTTCACCAATGTCACTATGTGAAGCATAATTATGTTTTAACTCCTTACCTTTTTTTATTTATTTATTCAACAAACATCTTACAGCTTTACACTATGCGTTACAAAACATGATTAATTTTAAAAACAGCACATGAGCCAATAATGGATCTTACTTTGTAGGCCAAACAAACTAGACCACCCTGAGGCACCACACTGGGTCACCACCCTGGGGCCGATCACAGCATCCCAAACCATACTACATAACAGAAAGCTTGTGTACAAAATTTACCATGCCAGGAATCAAACCCGGAACCTATGCGCTGCAGTGAGGTAAGTCGGCAAAGGCTTAGTTCACTCAACCATAGAAGCCACTAAGAAAATAATAAACACTAGGTTTTTCTTAAAATTTATATTACAACAATTACGAGTCAACTTCGACATTCGCTCAGCCGTTATCACTGCATTCCTATTATCAGAAATTTTACGACCCCCCTAAATTTTAGCTGTTATAATTTTTTCCTTCAATTTAATTCCTCACCGGATTCAAATAATGTAGATTACTATAGATTTCCCAACGCTGTGGATGTGATTATAAAATCTATTAGACCTGCGTGAACGACGTCGCGGGCACAGCTAGTTTAAAATAAAATTAGTTTTGTAATAAACACGAAGTCATGTTTATCTAGAAATCCCATTAGCGTTAGCCAAACTAACTTAGAAAGGCGTGGCTTAATGGCACGGGGACAGAAATTAGGTTAATATACCACAAGACGCAGACATCTTGGTCTTAGTATAGATATATAAATTGGACCCACTTATGCAAAACAGAACCAATCCACAAACATGCCAAAATTAGGTTAATGATGCAGAAGGCTTTCAAAATGCACCTTCTATCGACTCAATAAGAATCATAACAAGATCTGATAACAGCATAACAGCCAAATTTCATGATTATATACATCAATAATGGGAACATACATAAAAAATACGATACTAATCGACAGCTTTTTTCTTTTTGAAGGTGGTTCAAAAACATTTTATTTTGATGAATCAGCATCATCAGATCAGTAAAGTGCGTCCTACCCATAATGACGTACGGTGCCGAGACGTGGACACTGACAGCGGGACTGGTCCACAAATTCAAAGTCGCTCAACGGGTTATGGAGCGAGCTATGTTAGGTGTTTCTCTTATGGATAAAATCAGAAATGAGGACATCCGTAAGAGAACTAAGGTAACCAACATAGCTCGCAAAATTAGCAAGTTGAAGTGGCAGTGGGCCGGTCACGTCTGCCGCAGGACCGACGGCCGATGGAGCAAACGAGTCCTGGAGTGGAGACCACGTCTCGGTAAACGTAGCGTAGGACGCCCGCCAGCCCGATGGACTGACGACCTGCGCAAGATCGCCGGCAGGGGCTGGATGCGGAAGACAGGAGACCGGGATATGTGGCGCGTACTTGGGGAGGCCTACGTCCAGCAGTGGACTGAATTTGGCTGAAGATGATGATGATGATGAGATCAGTAAAGATGGAGTCTCAGAGACAAAAAGTTTCGGGACCATTGATACATAGTATACTTATAAATTTACTGTCTGGTGTAACATTTTGACTGATTTAGTTTAACACTACGTATGTTGTTTAATACTAAGAGGTATTTGAAAATATTTTATAGCGACTTCCTGACCGATATTGGACTGAGTCAAATCACTGAGCCGTATCATGAATGGCTTAATTAGGTCTATTTGGCCGATGAGCGACATTGTAATGCATATCGGATAGCAATAAAAGTGACATTGAATACGAGATGCGCCTGCCATTAATAATTGTATACGAATCTGATTAGACGCTCCGACCAATTGTTTGAGTATAGTCGAGTTTTTGGATCTTCATTGCCGTCTGTTCTCAGTTTATTGAGGCAAATATTTTAGGATCCTCTAGCTATTTGGTCTGAATGCCTCCAGATTGAGGTTTAAATGTTTTTTTGTGAAATGGCAAATAAGTACCCAATGCAAAATTATCTATAATATTGTTAGCTGACCCTGTCACGCGTTGCTGTGGCTGAGTTACTTCCCGTTAAAAAAAAATGTAAAGTCGTGGCAGCGTAATGGTTATCCCACGCGCCCCTAAGTCGAAGGGTGCGGGTTCGATCCTGACCGGAACGCATGCATCTCTTAGTCAGTTTTCTGATCTAATGTGCATATTGTTACAATTACCACGTGCTAACAACGGTGAAGGAAAACATCGTGATGCAACCTGCACATCGAGATAACCGATGTGTCAAACCTGCAAGCCGCCTTGGACAAGCGTGGCGGGTATACTGTCCGTCCCCCCTATAATGGGAGGCCCGAGCCCAGCAGTGGGACATTTATGGGCTGATATTAAAAAAAAATGATAACAAATAAGTTGGGACACCTACCCACGCAAGCCCCCCAAAAGTCTGGGCTATTTTCATAGCCCTTGGTCCTAGAGAGAGAAATACAAGATATAGTAATACATAATCGTCAGACAAAAACATATATTATATATCCCCAAATTGAGCAACTTACGCTTGTGCTACGGGCAATATGCAACGGATTACTCTCAGGCCAATCCCAGACCACAGTAAATAACGGTGAAAATTAGTTCTGAATATCCGTTAACCAATTTTTGAAATATGAGTGACTTTTTTTTTTTTTTAGTTTATGGCTTCAACGCATTCAGCATTGATTTTGCCATCGTCACAGTTTAGGTTAGAAACGACAGGTGAGTAAAGAGGCATTATTATGCTTATATAGGAGAAATTTGGTCGGTATTCATGGTGTTTCGGTTAACCTGTGAACAATACAGATATATGTTAGAGTATAAATATATATTATAGATAGATATTATTAATAGATAGAAATTTGCTTAATATATATACGTGTTCTTTATTAGATAGGGTTAGAAGTTCAGATTGACAGGACGGGGGGAAGTCTTTGGGAAGGATTTCATACAGAGGGGAAACAATATTTGGGCATTCTAAAAAAATATGTTGCAATGTCCCTTCAGCCATACCGCACTCGCACAAAGAGTGATCGCAGATTCTTATTTTAGCAAGAAAAACCGGTGAGGAACAGTGGCCAAGACGCAGACGTATTAGAGTGACTTTAAATTAAATGAAATTCTATGGTTCCGTAGACAATTTGCGAAAATAATTGACATTTGTGTCTCATCTACGGGACACTTTTTAGCGCGAACTGTCACGCACGTGGCCAATTTATTTTTTCATTCCATTCCATTCCGTTGCCGAACGACTCAAATAGCGGATATTCAACAATCTATGTAATTCTTCATAATTTGCGGATTTTTTTTAAATCGCCACCATCGCCATATGTCAAGAGCTCTTTTTAGCTCTTTTATTTTATTTATGTTCTTTTATTATATACTGTTTTGAGTGATAGTTAAATGTTCTTTATTGTAGTGTGTTTTCTTCTCTTTATTTTTATCGTTTCTCTCATCTTATACTTAATACATTTTCTTACAATCTATTAGTTTGCGGATTGTCATGCAATTAGTCAATTTATTTCATATTAACAGTGTTTTTACTCGAAATAATTTCTGCTAAACAAACGTGTTTTAAAGGTCATTTGAAATCACGTTATAAATGTATTTGTTTTAATTTTTCATTTTTACCAGTATTTGTAATTAGCGATCACCTTTCAGTTACCGCGAACACGGATTCAAGGCTACAGAAAACTGTTCTGTGAGCAAATCTAAGAATAAAGAGTTTAATTCATAAGTGTTTAACTTTAACAGATATGGTTAAATGATCTATTAATTATTTTCTACTTTTTGTCTTTAATTGTGATTGTAAGAATAAGCGAATAAGTCGTGGTAGCTTAGTGGTTAGCGCAAGTATCCCAAACTTATAAGGTGTGGGTTCAAATCCCGGTCGGCTTTAATATGCATATTGCTACAGTTACCACGTGTTGACGGTTAAGACAGGTGTTTCTATCTGTGCAGGAACAGAGAAAAAATACAATCTCCTGCGGCCGGGTGGCCTGTCGTAATAGGCGACAAGCAACCCACAGCCAGGTTGTAGGACATTTGCCCGATTGGATGGCTACCACCCCTGGTCTAAAGTATGTCGCTATGACAAACTTCAGTTGTGTTCCGGAATTAGTGAAGAGGTTAGACTGGAACTTGTTCGCTAATTAAGAGACCAGCAGCGCATTTGTAGCACCTTTAGTGTTGCAAATGTCCTAAGGCGATGGTAACCGCTTTCCATCAAGTGGGCCGCCTGCCTGTTTGCTGAACTCCTGCAATAAAAAATAAAATAAAGAATAAAAAAGTTCATTATGAAACCTGCACGTCGACATAACAGATGTGTTAATTCCATCAACCGATCTTACAAGCATAGCAGACACATATACAACTATTGTATATCACTAAATTAAGCAAGTGTCGCTTGTGTTATAGGTAATATACAACAGATCGATCCAAGACACCTAGACCATAGTAAATAAAGGAGAAAATTCGTTTCCGATATTTACTATGCTAGGAATTGAATCCGCAGACGCGTTGCAGTGAGGTGGGCCGGTAAAGGCTTAGCCCGCTCAACCACCAATACCAACAATATGATATTAGTCAACATTTGGAAAATACCTATTCATTATACTGGCCAATCTGTCTATCTACGTCTGACCTAGAAAGTTCTTTATCAGGTCAAATTAATATTTCTTATTGCCACGAATTCTGTCGTATAAACATGAATTTATTTTTACGTTCCATACATGTTACGGTAGTTAACATTGTTATTATTCCGGTAATATTAAATCAAGTTGCGTCAATAAACCTCCGTTATTCGACAGACATCGCCTGACAATCAGATGTCATACTTATGTATTCTAATTACGACGGTACTAATGGCACTGTAGTTGAAGATATTTGCACAAATGCGGTGTTGATCCCTAGGGCGCGTCCCCACTATGTCGTAACGATTAATTTATCATTGGGCGACTGTCGTCTCTAGCTGTTCCCATTATAACGATTGTTTTTCGTCCACATTTTTTATTGTTTAACGACTATCGTATCTAGCTGTTCCCATTGGATCGCAATCACGTGGCTACGATATATTTGCCGTCACGATGTAGTCGTAACGATCTTTTATTGTTTTACGACTGTCGTGCTAGCCGTTCTCACTGTCATGACAATCTGTCGTCACTGCAAAAAATGTCGTAGACGATAGTTAGTCGTGTCGTTCTATATGTGAACACCTCCATTTAAATATATAAGCTACGATACTTAAAACTACACGATTATCTGTCGTCGCGACATAGTGGGAACGCGCCCTAAAGGGAGACTGAAACTGAAACTGTCTACTAATGCCGGAATACAACTCAAGTTTGTTACAGCGGCAAACTCTAGGCCAGGAGAGGTAGCGATCCAGACGGGCTAATGCTTTACCTGGCTGTGGGTCATTTGGTCGCTTCCTACGACAAGCCTCTAGGCCGTAAGGGATTGTATTCTTTCTCCGTTTCTGCACGGATAAAGGATAAGTTGAATAATGGAACCTCCTTGGGAGATCTTGTGATCGGTACGTTTGTGTAAACAGTCATTAATTATTTGGGCAGAGTTTCCCCTTTATTGTCCAGCCTTTGGTGTGACTATTCACACCACACAGTAAGCAATGAACACCGTCTACACGCCTCACCGCCTTTTTATACGAAAATACTACGAAACTACCCTACAAAATAATAATATTACAACATTTCTATAAACAGCAAATATATCATAGTGTTGCCAGGATCATATTATTATCTATGACGATTGTCTATGTGATATTAATATACTCTACGATCATTTGTCTCACTTTTATGTTCTAGAGAGAATGAGTTGAGAGTTATAATTTTCACCCCGCACAAGTGTCGCCATTTTCATATTAGAAATGTGAAATTTATGTTTGTTTCATTTTCTACTGTATACTGTTTTCTCGCAAATCTGTTGTAAAACTTTGTATGGCACGAATAAATTTATTCACATCAATTAATTTATTCATCACATATATTAATTTGCACCAAACTTCAGTATTGTTTTCCTTTGTTGATATCTTGCAGTGTACCAGGACTACATAATGCAATGGCTGTCGCGTCCTTAATCGTGACGCGCATTTCAAAACTTCAACACCTATTGTTTCTCATAGAATTAACTGATAAACTTGTTCTCTATATAGTAGGAAGGAAGGAAAATACTAGTAAGTCAGGCTAACGTAGTAAATTGCAGTCACAATGACTCATTGACTTAATATTTGATATACTTAGATTGCGTGTTAATAATTATTACACTAAAGTTTATGATGGGGCTTACATTGAAATAATTTTTTTTTCTAATATTTTTAACACTGAAACAATTAAGCATTAAGTTTTTACACGCAAGGTTATTATTTGATTAAAATTTATAATGGATATTAACATAATCAAAATATTTAAAAATATAGTATAATAAAATTAGAAATAAATTATCAACTAAAAAAATTAAATAAAACAACTCGAATAGACTATACACGCATAAACGACAAAGATTACGGTGCATTTTTTAAAATTTCTTGTCTGTTTGTGTTTTGTTCGGGATTCACGTAAAAACTACTAGATAGATTTTTATGTGGTTTTCGCTAACCGACAGCAAACGCTTTTACTTAAAATTTGCTTTACTTATTATATTTTAAATTGGGAATACCGCGGGAATTTTTTGGAATTTGGGAATTTAATGTCAGGCTTAAAAAAAACTAATTCCAATGTGATTTTTCACTGTTCGATAGCAATTAACAATGTAATAAATGTGTGATAGTTTTATCCCGGGACTCCTACGGGAATTTTCTCGGGAGCGCTTTGTAGTTGTTTAGGTGTGCAAAAATTAGTTTATTCCGAGACAGTTTCCCTAAAACGACAGCTTAGGTTCTTTTTTAAATATTATGATATTTTATTTCCCGGGAATCCCGCGGGAATGCGGGTATAATCTGTGCATAATATATAGAATCTTAGCAAATGTAAGAATCATACAATCATTTACGTATATACAACATTATGGCCGATTCCAATTTAATTTATTCCTGACACAGCTTGGCTTGAAGAGATCACTTTCTTTTTTCTGTCTAGGGAAGGTTATATATCTACGCCTTATATAGTACAAAATATTCTTAACTACCCACATTTACTACACTACGCATTTAATTACCTGACCATTGGAAGAAACTTGTACTTTACTTGTGTGGGGTTTATGTTGAATTTTAACCAAATAGTACAGCAATTGAATTTGTTGTAAGATAATATATGATCCGGCTTATAATGGTATATAGTCGGATTTAGTCCAGGATACGCCCTATTGGGTACATCGAAGTAGCACGCATAATCGTCGTAGGGCGCGCCCGTGCTCACTGAATTGATCTCAATCGTGTTACCACGCGATCACTGGTAATCTCCATTGAGCATTTAAAACAATGATGGTACAAAGCTACTTTTGATACTGGGTTACTGTATATTACTGCCTTTTTTACTGCTGGAAAACAGCAGGCAACATCAAAGTATCAAGATTTGGGAACCGTTTCTATCCGTACTGGAACGTAATACTATTTCCTGCAGCCGGACGCCCTGTAGTAAGAGACGACAAAACAACCCACAGCGAGATGGTTAATACCTCTGGTCTAGAGTATACCGCTATAATAACCTTAGGTTGTGTTCGAACATTAGTGCCCAGGATTCAGTTGCTCCTTCAAGTCCGGGCAGCACATTAGCAGCACCTCTGCTATTGCTGATGTCTAGACGCGACGGTAACCACTTTCCAACATAGTTGGGCCGACAGCCAGTCTCCTGTGCTTCAGCAATAAAAAAATCTAGCACTTTCCGAGCAAAATAGACGTGACATACAAAGATAGACAGAAATCTTGAGGGTACCAAGTCCTAAAAATACAGAAACTAAAGAAGATCACGGCTGCAAGAGACATATTATACTCGTATTAATAAAATCTCGACCATGCAACGGAAAGAGCTATGTAGGATGACAACCTACTCGTTTTTAATAGGTCAATGACATCCTGAGCCCATAATTCTGCCCACTGTAATAAATACTGTTACGAGCTACAGGACTCGAATTAAAATACCGTTGGAATTACTATACAATTTATTACAACTGTACAAACACGTATAAAACAGGTACAAATATAACTGGATACAACCAGTACAAACTGCACGATTCAATAATACGCGCAAAGTCGTCACTATATCACTTATCGAATATACATGTCTTGTTTTGATCGTGGTTCTCGCCTGCCTCACCCCTCCGTTCGGGCATTGTTTTATACTCATTTATATAAATAAAATATGCATCGATGCAAATCAATAACAACAAAAATTTGTTCGACGCACATATCTAATGACGGCCATAAAACAAGTACAATAACAATATATACCCTGACAGGCGGTAGCCTATCGGCTTCATCGACCGCTGACGACATCATGCTCCTATTGCTTGGGCGGTTTGTAACATGCCCCACGCGAGCATAGGTGTCGGCGTCCGAAAGTCCAAGCTGGGTGACAAATGTCACTGGGCGCTGGTAATTAACCACTACCTCAGGTTGACCGTCTGCCGGACTGTTGACCTCATATAATAAAAAAAAGTCTACACATTTTTTTATATTATATTAGATAATAACATAGATTAGTTAGTTAACGAAATTTAAAATATATAAATAAATAATAGATAGAATTATTATTTAATTATGTTTTTGTAAATAAATAAATAAATAAGGGAGCGGAAAGTCAAACGTTACAACGTTAGCCTTATTAATTTTGTACGATTATACCTATTTATGACGTCATGTAGTAAAGAGTCAAATAATGCTAATTTATTTTTTGGAAGGTAATTAAAGTGATTGATATCATAGATATTTTAATGGTTTCATCATAAGATGTTATGCCATTTCTTTACATGCGTTCCCATCCCTATTTAAGAAAATAAATAAAAGGGCCCATCCACGGTCCTGCATTACACTCCGCCTAGCAGATTACCGCGCAATGCAGAACCATGAATGCTGTTGCAGCTTGCATTGCGACCGATAACACCCAAACTGCCGCTTCAGTTCTGCAAGCTCAACCCACTGTAGGACAAAAATGCAGCATCGTGAATGGGCCCCTAAGTACACATTTAAAATCCAAGACTGTAGTACTTTAATTTTGATATTACATCGTAAACTATTTAAATGAAAAAAGCGGAACTATTCATGAATAGTAATAAATAATATTGAAATGTAATAATGAACAAATCTTTATAGCCTATTGTATTAAACAAATAACTGCAATCATACTCATTTATAAATCGCCAATCGAATCCTTTTTATTGACTTGTATATTTACAATAATGAGGTTTGAACAGATGTCTTGATTATCACGTACATTCGTACCTCACACACTTCAAACGTGTTTCCTAATGGAAAAAGTTAATCTTGTGGAAGATTTTTCTTCTTTGGTTTCTTATCTATAAACAGTATAATCGTAGTACAAATTAAACTTTTATACATAATGTATTGTAATATAACAGAATTTATACACGACGATGAGTAAGTAAATCAGCACCAGGCGAAGTTTGGCTTTTATTATATTCGATCTGCATTAGATTCTACACGGGTAATCAAAAAATGTGAGTTTCGAAGAGCCTCATATTATAGCGCTCTGGGAAAACCGCAGGAGGGAGGAATTCACTCTATAACTTGCACACATGGCATGAAGGAGCGTGCACCATGTAGTGCAGTGGTTCCCAAAGAGGGCGATAACGCCCCCTTGTGGGCGCTGCAGGTCTAAAAGGAGGCGGTAAGAGACCCAGAAAAAACCATTTTTTTCTGGGTCTCTTACCGCAGGTGTAGCCTATTGCGCTTAGGTCTCAAGTTAACTCTTGCGGGCTATAGGAAAAGTCTCGTTTTGAATGAATGTTTAATCTCCGCTAATGTAGCTTTCAATAATCAATTAATTTCATTTGACGTTATAGTGTTTTTTAAGTAGGTGGAAAAATGGGGGCGCTAAAAATAATTTATTCTCATAAGTGGGTGGTATACAAATTTAGTTTGGGAACCACTGATGTAGTGGATGACTTCCAAGTGTTTATGAAGTGTGGATGAACTCGCAATAGCCGGCAAGTGGTACAATGATAGAATGGCGATGTACTACACTCTGATTTTAACCAAAATGCTGAGAAGATATGTGAACATAACAGCAACTACATTGTCGGATATGATGCTAAAGAATGAAGAAAATTGGGACAATTTCAATAGCATGATGGCCGAAATTATGGCCAAAAAGGCTCTTGACAAATATGAAAGGAAAAACTCCCTCTCTTGCCGCTGTAGTGGCGTAATACCTAACGGTATACCAACCACTGCAGTGCGCGTTATAAATTAAAAAAGAATGGTGACGTAAACACCAAATCAAGTAGCTCATCAGAGTTCTATTTAAGTCAAATCAAATCAAATCAAATACCGATTTGATTTGATTTACCTACTACTAGTTCTTACTAATGTTATTTTATTTTATTTGATAACGTGAGGATATACCTTTCGTCAGCTATGACAAAGTATCTGAATTAGTTCAGGGAAAACTGCCCATTTTATGGCCTCAATTTAAAAATCAAGATCCATTCACTCACTTATTATCCAAATTCCAACTTTACAGACATGAAATAAGGTTGGATATCCAATGCCATGAAATTAAATCTAATAAAATACCACTCGAGCACATAATTTATATCGTGTCTTTTGCTATGTACAGATAGAGTAAGAATGGATCAGGATGTAAATCTACTTATATGATATGAAATGTGGTGTTATGATTTGTAATTTTAGAACAGGGGGCTAAAGTGACCGCTTTTATTTATTACCACACGACCTACTCGTCTCTTAAGGGAGACTGGAACCTGGTCAATAATCCGGAACAGAAATCAAAATTGTTATGGCGGCATACTCTATACCAGGGGTGGTAGCCATCCAGTCGGGCAAATACCCTTTCACCTAGCTGTGGGTTGTTTCGTCGCCTCTTACAACAGGCCGCCCGGCTGCAGGAAATTGTATTCTTTCTTCGTTTCTGTAGGGATAAAATTTCATACTAAAAATTCATTACCCTGTTGAAAATGATTTTGATTTTACAAACTGTAATCTTTGTTACCTATTCAACGTGGACAAAGTCGCGGACAAATGCTAGTTGTATCCTAATAAAATTGGCACATACCTTAGTAGGTGCATAGTTCCATAAGTACGTATCGACCTTCCATCTCCACAATTTATGTATACGAGTGAATCAAACAGGGGAGGGCGATTGTAGGTTCAAGGTGCGATAGGGGAGCGGATAGTTAAGTCAATTCAGTTACTTTTTACAGGTACGGAACATGACGTCCTAAGTAGGTACAAGTAAATGAAGTGACTTACTTATTCCGTTGGCTCAGCGACCCAAAGTGGGTCTTGGCCTCCGAAACGAGAGCATGCAACTTTTCTCTGTCCCAACCAGCCGTCCCAAATATGCTTTCCTCACGCTGCCATCCTCTCCCATCCGTTCTACGTGCCAGAGCCAGCGGAGGCGGTGAGCTTTTATTTGTCGTATTATGTTAGGATCGGCCACGAGATTCTCAGTTTCGAGGTTGGTCCGGACCCTCCAGCTACCATCTTCTCTGTTTGGGTCCAAAATGAAGTAAAACAGCGCATAATTATTTTTTGTTTAAAAAGTAATTAAAATTATTTCTATGATGATATTGTGAATGCCAATTAATTTATACTGAGACGGTTTAAAAATAATGTTAAAAAATTACATCAAATTTAAAGAAGATATTGCTTTATCAAAGAATATAATGACACCCTGATAATATATTCTTTGATTGTAAATGATAATGTCTGTGATGCCGGTGTCTATCTTTACTTTGAATAAAGTGCGTAATGGCTTGCAACGAATATTCACTAGGTTTTATTTATAACGATAAGTAAGTTATACCGAATAAAATAGTTGTTGAAATTCCAGGGGTCCAAACCTTATTGGGCATTTACCTCCTTTATTTTCCATTCCGTTTTAATAAATTTTAAATAGTCTTTCTTTGGTTCTTTTGTTTTTTCTTCTTCTGGGCAATTCATTTATTATAGTATCACCATATAAGATATTTTCGATTTTTTTATATAATCAATATGCATTACACTATATACATACAAACTTCGGGGCGTACAGAGATATTTCTCTATAAAATATGGCGAAAAATAACATGGGTTTTCAATAAATAAATTCAGTAAGTACGAATTTCAGGAAATGGAAACGTAGTTGTGACTTAGTATTTATGACTGATTTTATTTTAAAAAGTTATAATTTTTTGGTCATATCAAGATTTAGGTCAGCTTATCCACGCGTGCGTGATCCACACTATGTACACGGCTTTATCTCACTCCGGTCTCGGTCTGGTCCTACTCTCAAACGCTTTTCGTCGTTCGTCGTTCGTCTGATCAGTCCAAAGGATTCAATGACATTTTAGATAGAAGAAAAAAGAACTTCTTTTTAACTGCAACATAACAATATAATAAATGAAACATAACATGGGAAAAGCACTTAATTATAAAAGAAAGTTCAAAAAGCGAAAATGAACAACGAAAGACGCTTGGGATTAAAGTCTCTAAATTTACCTAAACAAGAAAGAAACACAGTATTCTCACTGTCGTATCGCGCTATTTTCTTTTCAATATCGAATTGGTACCGACCAGTTCGACGAAAATAATATTTCACTGAGGCAAGATCGCACTTCTCATGACTTGTACCGACAGTGTGAACACGCTTTTAATTCAACTCCAGAGTAGAAATCGGACCGCAACCGGAACAAGATTGAACCGTGAACAGCAACGTAGTGTGAACGCAGCCTAAAATTCATAAGATTCTGCGTCCATTTAGAGTCGTCGACAAACCTGCAACACCTTGTAACTATGTCATTAACAAACAAAATATTTTCAATAAGTAATGAGAACACGTAAATTGCTGTAATGTAAATTATTTTAGGTATTACTATTCATAAGAGGCGGAAATTTCATTAGCCACGCTTTCTTGCTTCATTTTCAATCAATATACTAATGTAATAAATAACACAGTATTTTATTATACATGCAATAGTAAAAAGTACTTATTAAGTACTTTTATAAAGATTATGTAATTCTTACGACTTCGTTTAAAAATGAACTCTAAATCCTATAGGAATTTATCTTTTGAGGTTAATGATATGGTATAGGCATGATTAAGTATGCTATGTTTATACCTGGTGTTTTAAGAACGTTACGAAAACCTAATGATTTAACAGAACGTTTAAACACTAATTTGACACATCTAAAAAAATCCTAGGAATTATTATCGCCTAGTAAAAACTAGGACCCTGAAAATTTCCTAAATCTTAAACTCAAACATTCAAAATATTCTGAAGAAACTTCTTGAGAACCATTGTGATTTGAAACTCGATGAAACGAAAGAGCGATACTAAAAATATATAAACACATAAATCTCTAGGACTAAGCCTGGGTGAGAATGAGATTAAATACATTATATTTAATCATCTATATACACTTTGCTTGTACAGGACTGAGTTGGAAAGGTTTTGAAGTTTTTCGTTAATACTTCAAATTTCGTATTTTAAAGCTGAAATATATTACCCATATATAATGTATGAAATGTGACGCCACGAAATTTATAATCCCCCACTACTTGTCACACTGTGTTTCACTTCAACTGCGCGTGAAGTGCACATATACATTTTTTTTATTCAAATAAAGTGTCATTGGAGAACATCCTTTGAAGGTCGTACAGATAAGTTAAAAAATGCGACTACGGCCTAATCTGTGTACAGAAACTGGCGAAAAACTACCCAAAAGCACCAGTTTAGTATTCTTATTTTTTCTCTTTTAGTTAGTTAGAGTGAGAGCAAGTTTGGACGCTTCTTTAAGAACCTTAAAAAAGCCTACAAACTTACTGTAACTCAATATGAATAAGATCGACTGTATAAACTAAACCCTGAATACAGATTTATATAGGTAGATATATAATAAACGGATTTTAAAAAATTAACTAAAATAAGTATGTGTTTGAATAAGTTTTATTAGCAACTGACGGCATATCGATTAAACGCATTTGAGTGAAGGGTTTTGTTTTATACTTTTGGCTAATCTCTCACTCAGCAGAAAGGTTTCTCACACAAATATTATACGTACCTGGTACTTATAGGTAGTGAAACATGAACGTTGTCGGTTACCCAAGTGCATCCTGAATAGGTCAGACGTCGGACCATTAAGTTATTGGTTTCTACCAACCCACGTGCGGGGCCAGTAATTGCATTTTCGTAATAGAACCTGGTTGCAATTTTTCATTGTTAATGTTTTCGTTTGCAAATTACTTTTAAATTGAACTAGCAATGCTAAGGTCCGCATATAAATACATACATACATAACTTCACGCCAGGTCCCTTGCGGGGTAGGCACGAACAACAGAGCGCCATACAGGCTTATTCTTACACACCTCACTTGCTTCTTTGACATTCATAGCTCTTTTCATGCACGCTCGTCTGTTCTTAAGGCTCCTGACATCACCTTCTGCTAATGCAAGATGATTTGATCATGGAAGGTGTGTCGTGGCCTTCCGCGACTTCTGCATCCATCCACTTTTGCATTGTATATCTGTTTAGTCATTCTTTCATATAAATAATTAACAGAAAATACGTATTATGGTTTTATACGTAAAACATTTTTTCATTAGTGTAATATTAACATAATTTTTTTTACAAGATTTTATTTAACTTGCAATGGATGTACCTATGAATATAAGTTCGGGTGCAATCTTACAAAGTTAAATTTGAACAACTTCCCGATTTCCGCTTGAGCTGAAATTTTGCACGCATATGTATATCGCGTGACAATGCAATAATACGGACCATGGAGCTGATCTGATAATGGAGTCGGAAGGTGGCCATAGGAACTCCTGTACTAAACAAGATAGACCCGTCGTGTTTGAGCTCGTTTTACTTGTCTTACCTCTCTAAGCACAGCACTCTGCTGCTACATGATTTCAAAAGCTTTTATTAAAAAACCTTTTTAAATAAGCTTATTATTGCCTGAGTTCTGCACACAGCCAGACGGACCCTGTTAAAAAGCGGTTACAATTCCCTATGGACATTTGTAACACCAAAGGTTTTACTTTAAAGGGAGACTTGGCCACCAATGCCGGAACACAACTCAAGGTTGTTATGGCGTCATACTCTAGACCAGCGGTGGTAGCCATATAGACGGGCTAATACCCTACTACCTGGCTGTGGGATGTCTTGCCGCCTCTTACAATAGGCCATCTAGGCGTAGGAAATAGTATTCTTTCTGCCTTTCTGCACAGATTAAAAATATGAATTCTAAAGAATACTTTCATTCTGAAAATTAAAGTATTTCTGATTTTTTTTTTGTTTGCTAGTAGGCAAACGGGTAAACGGACCACCTGGTGATAGGTGGCTACCATCGCCTATGGACATCTGCAACACTAAGGGAGCCGATGCGTTGCCTACCTCGTTGAGTAGGATAGATAGGATCTTATCAAAATTGGCAAATGGCAAAATTGATCCACCATTCTAATGCTGATATTAGACGGGTCAATCAAATCGAATCAATTTGTTTGAAAGACGCAAAACTGAAAGGACACGGCGGTATTCAATGACATTGAATGATTCAAGTTTGTGTGTACGTATCACTTTGATTGCTTCATCCGAATTGAAAGACTGAAATTAACCGTTTCGTGTTGACTTTTATCGTAATTTATTTGTTGAGTTGGACAGTTATTGTCTTAAAATATGATTTTTAATTTAGAATACAGTACCTAAAAGTAGTACATATATACATTTTTTTAAATTTCTGTAAGGAAAATAGTCTTGGAACTTAAAGTAAAATAGTAAGTTTATAAGATTAAGCATTTGGTTAACTCAATTCAAATTTGAAAATGGATGAGCGGACTGTATGTAATGCTATAAGTATACAAGCACTAGTAAGAAATTGCGTAATAGACTTTAATAGTCTTTGCTAAAGATTATTTTCGTTGTTGATTGAAAATTAGCAACAGAGGGTAAAAATTACAATTACAATGTAACAAGCTTTAAGGAGGCTTGCGTTAACACAAAGTAATTATCGATATGTTAATTCAAAAAAAATTTTGAATCCGAAATCTGAAAATTTGCTTTTCTGATTTAATTTGACCTTTGAAATAATTGTATTAGAGGAATCGGGTCTAGATATTTCAGTGGAAGAAGACATGGTAAAAACTTCTTTTCATATGTTCATTATTCATGTTGTCTTATAATAATGTACTATAGTAATTGTGTTGTTGTGATTCCATATCATTATTTTTACGTCAAGGACAAAATACATCAATCATTAGCAGGTATATTAGTTCATGCTGCAGTAAAGAGTACATTTTTACCATACAATGGCTAAGGTACTACTTAGAGGCAATAATGTAATTTCATATAATTATGTTACAAATAATATTGGGTATGAAAATCAGCCATAAAAAAAATATTTCTCCAAATCGTACATTATGGGTTCATAGAACTTATTTTATTTAGCTTTAAATATAGCTTGACAGGAGTTGTGAGTCTAGTCAGGGTGAAGTGTTCCACGAGTATTCAGGTTTTGAAATAATTAAATAATAATTTTAAATAAATATTTAAGCAAAAAGTTTAAGCCAACTTATAAGGCTTTGATTGACCCTTGTGGCACCCGGAGTAGAAGAATTTTACTATAAACAGTTGAAATTTTCGATACAATTGCACAGTTGTTGGTTAGTAACAGGGAATATCTTAAAGCTATTATCGAATTTTAATTAAAGTATAACACATTTTAAATAAAACTTTACACCTAAAAAGCATCCATCAATTCCCCGCCAAAAATGTATTACTCGTACAAGACTTTTCTCGCTTTATTAAGTTTTATTATAACATGGCACTTATTTTTTTAGTCAAATACTGAAATAGCTATTATTGAGTTTGTTACTAATTTTTGACTAATATGGTTAAGAAGGTATAATTTAAAACAGATTTGCTCATAAAATATATTTACGAAGCCTGTATAAATTGTTCAAAAGTTATAAATTACGCACCATACAACAGAACTTGCGGTGAAATAGGTACTTAAGTACTTAAATGAAAAAATATATATAAGAATTCCACTACACATTATGAGAATAAGGTGATAAATAAGGTGAATAATCAAACCTCCTTGGAAGCGTCTTGATCAATTTTGTTCACTTTAATACTACAGAGAAAATGAGAGAAAACACGTAGTTCTTATTTTCACCACGCGCATGTGGCGTCGTTTACAAATGCGCGCCATTTTTGTATTAGAAACGTCAAAGATTGTTGGACTTTTCGACTGATAATTATGTTTGTTTTATTACGTATTGTACTGTTTTCTCGCAAATGTGTTGAAGAGCGTTGTATACACGTTCACTTCAGTTGATTTTTATGCACTGGTGCCTATGGTAAGTCTTCAACTTCTTTTGGGGCTTGCACTAGCATCAAAAATAATTATCAAATATTATTAAAGGAAAAAAACAGACACAGAAGAACGATCTTATTATGAGTATTATAAGTAATGTACAATTTTTAGGGTAAGATGTTTTTTGGTTTTTTATTGGTCACTGGCTTTTTTTAATCTTCTTCCTAATATTACATATAATAATTACCTAAAACAAAAATAAAGCGCCACCTAGTTTCATAATATTAATACTTATTGTCGCTGCTCAACAATAGATGGCGGTAGAGTAGTAAGATACAATATTATGGTTTGTTATTTATTGCATAGATGGCAATGATATTGATTAATGTATTTTTACAATTTGTTTATAAAAGTTGTGAATTTCTGAGAAAATAAGAATAAATAGAATAAGTTATTAATTTTGATTGTATTTTAATTCGATTAACTGAATATATCAGGCCGATATTTTAGGTATCCGACTTGTTTATCTACCTAATTTTAATACGGCATCACATGTTATATCTGTTGGGTTTTGAAGTTATGTTTGTGTATATAACTTGTTTATTATATTTTATGTAACTTTCGTGAAACATAAAGCTGATCTACATTAGCTAAACCGCTGGACTGTATAAGCAGTATGTATAGTTGATTTTATAATTCATAACTTAAGATATGCCTACTGTGCAGCCATCTATCGACAATGTCTTGAACAAATTTACGCGCATGTGACCTTTGTCAGCTGTGTTTAGGGCAGGTTCTGATATCTTACTATTTCCTATAATTGTAATATATAAAGTTTTGGTAATTAGTTAATGACTTAGATTTTTCATTAAAAGGCACCTTGCTTATGTTCTGTGTCTATATAGATACTGGTCACTCATATGACTTATCAGCCATTGAATTTTGAAATTATTTGTATGGAGCTTATAAGAAATTTTAACCGGTAAGCAACTATGATTCATGCCAGAAATAGAAAACTTCTATTACTACAGAAGAATAATACTAAAAAGTGCTAATAGTTCAAGCAAGTAAAAAGTTAACTCGTGACACACGCTACAATCGCAGATGGCGCCACCCGTCTGTTGGTTTTTGTAGATTATTTTAATCGAAACTTTCAATCAATGCATTAGGACCGATTTTTCAATCACCAGATATAATTTATTCTACACAATAAAACACAACATGGGAAAATTAAAAATGACAGTTACATCAAAAAAACAGTTGAATGATTTCATTTCTGAATTTAGTTAGGTTATAATTTATAACTTACTAGCGACCCGCCCCGGCTTCGCACGGGTGCAATGCTGATACAAAATTGAACGTTGTATATAAAAACATAGCGGCCCGCTCCGACTTGCACGGGCATCACTACATGGAAACCTCTAAAATTAACAATGTTGCCTTAGTATATGATGCATGTATTATACATATAAACCTTCCTCTTGAATCACTCTATCTATTGGAAAAAACCACATCAAAATTCGTTGGGTAGTTTTAAAGATTTAAGCGCACATAGGGATATAGGGACAGAAAAGGCGACTTTGTTTTATACTATGTAGTGATATAATAAGCCTACGTTTTAATCGCGGTAATTTAGTTGATTTCTATTATTCCGACGTTATGGCCGCTTTATTTAGTGATATCCCCTTCGAGTAGAGAGACAAAAACATGTGATATTACACAGTGGCTATGCTCAATACGCAAAGCGGTCTCTTATTCCGCCGACCGCTCAAGATGTGTTGAGAACTATAGCTGAATGACCAATAATTAAGTTCAGTTCGAACATCGACGCAGGGTTGCCAGCTTGTCTGTCGGTTTTCTATCGGATACATTTTGGAGAGTGTACACTGGAGCTTTTCAATCTCAACCTCGTTTCCTTTCCATCATCGGACAACCAGACGCACTGGCATGCGGCACCGCTTTGTGGTGAACATACCACCTATACGAACAAAGCGCTTCGAGTCCACCTTCATTATTTGTAACGCAAGGGAGTGAAACTCTCTGCCAGAGTCTTTTTTGCCCGAAACCTACAACCTGGGAGTCTTCAAGTCTCGTGTGAATAGGTACCTTCTAGGCAAGCGTGCTTGATCTTAGACCATATCTCCGATAAATCGAGCGAGATAATGGTCACACGCGAACCTATACATGATAAAAAAAACAACGTATGGGTCTCGGGACGCCCGACAGACGTGGTTACTTAAACTAATCTAAGTAAACTATTTAATATCGAAATTTTTTAACTTAAGAAAAGCTTAGGTTATTACTTAAATTTTATATATGTTAATATGATAACGTAAGGAAAGGTTACTGGTTAATAAAATCTTTTATCGATTATAAAACATAATATTTATTCTTAAGTACGATTCTTGAATGTGTATTATCCCCGCAAATTGGTAATGCGCTGGAACCTTGTCAAATTAACATTCACGTGACGTCATCCGTAACTCGATATGTACGCGTACTCGCCGGCCAGTGATGCTAACATTACTGAGTGTTCGGCTACGGTTACGTCACCAAAATGGCGGCCAGGCGCAGTAGCAATTTGCGGGGATAATACATTAATATTTTTGTATTTACATTATTGAATCTAATTACCGAAATACGGCTAGCGCTGTGGGTTAGATTGAGAGAGTAAGAGCCTACCTACCACTGCCGTATGCTAGACAGACTGGTGCCGTAACGCGTTACGTAACGAAGCGGTTTACCCACCCATAAGAAATTATCACTTCAAAAGTTACCTATATAAAAATATTGGTACCGAGATCTGTAGAAGAGTGTAAATATCTATATTTCATTAATGAACCGGTGTATTGAACTTTAAGCTGGCCAATGACCTTTGATCGGCGAAACCTACAATGCTCATGCGGTTTGAATATCATTATAATAATCGAAAGGGGCTTGCATTCTTTTCATGACGAAATAAAAAAATTATGTATATTAGAGATGACTAATAATTCCTATGCGAAGCATTGTACGGTGAATTCGTACTTCACCACTTAGGAATGACTTGAGACGTATAATGGAATGGAATTATGGGAAGTCAGGCAGATTGATTGGAGATATGTTGCAAAAAAAAATAGTACGTTATGTCTTTATTAGATATTTATAACTATAATAATATTTTCTATCCTTTTATTGCGCTGTCTTATTGAATATGCTCTGTTTGCTTACAACTCCATTAATTCTTCAAAAGTCATTCTGTATCATAATTCTGTATAAAACTTAAAAAAGAACTTAAATATAAATAAAATAACAAATATAAAGAAAAACACTAGCTAGACGTGTTGCTGGGGAGTTTCTTGCCGCTTCTTCTCCTCAACAGCAATAACACGTTGCGAAGCGGTGTACATAGACTAGGAAGTAAAATTAAATTATAACCTATATGTATGACCTTCAAAAAATGTTCTCCAGGGGAACTTATTTTGAATAAAAACTTTTGAATTTGAATTTGACACATGTGATCTTACCGACAATACTGACTAAGGATTAAATTACGACCCAGGAGCTGGTTATTCGAGCTCACATTAAAGATATGCCGAGTTTATGACATGAATGTACATTATCTTTACATTGATTTTAGAGAGACCCTCTAGCATCTAGGGAGCAGAGGAGTCTTCACCCCTGTTGTCGAAGTGAGTTTGCCTTTCCCGGGGCATTCTCAAGCGCTGATGCGCTAGGATCAGCGTGGGCGTAACTACGTTCTAAGTCTCACGCTCTTCCAGCCATAAGCGCGGTGCACATAGGAGGTGGGGGTTTTAGTGGAGTATTGAGTTTCCGAGTCTCCACAAAAGCCGGCGATTTGACTCTGGTGCCCATTTGTGGTGTCACCTCTCGTAACTTTGGTCTAATCCCTAGTAAAGGACCCGGTAGTGTGCGAAATGCATTTCCCCCGCCTCAAAAAAAACTTGTCTTCCATACAGTGACACACTCTGCATAGCACCCACTCTCAATAACGACAAAAATTAACTAATAAAAAGTACCTTTTAAGTTGCCTAATAATTAGTAAAAACTGCACACCTGTGTACATTCTTTTATCTCTTTATTTCCTAGCCCGTCTTAAACACGACTGTCGCCATCATGCATACCGAAATATCTAAGTACTTCCTTTATCACCAAGATGCCTCAATATCACAAGATATGAATAAAATAAGTAAAAAAGTACAACAAAATTACTGGTGAAGCAAACGACGTCAGACAAAAATAACAGACCTTTCTCTATTTAACGACAACTCTCTATAACGCGATAAAATTGACAGTCCCTTCATTGTTGTTGTAGGGGTCGAACAATATTTCATCGTATTGAATGTTTTCCTGTCTCACATCAGTATTCATTTGTTAACGTAATTTCACAAATGTATGCAACATACAAATCTCGGTTAATGTAGGCCGAGGTCAGACGTTATGCTTACGAACAAAAAACAATTTAAACAAAGTAAACAATTCAAACAAATATGCATGACGCTGCAACCTTTCTATATCAAGAAAGGCTGCAGCGCTGTAAATATTTCTTTACAATTATTCTTTCTTTAAGAAATAAATACTTTGTATGTGGCAGCGAAATTTTGCTCGCATAGACATGACGCTGGTGTATTTGTTGGTGAATAGAAAGAAAGAAAGAAAGACAAACTTTATTTGAAGAAATAGCGACGCAATTACATTAATTATACACAGAACATATTTCGAGTATTTGTATGTCGTACTTTCATCAAACAAGGTTTGCACTCAGCATACTGCGTTGCCGGAATTATATCAGACGCTGATTTTCAGTGCACACCTTCCTTTTGACGTAAAACCAAGACAACCCAATTAATAAAACTAATTCTACTTATATAATATTTAGTTAGTAAATAAAAATTTTTTTTTAAATAAAACCAACAGTAAAATACGTTGTTAATTCGAAATTATATTAAAATACTTGCGTAACAACTTTTATCCAATCGTGTAATACCTGAATTTGAAAAGGTGATTCAAAAAAACCCTACCTAATATAGCCAAAAGATGGCGCTATATCTTTTGGCTATATTCGTCTATCCCACGGAAACAATCCCATTTATCATGGTGGAGCTACATCTGGCATAATGTAGTCTGCATGGTGCATGCTAAGGTTCTCTGCAAGAAATTTCGCACACTTATAGTTTATACAGAGAAGAAGTGACGAATGCTAATATTTAAAAACTGTGCATAGATAATACATTAAATAAATAAAAAAAAACATTACACAGACTAACCATGTATTTGAGACATACACGCATATAAATAATCTTTTGTTTATTGTTGGCGAAATCCGTGATTAGAGAGAGAAGTATAGTTTTTCTTTGACAACAAATTGTTATGGATGAATTTCGACCACTAGTATATTCTAAATAGCGTAATGCAACAAAGATCTCAATATTATCTTTCACAAGAGACATCCTTGCATAATTTATTCCTTTATAAATGACAATGAATGATACCGTGCAGTCTGCTGTCTAGCACTTGATATCATAACACAATGACGTCAACCGACCGTATATAATAGTAAAGCGCAATCCACACCGAAGCTGCCAACCCGCCGACACTACTCGATCTAAAAATAAAATATCTCGTCACAATCATGGCGATTGCACACTGCCTTAGAATCTAACTTTAAAGATCTTCGATTCATAAATTCATTTTGGAGCGGTTATTGCAATAGACAAACTAATAAAAAAAATCTTTTTTCCACAGTGATTAAAGTGGATAACACTATTCAATTATCATGGAAACAGTTTATATTATGTCTCATGAAAAAAAAGCAGCTTCAAGTTGTTCCTAATTTCTATAGGTCTCTGCAATTACTCTGGGGCGTTACCAACAAACAATTAGCATCTAATTGGAAATCGTATATCTTATACTAATACATAAAGCTGAAGAGTTTATTTGTTTGTTTTATTGAACGAGCTAATCTCAGGAACTTCTGGTCTGATTCGACAAATTCTTTCACTTTCAGTTTTAAATAGCCCATTTCTCGAAGAAGGTTATAGGCTATATATTATCACGCTAAGACTAATACGAGCGCAGCACCAATGAAGCATGCTTCAAAATGGGTTTTTTTAACGAATATATGCGGATGAAGTCGCGAACAGAGGCTAGTAATGACATAAAGCCTTATATGAAAAGAATCATGTTGACAACATTCGCCCGCGCGCGCTTGTGGACGCAAGCGCTCAGTCCCGGTGACACTCCAGCAATAGTGACGTCACGCGCTGTTTTTTGTTCCTTATCTAGAACCGCCCACCGACTAAGTTTTCCGACTATCAATGAGTGTAGCCGTCAACTTGCCCGCCGACAAACGGTTGCCGACATAAGTCGGTGAGTCGGCTCCGGTGTGTATTGCGCTTAAGCGCTACTTGATGAATGAATAGCGCACACAATCATGTGCATTCATGATTTCTACAGTTAACACCACGTAAATATTTACTGAACTATTTGAACTAGTGTTCGAAGTTATCTTATTTATATTATCTTGTTATTCATCCACTTGCCTTGCTATCGGTTAAATTCTGACATTATTTGTTTGGAGCTTAAAGTAGAATATTTTATTGATAAACTATCTACATAAAAGTGGTATAAATACGACAATATGTGTACATACATGTACATGTACATGATTATATTTAATCATGTCATAAATTAATTAATAGCATGTTATTTATTTTCCCTTTGCAAATTGGTGGACGGTCTCTATGGCTAAGCCTTTGCCGGCCTACTTCACTGCAACGGCTCTCCGTTCCGGAACCTCTGTTCCGGGTTCGATCCCGGGTACGGTAAATTTCGGGAACGAATTTTCTCCGTTATTTACCATGGTCTAGGTGTCTGGGATCGGCCCCAGAGTATTTCGTGGTATATTAGCCTTAACGCGAGCGTAACTTGCTTAATTTGGGGATATACAATATGTGCGTATGTCTGGAGATTATAAAAAAAAAATACCGAGAGTAAGGCAAACGAACGGTTGGTGAAATATAAGAACGTAGTCGTGCCATCACTGCTGAGGATCATGACTTTGACAGCAGTGAATAATCGCCCTCCTCGACAAAGATGGGTTTTGAGTAAAGTGAAGGGTCAAAGGAGATGGGGATTTCTGGGTCAAAGAAATATAATGAGTTGAGATGTGGCTTGAAAAAAGCATTACATTTTTCTATTACATAATGGTAAGTAAACATTAGCCCTAAAGTTTATTTGGAAGAAGAGAAATCTTAAAAATAATGTCATAAAATAAGTTATCGCTTTATAGTGAATTTTAACAAATAATATAACATATGAAAACATTGACACTATTTATTAATTATATTAAAAGCACTCTCATCTTTTGACAATCTGAGTCCAAGAATGTACCAAAGTACCGCCTCCTTTAGCGTGATATACTTTCTGAATGATCCCCGTTTCATTTTATAACTTTGATAATTAAACTGAAAACTATTTCAGACAGTTATATACTATAATTTACAGCGGTTTCGGGAAGATACAAAACATATAAGTATATACAAATCAAATAGGTAAAACATATAATAATGATGTTAGGAGCCTTAAGAACAGACGAGCGTGCATGACAAGAGCTATGAATGTCAAAGAAGCAAGTGAGGTGTGTAAGAATGGGCCTGTGTGGCGCTCTGTTGTTCGTGCCTACCCCGCAAGGGACCTGGCGTGAAGTTATGTATGTATGTATGTATGTATATAATAACGATAGAATATTATTAAAAAATCTTATATATGTACTCGGGTCTCGTCAAAAATCATAACATAGGTCTTGGATTACCGTAAGGGCGCGTTTCCACTATGTCGTAACGATTGATTCATCGTTGGACGACTGTCGTCTCTAGCTGTTCCCATTATAACGACTGTTTGTCATCAAAAATGTCTAACGATCTTTTATCGTTTCACGACTGTCGTGCTAGCCGTTCCCACTGTCATTACAATCTGTCGTCACTGCAAAAAATGTCGTAGACGACAGTAACTCGTGTCGTTCTAAATGTGTACACCTCCATTTAAACATATAAGCCACGACACTTAAAACTACACGACTATCTTTCGTCGCGACATAGTGGGAACGCGCCCTAAGTACATAGCTCTATGTACTATGTAGTATGCAAACGTTTATCCTACCGTAGACTGGTAATCTGCGGAATTAGCTATTATGCTGACATTGTACACACGATACAGTACGGTGCAACTTTTTGCTCGTGTATATAAATGTGTGCAATTCAACAATGGTTTTTAATGATTACTAAAAATATACATTTTTGTGATTGGAGTTGTTGTATTGTATTGTGGAGTTGAAGTGGAAGGTCCATTCGCAAAGAATTTGAACAATCAAATTTGCAGGAATCTCGGAAAAGAAGATCTCTGATGCACCTATGAGTCCTATGACCAAAAGTCCAGTTTATACTTCGTATAATGAATTAGTGTTGCACGCTTGATGTCAACACTAATTGTTGTACGCAGTTAGAATTCTAGCCGCGCTTCAGTCTGGCAGCAATGTGGTATACATAGTCTGAAATGAGTTTGTAGTTTAATTTTTAATATTTATTCAGTAACTATTGTTAAATTGCAACTTTAAAAAATATAGAAATAAATATACTTTGGTGTCGTAAATCTTCATATCAAATATTTTATTACATTTATGAAATCACTATAAGTTCATCATCGGCGGGATGAGAGCACCCTGATTATCGTTAATATGATGTTTTTTTAAATTGATTTTTGCAAGTATAAAAGTCAGTTTAGTTAAAAAAATGAC
Organism: Dendrolimus punctatus; assembly: GCA_012273795.1. NCBI lineage: Eukaryota > Metazoa > Arthropoda > Insecta > Lepidoptera > Lasiocampidae > Dendrolimus > Dendrolimus punctatus. Next base: position 3,709,352 of record CM022530.1, on the reverse strand, counting down.
AAATTAAATAATTTAATATGTTTTCAACTGGGTTAAGTTATGCCTATGTCAGATTTAAGTACGAAATGTTGCACATCACTACTGGCATAATACACATGAACTAAACGACCAAATTGTAAGACTTTCATTTGCATATATAATATCTGTAAGTATTCGTAATAAAATGATTTTGACTTCAATTCCTTAATTTATCACATTCAACTATGTAACGGTTCTCGAATTTTTATTCTACGCACAGTAATAGTTTGGAAGAAACTTCCTGCAAAGGTCTTCTTTCTGTATATAAAGATGTACTCAACTACAGTAGGGGTGGCTCCGGACAGCAGGCACAAGCAGGCAACCATAAAGCCTAGAAAAATGTCTGCAAAAACTCTTGAACTAATAAAGCGCCAAAAAACAAACATAACACAGAACATATTGTGTGAAAAGAATTCTAGATAGATGATTTCTTTTAGTTTTCTTAAGTTTCGGTGGGGACGGCATTTTCCGAGTTTGCCTACGGCGGCAAAAATTGTAGGGCCGGCCCTAACTACAGTTTCTACCCTTTATATAGTGGGGAATGTTCTTTTCATTATTCTTCTTCAACCAGCGCATTGCTTTAATTCACTGTGCTAATTTTGTAGAATTACTAAACACCGCATTATTCCACAGCACTAAGAGATAGCAATATTTTTATAAGTTGTTATTCTGTGAGTTAAACAGCATATCGATAGCTCTCTCTCATATTGCTAATGTTCATAAGACATAGTAACCACTTTCTATCAATTACGCCTCCAGATTGTATGTACTATTGCTGTAAAATAAAAAAATGACTAGCTTATCCTTCCATACGTTTTTGATTGGATTGTATTTTGAGCGATGATTTTAGATATGACATCACTTCTAAATTCTAAACTGATATTAGTTTTCTCAGAATTAAGAATAAACTAATAAAAAATATGTGATCGAGGGTCATCATGATATTGACCTGTGATAGGTCAAATGATTGAAGTTACTGGGAATCTCATTATCAATTACGTATATTTGTTATATGACCGAATTGTTTTTCTTTGTTATCTGTATGCTGATATAAGAAACATATTCATGTAATAGTGACTTTTGATTTTTATGAACTAGCTCGGAAATAAATTAAAATAAAAGACAAAGCTAAGCTTCGTTATAGATCTTGCAAAATTTTGTTTTTAGAGTATCTGCACGACTGGTGTTTAAACAGTGTTACATTTACTTGGATAATCTAATTTTAGAATAATATTTAAGCTAGATCGTAGATTAACTATGACTGAATCCAAACGAGGGAGTTTGCGTAGTAGCTCAAAAAGGCATATTTCACTAAACAGATGAGATTTTCAACAAACACATAATAATCAATTTTTATTATTAATCAAAATTATACACAAAATAAAGCTGAACTTTCCATCCATTTTCTGAAGCAACACAATTTTAAGTTTTCATTAAAACTACGTTCCATTGTAGAACATTTTTGGAGGTTAAGCCTAAGACAAACCAATTCGATAGACACTCTCTGCTCTCAGTGTGAAGTCGGCTAAAGGAAGCCGATCGCGCCGCAGTGCGTCACGAGAACTTAGTATTAAGGCTCCTATTTCCACCAGAGGTCGAAAGTGGGGTACGAACGAAACAACTTTTCGTTGGTATGTACTGATCAAAAATTTACCAAAAAAATATATCATAAATCGTCATGGTATAAGACGTAATTAGTTTTTTGTAATTTTTTTATAGTAATTTTCGGTTAAGACATAAATTCACCAAGTGAACTGAGATGAAAGCATTTTACTCCTTCAGTTTATAGCAAAACAGTAAAAAACCATATCTACAGCTTTATAAAAGAGATATAAACAACTTGGTTTTTTAATTTTTTTAATACTAATTTATTTTATTCACAATATAATAATAATGCATAATCCCGCAGGGGGGCTTTGTGGCGAAGCCTTAGGTGAGTGGCGACTCCTCGTACCTGACTCCGGGGGCCAAGACAAGGCCCCCGCCTCCGTGCTTGCCTTAACCAGCCGGCACGGAGTGGAGATCGCTAGAGCTAAGACTCAAGCTCCAGGGGTGGAAGTGATCACGTCAGAAGTAGCGTCGGTGAACCTGCAGCCCACCTCTCTACACCCCTTAGCCACTTACACTCATGTTGCCCCTGTCTTTTATGGCATTTTTTGGGGCCCATGCAGAGAGTGGCGAGTCACCGTCTGCCTATTTTTCCATTTTCCCTGAACATTGCGACGGGCAGACGCCATAGTCCCCATATTCCCAGACCGCCAGTACCACTAACAGTTCACCCCAATAGCCCGGTACTTTTGTCCTCATTTTCCACAATAGTCTTACACCGGCCGGGGCTTGTCCTTGGGTGCATTATTATATGGTGTAGACAGGGATAATCGCCGGTCAGTGTCACGCCACATATTTACATTAAATTTGTCAAGAGGCCTCTACGTGTTGGCCTCCCCATGGCCCCACGCCTTTCAAAAGTTCGGGCCATTTTTATGGCCCGTGGTCTTGAAAGACATACAAATGCATATGAAAAACGATCCGAGTCTATGGAATTCTTGTTATTGCCCGAAAAATCAAAACAACCCACAGCCAGGTAGTAGGGTATCTGGCTGACTGGATGGCTACCACCTCTGGCCTAGAGTATGCCGCCATAACAACCTTGAGTTGTGTATCGGCGTTACTGACCCGGTTCCAGTCTCCTTTAAGAGAGCAGCAACGCATTTGTAGCACCTTTGCTGTTGCAAATATCCATAGGCGATGGTAACCGCTTTCTATCGAGTGGGACGTGTGCCTGTCTACTGAACTCATGCAATAAAAAAATAATACCGAAAAATACTTAAGGACGTTGGCGTGGCTACTAGCCTTAAGTCATTGAATTAGAACGGATGAAAGTAGAATTGTTTCCAGTGAATATACTACTTTAAAGTAGTTTAGTATATACTACTTTAAAGTAGTGCTGTTTACGTCTGTGTGGCTTAAACCACACAGACGTAAACAGCACTTGTACGCTCGTTGAAATTAACATAGGTTGTATTATTTACAGACCCGCATTAAACATTTACCAAGTTCCTACGTTATATACTCACTTTAACATCTGTCTATACAAGTTTATAAGACAATTTATTAGTTCGCAAATATTGTAAAATTTCTACATACACATAAATATAAGTGAAATATTCAAGTAATACGTTGTAGGAAGGATATAACACCTACATACAGTACAGGATCAGTTCAAGTGTAAGTTTTCTTTAATTTTATTAATTATTTTCTGTATTTCCTAATGGTTAATTAGATTTAACTTATATTATTGCAATAGAACTTTCTGTTATCATTGTAACAGTGTTTTACCTAAAAATTATTTTATTAATATTTCATTAACGTGCATCCCTATTAATATTGTAAATGCGAAAGTAACTCTGTCTGTCTGTCTACTTGTACCGTGTTCACGGAAAGACTATTGAACCGATTTGGCTGAAATTCGGTACCTATGTAATTTTGATTGATTTGATCGATTTATGTAAAAGTTATCCCGAAAACTAGGATAGGTTTTTAGATTTGTGTTTCGTCCACTTGGTCCACTTGGTTCACTTGGTCTACTTGGACCATTTTGTCCATGTTGTCATTTTTGTCAAGTTTTGTCATTTATGTAGTTTACATAAAATGAAGTTTATATAAAATGAAGTGAATCTTCCGGGGGCAAATACATAAAAAATTAATACAATGTAATTTGTAAAAAGCAGACACTTTTTAAACAAGAGGTATGCACTAGAGGTTGACTCTAGTACTACATAAGTTCACGCACAACAGTTTAAAAAATGCTTCACGTCATTTGTCGGTTTTGTTCTTGTTGACTCTGTGGGTACTTTTACTCGTTCGTCTGATGTATATAATATATAAATAAATAAAATTAAATTTACTTCCTACTTTCCATATAACATTCTAGGAATCCGATGCACTTCACAACAGACAATTAAAAATACATCCGTATATAAAAAAAATCATAACACTTTTACTAAAATCCCCACCAAGTGCACTTCAATCAGCCGAATGTCCAATGACCGACTTGTACCATCGCATACACCAGTGACTAACATTTTACATACACAACTGGACGTGTATTGCGAAATTATGTGAATAATCTTTTATTTTTGAAATTCAAGTGCTTCCACTTTTAGTGATGTGTAAGTTGTAACTGGATTAAATAACGGTAAGTTGTTAATCGAACATTATCTTTAAAATGCCTCGTAACGGTACTCGAAAATATGATTAAGACTCGACTAGAGTCCATGACTCGTTCTGAATCGAATCCATGATTCTGGATGATTACGTACATTGTCGTTATTTGATATTACGCTATGATGAAGAAATATAATATGCATAATAAAAGAAAATGATAATTGCGAGTCGTTCGTCGTTCAAAAGCCTTACGTCCACCCTACCGACCTTTTCAAACATAAAAAAAATATTTACGTATTTTTAAGTCAATAACATCTTTGTTAAAAACAAATAAGTCACATGAAAAATAAACGATAAATATATCATTGAGTTCATATGGTATTGCCATATGTGAATAACAAAATGTAATCAGTCTTTACATTACTTGCGGACCTTAGTTAACATTTAATATATTTATAATATATTTTCTTTAAAAGAAATTGTATTAAGTGTATAATATTTTAAAAATAAATGCATTCTTTTAATTAGATCCAAAGAAAAAACTAAATAATTCTTATTCATATACAAATCACAAAATTATTAATTATTAAAATACTTTATGCGCAACGACGCGCGACGTAGTAAGGACGGAATTCTTTCAGGTCGTAAATGGTTTTAACCTAGATTTCATATCCTACACTGATACATAGCTAAGGCATCCAACTCGTTGTTTCTTACTATATATCACCCTGATTTAGAGAAAAGGCCCGAAAAACATAATAGTGTAATGTGAAGTATGTTACAACAGACATACAGTTAAATGAACTGTATGTAGAATGATTGTTTTATTAGTAAAATATTTGCAATAGTTGTACCGTTTATGACGTTCACAACGGACATGTAAACTCTGACTCAACTGCTTCGAGGAACACGACCTGGCCGTGTACAGGTGTGTACATCGATCTTATATAACCAAACTAAAGTATTAAATATAACTAGCGGCCTGTGCTCGAAACTCGACTATAATAAATAATTTAAGTTATATAATATAAGTTTGAAAATTGTTCAGGTTCTGTTGTCAAATACTTTACTTCTATAATCACAAATTTCACCAGGGTCACATTGTTAATTTGACTTTAAGTGTATATATGCGTGTGTGTGTCAAATTCATGGCATGTGTAAAGTTTTTTATTCATTTTATGCGTAATTAAACAAAAATATTAACATTTTGCACGCCTTCTCTATATAAACAATAAGTGTGCGACATTTCATGCTCCTCCTTAATTTTAATTTTCATAAATAGGGGTACAAAGTCTTTGCTTCACGTATTCATATATTGATTCGATTTTTTTATCGATATTAGGAAGTAATATACATTGAGAATGCGGATTTATTTTCTCTATTTAAAACACACATCTTTAATAAATCCTCACATTTTTTAAAATAAAATGTATCCTATGTTAATAATATCTGATATGTAAGTTACTAGTAAAATTTAATACTAGTAAATTTCTCACTCTCGTTTCTTTAATCTTCACCCATTTATTTGAGTTTGCCACAACATTTTTTTTCTACACTCCTCTATTTTAACATACATCATCTGTCACAACACAGGTCATCGGTGAAGAAAAAAATGTTATGGAATATTTTTTCACTGAATATACATCTATAAAATTTGTGTTGTGTATAGGCCGTTAGGCGTATAATAATAAAATTTTACTATATAATAAGAATAAATTATACAATAAGAATTAGTATTATTATGATTAATACATAACTAAGTCTGATGTCGATTCGAGTAACACAAAAACTAAGATAAACAAGAAAAGGCATCAGAAATGTATTTTTGTGAATTTCGAAACTCACCTTCTGCGATCTAGTAAGCTATACGAGATTACGCCTAGTCAAATTAAATTGGATTGTTTTGGAATATAAGCGATTATTTTATTATGACAGTTTTTAGGTACAAAGATTAGCCATGTACCAAACAATCTATTTAGCAGTTTCAAATTTGGCTTATATATTATTCAAGCTGCAAATAATAACGAACAATAAATAATGTTCAGTTTCATACAAAAACTAAAATATAAACAGTCGATAATCAAAAAAAATTACAACATTCTTAATATAATTTGAGGAAGCGCATAAAATATAATTAGTGATGAAATATGTTTGATGTTTTAATTGACTTGGATATTAAAATGTTAATGTATTTTTAATGCCAATTAAATAAAATACATACCGAGTTTTAGATTCAACAACTTTATGGTTTTAAATTTTTTGCTAATTGTTTTACTTGGATACGTGTCATTTAATATAAAATATGCAACCTAAAGTTTAGTTACATTTAATGAAATTATTATGTATTTGACAGTACTAAGTAGTAAGTGACAGTCAAGCCTGCAAGCTGTCTTTGAACGACACACAAACAAATATAACACAAAGATGATGTCCTGTAGATGCGTCACACATTATAAGTGTTTCATCTAATATATAAAATTCTCGTGTCACAGTTTTCGTTGCCATACTCCTCCGAAACGACTGGACCGATTCTCATGAAATTTTGTGTGCACATTGGGTAGGTCTGAGAATCGGCCAACATCTATTTTTCATCCCCCTAAATGTTAGGGGTAGTCCACCCCTAATTTTTTTTTACCGGGCAGGACGTCGTCTGTCGGGACAGCTAGTGTTTATATAAGTATAATATCAACGTAAACACCATTACTTGAATTGCAATTCCTATAGTTATAGTCTTCCAAATAATACGAGTATATAACCATGTTTAGAATTTTTGCCATTCAGTTTAACTGAGTTTGTTTCGAATAGGCTCCGAAAAGGCTCAACCTATTTCATAGTATATTTTTAACCGACTTCGAAAAAGGAGGAGGTTCTCAATTTGTCGGGATCTTTTTTTTTGTTGCTTTTTTATGTATGTTCGCCGATTACTCCGTGATTTATGATCCGATTTACGTGATTCTTTTTTTGTTCGACGCGGAATAGCTTCCAATCGGTCCCCTAAAAATTTACAAAGTTTGGCCCAGTAGTTTTCATTTTACGAACATTTTTTTGTTCTCGTTTCTTGGGACTTATATTTTTTAAGAAGCGCGGCACCATTCGTAAGTCCACCCATACATAGCTAGACACTAAAAAGTAACAAATAAAAAATAAAAACTTCGTTTAAAAAAACCGACTTTATAGCTTTAGAAATAAGTTATTTTATACATTTTAGTTTTTTAATTTTTGAAGTCGATTTTTTTAAACGAAGTTTTTATTTTTTATAAGGAACAAACAAGGATAATAATTTAATTTTAAATTTACGTGTACCTATGTGTCATATCAATGTCATGCAGTGTTCTGAAGATATAAATACAAAATCCAAGTACCGAGTGAATATTCAATTTACACATCTCAAACAGTAATATGAATTTAATACAAAAACATTTTATAATTACTTTCTTTTCGTCACAACTCTTGGCTGCTATTTGCAACTTGTAATCGCGACGTAATACTAAAATATATTAAGAAAAGCAAGCCATGTGTATAGTCAGAAAATAGTTATATATTATATATAAGCCGGCTGAACTCGCTGCTTTCTATTCCTGGGATAGTAAATTTCGGAAACGAATTTTCTGTGATTTACTTATGGTCTGGGTGTAGGGGATTGGTCCCAGAGTGCTCTATTGTATATTACCCATAACATAAGTGTAACTTTCTCAGCTTGGGGATATACAATGTGTGTGTTTGTCAAAAAGAATTATATTAAATTAATCGTATTATAAATTATATTATATACATAATGCCAAAACATTCTCCACTTAATTACAAATGTTGTTGCTGCCCCTAATTTTTTGCGATTTTACTACACCATTATGTATGTAGAGGCACATAAAATACACATTTTTACTAAATATTTTACGTACATACCAAATAGTATCTGTGAAATATATCTGCTACTTACAGAGACGGTCATTACGATTGTATGACGGCTCTGTTTTTGCTAAAATGACCACGTAACACTCAAAAGGCTCTAAATATATTTCTTTGTGTTTTAATAAGTAAACTGTAACTGTCATAGATGGATTTACATAACTATTCAAAGTGATGTACCTAATATAAATATTTTCATACGTATTTAAATACCTGTAGCAGGTATTATTTGAAATTCTTTTGTAATGCTTTGTTTTTATAGCTTTGAGACATTCGATATACTATTATTTGAAATAATCATGCGTTAAATAATGTTAGTGGCGATAATAAAACACGCGTACCATCTGTATTGTGTATAGGATGTCACGCATCTGCGACTAACCCGATCAAATCTATGACAAAAAGCAATACTGTTATCGTGTTGTATGTGTGTGAGTGTGCCAGCCGCGCGGGCGCATTCAGTCATCGCCCGGAGACGACGCGATTGGTCGTTTTAAATTTGCCACCTAAAGACGTTCGATATTTAAATCTCGGACACTTACCCTGATGTAATTTTGAATTTAGTGTTTTGAGTGGTGAGTATATTTTATTTCAGTTAATTTGAGTTTACTGTACTTTAAATTATTTTTGGTAATTTAAAATAATATCTATTTGAAATATGTTTGCGTTATTGATTTATTATTGTTTAGTGGGCTATTGTAGCTATATTTTTTAACTTATTACAAAATTGTTTGTATAAAAATTAAGGTTTCTAATCTGTTTTTTTAGGCTTCTCAATTTTCACATTTTCTATTTTATCCGGAATATACGACGATTGCATCATAACACGTCTGTTATTTTTTTTGACACATAAAAAAATACAACTATTCAATTCCGTTAGGAATTATAAACAAAATTTATCTCATGTTCAGATTTTTTTATAATACATACATTATTTTTTTGTACTTATACAAATAAATAGTGGTTTTTATTTATTTATCTATATACTTTTATTCTTAATACGCATTTATGTATAAAAAAACCAAATAAAATGGAAATATATTTAAGCATTAAAACACGAAATTTGAACTACTAAAGAAGAACTTCTATTACCTATTAACTATTTCCATCTCTAAAAAAAGGTTTATTATTGTTCAAACTTTTCTTTAGGAATCAAACCCGGTATATTGTAGACTGTAACTAAATACTTGCTGCAGCACACGGTCGAAAGATTGCTTGCAACGCCCTTCACACAAATAAACATCCATAAAATATTTTTAAAAAAAACTTGTCGAGACAACTTTTAAATCTGAATGAAATCACAACATAAAAATCGATTTCACTGACCTATCGAACGGATTTAAGCGAAATTCTTTCCTTACTTAACTTTTTTCTTCTATGGGTTATGATGCTAAAATTATTTATTTATTTATCAATTCAATAACAAACTCTATTTACTTTTTTTAATACAATAGTGCTATGTAAAGTTAAAATTAATAATAGTGATTTCATAACGTTACTAAAATTATTTATCATAATCTAATTTAAAATTAATCGAGTATATTTTAATGACGTCAGCACTTCATCAAAACCTTATATAAGTTCTGAAGGGAAACCTGTACTTAAAATATTTAAAATATTTGTTAACATATATTAAATTGCTAATTCTCACCTTAGATAAATTTCTGTCAACAGAAGTCATTATTTACTCAGGAACTAAGGCTAGGAAGGTTTCGGTTGCTTGGAAGAGATTGTTTTTAGCGATTAGTCCGCCTATTGTATTGCCTAGAAAGTATTGTAAATCTGTTTATTTTGGAACTGTTGATTTTGATCTGCAGTAAAGTGTTATTTAACTATCGAAACTATCGAGTCTCCATTAAAATTTATGAAAATATTGCTCGAAAAAAATTTTTTGGGAGATCGAGTGAAGCTTCATGCTTCACTCAAAAAAGGGCAAAATAAAAGGGCTTCATCGGTGCATTATATTACACATTTTTAGACATTTAATGTTTTGAGTAATGGCCAAAAATATATAAAAAGCAAAGATGAGATGCTGCCAACCATAGGTAAATGGTGTAGTACTTGGTTTAAGCCAATTACAAGTACTATACAAGTACTATCATATATACTAGAGGATGCCGTGGTTGAAATTCGACCATAATAATTAGTTTAAATTATAAGTTTGAACATTGTTAAGGTTCTCTTGTCAAATACTATATTTCTATAATCACAGATTTCGCCAAGGCTATACTGATAATTTGACTTGAACAATAAACAAAAGACACATACACGCATATAGTATATATGCGTGCATGTGTCAAATACATGGTAGTTATTATGTGTAATGTTTTTTTTATTGATTTAACGTATTTTTTATGTATAATTTAAAAGATATAACATTCCTGTATAAACTATAAGTATGCGAAATTTCGCCTTTTCTCCTACGCGCAATTTAAGTTAAAAGGGGTACAACATTTTTGCTTCACGTAATAATATATAGAAGATTAGGGAGTACCAAAAAACCGACGATTTTATTTTCACTCTCACCCCAAAACATCTAAAATGCCTAAACAAAGCGTACGTTTAATACGTTCTCCATGGAACTTTTAGTTTTCCCGGCTAAATATCATGGAAAACAGGGTTTCTTAATACTATTTTGTCTTGTAAGCTGTGAAAAAATTATCTATCAAAAAATGAATGAATCCATCTTTCTTAGTATTAAATTTAGTACAAAAAGTTCCAATGGGCCAAATTTTTATCTTCACATTTGATTTTTTATAGAGCCAAGGGCAAAAAGTTGAATGTCACTTTTGACAGGAGCTTTTTTGGGTATTTTCTGGGATATTTTGGGGTGAGAGAGTTTTCGGTCGCCTCTTCAGAACTTAGAACCTTTTAATTTGCGTGGTACGACACGCACTTGGCATCTTTTATATATAGCACTCCTACATGCTTTTTCATATCAAGTTATTACCATTTTACAGCCGTTAAAAAAGTAGGTTAAAAACAAGCTCAAAATGCATGCAGCGTACTTTGCTGTCATCTCGTTGCTGGAATGTTGTCTTGCATTAATGTCAAGGTTCAAATCCCGTTTGATGTAAATAGTTATGAGAATTTTGCATTAACATGCCTGCAATATCTTTAGCAATAACACCTGACAATCGATAATTTAATTTAAAACTGTTTAAACGGGTTTACCGTTAATTCGACTAATGGCGGGTTCCTATACCTAACTATTTGTTCGTTTGCTTTACCATCGAATGAATTTGACATTACCGGTATGGAGCTTATGTATATATATATATAAATATTATGTTGTATTTTTTACTTATTTTATTCATATCTTGCGATATTGAGGCATCTTGGTGAAGTACTTAGAAATTTCGGTATGCATAATGCTGACAGACGAGTTTATTACAGGCTAGAATAATAAAGCGATAAAAGAACTGCACAGTTTTCACTAATTTAGCACCTGAAAAGGTACTTTTTATTACTTAATAACTGACGTTATTGAGAGTGGGTGTAATGCTATATAGAGTATATCATAGTGTGGAAGACAATGTAAATCAAACCAAACTAAGTGATTTGGACGCTTAAGGGAGTTTGTCGTTAAATCGAGAGACGTTACATGGACTTCACTCTATATATAGTAACACCAAAGGTGATACCAATGCGCTGCTGCTCTCTAAAGGGAGTCTGGAACCTGACCACTAATGCTGAAAACTCAAGGTAGTTAGTTATGGCGACACACTCTAGAACCCGGGGGGGGGAGGGTTATCCATCGAGATGGCTATAGCCGAATATATAGATATATTTTCAGTATTTATATATTTTTTCGCCATATTTACTTGATTACCACTTCGCCGCCAGCTATCGGGCGTAAACAGTATTCAGCAGAGCATTACTGGTTTTAATGATCAATGTAACAAAAATTCAGGTCATACAGCGTCTATAAATAATAATAATATCTGACCGTAAATGTCCCACTGCTGGGCTCGGGCCTCCCATTATGGGGGAACGGACAGTATACCACGCCACGCTTGTCTAACGGCCAGGCCACACGGCGCGGCGCCACACCGCACCGCATTACTCGGCACCGTAGTGGCGGCCACATGAGCAGTTCGGCGTCGTTGCGGCACCTCAACAGGGTTGGGTTGGCTTGCCTAGTTGACGACAGTCCATTTATTACCATAAAGACTAGTGATGCGAAACACAAACAACTGAGCAGCGCCGCTGCGGCACCGCACTGCTTGCAGCCCTTCCCGCCTCGTCTCTCTCGCGCCGTTGTCCGGTGCGCCAGCGGTGTAGCGCCGGAGCGGAACCGGACACGCCGTGTGTAATACTATACATTTTTATATGCAAGAAGCCGTTGCGATACCGCCCAGGCGTCGTGCCGGAGCCGCATCGCACCGTGTGGCTTGGCCCTGAGGCAGCTTGGCAGGTTTGACACATCGGTTATCCCGATGTGCAGGTTTCATCACGATGTTTTTCTTCACCGCTCTGAGCACGTGGTAATTGTAACAATATGCACGTTAGGTAAGTTAACTGCCTAAGTGATGCATGCGTTCCGGCTAGGATCGAACCCGCGCCCTTTGGCACGTGCGCTAGCCATTACGCTACCACGACTTACATACAGCGTCTAGTTTGCAAATATGCGTGTATCACGTTATAGGCTGGCCACAGACCGGTTTACCTTGTCGTAGACAGTTTCAAACCTTCCTTCATTCACATTTTAGTTTTTATAATAGTCTGTACTAGGAAATACAATTTAGTAAAACTTACGAATCGTTTTATTAAAATGATTGGCTGTGTAGTTTTTAAAATTATTTTTTTCAAACAATGACATGCATAACTGTTACAAATCTTTATCCAAGAAATCGGAAATGATTTGAATTAATACTGTCTGCACTTAGACACAAATAATAAATATGAGGTAGTTTCTAAATTACATCTACTGTCTCACAATTCCTAACAAGTGAGAGGAAGACAGCAAATATTAACACGTAACATTGCACTCTATTCTCGCCATGTATATACAGATGGGGATGTAATGTGTTAATTATTTTGGTGAATAAATTATTTCAAAATGAATAACAGACATATACCTAAATATATCTCAAAAGTATGTATGTACATATTTATCTTACAAGTTAAAAATATATTTTAAAGATCTATTAACAACTGAATATATGCACCACCTACATCGTCAGATTGGCATGGAATTAATATTCTATAAACTGCCAGGTGGTATGGTATTTGCCCGACTGGCTACCCCTGGTTTAGAGTTCCGCCATAACAACCTTGAGTTGGGTTTCGGCATAACAGACTAGGTTCCAGTCTCCTTTAAGAGAGCAGCAGCGCATTTATAGCACTCTTGGTGTTGCAAATGTCAAATTGGCCGTCTGCCTGAATGCTGAACTCATGGAATAAAAAATAGGCTGCCTGGAAGGGATCGCTCTAAGCGACATGGACGCCTATTGATTTTCCTACAAATACTGTAATTAATGTATAATGTCTGTTATTTGGCGAGCAATAAAATGCTGTATCTATGTGTCTATCTCAAATATTATCGATTTATTTGGCTTACAAGGCATAAAAGTTATTTCCATATTAAATCCCTATTAAGATTAAATTTTATTGTTGAACATTAATAAATAAAACTTTACAGTAAATCATATTAAATTAATTAATAATGTTTAATTCATTTACATTATGGTTTTATTTATTAATATTCAAAAATAAAAAATGTAAAAAACGCGCTTTTATTTTTAGCTCAAAAGATATGAAAGTAAAACAGTAGAGGTCAATAACTTTTCGGATGTCAATAACATCGAAGGCATTTTTGTTCTTATATTTTTTATCTGAATATCTTTATTTGAGGTTCACCGCATGGGCGACTTTCGACAGCTATAAAATGCAACCAACAGTGTGGTCGGTGATCAACACAAGTGGTCGATCGCTACTATTTATTCGCAATTATAATACGCATCATAATTTTTTAATCAAAGATTGTTGCGGTATTGCGGGAGTGTCTATATTTTTCACTCTGTGGTTGGCGTACGAAGCGAGAAAGTTATCTTGACAAGTACATATGTGATGAGTTTATTTATAGATCGATTAATTTGTATTGTACACCTATACATTTCTCTCTTCTTTTTCACCATGTCCCAATTACTTGGGGTTGGCACAATATGTCTTTTCCTTCCACACTTATCTACTCTGACATACATCTTCTGTCACACCACATATCATCATTACATACATTCATAGTGTGCGAAAAATACAGCTAGCAGATTGTTAACGATGCCGCAGTGTTTTGTGGTTATACATAATGCAGAAATTTGCTATACACGCAATATATCTGATATATTATATGTGTTTAAAAAATATGAGACGGATATCATAACATTCATTTTATTCTTTTTATTAAAAACCTACATTGTTGCCTCAAATCATATTTCAATCAATATGACTTAAAATTACAGGGAGTTTTGTGTCTAATTTAAAAAATAAAATTAATTATAAACTTAGGCTGGTGTGCACCGACTTTTAACCGATGATTAAAATAAAATCATTGCCAAAAATGTATGGAAAAACAGTGATTATTTTTGGTTAACCGTCGGTTAATTTTCGGTGCCTAAACCATCTTAAAAATAAATTACACTACAATAAAAGCCTAAAAATTAAATACTTAGTTGTTAAGGAGCTAAAAGATAAACTAAATTACAAATAAATTAAGTGCATTTGTGTTCACATAGCTTAAAGGTACCGCCAACCATAAGTGGCTGTCACACGCATTTGCTATTTAAAGCCGTTTGTGGCAGCGTTTTGTAGCTGCATGCGTACCCTGTGTGAGCCGAGCCTTAATCGCGGTTTTGCGATCTTGTCACAAAAGAGCATAAAAGACTCCCCCGCTCGCCAGGACATCGACTCCTGCGCATCTTACATTCCAAAGGTTCTTATATAAAAAAATTATGCAAGTGAATGGACAGGTATGCTAGGTCATTCAACCGTATATAACCTGTATTTGACTGCAAGTTTTTTCTTAAGATATCTTTTTGCATTTCATAAATATAATAAATACATTTTTTTTCGCACATGAGCGTAAAAAAATGTATTTATTTATATAAAAACTGGTGTTTAGATTATAAATTAAAATCAAAGAACATATTGCGTCTAAATCTTTTACTAGGAATCCATATTGCCAACCAATAAAAGTGGAAAAAATAATTAAAAAATAACATAAAAAGGTCTACAAACCAAAGTAACTAAAGGTAATTTTTTTTGTAATATCTGACGAAGGTTTTTACGTAATGAATTAGTTATAAGTAATTGTAAGTATTAGTAATTATAAATATTTATAAAAAAGATGACTTTAAGAAAAAAATATATCAATGAAGTTTGTTCTAAACTTATTTGTAATTACATATAATTATGGACCCTGGTTCTGTCTAAGTATAGCACTGTATCAGTACAATTTACATCATTTGCAAGTTGATTGTTTAAAAGTAGGTACATAGATTTTTTTTTAATATTATTTATTAACACAATTATAAAATTACATACTATTGAATACAATGTAAGAAAACTTAACTTATTTGTATTGTATTCTACCCATAGTCCCTCAAGACTATAAGTAGAATACTGAGCCCAGATCAGCGTATTCTATGGGTAAGGTGTCCAGAAGGCTGGCTACGTTTCCTCGCTGGATGGCCATACTGATCCGTTGGCCGAGGTAGGCACCAGCCCTCTGATCACCTGAAGAGTCGATGAGTCGTTTTGATAAATTTTGGTAGAGGCTCATGGCCTCAGGACCCCACGGTCCAAGCGTCTCGACAGCAAACGGCACAAACATATAACTCTCACTGAGGGTTGCATATTTCCACCGCTTGACTGATTCTGCTGTTTCCGCCGCCGAACCGGCCGATCTAGACGTGTTTGGTAAATGGGATGCGGCCAACGTGTCTACGCAAGTCGCATCCCACACCAAAGGCTTGCCACGCTGCCAGGGAATTAGAGTCATTCTGTCAGGGCGCCTGCCATAGATAATTGAAAAAAAATAAGAAATACTCAAATGTGGACTGACCGACTGACACGTATAAAACCACCTTTTTTATGCACTGAAGTATGAACAAGAGATATAACTCAAAAACCATTGTTCAGCATTAAATAATAAATATCTGTAATATTTAGATTTAATATAATTTTTCTATGTGTTTATGTATCAAAACAATCTTTGGCTCTAGCAGCACAAAAAGTATTGAAAAATTTAAATAAAAATATTTTTTATCTACCTTCATGGTTTGAACGAGTAATTTATAAACACGTCTGCATAGTAAATTGGCTTCAGACCATTAAATTGCCTTCAGACCATTAAATTGATGTGCTACAAAACAAAAGATGACTAAAGAAATCAAAATTAGCCATGGTCTCAGATGTGACTTTTGGGGTGACTTTTATTTTAGGTGCATGTTTAAATATGTATTTTTTTATTGCATGAGTTCAGCAGTCAGGCAGTTGGCCTACTTGATGGAAAGCGGTTTTCATCGCCTATGGACATTTGTAACACCAAAGATGGTACAGATGTGCTGCCACTCTCTAAAGGGTGACTGGAACATGGCCACTAACGCCGGAAGACAACTCGACCTGATTGTGGATGGTTTGTAGCCTCTTACACCAGTTCTCCCGGTCGCAGGAAATTGTGTTCTTTCTCCGTTAGAAATAAATATATATTTAATTTAAATAGGCGTCCTGGCGGATTGGCTTGTAGTTCCCTGGCGACGTGGCCAGCCAGACATAGGATGTGATTTGCGTAGAGACGTTACTTGCATCCCAATTTTAACTATACGACTGTATTACTACGCACCAACTAGAATGGGATAGAATATTTTTATTGCACACAATGTTGCAAAATAATAATTATTGGGGGTAGATATGCAACAGATATAATATACTAATATATGCGTAAATATAAAGTAAAATAATTATGTTGTAGAAAGCATTCATTTAGGGTGTTTCCGTTTTATACCCACTCTAATTACCCAAAAGTATTTTTTCCGCTTTTAACCCAAAATCTTTTCCGTTTTGAACTTACAAAAATAAATATAATATTTTTTCCGCCGTCTACTCATAAAGCTTTCCGCAATCATATTTTTGCTTTTTAGTTACTATTGAAGTCGTTTTTGTATTTTGAATTATTTTTTCATCAATGTATTTTTCAATAGTGTAGTGTTCTTTTCAAAGCAAGGTTTGTTTTGAGTTTTAAATTTAATGAATCTTATTGAAGAAGTGTTTTTTTATAACACTGGGGAATATATGTTGTATCATACTAGGTACAATTTTGGGGGTGAGGATGGACCTTCCGTGGCAAGAAGTGCCGCACAGCGTGTGCGAAGTCTCTGGTATAGACGCTCCCAACTACTCCGCTAAACCTGAACCTGCGACCCATACCCGTGCTTGTGTGGAAGAACATGAGGTCAAGAGCGAGGCTACTCCCATGATCAACCCCGCAACAAGCTTTGATCACTCCGGGAAGCTGGGCGACCAACTTCAGTAACAGAGGTTTGAGGTTTGATCCACCGCATTCTCAGTTGCGAGCGGCCCCTTCTATGACAACTTAAGGGAGGAGATTTTGCCCCTATCTGCGCCCCCAGAGACCAGACTGTCGACGAAGTTCAGTAATTGCGTGCGCAGCTCT
Organism: Dendrolimus punctatus; assembly: GCA_012273795.1. NCBI lineage: Eukaryota > Metazoa > Arthropoda > Insecta > Lepidoptera > Lasiocampidae > Dendrolimus > Dendrolimus punctatus. The sequence goes on along the minus strand of CM022530.1, from coordinate 3,691,588 downwards.
CTTCCTTTCTCTATCAGCGGCCTCCTTGAGGGAGATTACTGCCTCGCGAAAAGGAAGAAATCGCCAACTAATGATCGTCGCTTTGGAGTATGGCTTCGATCAGTCCCCCAAGCAAGTCGCTCGAGGCTCTTATAGGGCCTATAACGGCCTCGAGCGCGAACCTCTGAGGTTGCCATGCAGCACATTCGACCAGCGTGTGAAACGCGGTGTCTAGTGCGCTGCACTGAGGAGAAGATACCTGATGCAGCATGCCTGATGCAGATACTTCTCTAAGCACCCGTGCCCGGTAAGTATCTGCGTCATTCTAAAGATTAGGGTCCTGCGTTTCCGCGTGGCCCATCGTAATTTGTGGCGACGAACTGCCTTCTGTACCAATGCCTCAGGAGATTCTGGATCTCTCTGCCAAGTTTGGATCATGGTTGCGGAAGTCTGGAGAGGGCGCCTGCGGCCCTAATCAATTTGGGGACCAGCTGTTCAAAATGTCTTTTGAAAAATCACTTGCCATCCAACACGAGCCCCAGATATTTAATCTGGAGCGTAACGACAATGGAAACACTTGAACTGTAACAGAAAGTTCTTTTTGTTATCTTAAAGGTGACAGTATCAGTATAGACTGATAGTAATACTATGCCTGGTGTTGAAATTGTGAACATTATTATTGTTACATACCGTCAAAGACAAATGCACACTTGTCTGTCATAAACCGCAGTTTATTACCCAACCCGCATTTAGGAATTATTTTGTTTACTTTGTGTTTAGAATTTGTAATGAAGAAAAACATTGTTGTTATTGTACTTGTTTTATGACCGTCATTAGTGTCGAACTAATCCTTGTACTTATTGTTTTGCGTCGAAGCTTGCCAGTTATGGTCCGGTGCACAATAAAGCAATGTCCCAATGCGGAGATGGGCAGTCAAGCAACGATTACGATACGAGCAAGACGTAGATTCGACGAGCGATTTAGCGACGGACTTTACGCATGTTATTAGTGCAGTTGGTTCTAGTAGTGTCTAGTTATATTTGTATCTATGTTATACGTGATTGTATAGTCCTACTAAACTATATAGTAATTCCAACGGCATTTTTATTCGAGTCCTGTGTTGATCGTAACATTATATTGTTTTAGGGCACTTAAAAATCTTTTGATAGGTATCAAAGTAAATTGCCTTGACTGACCACCTCTTTGTCCCACTGTAGCCGAGTAGTTGGTCACTTTATTAAGATGACACTGTCCTTGGGTTGTATCGGTTGGCCGCACACCGTTGCCTCAATGAGAAGTACTCAAATATTACCATGTTGTAATTGCTACTTTCCGTACACAATTGTAATACAAGGGTATACGAGTGATATAATTTGAGACTCGGCGCTGGGTTATCAAGCAAAAGTAAAGATGACCATACAAACTTAAAGGTTTTATTCGGTGAGTGTTGAAAGTCATACGTACATAAGGTCGTATCGATTAGAAAACCATTAACGATACTTTTTACATATATATTAAAAAAATACTATAAGTTGACATTTATTGACAGAAGATGAAGTAGCGAATTTCTAGAATTTTACAATAACTTATTTTATTTACCATTTCAAAACAATATTACACGTAAAAAAAGCATTTAGGATAGATAAGAGAAGGTTTAACAAACTATCTATAAGAACTTGATCTAAGGTAATGATTTAATATGATACTTTATGGAATTTTTCAAAAAAATAATACTTTAAGTAAAACATTATCTAATTTGCAGAGCATTACATCTGGTGCGCTAGCTCGTGCACTAGATGAACAAGTATCGCAAAGCCCGTACAATCGCACTACATTGGATGACTTACCTCCTAACTGCGTACGGTTTAACTTGAGAATAGTGGTCATTGAATTTTAAGTAGTGGGGGCGGGGAGGAGGGAGAAGTACTCCCATTTCTCCCTTCTACAACCCCCATGACTAGGAGACATGTAGTTTTTGAGATATTTATTTTTTTCATTCATTCGTTTCGTTACATTGCGACGATGGTGACAGTCTGTTCTGGCACTCGCCGGCCGCTACCGCGGCATTCTCGCTTCGCTAGCTCGGCTCGTGCGTTTTGGTTTAAATTCTAACATACCCCAACCTAAGTCACCATTCTAGTTACTGGTGGCAACTATTGACTAAACCCCACAAGCCATGCGAGCGTGCCATGGCAGCGGTCAGCGAGTGTCACAACCGATTTCGAACCATCGTCGCAATGTTTATTAAACAAAAATAAATCTATTTTTGTATTAAAAATAAGTAAACTAATTCAAAACTTATTTACTCAACTCACACCACACTTTGTTATCAACGAAAATGTCGTAACTTTGTTTATCGAACGTATTTTCGTTTTTCCAATTATTCATTCAAAAGTTATTGATGGACCTAAAAACGTGTTTTCTAGCCCAAATATGTCTCTCTGGGCTTTATAACATATAGGCCTATGCGCAAAAATGCCGTTTTATTGTTGTTTACTAAAAACTTAGCATGTTACAATTTACAATATTTTTGTTTTATTCACAATTTTGACCCCCGTGTAAAACGGCACTTTAGTTTGTAGGATATTTGTCGATGTATGAAGTTTGTGTATGAAGCCCACGATATACGCGTACGTTATATCCTTAAACTCAATTTCCCTCATGCGACTCTGTGCAAAAGTTCTGCCGCGTTTATACCATCACCACCACCACCGTACCAGATTTAGTGCTTTGCAAATTTGATAATGTAATGCCCTCTTAAATGATAAATTAGAATGTTGCTTTTCTGTCTTAGATGCCAGTAAAGCACTATGAAATGTTTGTCGTGACTAATTATATAATTAAAATTAAATAAAATAAGAATTCATAAAATTTAGACATCACGAGAACTGCATTAATTGGTTGAGAATTGCATGACTTTTGCATGCGATCTTACTTATTAACTATTAATCAATAGGTGATCATTTTCTTGTATTTGCTTGAATAGATACTATCATAGAAATATCTATGATTATTGTTTTATTGGTTGTTTTCGTAGTTTTGTTTGTTTCATTCTTTTGTAAATAATATTGTTACGACCGACAAAGAACAATGCACACCTGCAATTAATTACCTTTTGCATTTGGTCTTGTTTTGTTTAGTTTGTGTTTAAAATTTGTAATTAGAAAAACATCCTATTGTAATTGTAGTCGTTTCTGGCCGCAGGTGTGCGGATTACGTTTTCTTGGAAAATTCAGTCCACGCGATCGACATTCTCTTGTTTTCCGGTACTTAGATTCCATAATGACACGAGTGCCATACGTATTGTTATCTATTTTACTAATTGAAATAATATTATTTAACAGAATATTTCAACGTGATACTAAATTAATTTCAACGTAGAAAATTAACCTAACGCCTTTGTTATAAAAACCGATTGGCTTTCTAGCATTTCATCGTCATCATAGTGCAGTGTACTTTTTGAACTTCTGAGTTCGATTATGATTTTTCCTTATGCACGAATCACGGTCATCGGCATTGCTTATGAGAGCATTGGCATGCGGATCTACTTTTACGAAGTCGAATATGTCTTGCGCGGCCTACCTTAAGTTGAACAGAATATAATATACTTTACTGTACAATAAAAAAATGTCATGATACACAAAAACAGCTTTTAATTAGGCACAAAGGGTGGTCTTATCACTGTCAGCAATCTCTTCTAGACAACCTTGAAATGGAGAGAAACATATGTCCCAAAAGCTAAGACAGTGCACAATATTGTATTTTTTTAAATATAATATATATTATTACATACATATTTAGATTCATATACACAAAGCAAATTAATACATAAATCATAGTAATATAATATACATAATGATGTATGTATATACGTCTACAAAAGTAATACGTTTTGTATGTATATTTGTATATATATATTTGATTATTATTAAAAAGCATAAACATAATAGTACATAATATGTAACTATACTTAACTAAGATAGCAGTCCTTAACCTAAGTCTATTGCAGGAGGATATAGATTGGGCTTGTCTCACTGCCTGTAGAAGTATGTTCCATAATCAGACAGCTTGAACACTGAATGATCGATTATAAAACTTGGTAGTATTGAGTAACAATTAATTTTATGGGAACTTTCATAAAATAATGTTCTTTGGTTTCAGACGATGTTGAAAATTGGGGGCGGTGCCGCACTCTTAGCGGCAATAGTCGCCGTATTCGTTGTGGCGACACAAGGCCGGGACCCCGATTTGGAGGCACTGGAACACGAAGGTCGGCAGTATATCCTCCAGCTAGACGCGGCTACGAGCATCAGAAGAAACCTCGCCAGCAGAGCTGAGTGGGACTACACGTCGAACATCACTAAAGAGAATGAAGAAAAATGGGTATGTACTAGCATTATAATCATTTGCACGTCATATTCCCATCTATTTGAAAATTATTTCTGATTTAATTTGCGGTATGATCACGTTTTCACCATATACAAGAACACCCTAAAGATCAATGAAGGTACTTGTTATACTGAGACAGTTAAATAATTACAGATTTTACGGGAGAAATCTCGAAATGTAGATGGGAGGTCAATCTATGAAGGGTTTCGGACTAGCAAAATGATAAAAGTTAACATTTAGATTCAGGAAAGCTGATATGTGTGAAATTGAATTGAAAGAAATGATAAAGACCAAATATTCTTCCGACCCTAACTTTTTTTTTTTTTTTTTTTAGTATCTAATTTATTTAGGGGCTTTTAGTGATAATGTCACCATGTCAGCCCCATCTTACCCTAATCATACAATTTCACAAATCATATAAATGGCTTAATTATTTTATAAATTAAAAGAGCCGCAGCAGACTGTGGCCGCGACAAAATGCTCTGGAAAGCACCCACGTCCATCAGATTAATTCCCAGAGCATCCACCAACCCCTTCCTGCCGTCTCTGGTCCGAACACATTCCACTAACAGATGCTGTACGTCTTCCACAATATGGCAATGTAGACAATTCGGAGTATTGCTCCTTCCCACAAGATGATAAAATTTATTTAGTGGAATGTGACCGGAGCGCAATCTATGAGCTAGGACACAAAGCCGTCTATCAAATCTAGTATTAGTAAACCAGGGAATACGAGGAGGCTCGCTTTGCAATGTTCTATACCATATGCCCTTTTCTCTTGACGCCAAATCAAAGTACTCTTTCCATTCCTTATAAATACTTTCTTTAAATTTTGACAAACATTCAAAACTACTTGCTTGTATATTTACTTCTTTTCCGTCGACGATAGATGCCTTCGCTAAGCGGTCTGCTTCCTCGTTCCCTGGCAAGCCTATATGCGCTGGAACCCATTGCAATACAATGTCTATATTGTTAGCTATGAAATACAACATTTTACGCAGAATCACATAAGCAATCGGTGCCCCTCTGCGGCCAGAGGCACACCGAGCTATATGTTGAATAGCGCTTTTACTATCAGTGAATATAACATATTTTTGGCAATTTAATGATTGAAGATACGTAAGAGCCTCTGATATTGCAAAGAGTTCAGCAGACATTATACATAGGTTCTTGTTAATTAATTTGAAACAGCCACTAAATTTTTTATCAGAATCATAAAAGGCGGCGCCAAGACTTGTGTTGGTTTTTGATCCATCTGTATATAATTTAAGCCAGCCATTATATTTACTGTATATTTCTTCTAAGACATTAACTTTCAATATGTTAGAATTATATGATTTCTTACTTAATGTGATATAATCTAAGTGTTCACAAAGAAATTTTTCTATTTTAATATTTGACACCCAAGTACTGAGTTGAAACATTTCTAATGGATAACTAGCTGATATATTTTCTTCTTTAGTATTAATATATACTGTAACTAAAAGTGGTTTTTTCTTATTTTGCCAATAAAAATTTGAAGTAAGACTATTTAAAGCATTAAGTAATTCTATTATAATGTTATTTTCAAAAGATTGAGCCTTCAAACAGTATTTGGTTGCCAAAAACTTTCGTCTTAAAGCGAGACTAGGGATACAAGTTTCAGATTCCATGACGTGAATGGGTGTGGTACGAATAAAACCACCTATTATCCTCAATGCCTGATTTTGTAATTTATCTAGTTTCGATAAATGTGTTTTTGCACTGTTGTCATAAAGAAAGCTTGCGTAATCAATCCTACTCCTGATAAGAGCTATGTATAGTCTTCGCAGATGTTTAGGGTGAACACCCCATGTTGACCCTGCTAGTACTCTAAGTAAATTTAAGAACTTTTGTGTTTTTTCCCATATTTCGTTTATATGTTTCCCCCACCGCAAACTGTTATCCAACCACATTCCTAAATATTTGATGTTTTGTGTACAATTTAATGTGTGTCCATGTATGTTTAAATTTATTTGTTGTCTCCTACGTCCTCTACTAAAGAGGCAAATTTTTGTTTTGGTCTTAGATAACTCCATTCCTAAATCTCCTAAAAGTATAGTTATGGTATTTAAAGCATTTTGTAGTTGTAAAGTACTTTCCTGCAAATTGTTTGAATTAGTGTATAAGACAAAATCGTCAGCATATTGACATATAAAGACGTTTATGATATTTTTACAAATTTTATGAGTCAGTATATTGAAAATCAATGGAGATAAAGGATCACCTTGGGCAATTCCCTTACTTGACCATCTCACCAAAACATTGTTATCCTTATTATAGTCCAACGTAGTTTTAAGGTGTCTTTCTTTAAGGAATTCCCATAAATATATACAGATTCGTTTACCGACATTGATTTCATCTAGAATTTCAATGACTTTATCTATTGGCACATTATTGTATGCATTATCGATATCTAAAAAGCATGCTAACGTTGGTTTATTTTCTGAGAAACCGATTTGTATTTGACAAACTAAACGAGCAAGACAGTCTAAGCTTGATTGTGAACGTCTGAAGCCAATTGTATCGTTTGACAAAATATTATTTTTTTCTACGAACCATTCAAGTCGTTTAACTAACATTGTATGGAAAATTTTACAAATGCACGATATTAAAGAAATAGGTCTTAAACTTGAGTTTTGATCTAAATTAAAATTATTTTTAGGGATTGGTACTATTTTAATACTTCGCCATTGTATCGGGACATATCCCGACTTAAGTACTAAATTATATATATGGATTAGACAAAATTTATTTTTTGTGGAAGGTTATAAATCATTGAAAAGGTTATTTGATCGTCTCCAGGTGCAGTATCCTTTTTCTTGAGACAAGCATTTAATTCTTGAATAGAAATTTCTGATTCTAAATATGTGTTATTAGATTGGACTGAAGGACATGGAGGTATGACAAAATCAGGAGCTAAACTACACATCAAATCATCTAATTGCGATATTGAGGGATATATTTTTGATTTTTTATGCCCTTTCATCCAACGCATATTATTCCACATATCAGCTACCGATTTAGTTTCACTAATATTGTTACAAAACTCCTTCCAACTTTTTGATTTAGCAACATTTATAAGACGTTTTGTTTCTGCTATTTGTTTTTCTAAGTTTCTTAGATTACCTGGCGTTGGATTTCGCCTAAAAGAGGATAAAGCTAATCTCCGTTTGGCAACAGATTTAGAAAGTTCGATGTTCCAATATGGCTTCGGTTTGAATTTAGCCAAAGGGTCAATGCATACTTTTATAAATGGAACACTTTTGTCAACGGCATACTTTATATGTTTAACAAAATTATCATATAATATTTGAACATCGTCGGAATTAGAAATAAAATCTGAAAATGTTTCGTTAAGTATTTTCTTATAAAGAATCCAATCTGCTTTTTTAAAATTGCGAACTTTATTAAAATAATTGTTGGACTCTGAATTTGAATTATTTATAATAATCTTTAATGTTAAGTGATCACTTCCCAAAGACTCATTTGTAGTCAACCATTTAAAATTTGTAGCAATATCTGAAGTCACAAATGTAATATCAGGCGAAGTTTGTTGAAGAACATTGTTAACCAATTTAACTCTTGTCGCTCTACCGTCGTTTAATGACATGAAACCGTTATCTAAAGACGCATCGAATAATTGTGTACCCCTAGTATCGCTTACATAAGACCAATTGGTATGGTGGCCATTAAAATCACCAGCAACAACAGATTTGCGCGAGAAACTACCAAATAGTGTATCCCAGTCAGATTGCGAAGTTCTTATGTTAGAAGGACAGTATATACTAATAATGTTTTCTAGAAAAGGACAGTTATATAATTTAACATGTAAGGCCTCTATTCCTTGATTACTTAATGTAAAAGACGTTTTTTGTGCTTTCAAACGATTATGGGTAATGATTGCAACTCCTCCATATGAGTCTCTTCTATCACATCTGTGTACAGTATACCCGCCAATGTGCAAATTTTTCTCTGGCTCAAGCCAGGTCTCACTTATAATTGCAACATGTACGTTTTCTTGTGATAGTAGACATTCAAATTCATTTATTTTTGGCTTCAAACTCTGTGCATTCCACTGAATTATGTTAATGGGCCTATTATTGAGTGCGTTATCCATTGATAAAATTAAAAACTGTCTGGATCCATTCGCCGCCTTTCACTTTTTCTATCAAAAATTGCTTTACTTCTTCTGAGACCAATTTAAAACTTTCTGTTATCTTTAACTCTATACTTTTGCTGGAAAATAATATGTGTTTTATTTTTCTAAGTACTTCCCAAAATGTATGATAAAGATCTCTGGACTTTATTTTCTTTGGCTTGATTTCTTCAAATGTTTGAAATTCAGTAATATTTTCTGTCGAGTTTTGTTCGCCTATTTGCATTATATCGTCCATTGGGTCTTTTCTATGTCTCTTATTCTTTTTTGGGGTAATCTTAGTGGTTTTAGATTTAATCAATATATCTCTATATGAAGGTTGATTTGTGTCATTAGCATTATAATTAATATCATCCCTGTATACCTCTGGTTCATCTGGTTCTTCTTGATTTCGATTGTCTTCATACTCATCATCTAATTCTAAAGAGTATCTAATTTTTTCTCTTTCTTGTTGATATATCTGTAAGGCTTTTACATAGGCACAGTTTTCTGAGGACATTATCTCTCTAATTTGCTTTTCTTTGAGAAACACGGGACATTTCTTATATAAAGACAAATGGTTTCCTTTACAGTTGACACAGACGTATTGTGTTGTTTGGCAGTTGACGTGAAAACCTCCACATTTAGGGCATGTTTGCTTTTTACTGGCGCAATGTTTTCGGAAATGGCCAAATTTCCAACAGTTTGAACATTGCATAACAGGGAATGTATAAGTCTCCACTTTGAATTTACAACCATATACTCTAATATATGTAGGTACTATGGAACTACGAAAACAAATTCGCACGGTTTCGCTATCCACCCATTTTCCTTCTTCAGAATAACGCTTTAATCTTTTTACGGACACAATCTCATATTCGGAGGAAAATATTTCAATTAAATCTTCTTCTTTAGCTTCCAATTCGATATTCTTAACCATTCCATAGGACAAATTTAATTCCCGAACAAAGTGGCACCTGTATCCTAGATCTTGAAATTTTTCACATGATAACAAAATTTCAGCGTTTTCTCTACTTTCAAATCGCACACACACTTTAAAAGGATTTTTGTATAAAATCCTTAATATTCCTGGGATTTTGAGTGAACTTAAAAGCTTAGCTAGACCAATCGGCTTAGGCAATGCCGTATCTTTAGATGTGATATACACGTCGTAGTTATTCTCCATATTTATGTTTTCATAAACTTTCTTATATCTGTTGTCATAATTCTTGGTAGGAGTATGATTTTGACGTCCCCTCTTCACGGTTATAAAGTCTGAGTCATCTGAATTTGGTTCACATTCCCCTCGTAATCTTTTTTTTGAAACGCTCGATGAGTCTTGCAATTCACTCACCTCCTTGTTGCATATTTCTGCCTCCACTAATATCTGCTCACAATTACTATTTACACTCGATAAACTTAAATTATCACCATTATTACTCATTTTTATAAAAATAAATTTTCTAATGTGGGTAGATAGTAATAGTCTCGCATCGCGAACGAAAGTGGTGTTGGCAATGACTGATCGCAACAAAGTATCGCGCACTGACCCTAACTTTCATCTTAAAACAATATGCTAATATAAAACTAATAATTATGTATGAATAAATAATGAAAATTTCTGAGGACGCTGACTTTTCAATCTAAGCTTAAAATGCTTAGTCCAGCGTATACTGATAAACGTTACAACAATACCATTATTAATAATTTCAGATTCAGATCCGGTTAGATCTGTCTAAGCAAGAAAAACAAGCGTGGGAAGAAACAAAAATGTATAGATGGCAAGATTACCAGGACTTCTCGCTGAGGAGGATGTTCAAGAAATATTCTCAATTAGGAATATCGGCTCTACCTGATGATAAATACAAACTTCTCATGAGATCTGTCTCAGGAATGGAATCAAATTATGCCACTGCTAAAGTTTGCGCTTACAAGAACGAGAGTAAATGTGATTTAGCTTTGGAACCTGGTAAGTATTCATTTATTAAACAGTTTGATAATAAATAATTGGTTGGTGAGAAACAGTTCTCAAAACTGTTAGGTACTTTTGCAAACTTTAAGGATTGTTAATGGGCTTTCAGTCGAAGTGATAATCCCACAATTATTATGATTCTCCCAGGATACCGTGAAGTATATTAGAGTGGAATTATGTAGAAAGAAATTCCTTACTATCCTACGGTAAAACATTCGAAAGTGAGTTTTATTTCTTCGTCTTGGATACAAACTAAACAGTAGCACTAGACTATGTATAATTTTTAATAACGACGTTGTTGAATTAGTGTAATATTTTGTAATTTCTGGTACTTAGGGTAAACAGAGTAAGAAAAAGTAGTGCCGAAAGCGATACAATTAATAGTTTTACAAGGCTGTATGAATTCAGTTATTTTACGTAAAATTGTGGTGTACGGTGTACTGAACAACAAACAAGTGTCATGTGGTCGGCCATGATTTATGTAAAAAAACCTGTAATTTATGGTTTAATATTATTTCAGATATTACTGATATATTTGCAAAGAGCCAAGATCCGGAAGAATTAAAGCACATCTGGGTAGAGTGGCACAAAGAAGCGGGTGCAAGAGCTAGAAACAACTTCACCGAATACGTCAATTTATACAACGAAGCGGCTAAACTTAATGGTAATAAAAAATTCTATATCATATTCGTACATGGTCGTATATGTGTAAAATTATTTTAGAAATTTGCATTTTTCTACGGTAAATATGTAAATTCTTATTAGTAAGTCAAGGTATTTGAGTAGCTAATGCTCTTGCATCTTTTTCAGTCGTTGAGAGAAATATAGCATATATTCGTCTATGAGGGGTTCTAAAGCTCAGGCAGGTTCAATCATAATACTTAATACAGTAATATATATTTTATGGTTATAATCACCGGTAAAGAAAGACATTGTAGTGTTTGCAATTCTGCTCTGACATACAAAGGCTAATATTAATTTTATATAATACGGACCTGATAATTACTCGGAGAGGTTCTTTAGTTAAGACGACGAGTCAATAGACAACAAACATAAATTCTAGTATTTAAAGGAAACTTTTTTCTTTCTGAAGCTAATAAATTTCTTATCAATTTCCAGATTTTAAAGATGTTGCAGAATGGTGGCAATCGGATTATGAAGTGCCAGATTTTGAAGAACAGCTGGCCAAGATTTGGGAAGACGTAAAACCACTGTACCAACAACTGCATGCCTATGTAAGAAAGCAACTTAGGGATAAGTATGGCGATCATGTGGTGTCAGCAAAAGGACCTATTCCCGCTCATTTGTTAGGTAAAGTATTTTTTAAACTATACCAGCTTTAAAATTTGAATTGGAAGCCCGTGGGTACTACTGAAGTTTTTTTATGATAATTCCAGTTCATATAATTTTGCTTGAGTAAATTTTAAATCCTCATCCAGAGGAATAAGATGGTTATTTGGTTGCCGGAATCAAACTATCAAATTCAAATATTTAGTTAAATTCTCTTTTAGAACCTTTTAAGGTATTAATTTTAAAATGAAATATATTTTTAGTATAATATGTTAACCACTTCACTACTTTATATGTTTTACGGATGATTCCAAAAAATTCTCCAACAACAAGCTGTTTTGTCTTGTTTCTAGGCAATTATGTAACAAAAGTATTTTTGATGTAAAACTTCGCGCAAGGTAATTTTGCAATAATATGTATATTTTTTATATTTTATTGCTTGCGATCAGCAGACAGGCTTATGGCCTATCTGATGAAAAGTGGTTACCATAGCCTGTGGACATTTGTAACAGCAAAAGTGCTACCAATATGCTGCCGCTCTTTAAACGGTGACTAGAACCTGGCCACTAATACCGGAACATAGCTCAAGATCTTTATGGCGGCATATTTTAGACCAGGGGTGGTAGCCATCCTGGCTGTGGGTTATTTGTCGCTTCTTACGATAGACCGTCCGGCTGGAGGAAATTCTATTCTTTCTCCGTTCCTGCATGGATAAAATTGTGTATTTATTTATTGTAATTATGTGAATCGGTCTATGTTTAGGAGAAAACCAAAATTAATAAATGTAGTACATAATAACGGTAATAATAAGTGTTGCCTATATTTTATTTTAGATAGATATAAAACAAAATGCGATAATGACGTTTAATATGAAGTATATAATAATATGGCCGGCTAGGACAAGGCGGATAGGCTCTGCGAACTTTAGAGCATGTACACTCGTGTGATGAGTGGGCGATACGACTCGTCAGTGAATACAATTGGTCGCCCTTCATCCCTGTATTTTTTCATTGCTTTGTACTAGTTGGTCACTGTATTTTCTTCACGAGTTTACATGCGCTAAAGTTCGCAGAGCCTATGTTCACATTCGCCAAGATACGCCGGCCGTATAATAAATCAAAGAAGTTTTATTTCTGCCGCGTATACACATTGATATAAGCTTTTCATTTTTTTCGAAACTGGATTTGCAGTTAATAATAAAACATATTGTATAATTTCCAGGTAATATGTGGGCTCAAACTTGGGGTAATATCGAATCTTTTACTCGTCCTTACCCTGACAAGAAGGAAGTGGACGTTACTCAAGCCATGAAGGAACAGAACTACACACCATTAAAGATGTTCCAAATGTCAGACGAGTTTTTCAAGTCATTGAATCTGACCGCAATGCCGGAGAAGTTTTGGCAGAATTCTATTATTGAAAAGCCTACTGATAGAGAGATTGTTTGTCATGCTTCGGCTTGGGACTTCTATGATGGGGAGGACTTCAGGTAATTATTATAGAGTCTTCAGTTATCGGTAATTGTTTTTTTCTATCTAAGAAATTATCCAAGAAAAATATCCACAAAAAATTTGCTGCGTGCTTATTTTGGGAGTTAAAGCGAGCGCTAACATGTAGTCGAATAGTTTCTTCTGTATCACAATTGTTTCTCGAAAGTGTAATTATTATAATAGAATTATGAATAATATTATAATTAAAATAAGTAGAAGTATTTAAACATTTGAATACAAAGAAAACAAAGGTTATGGTGTTTGAAAGAGAAGCAACCAGAACGAATGCAAGTATAATGGTCGATGATGTTATGCTGGAACAAGTGAATGAGTTTGTATATCTTGGATGTGCTTTAAGCAGGGATGGAAGGTACACCGCTGACATAGAAAGAAGAGTAAATTTGGGGAATAGTGTGAATGGAGCGTTAGGTAAACTTCTAGGCGCTAAGAACCTCAGCCAGAAGGCCCAGCTTACCATACACAACGCGGTTCTGGTACCTACGCTCACGCATGGAAGCGAGAATTGGGTATGGAATAGAGAGCATGAAAGTAGAGTAAACGCGGTCGAGATGCGAGCACTGCGCAAAATCTGCGGAGTGACGCTCGCGGACCGCGTTCGTAATACCGAAGTAAGAAAGAGAGTTGGTCTGAAAGAGAGTGTCGGGGCGAAGGTAAAAAAAGGAATGCTCCGGTGGTTCGGGCATGTGGAAAGAATGACTAAACAGATATACAATGCAAAAGTGGATGGATGCAGAAGTCGCGGAAGGCCACGACACACCTTCCATGATCAAATTGATCATGTGTTAGCAGAAGGTGATGTTAGGAGCCTTAAGAACAGACGAGCGTGCATGACAAGAGCTATGAATGTCAAAGAAGCAAGTGAGGTGTGTAAGAATGAGCCTGTGTGGCGCTCTGTTGTGCCTACCCCGCAAGGGACCTGGCGTGAAGGTATGTATGTAAAAAAGAATCCTTATAGTCTTCCTGTAACTTCTGTCTATCTAAGTATCAAAGTTTAATAATCTTTTCGATTACCCCTAAAACGATTACAATTAAAAATGTGAAATTTGGCATAATCATGGAATTTATGTATATGTTATTTTTTCTACCTGTTCATTGAACATAGAGCATTAAATTTGTAGAATCATCCAGTCAGATATAAAATGTCAGGGATCTTATGTTTGAACAGTTAAAATATGTTGTGTTATTTAAAAAGTATTTCAGGTCCTAACAAAAAAAACTTAAAGCTTATATGTCTATTTTGTAATACATGTAGCTGATTCATGTAATGGTGGTGGCAATAACATGCACTATTTTCAAAATTTGTAATTTCCAAACTTTTGACTTTAAATTTAAAGGATCAAACAGTGCACAACCGTCGATTATGAATATTTCCAAACGACTCACCACGAAATGGGGCATATACAATACTTCCTACAGTACAGGCATCAACCCTCCATATTTCGAGATGGAGCGAACCCAGGTAACTTTTATTTATATCCCTTTTTGTTTTGAAGGATCAAAATGTGTACGACGGTGAACAGGGAACATTTTAGGACTGTACATCACGAGATTGGTCATGTGGAGTATTATCTTCAGTATAAGCATCAGCCATTTGCATTCCGGTCAGGAGCAAATCCAGGTGATGGTTAAACCAATTCACTGCTGGGTGAAACTTTCGAGAATCTGTCTCTTCGACCTCTGTATTTCCTTTCTTGTAAAGACATGTTCTTACAATGCGATAATTCAATTTAATAACCATCGAACGGATATCATTAACGTTTCCTTTGTATTTTACTTTGCTACTATTTTTTGCGTCTGTTATACACGTTAAGAAAATTTTAATGATTTAATTGTTAATTACTTTTTCATTATTATCTGACCACTTATTATTAATCGTAATCACATATCCGACCAGCACTAATGCTGATATGTAATGATCTAAATATCAGACCAAAATGGGTAATCAAATTCTTCTTCCGTTTAAATGTTTGCTATGAATATATTTCATCACATTAAACCCTCAATGACAATATTAACACTTTTCATTCGATCTTGCAAGATTTACCATTAAATAATTAACAAATTGCTGTATTGTATTGCATTTTTAACTAAACAATCTATATTAATAATATACCTTGGAATTCTATATATTTATTATGAAATTCACACATTATTAAGAATTCTTTATGCCTTAACCGAGTTTAAGTATGTAGACACAATTTTAAAATCTCTGATGTATCACTCTTTACTAAATAAAAAATAGACAGAAGTTTAATATATATAAAAAATAATCTCCGAAATCTCATCAAAGAACTACAGTCCGTAAACTCATCCTAAATATAATTAAACGGAGCTAAAGAAGACAGCTGTTTAATTCAATTATAAGTATCCAAAGATCACGTTTTAGAATAGTTTTCTATTATACATGCATTAGGAGAAAACTAAAAATTAGAGCTTTATAATCCTCTCTCAGTATAACCTCAGCCACGTCTTTGACTGACAACAAAGAGTGTTTTAAATTAAAACTGCACAAGCTGCTTTGGTGTAAAAATAGGTATTTTTTTAATTACTGGAGTATAACAGACAGGCTGACAATCTAACTGATGCAAGATGGTCACTGATGTGTATGGATTCTTGTTATACGAAAAATATTTACCAATGTGCTGGGTGTCGGCCTCGAAGAAGAAACTAGAACCTGGCCATCAAAACAGGAACGCAAGTCAAGGTTACGGTGGCATACACTGAACTAGAGGTGGTAGCTATTCAGACGGGTGAATGCCCTACCACCTGGCCGTGGGTTGTTTTGTCATCTGTAACGGCAAGCCGTCCGGTCGTAGGGACTAGAATTCCTTCTCCGTTTCTTCTAGATATACATACATATATATATACCCATGGTGCCATCTAGTCATATAAGATTAACAGTCTTTTCAAATCTACGTCTTTTTCTTTTAATGGCAACATACTGTTTCTGGACAATCCTTTGTCATCTCTTTGAGCTTTGAAGTAACAAACATACACAATATATATTGTAATTTCCATGTTTATAATATTAATAAAATATCATGTTACATTTATTATACAACAAAAATTTCAGGTTTTCATGAGGCAGTTGGAGATACAATAGCTCTTTCAGTGTCGTCACCAAAACACTTGCGTCGCGTTGATCTGTTGGAAGGTGACGCTGAAGACGAACAGACTGAAATTAACCAGCTTTATAAAATGGTTGGTAACTCAAGTATGGCAACTAACTAAAAAGAGCAATTTTTTAACCAAGACCTACAAACACTAATAAAACACTCTGTATATACGCGAGCCATGGTCCAAAACCGGTTCGTCATGAGTCGGGCAAACAACGTGTACGGCAAGGCAAGCGCACAACTGAATATATAGTTCCGCGCTTGTTAAATGATAGCATTACATCAGCAAATATTAAATATAAACTTAAAACGCACTATTTAAATGACACATAATGCTATAATTGTAAAATGCTACGGACGTAGACACCCATAGCATTAATATAATCCCCAGAGGTTTTCAATGCTATGTTTAAATCAAAGAGCTGTAATCATTTTGTTGTTTTGATAAATAAAAGAAATAAAAAAACTGCCCTATTTACATAGACTTGTTAAACAATTTCAACCCATTAAAGTTAGTCCAACAAACAAGAATTTTATTTATAATCACGAATATAGGTTTTTTGCCGATGTTTCTTTCACCGTTAACATCTGGTAATTATAACAAACAGTTAATAGCTATTAGTCTAGAATAACTGGTCAAGATATATTTTATAATATAATAAATTTATTTATTTCCAAATAACATGGTTTAAAATTACATTTTTTAGAAGTAATTAGAACACAAATACTATACAATGTACAATATTTTATGCTAGGTACATTTCTTGAGACTATTGAGTTGTCGGTTTGCCCCCAAACTAGGACAGGCCTGTATTTTGGGGGTCACATTCGGCCATGATTATGTTCTCGTTTTTTTATTTATTTATAGATTGGGTGAGTTGAGCTTATTAATTCAAATAATAATTAAGTTTTTTAGTTTTTTAATAATTTAGGGGTGCATTATATATATTTACGTATAATGTGATGAGTATGTTAGTGTGCGTGTGCGTGTGTGTGTGTGTGTGTGTGTGTGTGTATGTGTGTGTGTGCGTGCATGTACGTGCATGTATAAGGGTGTCTTTGAGTGTGCGTATATTTTAAAAACAAGTATGTAAGCAGTTCTTCTGTTTCGTCATAAGATAAACCTTGCAGCCAAGTGGTCACTTTTGCTTTGACTTTATAGCGATTGAGACCAACAATATTTAGTTTGCTGTTTACAATGTTATAAACTTTACAACTAAGGAAATTGTACTGGTTTTGGGCGAAAGTAGTTCTACAACGTAGAATAGGGCACACAGTTTGTTTTACACGTCTGTCACTGTCTGAAATACTTGCGGTTTTATGTTTCCTTAAGATACATTTAAGCACATATAGTTGTCGGACTGTTAGGACTTGATATTCGGCATAAAGTTGCTTGGTAGGATATCGGTATGGTTTTTTTGTTATCACTTTTAATACTGCTCTTTGAGCTCTTTCCACGTGAATTATTTTTGTTTTATTAGCACTTCCCCAAACAGTAATGCCGTATTCTATTATGGATTGACAAAGAGAGAAATACACAATCTTCAGTTTATCAGGAATAGAAACTTCTCTAAGATTTTTAAAAATACCCATTAGCTTTCTGACTCTGCAAGTTAAAGTTTCTATATGTTTATCCCATCTAAGTCCATCGTCTATAACGATGCCTAGATATTTTGTGTTTCTGACTCTTTTGAGCTCTTGGCGTGTGCACTTTTCAGAAATTAAGCACATATGGGCTTTTATACAAAAATTATCTGGTGGTTTACTATTTTCTTTAATTGAGAATGTCATGTAATTAGTTTTGTCAAGGTTTAGAGTTAATAGATTTTTTTTTAGCCATATCATAACCCTGTTAAGCGAATGCTCAGCCCTTTCTCTTACTATTTGCCAATTTGGACCCCAAACAAAAATAGCAGTATCATCAGCATAAGTATATACTTTAGTGTAAGGTAATGTCATGGTACAGAGGTCGTTAATGTAAACCTTAAATAAGGTAGGGCCTAGAATACTTCCTTGTGGAACACCATAGTTCACAGTACCTTCGTCACTAAAATGACCATTGATTTTTACTTTTTGCTTACGATTAAACAGATAATCTTTGAAAATATCATATGCGTTACCTCGTATGCCAACCTTATATAACTTGTTTAATAGGATTGGGATAGAAACTGTGTCAAATGCTTTTGACAGATCTAAAAATATACATAGACAATTATTTTTTTCATCTAAAGTCTGTACAATTTCATTAGTTAGATCCAAAACCGCGTCTTCCGTTGAAACCCCAGTGCGAAAACCGTACTGATTATTCGCTATGACTTGATGTTTATCGAAAAAGCTATTCAAAGAACTATTTAAAAATGTTTCGAAGATTTTGGACAAGGTTGTAAGTATAGATATAGGCCTATAGTTATTGATATGGTTTCTATTTCCATTTTTGTATATAGGATGAAGGATTGCTATTTTAAACACCTCGGGAAAAACGCCAGTAGCAATAGCGCGGTTGCAAATATGTGTTATAGACGGTATTAATAAGTTCCTAAATTGTTTCAATACAGAAGTCGATATACAATCCTAACCCGTTGCACAATCCGTTTTGAGCTGTAAAATGACCCTCTCCACATCTGAATTGCATACTTCCAAAATAGCTATTATTATATTTACTCTGTTAGAAGGGGTATCTAATTGGAATGAGAAGTAAGTTTTTTTGTCAGGTTGGTAGATTAACCACATTATTTATTCATAAATAAAAAGAGTTACGAAAAAAAGTAAGACTCCATTTCGTTATTTGAAATATAGTGCTCAAATTAAATTAAAATTATATTTAATTCGACGCATGTGTCGGACGTTTTAATGTTTTTTAACGGTTTGAATCGTGTTAGAATTTACCGAAAATATCTTATTTTACAAGAGAGCAGATAGAAAATATAATAGAAACAATATTGTATATTTATCGAGTAAATTAAATCTATTTTGGTAACAATTTTTTTAATGCCACCTAGTTTATATTCGATATTTAACTAAGAATCAGTTACATTTTTTAGTTTTCAAAATATATACGAGTATAGACAATGATAGGTGGAATACATGGAATGAATGGATAAGGTAATTTTAAACATTTCATCTAGTATCTATTTGTATTTAAAGGTATGGTACAATTTCGTTTTCAGGGTATAGATAAGATAGTGTTTCTGCCTTTCGCGTACACGCTTGATCTCTTCCGTTATGGCGTGTTCAGGAAGACAACGACACCAGAAGACTATAACTGCCATTATTGGCGGCTGAGGGAAATGCTACAGGGTGTGGAACCACCTGTCAATAGGACCGAAGAGGACTTCGATGCTGCAGCAAAATACCATGTCTCTGCTAATGTTGAGTATGCTAGGTGAGCTTTCGTAATTTATTTATCATTATTCAGTTTCATAATTTACATGTATAATCCCCAGCACGCAACTTGGCCAATGTCGTAAAATGCGCAAAAGTCGTTTTTTAAGTCTCTTTGGTTGTCAAGCGGGCGCGGATAATGAGTCTACTCAACTGTCTCCTTCATACTCATTCATAAGCTTGACCGTGTGCGAGAGAGACGGACAGACTTTTCATGATGTGAATGCAGAGCGACGTTGTCCACGCTGTTATTCACAGACACTACACAAGCACAACGTGTATACGTGTGTTGAACGTGCCATGCGCGAACTTACTCCCACTACGGCAAAACGTGGCCAAGTTGCGTGCCGCGTACTATAACTTCACGCGAGTAAATTTTATGGAAATATCTACCATATTTAATAATAATTCATCTACATCTGAAAACAAAGCACAATCAAGTAAATCAAAAATGTCAAGTTCAAATTTATGTTGAACTGATCGGTTTAATTAACACCAATATCTATGAGAATCTTCCTCATTTGCAACTACACTTTTATAAGAATACTAAGAATACGCGTATTATATTTTGTGGAAAATTTTGTCTTTTTTATGTATGCTCTATAAATACATTTCAAAGTCCTCACAAAAACCAAAGTCGCATAGTGCTTTAACAGAATGTCAATATTCATGAATTAAAGTCGTAGCATACCAACATAAAGATATATATTACTGTAAAATCCGTAATGCGTTAATACGCATGATAACTTTTATAGCTCTAATTGAATAATTTTCATAAGACTCAAAATTTGCACAGGACAAGCTACGAAGAGATTCTATTAAAATATATTTGTCGGCCATTTGGAAATCAAGGTTCATATTTTGAACCGCTACAACAAACTTATTGGTATGATGAAACGCAGGATAATGATTTCTTCCGTGTCATTTCAGGTATTACGTGTCTTTCATAATCCAATTCCAATTCCACCGCGCCCTCTGTCAGTTGGCTGGAGAGTATGTACCCGGAAATTTGAACAAGAAACTAGTTGACTGTGATATATACCAGAGTGTTACAGCAGGCAACGCTTTAGCGTAAGTATTTTTTGAGATGCTATCAAGTGTTTAGTGAGGTCGTTAGATTCGAAGCATGTACAGGAAGACTGTCAACCTATCATTGTTGCTAGTCTTAGACTTTCTTCCATTTTAAGTTACGAGTAATTAAAACTTTCTAGCAGTTTTAATACTACCATAATAAACTGTATCTAAAGATGAATGTAGAATATTGTCTTTGAAATAGATATTAATGACTAAGTCAAGGTCAAGAGTTTAAAGCTTTTACACAATACAACACAATATAACTTCGTCCCAAATATTTCGTGGCTAAGCCGATATTAGACTGATCATTTCTGTCTTTCAATTAAAACGAATCAACCAAATGTTCTGTGTAAACATAGACTTGAAACATTCAATCTTATTGAATTCTGTTGTGTGCTTTCAGCTCTATACGTTGCAACCAAATTGATTGATCCGTCTAATATCAGCAATACAGAACATTGTAATCCTATGACACTACCAAATAACTTACTTTTAATGTTTTCTTTGTTATTGGATAAAGAAGTAATATAGTGTGATTTTTTTAGGAATATGCTTAAAATGGGTTCATCTAAACCTTGGCCAGACGCAATGGAGGCACTGACTGGTCAGCGAGAGATGAGGGCTGATGGTCTGTTGGAATACTTCAGGCCGTTATACGAGTGGCTGAAAACAGAGAATCAGAGAACTGGGGAGCACATTGGATGGGAGCCTAGTAAAACACGTGAGTTATTTTTATACTGGGTTCTGGGAAATAACTGTAAAGATAAATTTGTTGCAACTGCCAAACTGACAGAGTCTTTAGCAGATCAAACGAGTAATAAAATCAACAGACGCATGCGAATTATAGGACGCATTTTCTAGTAGCTCCTAATGCCCAAAATGTTCCGTCTGCCGTTCTACATGGCGACCAAGATCGTTATGGCCGTGGCAAAAACGTCACTAATGACGTCATTGTTTTCGATCACACAGCCTTCACCACAAACCATGTCAAGAGGTAGGTCGAAGTGGGCGTTGACCACAGAGCATTCATTCTCTCTATCAATAGACATTGAAAAAGAAGCGATTTTCAAATGAACCAACGACATTTGTGTGTTTCGTCGTTAATGATAACAACACTCCAAAATCCGTTTTACTAGAGTTTATGATTGTAAAGCCCGCAAGCAAGTAGAACGGGAAAAATTGCGGTCGTGAACTTGGTCGTTGTGAGTCTCCTGTGGAACGTAGCTATAGTTAAACATGAATAACATAGTCGAAACAAAAGCCCAAGCATTAATATTACTGCTAGGTAATACCAATAGTATATGATGTATGATAATCAGTTTCAGGATATTCAAATTCAAAAGTTTTTTTTCAAAATAAGTTCCACTGGAGAATACTTTTTGAAGGTCATACATATAGGTTAAAATTTAATTTTACTTCCTAGTCTATGTACACCGCTTCGCAACGTGTTATTGTTGTTAAGGAGAAGAAGCGGCAAGAAACTCCCCAGCAACACGTCTAGCAAAAATTTATTTACTTATTTATTTAAATTATTGAAAGTTATTTTAGTATTACCATAATCAAAATTGTTTAGTTTTACAGTATTTTTCTTGATGTCATTAACTAAAAATTTTAATTATCATTGGAACGAAAAAATGCAAAAAGAGCTAATATTATTCTTGTAGTCACAATGGGATTTTTTTGAGTAGCCTGAAAATATATTCGAATTACATTTCTAGAATGAATGCTGTAATTTTTTTCAATTTATGGCCTTATTGCTTATTGCGATGTAATATCGATAATCATATACATTCAATTATCATTAGAATAGTGTTGGCAAGTGGATTTATTATTGAGTTATAAGCAGCAAAGGTTTTCGAAAGGATATTACGATTCGAAAGTATTGCCTATTAGTGTGATAATTTTACGAATCGGACTCGTGTTGGAAAAATTCTATCAATCAATTCTATCAATAATATCAGGAAGCCTCTTCCCCGTCATTAAGGTACATATTACTTTTTCGTTTTAACCGATTTTATTTTCTTTTTACAGAATTCTGCACAGCGGAGCAAATAGCGGCGTTGAATGCAAAAGAAGCGGACAAGTCAGAGACGCAGACGCAAGAGGCGGTCGAGTCGTGACGTCACGGCGCGAGTACTTAAACCCTTATTTATACATAGCAAGCAAGCGACAGTATTCATAATAAACATTTTTAAGGATATTGCTGAAGTTTTATTTAATAGTAGCCGTTGACGACAACCACTCGATTATTAGTAATGAAACTCTCCAACTCACGACGGCGATATTGGCTGGTCCTTCGAGTCGGGTCTGAAGGCACGCTGACTATTGTTTGGTCAGCTTCGAGCTGAATTTGGAAGATCAATATTAGTTCTGCCCGCGACTCCATTTCATATGTTCTATATTGAATTGAAAACACATGAAAAATGTACAAAAAATGTTTCGATGTCTCTCCGAAGCAAAATGACGTATAGATATAAAAATTAAACATGATTTATTTATTTATTATGGACCATCAACAGGAGATATATCAAAACATCGGACTTAAATCTAAACAATGCTCATGCTAAATATACTATTATAGGTGGTCACATCATGCATTATGTCATATTTTACAAAATGTCAAATAAAAAGTTAAATTTGGATAATGAACATATTATAAGATATTAATTAAAGGATATAATAAAATAAAATAATAACATAAAAAAAGCATAAGCAAAAAATAGCGATAATAGAACATACTTAATCTGTTTGGAATATTATTTTAAAGAATGTATGAGGACTGTCATTAAATATATCGATGTTTTTAGATTTTTCAACATATGTATTGTACAGACGTGATATTCTTGCTATGGGTGAATACTTTCCAAGATTAGTTTTAAAACGTTTTGTCTTAAATATTGGACAGGGGTGACGAGGAGGCCTGCGAGGAACATTAAAATCAAATCGTTCTAATAGTCGAGGACTGTCTATGTCATTGTGTAATAGTTTATAAAGAAATTTAATATCAAGGACAGATCGTCTAAACTTGAGGGTTTGCATTTGAAAAAGCTTAAGCTTATTCATATAAGATTTACAGCTCATAGACGCTCTGAAACGAAATGCTAAGTGGCGAACAAGTCTCCTTTGAATATTTTCAATTCTACTCTCATGAACCTCATAATGAGGTGTCCACACCTGACAACAATATTCAAGTTTACTTCTGACATAAGAGTTGTATAGTAACATTATTGTAGGAAGCTTTTTAAATTCTTTCCCCCTTCTCAAAATAAAACCTAATGACTTATACGCAGCACTTATAATATTATCTATGTGTCGATTGAAACGTAGTTCACTATCAATCTGAATTCCAAGGTCTCGCACATCATCCACTTGACCTAATGTGTTTCCTAAGATAGTGTAACTATTCGGCTGTTTTATTCGTTTCCTGGTAAACTGGATATAGTGACATTTAGTTGTATTTAATGACATACGATTATTATTACACCATAATTCTAATTGTTTTAAGTCGTGCTGCAGTAGGTCTACGTCAGACGGCGTACGGATGGATTTTGTTATTTTAAGATCATCAGCAAAAAGATAAGCTCGAGAGTGGCAAAATGACTTTGGTAAATCATTTATAAATAAGTTAAAAAAGAGTGGCCCAAGGTTGGACCCCTGGGGAACACCGGAAGTGGAAATTATGGGATCAGACTGAGAGCCATCTATAACTACCTTAGAGAGTCTATCGCTTAAATAGGACTTGCACCATTCCAAGAGTGAGCCAGATATTCCGAAAGAGTTCAATTTAGCCAGGAGAATTTTGTGGTTTACTTTGTCAAAGGCCTTCGAAAAATCTGTATATATTGCATCCACAGGAATATTACTATCCACTGATTCAATTAGGTCGGAAACGTAATTTAACATATTGGTATTAGTAGATCGTTTAGTCATAAATCCATGTTGACATGCAGAAATAAGCCGATATACATGATAATATATGAATTTGTGAACTAACGATTCAAAGACCTTTGACAAAGTAGATAGGATTGAGATAGGGCGGTAGTTTCCAATCGATTCTTTATCACCACTTTTTAAAACAGGCACAATTCTAGCTTCCTTCCATTTACGAGGAAAAGTACCTATCTCCAGGGAAAAATTATAAATTATATGCAGGGGTTTGGCTAAAGCTGTAGCGCATTTATTAAAAAATATTGGTGGGATGTCATCTGGCCCCGCATTTTGTCCTACAACAAGTCTTTTTAACTTATAGATGATATCCTCATGGGTAATAGTAAGTTTGTGTATCTCATTGTTTAAAACTTTAGTCCTAGCTAATTTATCAGAATCACCCGAATCCCTTTCAAAAACGCTAGAAAAATGGAAAGCAAATAAATTGGAAATAGTCTGTCTATTATTTGATCGTATTTCATTTAAGTACATAAAAGTTGGATATTGAGATTTGGTTTTAGATAGATTTTTTATATGAGTCCAGAAATATTTGGGATTTTTACTAATCTGTGATTCTAGTGTATTGATGTAGTTACGATAACAAAATTTAATAATTTTCTCACAATCTCTTCTTAAAAACTGATATTCTAAAAGATCTAAGGGATTACAGTATTGTTTATATTTATTGTGATATTTCTGTTTTTGTTTGAGTAAGTATATAAGGTGTGGGGAGAACCAAACAGGAAATTTTTTACTACGCGGCTTCCGCTTCGGTACATGTTTCTGGATAATATTATTAAGTAAGTCATAAAATTTGTCTATCATGTCGTCAATATTATTAAGATAACATAATTCTTGAACCCATGAGATATCGTTCAAGTCATTAATTATATTGTTGTAGTCTGCTTTAAAATAATTGAATTTATTCATATTCTTATTAAGCGTTTCGGTGGATTTGTCGATTTTGAAGATATGTAAGTTCATTTCTATGGGAGGATGATATGGGTCAATGTTGCGAAATGGAGTAGGACTCTCAGTGACTGTTACGGAACCGTTGTTGAACAACACCAAGTCCAAAATTTTACCCTTATGATTTTTGACATGATTATATTGATTAAGATCATTCAAATCCATAAAATCTGTCATTTGATTATTTAAGTTACAATTAAGATTAATAGTAGGTAGCATAACTTTATTATTATTAGATATTGGAGGCCAAGTAATTTCGCTGAGATTGAAATCTCCCACTATTAAAGTATACGAACTCTCGTATTCATCAATAACTTTATTTGTATTGTTAATATATGCCTCAAGTACATTATGTTTTAGAGGAGGTGGTAAATAAACCACGCATACCTTAAATGTAACAAATTCATTACCTGAAGGTATCTGAATCGAGAGATCTTCGCTATCGCTTTCCCATTCAGACCTTCTACATGACGTTAAGTTGTTTTTTATCCCTACTAATACACCACCTCCAATTCTAGATCCACTACGATCACGTCTGTATACATTATACCTATTGTCAAATAATTCAGCATCAAAAATTGAATCATTGAGCCAAGTCTCAGTAAAAATAATAACGTCATAACTAGAACCTATAATTTGTAACCGTACATCATTTAAGTTAGATCTAAGTCCTCTTACATTCTGATAGTAACAACTAAGTAAATTGAATGGATACATTGCGATTTTTCACACACCAAATTCATGATTGTGGTTTAACGAAAAAAAAGATGTATATAATATTAATTAATCTAAGCTGTCGAGTGATTCTTTGTTCTTGATGAGTTTATAGTCTGAAGTTTCAATTTTTCGCATGTAGATACGGCCAGATTTAATCCACACAAATTTATAGTGTTTAAGTTGGGCTGTTTGTCTTGCCATAGCATGAAGCATCTTAACTGTGGGTGATAAATGTTCTACTACGTAAATCGGTTTTTTATCACCTGCTATATTTAAATGACTTGTATTTAGTTTATCATCTTTATATTTTGCTTTCTTATTGAAACACAATACGGCGCCCAAAAAGCCATCGCGAATTCTCGGAGAACTAAATTTAACTAGAATTGAACGGGGTCTTGTGTTTGTTTTGTCGATTTTAGAGGTTCTTGTGCATAAATGCAAGTCACTGTCATTAAATTTATAACCAACTGTTTCAGAGATTTTTTTAATAGCAGTAACTAAGTTTTCTGATTTGTGTTCTGGAAGACATTGAATTTCCACATTACAAGCTCTGGCATGTTGCTCAGTTTGAGTAAGTCTGGAATTTAAATCCGCTACTAGTGTTTTTAATTGTTGGTTTTCTATTTCTAGCTTCTGTACGACTGTGAGTTTTGTTTCCATTTCTTTTTTTAGATCCTCATATTTTTGTTCAAAAAATGTAAGTGAAGTGGATATTTCATCAATTTTGTTGCTCAATTCCATTGTTTTGTTTCTAAAAAATGATATTAAAGTGGCTTGCAATTCGTTAATCGTTGAACTTATTTCCTCTTTGACAATTTTGCGAATATCACAGATAGATGTCGTACTATTATCAAAATCATCGTGTTGAGTCCTCACACGGGTAGATCGCAACGTTATATATGACGGCGACTCGTCTTTTTTAGCAGTCTCAAACGAATTTTCACGGATTGGTGTGTTTGTGTTGTCCAACTTAGGGCGTTTACTACGACAAGTTGGGCATTCCCATTTATTTTTGTATTCGTCTGAGGCTTCCCTAAAAGATCCCTGCTGATGAGTACAGGAAAAGTTATATTTGAGTTTACATGTTTTACACTTTATTGTTTCTGTCGATGATAGCTTAGTACAGCACCCAAACTTATTTGACATACTGAAATCATAAATCTGTTCCAGATTTACGAAATTATAAATTCGATGTCAATCCGTATTTAACGTCCTCAAATAAAATTAATTCTACTAATTAGGGTTTAATTTAAACTCTGGCAACATTATAACTCTGAATACTTGAATAGATAAGACTTCTATTCTATTTCTAGAAAAAAAATCGCCTAAAAGACGGTATTTACGTGTTATTTTTATTAGTCACTAATGTGGGTAGATAAATATAAACTTAAACACTTTTCCTTCACTATGTTGTTCTTAAAACTGTTGATATTTTCGACGAAAACAATACTACAGTTAAATTGTCACTTAATATACCGTTAAATCACTTTTTCTTTAATATTTTTATGATTTTTTTGATAAAAATGAATTTTAACTTTTCAATGACAATCTGCGTAGTTGACACCAGTGTTGCTACAGAATATATGATAATATTTTCTTAAGTTTTCGCGACTTGTACACATAATAAAACTACGTTTTAACGGTTATAAGCGCAGTAATTTATTTTATTTTAGTTTATCTGACGTTTCGGCCCCTTTTCAGTGGGCGTGGTCACGGAAGACAAAGATGACATTTGTCAAACAAAGAGGAGCATAAAAACACGGGTAAAAGAACACATTGCTGACATGAAACACACAAGGTCTACGAAGTCTGCGATCAGTGAACACACGCTGGATAAACCCAACCATTATATCAGATTCGAGAACCCACGAATCCTCGCGAAAGAGAATCGTTTCATACCAAGAATGATGCGCAAGGCTATTGAAATCAAAAAACACCCAAATTTCAATAGAGAAGATGGTTGGCAGGTACCACCGGTTTGGGATCCGATCATCAAAACTATTAAGACCCAAACCCAGCAAAAACCAACTGCCAGACAAGACACTGTGAGTTCTTTCTGCGCGCAACGAAACACAAACCAACCCGCCTGATAATTTCTTTTATTTTTTCCTTCCACCATTTTAATATTATATTTTTTTTTTTAGATCTAGGCATGTTTGCTGAAGAGTTTCTTGCGCCGTTTCTTCTCTTCAGCCACAACATGTTGTGAAGTGGTGGTAAAATGAGATTAGGCTCCCATAGAGTAAATAATATCCATAAACAAAATTAAAACTAAATAATTAAAATGAACAAGTTGGCGGTAGGCTGAATAAAAACTTTGACAATACATGTTAGACAAATGTCATCTTTGTCTTCCGTGAACACGGCCACTGAAAAGGGGCCGAAACGTCGGATAAACTAAAATAAAATAAATTACCGCGTTTAAAACCGTTAAAACGTAGTTTTATTATATAATTAAACATGATATTTAACTATGAAAAAACAAATTGTGTCTTATTCTGTATTATCGTAATGTGTGTCTCATATCGCAGTTCTCAAGGATTATAGAATTTCCAGCCGGGTAAATACCCTACCACCTGGTTGTGTGTTGTTTTGTCGCCTCTTACGACAGGTCGCCTTGCTGCAGGGAATTGTATTCTTTTCCTTTTCTTACACGGATAAAATCAGAGGGTATGGGTAGACTCACTCCTCTATACATTTTTGACTATCGTTCATTGAATTGTTTAAATTTGAATGATGATTTTAAAAATGATATCACTTTCATATTTATTTTATTTTTCTCAGAAGCAAGGCTGAGGTAAATATAACAGTGACACAGGGTTATCGTGGTAATCGTCTGTAAAAGGTCAAATCGTTATCAATTACGTATTGTTAATAAACTTCGTACAAAAATTAAGACGGCAAAAATATTATGACCAACTAGCTTTTTTCATATTTTTTTATAGCTCCTGCTATAAAAAATAACTATCTATAAAATTTAAAAAAGAACGATATCAAATAACTTAAATAAACAATACAGCATTTAACACATGACATAAGAAACACAGTCAGGGTGTATCAGGCATAACCTCCAGATGCGCACCATCATATAGCACTGGTATCATGGATAAGATGAGCCTGGCGCACTTGATGGTCATATAAAAACTTTTTCAGTTTGAGTCTGAATCCAAGAATACTTTTTGTATTTTTATAGGGGGTGGGATATTGTTCCATCATTTGGAGGCAGCATACCTGAAACTACCTCTAAAAGCTACTGTGCCATGCCGTATTGTCACAAGCTGCGTAGCACATTGCCTCAGTGCGACTGATCTCCGAGAACCGAACTAGGAGAGCTTCTCATATAAATACAGTGAAGCTTGGTGCTTAACAACTCCGAAAACTAGGCAAGCAAGGTGTAGTTTATGGCGATGCTTCATTTTTAACATTGAGCATCGGTTCATAAAAGGCGTCACGTGATTTTTAAGAGGAATGTTAAAGCAAAAGCGTGCACATGCGTTCTGTACTCTTTGGATGAGTCTCTGTGTTCTGTTTAGCAGCCGAGGACCAAAAACGATATCAGAATAGTTATATATATATATATAGATAGATGGATATGAAATATGTAACTTTTACCTGTTTCTTGTTTTGTGTGCCAAATAAATTAAATACGCGTCCTCTGAGTTTGGGACGCGGGTGTGTTAACTACTAAGCTACCACGGCTTGTGTGACATTTGATCTTTCCAAATTATCATGAATTAAAATTAATGTTAAAGAGATAAAATTGTCACGTGAAGGTTATATACCTTGTGTAATACGCAGATGCAGTCAGTATCTCGCGGCAACACTGCGATTAGTCGTTTCAAAACTTGCCACCCATAAGAAATTCGATTTTTAAATCCCCGAAATAGATCCTCATGTAATTTTGAATTGACTTCTTTGAGTGGTGAGTACATTTTATTTCAGTTAATTTGAACTTACCTTACTTTCAATTTACTGGAATTAAAATTTAATGTTTATTCCTGTTACAAGCTACAGGACTCGAATTAAAATAAATGCCCTTGGAATTACTATAGGATTACTTTATAAGAACTGTACAAACATGTATAAAACAAGTACAAAATAAAACTGGATGCCACCAGTTCACACTGCACGATTCAATGCAATTCACCACGCGCAAAGTCCGTCACTATGTCGCTAATCGAAAGTACTACACATCTTAATCGTATCGTGGTCGTCGATTGACTGCCCTACCCCTCCGTTCGGGCATTGTTTTATACCAAGCTGTATAAAAAGGCCCGCGTTAACTAGCACATCTGGCAAGCTTCAACGCAATGCAATAAAAACAAGGATTAAGTCGCTCGACTCTAATTACAGCCATAAAATATTAAAAGTGAAACTTCAACGGACAAGTGGAAAAATGAATCGCAACGTACAAGTGGAAAACTTCAACTGACAAGTGACAATATGAATCGCAACAAAATTTTAACTTCAAGTTTTACGGGCAGATTATTAATGTACTTGTCCAATTTGAAAACCTGTCCGTAAAATTTCAATATGTCTGTACCAGCACACATTTCGATTTTTCGCAGGTTTACTGCAAATTATGATTTGGTTAGCTTAGGTACATTTTAATCAATGCAGTTTTTATTTAAACATATTTTAATTTGTCAAACAAAAGACTGAATTCGATCTGGAACTAAAAAAACATGCGTAGTCTACTCTAAAATTAGACATATACAGCGAAACATTAACAATTTCGCATCTTTCGTCATCAATCTTCATTCGGACATCAAATTATGTTAACAGAAAAATAATTCAATAAAGTTTCGTTTGCTCAAGTTTTGATGAAGAGGCTCCGCAACTACTGAACCGATTTGAACAATTGTTTCACTGTTGGCAAGCTACACTATCCCCGGGTTACATAGGATATATTATATTTACACAAAAAATAGGAATCCTTACTAAAACTCCAATAATGTAACCCAAGGTGTAATAATAAAATACTTAAAATCGCGTGCGCTGCGAAAACTATTTATGATAGAATAAAACAATGTACTACGACTTTGCAGAACACATCATTATTTACAAAAGGTATCTGGACAGCATATGTTTAACTATTATAGTTATGCCACAAAAAGTGTTATTTTATTTTAAAAAAATAATTAAAATGCCGCCTCTAGAAAAGTCTGTTTATTTGTATCTTGGTATTCATCCTTATCAAAATAAATTACTTCAAGATTCAAGACTGGTTCAATAAGTTTTGTATAACTTTTTGAATTATTCAATTCGAACACTCCATTCGAAAGATATCACGAGCTTAAAAATGTAAGTAACAGAACACACGGCCGTAACGCTTTTTCGTGAGAGAAAAATCGTAAGACCCCGTCTGTTCGGAATATAGATATCGAGCGCTGGGTTTCGATTGTTACGCGATACATACGAAGGCACTTTTTTATCGCGTCGAAAAAGCGGGTACACCGGTGATTGGCTTGTAGACGCACGGAGACTGCTCTCGCGCAATATATTCAGTATTAAATTATTTATTGAGATTTTTTTATTAATACCAGTTAGTGGACCATTAAATAGTTAGTATAGTCAGTGAACAATAGTGGTTGTGAAAAAATAGGACGAGGCGCGGGTGTATTTGAACAGACATTTATCCATCCCCCGTAGTGTTTCCTTTGTAGTAGTAGTTTGGTAGGATATTTTATATACTTCTTCTCAAGGGGCGCCCTTCCCTTAATACTGACGAATTAGTGTTCACCCTTGTTCCTGTTCCTGCCACCGCCGGCTGGAGTAGGTACCAGGTAAGTACCTAGTCTATAAGTACTAAAGATTACCTTGTGGGTTTGGACCGTCGGGTTACCGATCCCGCCATGTACGGTACACCGTCTATATAGAAGTTTCACTTCAATAAGTACGATAACAATAGATGTTTTTAAAGTTTAAACATGAAGTAAATAAAAGAATTCGTTTTTACAACATGCAGCTGTGGGGTCTTTGTCGGTATGTAATATTACAATGACTTTATAAACCTCTCTCAAAGGATTGGCCTTTGCATCCAGCGAGGTAATGCTGCCAGCCTCCTAAATACAATGCCCAGCGACAGTAGCTGGAGGGGCTGGACGTGCTTTAATATATTTATTTATTATTAATAATATAATATCTTTATAAACTAATACAATAAAAGATAAGTTTTCTTGCTATATTTTATTCTACCCACAGTCGTCAATCAAAACTATAAGTAGAATACTGAGCCTAAGTCACCGTCTTTTATGAGTAAGGTGCCCAGAAGGCTGGCTACATGTCCTCGCTGGATCGCCATACAGATCCATTAACTGAGGTAGGCACCAGCCCTCTGAGCACATGAACAATCAATTAGCAATTGTTTTTAGTTTTTTGGGCAACAAATAAATAAATATGGTTTCAATCTACTTTAGTAATGTTCAAATCAATCTCTAAATACATATAATTATTTTCTAAAATATTTATTCAGGAATCAAACAGTTTAGGTGTATAATACCTTTAGCATTATTCATCGACACTTGATATCTTTGTTTTTCGTGATCAAGGCTACTGAAAAGTAGTCGAAACGTCGATATAAAAATTAAATTAAAAGCTGAGTTTAAAATCGTTACAACGTAGTTTTAATTAGAGCATGTAAGGTATGTAAGCCGATACATAATGCTATAGTGAAATAAAAAGAGTAAATTTTAGAGATAGTCGCCGTACATGCAACTGAAGACTGAGATTTTTTCCAGTGCACGTGGTGGTTAGAAGTGGTAGTCGTAGTACCATTAGTAGTAGTGCCAGTAGCCCATGGATATAAAGATATTTCATACTGACTTTTCTATTCGCCTCAATAATAATAAAATATTCATTTCGATAGTCCCACCTGATGGAAAACCATGACCATCACCATAATATTAAAATGGGTGGAAGGAATATTATATAACTAGCTATCCCGGCAGACGTCGTCCTGTCCGAAAAGCTTCAATCGGTATGCCGACAGCAGCCCCACCTACCGGGTCCAATTGTGAACCAACTCAGAAACCTTCTCTGGCTCATGTGCAACAACTTTGCTAAAGATTTGCCAAAGTTTACAATTCTCAGGACATCAGACAAATATTCGATTTTATATATAAAGAAAATAAAATTATTAGAGCTAGGCATATTCGCTGAACAGGTTCTAGCGCCGCTTCCTCTCTTCAAGCCACAACATGTTGCGTAGCGGTAGTAAATTAGATTAGGCTCCCATGAGTAAGTAATAACAATAAACGACTTAAAATTAAATAATCAAAATTAACAAGTTTGTGATAGCTAAATAAAACTTAAACAATACTCAATGACACATCTTTGTCTTCTGTGATCACGGCTACTGAAAAGTGACTGCAACGTCGGAATAATAAAAATCAAATAAATCCGTTCGTTAGTTTTTACGCATTCTTTACCTATTAAACAACTTCTATCTGTCGCCTATTGATAAGTTTAAGACCTCTTGGTGAATTAATTTAATTTCATGTTCATAAAATATTCGTTTTTTATTTCAGACGATGTTAAAAATTGTTGGTGCCGCTGGGTTCTTGGTAGCTATAGTCAATATCTTCATAGTGGTGACGCAAGGCCAAGATCCCGATTTGAAGACACTGGAAAATACAGGTCGGCAGTACATCTTTCAGCTAGATACAGATAGGAGAGTCATAAGAAACCTCCTCATCAAGGCTGAGTGGGATTATATCACAAATTACACTAAGGAGAATCAGGAGAAATGGGTATGTCAATAGTAATTCTTGTAAGTAGTGTATTCTTGTGTTGAGGCATACGGAACAACACAATGAGGATACAATCACATTACTTGATAACTTTGTGTGGCGCTGTAGAAAATTGCTGGTTCAATTTGAAATGGACTGTATGAGAGGGATATGACCTAGATCCTTACACTAGAAAGTAGAAGCTCCACCAACCTTGAGATAGGCCCTCTCCTGGCTCGGTTCAGGTTACTCACAGGAACAGCACACTGCACTAAGCTCCACATTAGAGCTAACACTTTTAACAAAGTCTAGGTACATATAGGAAGTTCTTGGCACGGCCAGTAATCACAATAAGTATAAAATTATTAAATAAAATCATGAGCGCACGGCGCGTTGTAGTCTCGTTAAAAAAACCGACTTCAAAAACTAAAAAAACTAAAATATATAAAACAACTTATTTCTAAAGCTATTATTATTAATATATATTATCTAAAACATCTTAAAGTCGGTGCTTAGTAATTTTCAAAATATAGTAATTTTTATGTTTTACTTTGCACCGACTTCAAGATGTTTAAGATAATATATATTAATAATAATAGCTTTAGAAATAAGTTATTTTATACATTTTAGTTTTTGAAGTCGGTTTTTTAAACGAAGTTTTTATTTTTTATTTGTTACTTTTTAGTGTCTAGCTATGTATGGGTGGACCTACGAATGGTGCCGCGCTTCTTAAAAAATATAGGTCCCAAGAAACGGGAACAAAAAAATGTTCGTAAAATAAAAACCACTGGGCCAAATTTTTAGGGGACTACATAGCAGCTATTCCGCGTCGAACAAAAAAAGAATCACGTAAATCGGATTATAAACCACGGAGTAATCGGCGAACATACATAAAAAAACCAACAACAAAAAAAGATCCCGACGAATTGAGAACCTCCTCCTTTTTTCGAAGTCGGTTAAAAACGTCGATAGAAGAGTTCAAAAATGACTGCTCCTACCCTGCTATGTATTGGCCGTCGCCTCGCACAGACAGAGGGTAGGCAGCAAAATTGAGGGAGCGATGTTCTGCCTACTTCATATTAGGCAAGGACCGAATACTTTGCAAGGGTTAATGGTTTTAAATTTTATGGAAAAACTTCTTAAGTGCACATAGATTATAAATGTATTAGAAGTTTCAAGAGCACAATATAGTACCTAATGTTGTTATATGCAATCAACAAGGAATATTTCACTAAACACTGCCAGACTACTTTTTGTTCCCTCATCTAAAACTTGCACTTGGAGGACAAAAAATTCTTGACCTATTATTTTGCAGAGAAAAAGACCGAGTACTATTTGGACGGTTTACAGAGATAGAAGCGTTGCTGGGAGAAGTGCGTAGAGTTACAAGTTGAAAAAGAAAAACTTTCAGATCACCCTCGTATATGCATTCAATGAGGTTTATTTCAATTGAAACAAATGAGAAAGACCAAATATTTCTCGGACAAGTTCATAATTTTAAATACATCAAATTCCTGAGCATGTCTGCTTTTGATCTAGTGAGCTTAAAATGCTATAGTGTAGCGTATATTAAAAAAATCTCAATGTGAAATATAATAATTGATAATTTCAGATTGATCTTCAATCAGAACTTTTGAAGCATGTGAAACGGGCGTCGGAAGAAATCAAAATGTACAAATGGCAGGATTACCAGGACTTCATTCTGAAGAGAATGTTTAAAAAATATTATCAAATAGGAATTTTAGCTTTACCAGATGAGAAATTCAAAGTTCTCACGAGCTCTATCACAGATATGACATTAAATTATGTTAATGCTAAAATTTGCGCCTACAATAACAAAAGTAAATGTAAATGGGCTTCGGAAATTGGTAAGTACCTATCTTTATATCAATTGGATTGATGATAAGATATGAAGATTCTTCATCTCCACTACTTGATATATTACATACGTATGGATAACGGTTCTTAAAAATATTCTCTTGCGACCCTTTGGAATTTTTAATGTGATTTCAATAGAAGAGTGTATCCCTAATTATGACAGTTTTATTAGGATACCTTGAAGTTTTACGGAGCGAGATCGTGTAGATAGTCCTCGTTTACAATCCTAATGTAATAGATCAGAAAGCGAGTTTCTTTTCTTGGATAGGTACAACGATAAAGAAATTTTTTGTGGTTCACCACATACACATGAGATAAACAATTTACAGTAGTCACATTAAACAGTAATGGCAGGAACATTTGTCAGCCTTATCGCTTTAGAGTTTAGAGTGATCTCTTCCACATAACCTGGGCTATAGATTTTGTGAACAGAATCGTAAGTATATGACGGTAGGTGACAAATTAAATACGCATATGGGTGTAATATTTAAATTCAAAATAAGTTGCGCTGGAGAATACTTCTTGAGGGTCATAATATTATTTAAAATTTACTTCCTATTCTATTTACACTACTTCGCAACGTGTTATTGCTGTTGAGGAGAAGAAACGGCAAGACACTCTCCAGCAACATTTTTAATATTGATTATGGGATTACCATTTTTTATTGTACTAACTTGTTAACATGTTTAGTTAAAAATTGTTTTTCTTTATATTCCTTATTCTATTTATATCTCAAGCTCTTTCTTTCTAAGTTTTATACAAAACTATTTTACAGGATTATTTATTCAAAGAATTAATGAAGTTGTAGCAAATAGTGAATACTCAGTAAGACCAAAGACGCAGTAGGATATGTGAAGATATTATGTTTATCTGTAAAGACAACGCTATTATATTGGTTTAATGTTTTGTTATTATGTCGGAATTTGGATAAATAAATAAAAAAGTATATGACTTATGTGGTAAGAGAAACTGCAGTTGCCTCTTTTATATTATTTCAGATATTACTGACACATTTGCAACGAGCCAGGATCCGGAAGAATTGAAATATACATGGGCTGAGTGGCATAAAGAAGCTGGCGCAAAATCTAGAAATAATTTCACCACATACGTCGATATATACAACGAAGCAGCTAAACTTAACAGTGAGAAAAATTGTTTATACCATGTTAAATTTTATCTCTAGAAAGTTTACTCTAAGAATTTTCATTTTCTACCGTAATATAAGTTTAACAGGCAAGGCATCTCTGCAGCTAATATACCCACATCTTTTTCCAATGATATGGGTTCAAATTTATGGTACAGAAAGCCAAGTTACTATACCCTATAACATCAACTATCTGGCAGTGAAATTCCCGTCGAAATTGGTCCAGTCGCTTTAAAGATTAGCCGGAACAAGTAGAAAGACAAAAATTTTAAGAATTGATTTTATTATTGATATAAGTACTGTAACGTATATACAAATTTTGACATAACAAACTGATACTTCAGTTTTATTTATTTGTATAATAAATTCAATTAGGTACCACATTATTGTGGGTGAAGGAAATCATTGTAAGAACATTCAAATCAAATCAAATATGATACGAGGATCAGCTAACTTCGTCCATGCTTAACTTGATATTCCCGTGGGATTCCCGGGACACAAAGTATGGCAGTATAATAAAATGTAATCTATCGTTTTAGCGGAAATTGTGTTAGTATAAGCTTATAAATTAGCTGCATCTGAACAACTTCAAACCGCTACCAGGAAAATTCCCTTGGGGTCCCCGGGATAAAAAAATTAGTAAAAAATCATATTGGAATTCGATTTTTGCTAATCTGATCATTTTAAATAATTTCCAGCAAAATATTTCTCGCGGAATTCCTAGGATAAAAAGTAGTGCAGTCTAAGAGTAAGCTGTCGATTAGCGAAAACCGGATCGAAATCGGCCCAGTAGTTTCTACGTGAATCCCAAACAAACAGACAAGAAATATAAAAAAAGCATTGTGTTCTTCGTCGTTTATATAGTCTATTCCAGTTTTTTTAATAGCCTCAATGCACAGACAAGACATGTTTAGAATTTTCTAATATTAATTAGTAATTTAAGTTATAATTATATAAACACACACACACACACATACACCAAACACATACACATCGTATTAATCTTTAAAATAAATAAATAAATAATTGAGCATTGGAAGAGCATGAACACCTAATTAATATAGGTTTTTACCTAGATTTAGGTGTTGAAGCCCCCATTTATTAGTTTTGGATCAAACTTTATTTTCTTTTATATTGTTACTTTTTCATGTTTTTTTACTGAATAAATTATTCTTTCTTATTAAAGATATATTTTAGGATGGATCTCTAAAATTTGTCGGAGAGGTTTGTATCGACACGAACATTGGTAATCCAGATATACACTCCAGTATTTACAGATTTTCAGATCAGCTAATATTTTTTCTATAATTTTTTAGATTTCAAAGATGAAACCGAAGAATGGCAATCGAATTATGAGATGCCAGATTTTGAAGCCCAGCTAGCTAAGGTTTGGGAGGATGTAAAACCACTATACCAACAATTGCATGCATATGTAAGAAAGCGACTTAGGGACAAGTATGGCGGTGATGTGGTGTCAGCAAAGGGACCTATTCCTGCTCATTTATTAGGTAAGTAAACTAGACCTAAAAGGAATAAAAGTTCGGTGACGTTGAAAAATATATTCCGTTCATATATTTTTGCTTGAGTAAATTACAAATCCTTAAATAGCGGAAAAAGATTGGATGTCAGAAAATAGGTGAAAGTCAATTGTATGTTTTAACAATATCAACCATAAAGATTCGAGAACGAGCTCCTTAGTTAAACCTTCTTGAACCATCGCGTTTACTGCGACATTAGCTATACCCATAGCTGCAGATCCAGCACCAAGGAACAGAATGACGTACTCGTTAGTTTGGTGATTTTCGTTGACGCAAAAAGACCAGCAACACAAGCACTCCCTGTACCTTGTATATCGTTATTGAAGGTGCAGAAGGTTTTTTATATATTTTCAAGAAACGACCAGCGTTTGGCAAGGCAAAATCTTTAAATTTAAAGCATACATGAATTCGTCGATGAACGCGTCATATTCCTCTCCACGAACAAGATTCTGCCGTAGACCGATGTATAGGGTATCTTCAAGAAGCGATTTGTTATCAGTCCCAACATCCAAAATTATTGGTATGCACTACGATTGCATCTTTTTTGGAAACTACTGAACGTATATGAATAAAACTCGAGATAGTGCTAGCTTATAATCTGAGTCAATACCACAGTACTTTGTATCCCGATAAATAATGTCGTTTACATAGAATAAACCGAT
Organism: Dendrolimus punctatus; assembly: GCA_012273795.1. NCBI lineage: Eukaryota > Metazoa > Arthropoda > Insecta > Lepidoptera > Lasiocampidae > Dendrolimus > Dendrolimus punctatus. The sequence goes on along the minus strand of CM022530.1, from coordinate 3,652,155 downwards.
TAGCAAAATAGATGGCGCTGCAATCGCCTAACAAATACGTACGCTGTCATAAGCAATAATTATGATGTCATTGTGTTACTTCAGAAGGAGTTTTTGGCGGTAACTGAAAGGGGATGTTGTACTGTGCAGTTTTTTTAAACGTGCAAAATTACTCTTAAATGCACAATAACTGTAGGATATTAATAGTTTTTGAGTAGTAATTATGTGTTTTTGAGAGAAATGTGAATCGTATAGTCAAATGTGGCCTTTCGAGTTGTCACAAGAACTCCGTTGATTGACGTCGGTTGTAGCCTACAGTACAATTGCGCTACCTATACGAAGACATTTAAATAAACATCAGAATTGGCTGTATGGATTTGGATTGCTTTACCTACCTTTCTGGCAAAATCTACTGCTACTACTGCTTGTGTTACTTCAAATCAGGTTGGTTGCGACTCGTTTCTATGTTTCGCTGAGCTGTTGTAGATGACTTTATGGACTAAGTTTCTTTGTTACTGTAGAACTTTGTTACGAGAAACAGTAAAGTTTTAGGTAAAACACCTAATGAAATTTGTATACAATTTTGTATATACGTAATATAGAGCTACTACCTAGTAAGTCTAGTAAATAATCCAAAATCCATTACTTTTACGTACACATAGGTACTGAGGGCAATCTTTTTTTTGAGTGAACACATCTGCAGTTATCTAATAATAGAACCCATTATAAAATTTTCAGGTAGTATTTCGGCCCAGAATTGGAGCAATATCGAATCCTTTACTCGTCCTTACCCCGACAAGAAGGAAGTGGACGTTACACAAGCCATGAAGGAGCAAAACTACACACCGTTAAAGATGTTTCAAATGTCTGACGAGTTTTTCAAGTCATTGAACCTGACAGCGATGCCAGAGAAGTTTTGGAAGAATTCTATAATCGAAAAGCCTACTGACACACAGACTCTTTGTTACCCTTATATTACCTGGGATTTCTATGATGGGGAGGACTTTAGGTAATTATTATTATTCTACAATAATTATAGGTAGTTGGTTGTTCTATGTTAAAAATTAACAAGCACTAAGGTTTACTATTGCATAATATTCATCCGAAGAAAGAGTAACTATTTTACTTTAATTTTAATCTACCCATAATATTGCTTGCCAGGTGGTAGGGCATTTGCCCGACTGGATGGCTACCACCCCTGGTCTAAAGTATGTCGCCATATCATCCTTGAGTTGTGTTCCGGTATTAGTGACCAGGTTCCAGTCTTCCTTAAGAGAGCAGCAGCGCATTTGTAGCACCTTTGGTGTTGCAAATGTCCATAGGCGATGGTAACCGTTTTCCATCAAGTGGGCTGTCGGCCTGTCTGCTGACCTCCTGCAAATAAAAAAAATAAAAAAACAAAAATGTTGAAGCTTTCATGGGCGTCCAATAGAAGGAAAATTTAAAGTCGTCAGTGTGCAGTACAGGTTACAATGGAACGTCATAGAACAGCTATATTCAGAGGTAGTTTCCGTTATGCAGCAACAAAGTGCTGGAATATCATTCCTCCACCTATAAGAAACGCCTCATCTTAGGGTCACAAAAAAGAAATTCCTTTGTGAACACCAAAACGCTTGAAGTAACTCAAGACATGACACACCATTTTTACTAATACCTATAATAGATAACATAACAATAGTCTATTTTATTTACATACTTGTTTTTTGTTCACCTATCTCACTGTTTATATATCTATGTATATATGTTTAATATTGCCATTTCGATGTAAATATGTATAATTACCCGTTTCATTTTTATAATGATTAAACTGTACCGATTTGATATATTATTTGTGTTGTATTGTCCTCCGTGACTCAGGTGGAAGAACAGCACTGGCCTTAGCAGCTAGCATTACGCTGAGTCTGGGGCCAATGTTAGGACTTATATTGATACAGTTATCTTTTATTTTACTCAGTGTTGTTAGATTTTAGTAAACAACAAAAAAGGGATTTTTGCGTATACGCCCATTTGTTATGAAGCCTTAGATTATATGTTTTATTGTGAGCGTTTGACTCGATTTCCCAGTCAATTATCGTCCGTTTTTCAAAATTTTCTTTTAATCAAATTATATATTTAAATTAGTCCCATTGTCATTGTGTCAGGATCTGATGAGTGGAGCCCAAAAACTCACCAAAAATATTACCTACTTCTACGTAACACAAATAACTTCGTCAGTTGTATAGCGATTTTCAATTTGTTTTATTTACTCGTAAGTGTTATACTCTCGATGTGGTTTCATGGTCATCAAGTAGGATCTGTGGAGTGGATCTCAGAGAATCGAGAGTAACCCATATTAAAAACCCCGAAAGCCTAAATTTTTTCCAAAGAAAAGAACTTGTATACGTCTGCTGGCTTTACAGGCGTATAATTTTCTTGTAGGTATGTTACGCAATTTCTCTGTCAATTGTGGACAGATTTTTAAATTGTTTTTTGTTATCTCGTGAGATGGTCCCTTACTCACCAACTCGGAATTTGATCGATGGATCGCAAGGACATCGAGAGCTGCCCTTGTTCAAGAACACCGAATATACACCGAAGAGTGAGATGGTAAATTCGTCTGCGCGTGCTAGATGTATGGAAATTCTACAGATGTTTAATATATTCTGAAGCTATTCCATAGCTTCAGAATATATTAATTTCAGAGTATTTGTGCAACTAAACAGTAAAAAATATGTATTTTATTTAACAAAAACACATCAGACTTCACACTGAAAACCAAAAAATAAATATCGACGGTTAAAAGGTAATAGGGTATAAGCGACAAAAACTAAATTGTTCAGGAGAGCAGTTTAAAGTTTAAAATTTCAGAAAAATGGAGATTACTTTTTCATTTCTTGTCATATCGTGAAAATGGAAACAGCTCTAGAATTTAAAAAAATCAAAGCATTAAATGGTAGTTTTATTTATTTGATTCCACGTTGTTTTATGTGGTTTAATGTCGCTTAAATCAATTGATCTTATTTTCTTTATGGAGTAATTGGGCATAAGTTACATCTACATAGAAAAAAACGAAGGGTAGAGTAGACTTAGCTACATTTGACATCCTTATATCAAGAGGTAATAGGGCATAAGTCACATTAATGCAGAATAACATAAAAGGGTAAAAAGCAGAAGTGGTAATTGACATTATTATACCAAAAGGTAATGGAGCATAAGAAACAGTGTTTAGCAAAAAAATAGTAGGATGTTAGTCATTAGTAACACTGTAAGTGAGTTGAAAAAAAAGGTAATGAGGTACTTCCGCACTTCAAAATTTCTGTACCAAGAGGATAACAGGAAAATCCAACATAGGGCATTATATGAGCAAATAGTAATGTGGGTCAAGCGTCACGTCTTAAAATAATAGGATCACAACTAAAACGATTCTCCTTTAAAATAAGACTTTAGTAACTGCATACATCCAAAAGGTGTTATCCATCATCAGTCCCTAGTATATATATTTTTTTAATTATCTAATCTACGGACTCTAGTTCCGTACCCTTTTTACAACTTAATCATTGTTAGAGTTTTTTGAATTTATACACGCTCATTGTTTATGTGTTATTATGTATGACATTAATTTTATGATTTTTTTGTTGTGTTGTGTACCTTAAGAATAACTCATATAATATTTTTTTTCTAATTTTAATACTTAACTTATACTATGTAGAGTGTATCTGTTACATGCTGGTGTTGTGAGAAAGTGCAGTGTGTGGCTTATGTCTATACCTATATTTATTATCTTATATATATATATATATATATATATATATATATATATATATATATATATATATAGTACCATGTGTGCTGTTTTTTCTTTCTGTGCCTAGGTTATTAATTTTTAGGCTTTTGTGTGTCTTGGTTTGTTTGTGAATTGTGCGTGTAATGCAATGCAGTGGTATTGCGCACTGGTGTGAGTAAGTGTATAAGTTTTATTGTTTTTTATTCTGTGTTAGTGACTTTGTGTGGTGTTATAATTTATTATTTAATTGTCGTGACATGAAACATTTTTAGTTGGTATTAGTGATGATAGATCGTTTAGGAGGGGGAATATTGACCCTCCATTTGTGACGTTGGACCACCGTATTGTCTCCCATGCGTATCGCCATTTTTTAATTGTAATCCCTGTTCTCATCGGCTGTGACTTTCTCCGCTTTGAGGACGAAGGTGGCGGTAGCGTCCTCTTCGCACACGGCTGTGTAGTAAATTCATTTACCAGTGTGACGCGAAATTGCCACGACGGGAGGGATGAGGATGAGGGATGCTCTTGTACAGGTCTATCTTGTTGGAATTGGATCTCACGATCACCACTGTCTCGAAGGTAAGACCCTGAGCCTCGTGTATCGTTTGAACGGATGACCCTTCGCCTTTGCCACAACCTAGTTTTATTAGGCTCTCTTTCTCTGACTGCGTGTGAGTTAGATAAAGAGTATTGGCAAGTTCTATGGGTATGCGCCCTCGCGAATACCTTTTGAGTTCCAGGGAACGAGCTTGATTTTTGAACGAGTTGCTTGAGTAAACATCACTCATGGCATATGCATATACGTCTAGTGGATTTCGATGTGTACAGAGCAGTTCTTGGGTGATTTTCGCCGAGGGTGTAGGGCGGTGATATAGCATGGGGAACAAGTCATTCCTGTCTATGAAGGGCATTTGGTTTATATCGCCCATGAGAGTGAGTAGGTCATGAGGTAGTCCGCTTCTGCTAGGCGCGATGCCATGACTATAGAACCAAAGTGGCTCATGAGTGCTTCATCGACTATGAGGCGTTTGGGTCTAAAGTTGGAAGTTAGACCGTTGACTATGAACGACGCCATAGTCCGCACTCTAGCCTTCGCATCGTCGCCTAGGATGGTCTGGAGCTTTTCCCGGATTTCTTCTGCGGATTTTTTTGTGGCTGTGATGACCATGTCTTCATCTTTCTTGAAGGCACGGAGCATCGCTGTTGTTTTTCCACAGCCGGGGACGCCGTTGATCCATGTGATCTCCGGGACGGTCCACTTGTCGAAGGGTTCGCCGCCGGCAGAGATCTCGGTCAAGGTTTTGGCCTTTGCCAAGACCCTGTCGTCCAGCATACTCCTTGTGGACTTCATCACCACGACCACATGATCATCAGGGGGAGTGTTGAAACAGGGTTTCTCACTCCCTCTCTCTGTTTTGTCTTCATCCAGGGTCAGTAAGCCGCCTGTCCCATGTACTCTCCCGCCATGTCTCTCGCAAGTACAGTGGACGTGTCGGCCGTGTACGTCAACGTACACGGCTGCCTTCGCGGCCTCGAGTCTGTTCTTTAGCAGTCTGTCGATTCCCAGTTTATAGGTATCCAGGATGGTTTGGCCTATCTTCTTGTTGAGAGTAATGTTTGCTCTACAGACTGCTAGAAACTCGAGGAAGGCATTGGCCCAGTGGTCTCTTGGTTCCTTAGGACAGAGGAGGTTAGGAGGTTCGACCACCCCCATGTCGGCTTTTAGCCTTACCTCAGGTGGCTCCCTGATGGACGGTGTTATTTGGGTTTGAGTGTTTTGGAGGATTTTGGATAAGAGGGGTTTTGCGCATCAGCGGTGCTTTGCTCGCTGATGTTGATGGATATGACAGTGCTAACCTTGTGGCCAGCTCTGTAAATGCCAAAAACGTTATGTTGGAGATGGGATTGAGGGCCTTTAGTTTAGCCTGTTGCCACTCTTCTTCTAGGTCCCTTTGGAGTCGTTTAGACCCGCTCAGGCCGTTCTCAGTAGGTAGTGGCTGGCCTCTATGGTCGATGGGATTTGATTACGTTGGAGCCAGGCTGGTAGGGTACAAGGTAACTGAGGTTTTCACCTCTGCCCTCGTATACTACCATTTCGTGATACTCGATAGCCAAAACGGCGCCCCAGTAATCACTTACCCTGCCCCTTTCGTAGCCGACTGCCATAGAGTCTAAACTTATTATCCTGGGAGTGTATAAAGTACCCGTGCTGGTTTCGCTCAAAGCGACGAGCACCTTACTGGCATTTTGAAATTGGCTGATGTTGTCGCCTCTGTCGAATAGTAAGATCTGCTTGTCGCGTTCTCTCACTATTCGACATTCTATGCCAGCTACCTTTGCGATCGCCAGTGAATCGTAGTCACGGCGTCGCATGATGTTTCTAGAGTTGCTCCCTTTTAAGAGTTTGGCCAGACCGGGTGAGATGATGATGTTCTTGTGACCTCTGGCTTCACAGAAAGCCAGCCCAAGTTTTTCCCTGTTTGAGTCCATAAAGAAGACTACCCCTCTCAGCTTTATTCCCGGTGTCCCTAGCTCACCGTGATAGAGCAGGCTTATACTGCGTATCATGGTGGGGGTTTTGTATGGGATTAGCTGTTGTGGCTGTGTGAGATCAGGTTGTGTTGATGTTTTTTGTGTAATATTTGTGTTAGTTTTTTTGTTTAGGGTGTTGTTTCGTGAGAAAACTACTCCCATTATGTAGTCAGCAAAGGCCAAAAATTGTGCTCTAGCCTCAGTGTTAGCTAGGATAGTGTGTAGTTTATCCTTGGCCAATTTTTCGCCAATTTGGATTTCACAGTCCATTCTCTTTGCCGAGAAACGTGGGCACTCTAGGAGGAGATGCCACACCGACTCTACGATGTCAGGATCGCACTCACATCCGGGACTGTTTTTCAACTTGAACCGGTGTAGATACTCTCCTCTTGCTCCATGTCCTGTCAAAATTTACATTTGTAGGGGTGTCAACTTTTCCTTTCTGACCATGACGTACGCTTCTTCCACGTTGGGTAGGAAGGTTTTTGTGACTGTCCCGGTGCTTGAGGAGTCGTCCTGCCATATGCGGACTGACTCTTCCCGGATCTTGCGTTTGACAAAGGACATTGGTAGCTTGTCGTAGTCGGGAGCTGCTCGATCCTGTTACACCGGTAGCTTAGCCAGTTCGTCAGCTCGCTCATTTCCGGCTGTGCCTATATGAGCTCTAATCCAGAACAGTACCTAGTATATTATATATAGCAACAATAATAAAGTATCTAGGTATTAAGTAAGTAGGTACCATTATTATAAAAATACTATAAAAGGTACTTCTAAAATACGATATTACAGATTTTCAAAACTCATTACCACAAAGTGATACCAAATTGGCGTAAACGGCAATTAATGCATGATCATTGTAAAGTAATATGGTGTAAGTGACAGAGTTGTATTAAAATAATAAATAGTAGTAGAGTATAACCGACATTTCAATATCAAATTACATTTAAGAAATTGTATATAAACGACAGCTGTATTATAAACTTAAAAATGGTAGTAAGGTATAAGCGACATTGCAATATCAAATTAGATTTCAGTAATTGTGTATAAATGACAACTGTATGGTAAACTTGTAAATGGTAGTAGGGTATAACCGACGCTTAATGTCTTTGACGACAATGGTAAAGAGGCATTAGTTCCAGCTTTCAAAATAGGTACTAATGGTAAACAGTAGTATACGCCTGGAGCCTTTATGACAGTAAAAAGTAAAAATGTATTACCGACTATAACCCAAAAGTGATGCCATTTTTACAGAGGTACAAGCGCCTTTAGAGTAAAAAAGGTCCAAAATTCGGTCGGTTAAGTGAAATGACACTTCAAAAACGCAGTTTTTTGCTTGGGCATAAACGACACGAAAGTCATCGTAGAGCCATGGGAGTGAGCGCATTCGAAAGAGCGAAATTTTTTAAGTAGGATGGCATTCATAACTCATTTTCGACCAAAATGTCGCTTATGCCCTATTACCTTTTAACCGTCGATATAGACTTCTTTCTACAACGTCTTGAAGTCGGTTCCACATAAAAACAAATAATTTACTATATTTTGGAAATTTGTTGTTTTTTGTTTTATGTAGCCATCGATTTCAAGATATTGTGGAAAGAAGTCGGTTTCATATTTATTTTTTCGTTTTTTGTCTGAAGTCGTTTTTATTTGTGTTATTTTTTTTAAAGAATTAAACAGTGCACTACTGTGGATTATCAAAATTTACTAACAACTCATCAGGAAATGGGACGTATACAGTACTACTTACAGTACAGACATCAACCTTATGTATTTCGAGATGGAGCTTGTCCAGGTAATTTCAATTTAAATGTTTTGAAGCATCAAATCGTGCACGATAGTGAATAAGAACATTTAATGATTGTACACCACAAAATCTTCAGCATATGCACTAACTATTTGCGGTCCTTTCAGAAACAAATCCAGGTGATGGTTGACCAACTCCGCTTTTAGGTGGAACGTTATTTTGTCGCATGGATGTTATTAATGATTCTTTCCGTCTATTACTTTTTGCATTTGCTAGAACTGTTGACAGTCTTTCAATCAATCTAGTAATTTTAGTCACTTTTTGTCTTTTTTGATTGTTTATTAATGGGACAATTAGAGAATGTGTTATTACGCTAACAAATAGTGGCAGAAATATCAGCCTAAAAATAATGATCAAACCTGCTATCGTTGTAAATGTAATATATGTAATAATTTCTTGCTGCTTCTTTTACTTAACAGCGATAACACGTTGCGAAACGATGTATACATAATAGGAACTAAATGAAATTTGAACTGAAATGTGTAACTTTCAAAGTGTCTTTGGACAAAAAGTGGAGTGGACTTTGAATAAAAAAAATGAATTTGAATAATAATACCTAAAAATCCCAAATTCAAACTACATTGTGAGTTCATATTATTTGAGTTGAGCTGAGACTCATTTGAGCTAAACAACTCAAACGAGTAAAATTTGAATAAAAATTATACAATGATTATATTATTTAGAAATGAAATTTCAGGTTTTCATGAGGCTATAGCAGATACAATAGTTCTTTCAGTATCGTCGCCAAAACATTTGCATCGTGTTCATCTATTAAAAAGTGACGCTGAAGACGAGCAGACTAAAATTAACCGCCTTTATAAAACTGTAGGTATATCAAGTATGGTGACTATAATATAATATGCATAATATTAATGTACGAACGGATCAAAATAGCGTGAGTGACCGAAATTTCTCTGTTGGACTGTACACATTGGTGTTAGTGTTTTTATATTTGTTTTATTCAGTAGAGCTTGTGTAGGTATCTTGTTATACGAAAAAAAAGAAATTATGGGAATAATAACAAATCCAATCCATATTAGTTTGATTGATCGTTGTAATGATGTATCTCATGCATTTCCCTTCTCCCCGGATACCCGCCTACCCGCTTAATCTTCTGGACTGCATTCAAAGTCGAGCCGTTCGCGTTGTCGTTGATCCCATACTCACATACGGTCTAGATACTCTTGACCTTCGGAGAGACTTCGCTTTCCTTTGCTTATCTACCTGATTGCATATCGGGGAGTGTTCCGAGGATTTGTTCTTGATGGTGCTTTCGTCTTCGTTCTACCACCGCACCACTCGCCATCGGTTGGGCATTTATACTCACTTCCTTGAGCTGTTTCGTTCATGTACGCATGTGGGGAAATAAAATGGGAAATCATTTTTTTTTCAAAAAAGGTGACATTAAATCCGTCGAGACTGGCAGTGCGCCGGTGACCTCCGCACCGCACCGCTTTTTGCCAGGGCGGGTGAGCCAATTTATTGTAACTTGACTAAAAAAAATGGCTGGTCGCTGGCGACCTGGTTCAGGTGTGATCGGAATGCTGCTTTGCAACTCGATATACGAGTTAGATAGTTTACGGACAGGACAGTTTCGAATAATATATGAACAGAATTATAATAGAGCTACTACATCGTTTTCAGGTTATAAATAAGTTAGTCCTCCTGCCTTTTGAGTATATGATTGATCTCTTCCGATATGATGCATTCAGGAAGACGACGACACCCGAAAACTACAACTGCCATTATTGGCGATTGAGAGAAATGATTCAGGGTCTAGAACCTCCTGTCAATAGGACGGAAGAGTACTTCGATGCTGCAGCAATCTTCCAAGTCTCTGCTAATATGGAATCTGTTAGGTGAGCATTTACCAACTCAAGTCAATTTTGGTTCTAGAATCAAGTGTCCTATGTTTATCCATATTATTATAGTAGCCTATATTTGATATATTATATTACGTAGTATAGTACAGTGAAATATAATTATACTTAAGACTTGGTTTAGGCGGCATTAATAAACTGTTTTCCAAAATTACCCCAACAATGCAACATATAGAGCTTACATTTAATGTATGTTCATAATAATGATCACATTATTATGATTATGATGATCATTATTCACTGAATATATACCAAATTTGGTATATAATTAGTTTTCTCGCGTGAACATAGCAAAATTCTCATATTCGTAAGTTGAATCATTTTCATTGGATCCAAAATTAACTAAAGAGAAGCTACGAGGAGAGTCCAATAAAAAAGGTCCATCTATCATTTAAATTAAGATATAGCAGGATACTAATATTTAATTGCTTCAACAAACTCCTTGGTGTAATCTAACATAAATGTAAACAATCAATTCTGCTATATCATTTCAGATATTACGTTTCCTACATACTCCAGTTCCAGTTCCACCGCGCTCTCTGCCAGTTGGCTGGAGAGTATGTCCCGGGAGATTCAAACAAGAAACTAGCCGACTGTGATATATACCAGAGTGTTGCGGCTGGTAACACATTAGCGTAAGTGTTTTTTGAAACTTGATGTATGCGAGACTGTCAAAACTAGAGCATCTTCAGAAAAACTGTCCCAATCTATGACTGTTACTAATTTTTGATTGACTTAAGTAATCTATATCCAAGCAGTTTTAATTCTACAAAAATGAATTCTATAGAAGAATAAATGTATAGTAATATTGAGAAAATTGTCTTCAAGATTCATTTTTTAATGTATAAAAAAAAGTTAGAAATAATATAAAGTAGTGGTGATACACAAAGTTAATATTAACGCTAAAATATTTTTCTTCCATATTAATAATATAATCTATTTATAAAAGTTTCACTTATCTCTTTTGCTTTACACATTTGGTTACGCTGACGCCTACTATCGGAGCTTAGAACAATTAAACTGGTTTGAAAGCCTTCGTATTTGGATTACGAAAATATGACCACGTTTCCCAATATCGTAAGAGATTCATATTCTCATTCTATTAATAATATTATTCAAATTCAAATTCATTTTTATTTGCTTAAAACATGCTACATAAATTTGAGGTGACATTAGAATACAACGGTTCATACAATGGTTCACATATTTTGCCTATAAGGCGTGCAAATGTTCAAGAAAGAAGATTACTAAAAACACATCATCACAATTATTATTATAAAATTAACAAGGACAAAAAATTTACATTAATGTCAATCATGATTATTGTCAAAAAATTATCCTAAAAATTCGTTAACAGAGTAAAAACATTTATCCAACAACCATTTATGTAGTCTTTGTCTAAAATGATTTGTGGGCAAATATTTAAAATCTTCTGGAAGTTTGTTATAAACCTTCACCGACATAGAGTTTGCATTTTTCTGTAAAGACAATTTGCAGCTGGGGAACAATAATCTATTGTCTGTTTTCGCCCTAAGTTGCCGTGACCGCAATTCGTGATGTCTAGGAAATAATTCGGGATTTTCTTTTACGAACATTGATATTTGTTTTATATACATACAAGGCACAGTTAACAGCTGGAGCCTTTTAAAAAGTGGCCTGCATGGTTCTAGATATTTACTCCTTATAGTCATGACCAGGACCTTACAGAGCGTTTTATATATATCGTTGCCTATCCACTGCACAAAATTTTCGTTCTGTTAGGTATCGCAAATTTGTGGAATATCATACTACTACATACTTCCATGATAATCACTACACTGCACGGCGTAAAACTTTGAAATATGCTTTACCGAAATACTCCAATTCCACCTGTGTCAGATTTAGTAACTATGGCCAAATGTGTCTTGTTTGTAGCGTCAAAAACAACGCCGTTAATGATTTGCTACTTCAGTGTACAGGTCTTTATACAAAAGTTATCTGTCAATATTTTACGTCGTTAATAATGTCGTATCTCAAAAATGCGTTAAACCCTGGACTATAATATCTGAGTGACACAGTCATTAACATTATTCCAGATGTTGCAGGGTCATCAGAGAAACTAAAACGTTGTTAATATTCAGTTTATTCAGAAAGTACTTATTGGCCCTTAAATAGCTGCGTCTGATTAACACAATTGTAATCAAGCTTGTTACATTTAGGGCCGATTTTTGAATCATCAGATAAAAGTTATCAGTCATATAAATCATAACCTGACTAAATTAAAAAGTGAAATTCAAGGCAAAGGCAACTGCCCAGCATTACCGCTACGAGTATGTACATTGAACACGTACATGAAAGTACTATCCACGTTCTTCGTCACTTTCATGCTCGGGGCCATGAAAACAGGCGTATTATTTATTGCATAAGTTCAGCAGAAGGGCAGACGGCCCACCTGATGAAAGCGGTTACTATTGTCTAAGGACATTTGTAACACCAAAGGTGTTACCAAAGTCAAAGTATTCACGCTCTCTAAAGAGAGACTGGAACCTGGCTACTAATTCCTGTACACAACTCAAGGTTGTTATGGCGACATACTCTAGTCCAGGGGTGGTAGCCAGACAGACGGATAAATACCCTACGATCTGGCTGTGAGTTGTCTTGTGGCCTCTGACGATAGGACGCCCAGCCGCAGGATATTGTATTCTTTATCGTTCCTGCACGGATAATATAAAGGGATGTTAGAAGTCTTCTGGACGAAATTATAAGGTTTTTATCCCGAAGAAAATTGGGTTAGATTAAATATTAATGGTAAATCACTACTGAATACTTAATTTACCGCTATAGGATAACGGACAATATACCCGCCACGCTTGTTCAAGGTAGCCTGGCAAATTTGACACATCGGTTATCTCGATTCCCAGCTTTCATCGCGATGTTTTCCTTTACCGTTGTTAGCACGTGGTACTTGTAATGGTGTGTTTCCATGCTTGCCAAGGCTCGACAAGCATCCACAAGCCCCAAGCGTCCACAAATCTCGCTTGGGATTTGGAAGTCGTTTACACACTTGTGATGCGTCAGTGTGCTGCGTACATCCAAGCATAGCGGACACCGAACTTGTATCGACTATTACGTTTTGTTTATGCCTCATAAATAATGAAACCAACATCAAATTTCATTTTGCATTGAAATTGTTTGTTTTTATCTAATTTTAAAATCCTTTTATACATTTAGAAGGCCTAATCAAGATTATTTACTGAATAAGACAAGTGACAAAAGCGAAGCCTTTGCTAACTAACTAAAATAATAAATTAGAATCCTGTTTTTTGTTTTCGAAAAATGCTTCGAGAAATGTTTTCGAAACGTTGTCATCAATATTTCTTTTATGGCTTTTATTTCCTTTACTGGCTTTTCCATTAAGTCAACGGCAAAGCCTTTTAATTCCAAAAGCCAAATATGAAATATTGATGACAACTAATAAAACTACGTTTTAACGGTTTTAAGCGCGGTAATTTATTTTATTTAGGTTTATCCGACGTTTCGGCCGCTTTTCAGTTGCCGTGGTCACGGAAGACAAAGATGACATTTGTCAAACGTGTATTGTCAAAGTTTTTATTCAGCCTTTTATTTTTTCCTTCCACTCACTTTAATATTATATAAAAAAAAATTTTAGAACTAGGCATGTTTGCTGAAGAGTTTCTTGCGCCGCTTCTTCTCTTCAAGCCACAACATGTTGTGAAGCGGTGGTAAATTAGATTAGGCTCCCATAGAGTAACTAATATCCATAAACAAAATTAAAACTAAATAATTAAAATGAACAAGTTGGCGGTAGGCTTAGCGCAGCATAAACGGTGCATGCGTTCCTGCTGCTGCGGCAAATAGGCACATGGCCTGATATAAAGTGGTCAACACCACCTATGAACGTTTACAACACCAGAGGCGTTGAAAAGGGCTTACCGGTCTCCAAGTAATTTCATAACGCCCTTCTTAAATGACATATGCGTAATAGGTGATTTTTTTAGGAATATACTTAAAATGGGCTCATCCAAACCATGGCCAGATGCAATGGAGGTGCTGACTGGTCAGCGAGAGATGAGAGCCGATGGTCTAATGGAGTACTTTAAGCCTTTATACGAGTGGCTGAAGACAGAGAATCAGAGAACTGGGGAGTACATTGGATGGGAGTCTAGTAGAACACGTGAGTTATCTCAGTAATTAATTATGAAGAGTAACTGTAAACATAATAAGAGAACGTAAAAAGAGAAAGAAAATCATTTTATTCAGGGTGCATTACATTAGATAGTAGTGTAGGTATCATCAGTCTCAGCATAATACATGGTCTTGTTAAAACCAGCGCTGATCTTCCACGGAGCTCTTAAGGCATCTTCAAGGTAAACATTACATCATTGCAGAGCATGAAAGTAGAATCTTAAATACACACACGCACATACGCACGAGCGCACGCACGCATGCACATATATACGAGCATTTCTAAAATTAAAATTAAATAAATGACAAAAGCTATGAATGTCAAAGAAGCAAGTGAGGTGTGTAAGAATAAGCCTGTATGGCGCTCTGTTGTTCGTGCCTACCGCGCAAGGGACCTGGCGTGAAGTTATGTATGTATGTAAAATTAAATAAAATACCACTTGTATGTGTATCATGTTTTAGGTCCCGTTATGAACGCTGGTGCACTTTTAAATGTATCTTTAATTTAATTCTAAACCCATTCAGATAAGGTGTCGGCGAAGTGTGACATCATGTGACAAAGGGTGGGAGGGGTTCTAAATTTCGTGACGTCACATTGCAAAATCTACTATATTTAAGTTAATTACGTAACTGCTGTTGCTGCTATTTTTTTTTATTTTATTTTTTTTTATTAATCGCCTACTCCTCCGTCATGTTTCAAGACAGAGCCTATTGCTTACAAGTCTTATTCTAGCTACCTTAAACTATTTTTATTATTCTAGGGATGATAAGGGGGGGATATTTTTTTTTTTTTTTGTTTAATTACAAATTTCTCTTATTTACTATTTTAATTATGTATCTATCTTATTAGTTAATTATATTTATTACAGTTTGTATATATGCTCTATTTTTGTAACATTTTAGCTATGTACTATTTACTTATTACTATTTATCTATTACATTTCTATTAGCACAGGTTGGGGTATTTACATTTTAATTACTATTTTACGTACACTGTGTAGGTATATACAATTATATACTACCAGTGTTACATGTTGACCCGTTGCGTTTATTGACTACTATTATAACTTTAGTAGCGTAGTTAATAAAAACCTCGCGCTGCTTCTTGCTCATAAGCTCTTTGATATGCTTCCGGTCTATTTCTGTCTTCAGGGTACACCCGACGTTGTACCGCTCCACGGCAAAGAGGGGGCAGTCAAAGATTGCGTGTAAGGGGGTCTCTGGTACTCCAGGTTCACAGACACACGATGGGTCCTCCTTCAACTTGAATCGGTTCAAGTATTCAGAGAACCCTCCGTGACCTGTGAAAATCTGGGTTGTCAGGTTTGACGTGGTGATGCTTCTGACTGTCTTATAGGCGCATGCTGGATCTGGAAAGTAAAATTTAGTTACAGACGCTGTTGGTTCCTCGCTGAAGCGCCGGCTCCACTTGTCAAGGGTCTCCATCCGGACCATCCTCTTGACAAAAGAGACCGGACACCGGTCTTAATGCGGCTTTATCTTCAGCTTTAGAGCAGCGGCTTTCGCCAGAGCGTCCGCTCTATCGTTTTGTCTTACCTCAGCATGCGCCTTAACCCAGAACAGAGATATCCCCTTGCCTACTGCCATACTCTGTATAATGTTCCGCCTAGCCGTGACTGCAAGATGGTGGGTGCTGCTCCAACTCACCACGGTTTGTAGTGCCGCACGCGAATCACTGTAAATACCAAAGCTGTCTTCTGGGCTTGCTAGTATCTCCTCCGTGGCCTTGCATAAGGCATAGAGTTCAGCCTGGTATACCGTGCAGTAGGGCGAGAGTTTCAACCGACGGTTTGTGGTCTCGCCATTATTGTCCCAAATGGACAATGATGCTCCCACCTTCCCGTCGATTTTGCTCCCGTCCGTAAAGATTCTTACTGCCTGCGCGCAATGGTCAATGTTGCTGCTATTAAAAATACATTGAAAGCGTTCTCAAGAAATTAGCCTCTAGATAAAAAGTCCGGAAATACTTCGAAGGTTGCAAAATTTCGGCTGATGTATCATTATGTTACTTAAAAAGCTCTGCGAGCGTATTTAGCCGAAGTTTCAGCGCCGTCATTTCGGCACGTGTGTCCTTTAGCTTTCCTTTTTGTTCCGAGAACGGAATAGGCGTTCCGCAACGGGAACGCTTATTTCCGTTGTCGAGGTATCACTTTCTTCCTTTAAATAAATATTATTCCTTTTTCAGAATTCTGCACAGCAGAACAAATATCGGCGTTGAATGCAAAACAAGCGGTCAAATCATAGGCGCACACGCAAGAGGCGGCCGAGTCGTGACGTCACGGCGCGAGTACTTGTTCATATTTTACTTATACATAGCAAGGAAGCTACATTATTCATAATAAACATTTAAAGCCTATATATAACTGTAGTTTTATTAGTAGTAGTAATATAGCTTCTGCCCGCGACTTCGTTCGTGTGGAATAGTTAAAAATGTAAGTTAAAATATCCCGCGAATTTGAAACATTCTTCAATGGCGCTCCGCTCCTATTGCTCTTAGCGTGATAACCCTATAACCTATAGCCTATAACCTTCCTCGATAAATGGGCTATCTAACACTGAAAGATTTTTTTTTTCAAATCAGACCAGTAGTTCCTGAGATTAGCGCGTTCAAGCAAACAAACAAAGAAACAAAATTATCAGCTTTATATATTAATATATAAGATAAAACTCTCTCACCGACACTACACCCTGTCAAAATCTCTGCTTCTATTAGGTTACGTTGCAGAGAAATTACATTCCGGCTGTTATAAGCTGTTTAAGAACTTAAAGGTTTTTAATTATCACACGGGGACTCTTTAATTTTTAGGGATCAAAAGTATCCTATATGTTGACCAGGGATATAAGCTATTACCATACAAAATTTCATGTAAATCGATCCAGTCGTTTCGGAGATTAGCCGGTACAAACAGACAGACAAACAGATAAACAGAAAAACAAAAAATCCAAATTACTTCTATTTCACTTCTTACATTCCCCTGACTCGGTTTTTAGCATTTTTTTTCATTGTACAGAAATTTAACCTCTACAATTTTATTATATATATAGATAGATTAGGATTCGACAGCGAGTTCGTCTACGTTGGACAAAATGATCTAATTTTTACGTGCCCTAACCATTTCAAACTGCACCAGGGAAAATTCCCGTGGGATTCCTAGAATAAAAAGTAGTGCAGATTTTATGCAAGAGAATTTGCTATTAAACAACAAAACCGCATCGAAATCGGCCCAATAGTTTTTACGTGAATCCCGAACAAACACAAAGTCTAAAAACTTTTACAATATTATAGACTACCTCTGCCCGTGACTTAGATGTGGTATTTATATTTTAGAAACCTTGCAAGATATCGAACTGAAATATACACGAAAATGTATACTAGTATAAGATGGTAAAAATGCTCTGTTTGTACATTGAAGCTATTAAAAAGCAACTGGGACGGTATGAACGATGGTTAGCACGATTTTTTAAAATTTCTTGTCTGTTTGTCTGCTAATTCTGAATTCACATAATATTAGAGGTAGCAATTTTTCACAGTTAAAGGGTCGCTTGCATAACGATCGCCTTTAAATAAAATTAGTTAATCATATTAAGCTGCCCAAATGTTTTACACAAAACGTATTGGCAGTTCTTTAAATATATTTAGCGGCAAATTTTGCGTTGTGCAAGACGCTAATTGACATATTTAAGGGTGTTAAAAAGTTTTGTGTTTCTTAAATAAATTTAAGCGAACTTATGCAAGCGGCCTTAAGAGTACTATCTATTTAATTATCTCGCGTATTTTTTCCCAGAACCAGCTTAGACTGATTAGAGTGAAAAAAATATGTTTCTGATGTAATTTTTTCACTGATTCATAACAAATTGCCAGATTTAAAATCTGAGATACTTTGTATCCCGGGAATAGCTCGGGATTGTTCCCAGGAGCAGCTTAATATGTTTAAAGAGCATACAATTACTTTAATCCGACAGATTTTCACTAAAATGATCGCTTATTTTTTATTAATGCCGCACTACGCTATGTTCTTGCAATCCTGCGGGAGGTTTCCTAGCAGTGGTTTCAAATGGTTACGTTGCAAAAAATAATTCTGATTCTAATACAAGTTTTACTGCAACGATAACTTACATTCTTTATTTTTCTGAGAATCGATTACATGGCATGATAATTGATCGTATTACAATTATTACCTCCCCTGCGCAGAAGGTTTGCCGATAGCCTCATGATGTCACGCGTCGATACAAAAAAGATTACATAAATATTTGTTGCAATAAATATATTTATCTAATATATAAAATTCTCGTGTCACAGTTTTCGTTGCCATACTCCTCCGAAACGGGTTGACCGATTTTGATGAAATTTTTTGTGCTTATCCGGTATCTATGAGAATCGGCCAACATCTATTTTTCATCCTCCTAAATGTTAGGGGTAGTCCACCCCTAATTTTTTTTTTAATTTTTTAGACAAAATTTTTAATTTCTATTTTTTTATGATACAGCATTAAAAATACATACAAGCCTAAATTTTCAACCCTCTACGACCAACCCCTATTTTTTACCGGGCAGGACGACGTCTGATGGGACAGCTAGTCATTGTATATAATTTGCATAAGTATATACAATAAGGCCCGGTTTCCACCAAAGCAGAGTGGAGAGGAGATGTGATTTAAATAAGGTTTCGCTATTTCCACATCTCCTCTCCGCTTAGCTTCGGTGGAAATAGATCAAGCGGAAACGAGAGGAGATGTCTTTATTTTTCTATAGAATTTTGTGCCGCGAGTGAGCAAGCGGCGCGGCCGGGCGGCGCCCGCGCTCGAGCGCCCCTTTCCCCGCTGCCTTTAGCCCGCGTTTCGCACACCCGTAGACGTGTGCGAGGCTACACAAAGCTCACATCTCTTAGCCGCTACACTTCTCCTCTCCGCTTCGGTGGAAATAACCTGCGAGCTTCGCAACACATCTCCTCTCATCTATGCTTTGGTGGAAACCGGCCTGGGGTGTTTTTTATAGAGGTATAGAACTTTAAGTTGGCATTACTGTTCAAGATGGCGACCGATTTAACAGCTGTCAAGTGATTTATTCTCAGTTTGGTTTGGCAATTCATCATGAATAGACTCACGCCTGAACAACGCTTGCAAATAGTGCAATTTTATTTCGAAAATAATGGTTCTGTGCGGAATACGTATCGCTCACTACGTCCATTTTATCGTCGACAAAATCGTCCATCAGAGCAGTTAATTCGATTAACCATAGAACGTTTTCGCACCACGTTTACTCTTATTGATAACTCGCATCCCCAGAGACGCCGTACGGTGCGTACAGAAGAAGCTATTGCTGCTGTAGAGCGTAGCATTGAGGAAGACCCGAATGAGTCCATCCGCCATCGAGCACAGGAATTGGATCTGTGTCCATCCACTTTATGGAAGATTTTGCGGAAGGATCTTGGTTTGCGTGCTTACAAAATCCAACTCGTGCAAGAATTGAAGCCAAACGATCATCAAGTAAGGCGTAAATTCGTGGAATGGGCCCAAAACGAGATTGTCGCTGTTCCCGATTTTCATAAGCGAATTTTGTTTAGCGATGAAGCGCACTTCTGGTTGCATGGCCACGTCAACAAACAAAACTGCCGCATTTGGAGTGAAGCTAATCCTCAAGTGTATGTCGAAACACCGTTACATCCAGAAAAACTGACTGTTTGGTGCGCTTTATGGGCTGGTGGAATCATTGGTCCGTACTTCTTCAAAAACGATGATGGCCAGAACGTTACAGTCAATGGTGATCGGTATAGAGCCATGATTATTACCTTTTTCATTCCTGAATTGAATAACCATGATGTCCAGGAGATGTGGTTTCAACAAGACGGCGCAACATGTCACACAGCTCGTGCCACAATCGATTTATTGAAAGACACGTTTGGTGACCGCCTAATTTCACGTTTTGGACCTGTGAATTGGCCTCCAAGATCTTGTGATTTAACACCGCTAGACTACTTTCTGTGGGGCTATGTAAAGTCATTGGTCTATGCGGATAAGCCACAAACGCTTGACCATTTGGAAGACAACATTCGCCGTGTTATTGCCGATATACGTCCACAAATGTTGGAAAAAGTCATCGAAAATTGGACGTTCAGATTAAACTACATCCGCGCCAGCCGTGGCAGTCATATGCCAGAAATTATATTTAAAATGTAATGCCACAAGATTATCTTTCGGATAAATAAAATTCATGTCAATCGAATAATCCATCGTTGTTTTATTGCAACTTAAAGTTCTATACCTCTATAAAAAACACCCTTTAGTAAGTAGTCATCGGCAAACCTTCTGAACCTGACTTTGACTATCCCGGTACTTTTCATATTTCCAGGGATTAGCTGACTGCTAAACTACGTGATAATAGTGTATATACATAGTTATTTTTGCGATGATACAAAAAATAAATTAATTAAAAGTACATTTTAATGGTTGTAAGTGCGGCATTTTATTTGATTTTTATTACCGTCGTTTCAATCAGTTGTCAGTAGCTGTGTTCACGGAACGCGAAGATGTCAAGTCAAAAACAAATGCCGTGCATACAACCGTAAACATAGTTTTAATTCTGTGTACCTACTAGTCGAGAAAACTTAAGAAAGAACTAAATTACATTAATTTTTAAATTAGTATAATTTTTCATAGACTCAAAAAAGCTTGGCGTGTTAAACCGGTCTAATTCACTCCACAGCAAAGACTTTCACTTTACAAAACGCAAATTAGGCCTCACATGGAGTATACCTGCTTTCCAGACAGATCCTACGACTCCATCCAGCGTCACTGTGCGTAGCTTAGCCTTCGGAGAGACTTTGCGTCTCTCTGCGTATTCTACCACCTGTACAATGGGGTGTGTTTCGACGAATTATTTGATTTCCCTTTTTTTCCTGTTTTTTCCGAAACCTACACCTGGGTAGCTCTGGGAGCTATAAAATTTTAAGCAGTGTTGCAAATGTTCTTAGGCGATGGTCAAGTAGGCCGTCTGTCTGTTTGCCTGCGTCAGGCAATAAAAATATTAGACAAATATTTTTTTTAAAGGTTATCGTGATAATGCCCAGTTAAAGGTCAAATGGTTGAGTTTATTGGAAATTACGGCTTATCTGAGTTATGTTAGATATTTCCATGTGACTCATATCCGTTATGTCAGATAAGTATTGAGTTCTGGGAATAGAACTAGTAGAAAACATAAAAAAGCAGACAGGCAGTGTTAGTTGTAACACTGCCTGTCTGCGCTGCTGCTCTTTTATGGGAGACTGGAACCAGAGCACTTATGCTGGACCACAACTCAAGGTTTTTATAGATAATTGCTGAAACAGTACATAAATCTCATTTGACGTAGGATACAAGACTCACATGCATAAATAGGAGAGCTGGGAATCAATTTAGGGTAGGTTCTTGAGGCAGTATGAGAATTTGTATAATAGTCCTTGTAGGACCCCGAAATAAGAAAATCGAGGTCTAGCTAAAAGGTGGCGGCCGTTACCAACCCTTGAATTTATTTAAAGGGCATTTTTAATTATTAAAAAAATGTCTTTTAGGCATTTTGAAATTTTTGTTCCTTTAAGTTAGAGATTTAAGGAATTGAATAACAAAAAGCGAGATTAATTAGTCTGGTTTAAATGTTAACTAGAGTCTTGAAAAATGGTTTAAAAAAACCGATTTTATGATTTTCCATGATATTACGGCGATAATAATTGGTCTGATAACAAAAACAAGATTCATAATGAAGAATTCAAGATTTTGCTGATTATTGTACTACTCTCACACCTCAAGGTAAGCATAGTGCTGTTCACACGCACTTATGGATTATATTCCCGATCATCTGGCAGGTGAAAAATTCCACCAAATTGATCTGGCTTTTTGGGGTTATATGTTTAAGTACCTACTTATATTACTCCCCCCCCCCCCGAAAAGCTCAAGTTGCCTCAAGAATATTTTCTGAATTTGTTTAATTCGACCACATCGACCGTATCGACCGCATCGACCGCATTAATCGCATCAACCGCATCGAACACATCGATCATATCGACCACATCGACCAAACCGACCAAATTAAACAAAATGACGAAAACGGCATATCATAAAATAAAAACCTATGCTACTTTCTGGGATAATTCCCAGAACGTAAGATAAATAAAAATGCTTCACATAAATCTATCCCCAAACTTATCCCATTATCCGGGATGGAAAGTATCCCTTGTATGTCAGTATGTATGTTAGTATTAAAATAAACTACCCCAGTTTTCGGGATAAAAGTATTTTATTTCTATTATTCATTCTCGGCCTTGAAAAAAATATATATCGAGTTTCAGCCAAATTGGTCTAGTAGTTATTTCGTGAAAACGGAACAGTCACACAGACGTACAGAGTTACTTTCGCATATATAATATTCATAGGGAAATAAGGATTCATAACTCGCATCCATAAAAAGCTTAAACTTGCTCTTAGTAACTTACTTGTGATACGCTAGTACAAAATTATGTTTATTCTCACCTTTTTAGTTTGACTAGAACACTAAATTACTGCACAATTACACGTAGCTATGTTTATCACTTTTTGGAGGACTCTTTGTCTACGGTGTGTGAGTCGAGATTGGCGCATGGCGACCGTTTGCAGCTATCTCAAATAGTTCATTGAAATGTTACTTGAGCTTTGCATTTTTAGAGCACGCAATTTTATTCTTGAGACATGTGTGGCGGGTCAATAGAAGTTAAACCTCAAGTTTGTCGGGTCGCAACCCTTGTTCCCCGGCCGCCATCTTTGAAAAAGGGGGGAAAAAACTTTTTTTGCAATATCTCGGACTCTATGCGTCTTACAAAAAATTTGTAAAATCATAATTTGTAGCAATTTGTTTTGCCTACAAATAGGTTTATATAACTTGTTGCCCTATAAAAATTTTCTTTCGTGCTCTATAACTTTATATTATTATTTATACATATTACAAAAAAAATAACCACAGACCCATCTTGTAGTTGACCTTTTGAGGAAATTTTTTCACTATATATTTTTTTTAATTTCATTCATTTAAAACGCTGTTACAGCGCTCCAAATTTGACCGGGTTCGTCAATGCTCATGAGAATCCGGTCGAAACGAAATGTTCAACTTATTTTTGATTTTTTTTAAATTGTAAATATATTCTTACAATTTTTTTGTTAAATTCGTACAACTTTACTCTCGTTGCGCGTCTTTCCCAGCGCCCCTGCTAGAGATAAATTTTCTTATCTCTGTGAATATCCCAAGTAATACAATAATAAATACTATAAAAAGCGATACAATTAACACATATCCGAATATTTCTATTATGTGTGTTCATGTGTACGGTCGTTTCAAAATTTACCAATCATAAGACATTCAATTGTGAAATCTCGGATAATTAGTTTAAATTAATTTTGAATTGAGTTTTTTAGGTGAGTTTTGAGTATATTTTCATCATTTTTAAAATTTTGACATAGTTTTATTTTAGGCTCTAAAATTAAGTAACAGAGTATTGACACAGTTAAAATCTCTAAAAATGTAACATAAACTTAGAAATAAATGACATGCATTTTGTAAATAAAACATCAGTGGTTCAAACTAACACCTTCCATCCTGAAAAGTTGCTCGAGGTATTTTTAAAGTGTATGTAAGATACATACACTGCATTCATACGATTACCGATTTCTACAATTTCGCCTATTTACATTTGTGGCACATAAGGTGCTACCAATATATTACAAGATCCCTGAGCGACCAGACATAACATATTTTCACATAGATGGAACCTCAGGTTCTCAGTTGCGTCTCATGCTCTTTGAATACCTGTGTGCTTGTAGTGCTCGCCTTGTCACACCTGGACAGGTACCAGGTAGAAAGATAACTAAAATGTGTTACTTAACTTAAACTTAAATGCCTGAACCTTTAACATCAAATCAGTATTATCTTACCCGATGGATCATTTATAACACGGCTTTTGCTGATGTTATTTTTATTATTTATTTTATTTTATTGAAACAACAAACAGCTACATTATTAAAATTAAATACAATATTACAACTTAAATAAAATATTAGTCAATAATGTAGCCCACAGCGCTGTTCACAAAGTTAGTAAAAGAAGAAGAAAAGCAAGGAGAAAACAGAAATGGAATTACTGGTGTGTTAGTGTTTTGTAACCAGGAATTTGAATATAGGAGGTGAATAGGCTAATATATCTATGTGTTCAAAGACTTTATTATGGGTATCGACCATACGTGTGAGAGGAGAACGAAGGCCAGAGATTCAATATATTTTGTGCCAGAGTATGTGCGGCAGGCACTTATAGCAAACAGTCTACCCGTACCTACCTCTCTCTTGTGGACAGTTCTTGGAACAGCATAGCACAGACTGTTTGTTACTTAGCTCTATACAGTCAAAAACATTCTTTACGATATTGTACAATGTGTTTAATATCATACTAAAAAAATACTAGTTTTTAGTCACAGACGATGTTGAAAATTGGGTTTGATGCAGTGGTCTTGGTGGCCATAGTCACCCAGTTCGTATTGTTGACGCAAGGAAGGACCCCGATTCAAAATCATTGGAGCATGAAGGTCGGCAATACATCCTCCATATTGACGCAGTTTTGAGGTTGATAAGCCACGTTCGCGAGGAAGCGGGTTGGAATTATGCATCAAATATCACAAAGAAGAACGAGGAGAATATGGTATGTTTTATTAAGTTGGGTGTTGCTGTTTTATTGCCATTCGCAACAATACGATAGGAACGCAATCAAATACGCATTATTCTGAGATAGAGGGTGCATACGTTACGAGAGAATTTCCGAGGTGCAAATAGGTTGTTTTCAGACAAGGGATTTCGAAAAAAAAAGTTATTTTTTTAAATTTAATTTTTGATGGTTTCCAATAGAAAGAAAAACCAAAAGCCTTTTTATAAAAAATAAACATCTCATTTATTTCACTATTGTAAAGTTCTAATCATGCCGTGTTTGTACATTGACGCTATTTCTAAATAAAACTTCTCTAACAAAAAATAAACCGACTTTAAGAGTACCTTAAAAGCAAAAAATAAATGTTTTTACATCTTGAAGTGGGTGCCAGGTAAAACACAAAAATGACTACAATTTGCAAGATTTTGTTGTTGTAACAATCTATATGGTAATTTTTTAAGTTTACATTTGAAGTCGGTTCGTTTTTTGTTATTTTTTTTATACTTTTAAATTACAGATATGGTATCCCTAACAAGGTTAGCTTCTCGAAAGCGGAAACGATAGATGATGAATTGGAAGCGTATTTAGAAAACGTTGTTGAGCACAGCTCGAAAGCAGATTATGTATATGCGCTTAAGAACCTCTTATAAGTGCCGACACATTTAAATTAATGTAATATCGCTAGGACATGCTGGTCAATTAATAAATCTATATCAGTTGGTTCGGATAGTCGCTGGCCGCTGCCAATTTGGTTTACTGTGAACCAACTGCTCGATGTCTCGCAATCTTTTTGAAGTGATAACTTCTTATGAGAGGGTAAACCGCTTCGTTACGTAACGTTTTACGGCGCCAGTTTGTCTGGCTTCTCTTTCTCTCACACAAGTAATCACTTCTGTAGGGCGTCCTGAGACGCACATGTTGGTATAAGTAATGTTTGACGAAAACTGTTAATGAAGTTATAACGTCTATCAACTAGTATCATCAGATTGCATTTCCGTTTGAATCTCATCTCCGATCGTCGACCGCTTTCAAATACATCAGATCTCATAAATCATTTTACGCAGTCGTGCTGCTTATCGTTATCGATTTCCATTGTAAGCTTTCTAGTTCTAGTGGAATTCAGTACATCACATTATAAGTTCTTAATTAGATACCTCTTGTTTTGGATTGTCATAAACCTAGCAATATTTTTTCAATACCGTTTCTATTTGATTTTGGATAATTTTCTGCTATACCCTCGGAACCCAAGGTCTAATAGCAGTGCAATTCATACGTTACTCTTCTGAAGCTGTACTACATCCAGTGCAAAAAAAATATCAAAATCGGTTCAGAAACAAAAAAGTTAGGAATGACAAACCTTTAAAACTACACATTTTTACCCGATTTTAACGATTTTTTATATATTTTATTTTCATTACAATGAAATTCATACGAGACCACTAGATATACTTTAAATCGAATGCAAAACAAATTAACAAAATTAGTTGAGAAATAAAAATCGAAATGTGTGCTGGGACATATATTAGAAGTGGAACTTTAACCGACAAGTGGAAAAATGAATCGCAACGGACAAGTTGAAAAACGAATGGCAACGGATGAGTGGAAAAACAAATAGCTTGTTCCGACACAGTTTTCACTAAAACCATAGCTGAATTTTCTTTTTAAATGCTGCGATTCTTTTCATCCAGGAATCCCACGGAAACTTCATGTCAAGCGTAGATGAAATCGCGGGCATATTCGGTGGTAATATAAATTATAATTATGCGAAATGAAACATGATTATGAGCATGACATCTTTTCGATTTAGCCGCGGTTAACACGTCGCTAGTCGAGCATATATGAAAAACTTTATTGTAAAACGCCATTATCAACAATAATTTCAGATTCAAATGCAGTCGGAACTCTCTATAGCTAAGTACCAACTGCTTCAAAACATCACAATGTACAAATGGCAAGATTATCAAGATTTCTCGTTAAGGAGGATGTTTAAAAAATATTCTCAATATGGTTTACATACATATGAGGGCAAAGGTCGAATTCTTATGACATCTCTCTCAAAAATGACATCAAATTATGCCACTGCTAAAATATGCGCCTACAAGAACGAGAGTAAATGTGATCTGGCTTTAGAACCTGGCAAGTATTTATATATCAAATGGATTCATCATAAGTACTCTCTTTGGCAACCGCACCGCTCGCCAGCGACAAGATATTCACCCCTATTTCCTTGAGCTCCCACGCTCATATACGAAACGGTTTTCTAGAACATTTATTCCGCCTACAATAATGATCTGGAGGGAACTTTCCGCCACGGTTTTCCCTTTGCGCTATAGCATGGGGTTCCTTAAGCAGGGCGTTATAAAATTTCCTAGAGGTCGGAAACGTGTTGGCGACAACCCTGGTGTTGCAAACGTCCATAGGCGACGGTAACCACTTTCCATCAAGTGGGCCGTCTGCTTGTTTGCCTGCTTCAGGTTTTAAAAAAAGTAATAGGTTAGTTCCGTATCACTTCTTTACATCACATAAGTATTTTGAAAGGGTTTTCAGTCAAAGCGTTAATTCCGCATTTAATTTTGTTATATTAGACTTAGTTTTCTCAAGACACTCCGGAATTTAACATAGCGAATTTTATAGAAATATTGCTTACTTCTTATATAATGTAATGTAATTGATCCGAAAGTTAGTTTAATATCTCATCGTGGTTACAAAAATATAACTATGTACTGGTATAACTATATTTGAAAGTATTATCTATGTAGCCTTAAGAACAGACGAGCGTGCATGACAAGAACTATGAATGTCAAAGAAGCAAGTGAGGTGTGTAAGAATAAGCCTAAATGGCGCTCTGTTGTTCGTGCCTACCCCGCAAGGGACCTGGCTTGAAGTTATGTATGTATGTATGTGTATTATCTATGTACCTACATATGTGTAATTTTTAAAGACCACTCTGTTTAATTCGCATAATATTTTGTAATTTTATCGGTATTTGTCGTGAATAAAAAAACAAGTACATGACTTATGTGACAAGAGAAACACTCGTAACCTGCCTCATAATATTTCAGATATCAACGATATATTTACAAACAGCCAAGATCCGGAAGAATTAAAGCACACGTGGGTCGAGTGGCACAAAGAAGCAGGGGCAAAAAATAGAAACAGTTTTACCAAATATGTCAATGTATTTAACGAATTAGTTGAAGCTAATGGTAAAGAAAATTTAACCTTTTAGTATTTAAGACAAACTACTTTCTAATTACTGATTATGACGTTAAGACGGCTAAGAGTGCATTAAAATCAATATCTTCGTATGCACTCGGTAGTGCCGGTATTGGTCGTACCATGATCATGTCCATTCTTAACGTCATTATTCCCGTCATAACCCACATTCTTACCTCCTTTATCAACAGTTGTACCTTTTCAAATGCTTAGAAGAAAGCACAAATAATTCTTGTCCGTAAAAAATCAAATCCATCATCATTTTCGAATTCTGTATTAGAACAGGTATTCATAAGCAATTTAGCATTTTCCTAACTCGAAAATTCCATGAATGAATCCTTACCAATCGGGGTTGCGGTCACGATATAACACATGCGGTCATGCGGATAACATTCGACATGAAATAGAGAATGGTCTGTTGACTGTACTGTCACTACTAGACTTCAGCAGCGCATTTAACAATATTGAGCATGACTTATTGATTGGTATTCTTCGCTCTATTAGATAGATATTAACTATTAAATTATATTAACGCATTACCATCAGTAAACAAACGACTGGTTTCACAGTTACCTGCATGGACGCTTGGAATGGATTTACATTGATGATGTGTATTAATGTTGATGGGATTAAACGGTCGGTGTTCTTCAGGGAACCATTATATCTCCCCCTCTGTGTTATTAACTCCATCTTCCAAAATCCGACTTCTTCCTGTAACTTCTACCTTGACGATTTACACACAAAGTCCTATCGCCACACTCTAAGTCGTAATCGATATAATTAATTCCGACATGAGTCACATATTGAGATGGAGCAGAAGGTTTGGTCTTGCCGTAAATCCGCAAAAACACAACTAATAATCATTGGTAGTTCTAGTGTGACTGCTAAAGTGACCTCTAAACATTTTACCATGCGTTATGTTTAACGGTACACATAATTGTTCCTTACAGTAATATGGACAAAACTCTTGGCATAACGGACAGTATTTTTATCTTCGAGATTTCTTAGAAGATTGAGAAACTTTCTGTTTACACTGCCGAGCCCTTTTACTCTCCATTCTCGATTACTCTGACGCCTGCTTTCTGGATGTAGCAGTTGAGCAGCTAAACAAAGTTGAACGACGTCAGAATTTCTGTAACAGATTCAAATTTGGGTTGCGAAAATATGACCAAGTTTACGAATTTCGTAAAGGCTCACGTGGCTTCCTATTTGTTTTCGCCGGAAGATTCACATGCCCGCTCTTCTTTACAACAGATTATTTACCCCAAGTAGTTCTAATTACCTTAAGGAACAATATGCGTTCCTTCACCCCACCCATGCTTCGAATTTGCACGCTCATACATACCGCAAACTTGTGACACCTGCACACACGTCATCCTTCTGTGGTAATTCCTTTACAGTGTAGGCTGTCGCACTTTAGAATCCGCTGCCTCTTAAAGTGAGGGAGGCCAGAACATTACTGACGTTTAAGAATATACTCAGGAAGCACTACTTTTCCTAAAACAACTATGCCTAAATTATCTATGTACCATTATTTAAGTGTTATATTATATAATTACTATTTATCAGCAAAATGTATCTCGCAAGTATATATTTATCTTAAAAAATAATTCATTATTTTAAACATCTATAAACATTTGAGATTTTGCATCATCTACATCGCCAGATTAGCATAAAATATCCAATAAGTTAGGTCGCTTGAAAAAGATCGTTCTTATCTAAGCGATAAGGCCTCCTATTGCTTTGCATTAAAATACTGTATTTAATGTATTGTGTCAGTTATTTTGTTGATCAATAACGTATTATATCTGTCTATCTATCTACTTTCTCTCAGGTCTAAAGCAAATAAAATTCTTATTATTGTCTAGGTTTCAAAGATGTAGCAGAATGGTGGCAGTTGGATTATGAAATGCCTGATTTTGAAGAACAGCTGGCCAAGATTTGGGAGGATGTGAAACCACTGTATCAACAATTGCATGCGTATGTAAGAAAACGACTTAGGGATAAGTATGGCGATCATGTAGTATCAGCAAAGGGCCTATTCCTGCTCATTTATTAGGTAAGTAAACTAGATCTGAAAAAATGCCTTTGGGGGTTTTGTTCACAAATTTTGTCCGAGTAGATTTCAAACTATTCTGATGAAAGATAGACATTTGGTTGGCGAAATGAAAATTTCAAAATCAAGTAAATAATATTCTAACAGAGAATATTTCCATGGCTAGCGGGGATATGGTGATATGTTCGAAATGGTAACAGGGGCAGTATTAAAGTTTGAGAAATTATATTAAATTTTCATTTAATTTTTGTTAAAATATTATGGGAATAATACCCGAATGGATTGACAAAATATATATATAACGAGAGCAATGCCACGGGCAAAAGCTAGTAAATAATATAATAAAGATATCAGTTTCTTCCGCGTATCCATAAGTCTAGAAATTTCATTTTTTATGCACTGAGCGGATTTGCTATTTATAGTTAAGTAAAACAAATTGTAAAATGTCAGGTAATATGTGGGCCCAAACTTGGAGTAATATCGAATCATTCAGTAGTCCTTACCCTGACAAGAAGGAAGTGGATGTTACACAAGCCATGAGGAAGCAGATGTACACACCGTTAAAGATTTTTCAAATGTCAGATGAGTTTTTCAAGTCTTTGAACCTGACCGCGATGCCAGAGAAATTTTGGAAGAATTCTATAATCGAAAAGCCTACTGATAGGGAGATTATTTGTCATGCTTCGGCTTGGGACTTTTGTGATGGGGAAGACTTCAGGTAATTATTATAGGGTGTTCGGTTATGTATGTTTGATGATCAGCGAATAGAGAGGAGCCGTAGCGTTACTATTGCATAATAGGAAACATGCACGACGTAGTCATTGCTAACTGGTGGCAAATCTCAATCTTTTTTCGCCAACAAAACTAGTACATTGACACTTAACGTAATAAAAAATCACATTAAATAAGTGAAAAATAACACTTAACTAAATAAAAATGTATTGATGTTTTCTGGATGATCTTAAACACTTCAAAGAAAAATAAGTCAAATGGTGTAAAATTCTATTATTTTCCCACGAGTAGTACTCACTTGCCAAGGAGATATGATTAACGTCAAAAGTGGATAAATGCAGTAAAAACCATATGTAAGTAGGAGTTACAACAACATTTACAAATTACTAATAATGTTATTTGTAAAAATAGCTTAGTTTTGCATGTAGTATGTGGGGGTTAATTTATGTGTGGTGCTTTGGTGGTGGATGACACCTATAGCATAGTGGTGAAGCACTGCTGGCGACAGCATATGGCTCTATCGCCCGAGAGGGGAGTATAAAATACCTTACTACCTACTTACCGAATAATAATTTATTATTTATACCTTATTTAATCATTTCATCAATATTAAACATTATATTTACACGTTTATGAAATTGAACATTTTTGATGACATATAAATGATCTATCTTATCAGCAACTCTAACAGCGATATCATCTTTATGTATTTTCATAGCATCAGGTTTATTTATTAACCATAGTCATTAACTATGAAAAATTATACATCAATAAATTAGTGGATGAAACGTGACGCAACATAGTACTATTCAATACAAACAAATCTGAAAATAAACATAATGTTGTGTCAGTGATATAGAGTATTCCAAATGTATATTATGAAAACACAATTATAAAATTACATAGTATTGAATACAATATAAGAAAACTTAGCTTATTTGTATTGTATTCTACCTATAGTCCCTCAAGACTATGAGTAGAATACTGAGCCCAGATCACCATCTTCTATGGGTAAGGTGCCCAGAAGTATATAGAGTATTAAATATAAAATGTTTACGTTAAAAATTAGTTCAGAAAATACTTTCAGATATTTTAACATCATAAAGTTGGAAATCTTCATTTGAGCTACAATTTTGTCAAATATTTTATGATTCCTCTTTCTTCTGCATCTTAAATATGCCTAGACTCGAAGAGTTTTGGTCTTTTGACATATCACTATTAATCGGTCGGAACCCATATTATGCTTTTGCGTTGTTCAGTCTATATCTTGTAAGTTACAACACCTGTTATGTTCATGTAATGATAGTGGTCATTGATGGAGCAATAATTGCTACATCAACGATGGTGGTAATAACATATACTATATTCAAAATTTACATTTCAAACTTTGGATTTTAATTTAAAGGATTAAACAGTGCACAAGCGTGGATTACGAAAACTTCAAAACAACACATCACGAAATGGGACATATACAGTACTTCCTACAGTACAGGCATCAGCCCGTCATATTTCAAGATGGAGCTAATCCAGGTAACTCGTATTTATACCTATTCTGTTCTGATGGAACAAAATGTGTAAAATGCTGAACAGAGAACACTAAGATTTTTATATATAAGCACCAGCTGTTCGTGGTCCGGTCAGCAGCGAATTTATGTGATTATTAAACAATTACGATGTTGGGTGAAACTTTCTAGAATCTCACTCTTCGTTAACTGTATTTTTCTTTTCGTGTAGACCTGTTCTTGGAATACTGTACTAATGTTTAACTTTAATAACAGTCGAAAGATATTTTCTTATGTCTACTACGCTACTTTTTCTTCTGCTCTTTGAGCAATCTAAATAAAACTTTAGTACATTTTTGATGGTTTATTAGTGGTCTAGTGCTCATTCACGTCATGTCTGATCATTGCTTATAGTGAACTAGAGTTTACCCCGCGGCTGTGCCGCGGGTTAACCTCTAGTGCGTGTCACTGTGCCACTTATATATATACTATCCCCCGTCTATCTGTCAACAAAATAAATTACAAAACTTGACCAAAATGGTCTAAATGACCAAAAGACCACAGTGACCGACATGGCTAAAATGACGGAATAGGCAAAAACGACCAAAAAGGCCAAAATAATCAAATTGGTCAAAATGACCAAATAGGCCAAAATGACCAAATAGGCCAAAATGACCAATAGGCCAAATGACCAAAAGGCAAAATGACCAAAAGGCCAAAATACCAAAAGGCAAAATGACAAAAGGCCAAAATGACCAAATAGGCCAAAATGACCAAAAGGCCAAAATGACCAAAAGGCCAAAATGACCAAATAGGCCAAATGATCAAAAAGGCCAAAATGACCAAATAGACCAAAATGACCAAAAGGCCAAAATGACCAAAAAGGCCAAAATGACCAAATAGACCAAAATGACCAAAAAGGCCAAAATGACCAAAAAGGCAAAATGACCAAAAAGGCCAAAATGACCAAATAGGCCAAAATTACCAAAAAGGCCAAAATGAAAATTATCCCTTGTCCATTAGGGTGGGTCAAAAAAATCAACTATTTTTTTTTTTACAATTAATACGGAAAAATGGGTTACTAGGCACCTTAAAAAAAGTCTCACCAAATATGAACTCTTAATTTTAATAGGAAGATCTTCCGCGTCGCAGTTTTTCATTTTTTTCTCAGTCCAATAGAAAAAAATTCATTCCTCATCATTAATTGGTCGTACAGAAAAATTTTTTCTAAGAATTTTGTAGGAAATTTAATGCTCTACAAAAAAGGTATCTTATGTTTTTTCCGTAAACCTCACCATTTCACTAATATTGAAGATTTAAGATTGATTATTTTAAGTCAAATGTCACTTTTGTTTATGAATTTTATAACTCGACAAGAAATGGCTATTATTGAATAGGCAATAGAAATTTTTGTAGCAAATTAACTGCTCTATAAAAATGGTATCTTATGTTTTGGCGATTAAATTAAGCGTTCAAAAGATATTCATCATCAAACTTTCATGTATACCGATTTTAAGAGTTTTTGATTAAATAATCGAAAAATTTCAATTTAATCTATCAGTTTTGAGAAAATTTCATTTTTTGTCTTTAATGTAAGTATTATTTGAATTTTGTTTTCAAAATTTTTATTCAATAATTCCAAACTTTTCATTTTTCATCATTAGAAATCACGATCATGTTGTTTTTTTATAACGTCTTCAAAACGTCTTAAAAAATTTTTCCACTACAGCTGTATATTGTCCTTGGGAAAATTTCTTCTGTAGAGAATTTTTGTTTTGTATTCTATTTACTCTGTTTCCCTTGTGAACTAGCGCCACCTACATTTTTCTTTATAGTTATATTGTTTTTATTTGTTTAACTGATAGATTAAATTGAAATTTTTTGAATATTTAATCAAAAACTCTTAAAATCGGTATACATGAAAGTTTGATGATGAATATCTTTTGAACGCTTAATTTAATCGCCAAAACATAAGATACCATTTTATAGAGCAGTTAATTTGCTACAAAAATTTCTATTGCCTATTCAATAATAGCCATTTCTTGTCGAGTTATAAAATTCATAAACAAAAGTGACATTTGACTTAAAATAATCAATCTTAAATCTTCAATATTAGTGAAATGGTGAGGTTACGGAAAAAACATAAGATACCTTTTTGTAGAGCATTAAATTTCCTACAAAATTCTTAGAAAAAATTTTCTGTACGACCAATTAATGATGAGGAATGAATTTTTTCTATTGGACTGAGAAAAAAATGAAAAACTGCGACGCGGAAGATCTTCCTATTAAAATTAAGAGTTCATATTTGGTGAGACTTTTTTAAGGTGCCTAGTAACCCATTTTCCGTATTAATTGTAAAAAAAAAAATAGTTGATTTTTTTGACCCACCCTATTGTCCATCCTCAGTATTTAATTTACATACGTGCCAAATTTCAGCTAAATCGGTCCAGTAGTTTTTCCGTAAAAGCATAACAAACAAACAGACAAATATCATTTTATCCCGGAAACTATCCTATTTTTCGATAAAAAGTATCCTATGTTCATCCTCGGTATCGAAAAAATATATATACTGAGTTTCAGCCAAATCGGTCCAGTAGTTTTTACGTGAAAACGGAACAGACAGACAGACAGACAGACGGACAGACAGACAGACAGACAGAGTTACTTTCGCATTTATAATATTAATAGGGATAGTGGTGAAAACATTAGACTAAATCGAGCAATAAAATTCTTATGGTATTATTCATTTAGAGTTAGAGTAAGTTTGAACGCTTCTTTATGGTTCTAAATAAGCGTTCAAACTTACTATAAATCTCTACGAGTAAGAACACCATTATTCTTGTTAAAGATTTTTTAGAAACGCATAATTACTATTTCAATACATTCAATCTCATTAATATTAATGAAAATATCAGCTCACACTTGTCATTCATCTCTCCATCTACGATAAGAATATAATTTTACATACAATGTCTCTAAATTACTAAAACTTGATGTCACGGACTATCCGTGACGTCAACATAAATAAATAGTGTTAAATAACGTTTGACTTGAGCTGAGGCTGTTCGAGTTTGACTACTTAAATGAGCAAAAATATCAAAGCAAGTAAGTAAGATGTGGGAGTTGGAAGAAAAGAAAGGAAGTGACGCACCACTGGTGAGAGCTCATGGCTCAATCGCTGCGGGAGCTAGGCTTGACCGTCGTGAGGAAAATACAAAGTGAGATGACGAGTGTTGTACTCTAGATGTAATTACTGCTTAATTAATTTAACATTAAATTTAAGGTTATATATACAAAAATTTAAGTGCTACGTGAAGCTATGTAAAACAAAAACCTAAACATATTCGTAAATGCATCTGCGAACTTCGTAGATGCATCTCGTTTGCCACGGACGTGGAATACTCAATTTTAACCTTGATAATAAGGTAGCAGTAAATTATTAAGTATCAGAAACTCATGAATAATGATTATGAACTCATGTAATTCATCATCAAAAATCAAAAACTCATGAAAAAAGCATATTTTGTACGGCTCTAATAATTGATAACAAGTTACTTAAAGACTGAAGAATTTTAAAGCATGGCATTATAAACAAAAAAATAAAGATTTTTTATTAATAAATGTAGTATAGGATCCCACTATACAACGACCTTCACCGAGATGCTTATTTGATGAAACCTATTTTATATTTGATTTAATGTGTCAATAAACATATTGCATATGAGTTGCCTAAAAAATTTTAGTCCAGTATATGATTAATTAATAATAATAAAATATTTTTTTTAACATTTCACCGGTTTGTTTATTAAACAAATTCTATACAATCGAAAGTATGTAGCCCATAGAATATCAAATGTAAGGTTTCCTATTTTCGTTTTCCGTTCACAACTCTCGGGTAGCCAGGTATAATCCTTTTCATGTTCAAGATCAAATAGCATGCGCACTCTCTTTCTTTAAATGGTTGGACTTCAAACAGCTGCTATGCTGTGTCTTCTTATATCGCATGGGATATGGTTGGTTGGGACCTGTCAGCCACAGATATTCTCTCGCAGCAATATTTCACTTTTCAAAATTCGACAACCGGAATTCGGGACGGATTTTTCGCAGCCAACCCTATACCATCGTGTTCATAATGAAATAATCTTTATTTTCATTCAATTTTAATTCAATAATCAGACTGGTGCAAAATGCTAGTATCGATTTACCTGTTTATACCTGGCTACTCCAGTGTTGTGATCGGATATATTATAAGAATAGGCAACCTAACATTTGCATATTCTATGGGCTTCATACTTTCGATTGGTATAGAAATTGTTTAATAAACAAACCGGTGAAATGTAAGTATATTTAAAAAAAATATATTAATTAATCATAATACTAGACTGAATTGAAATTTGAAAATTTTTAGGCAACCAATATGCAATATATTTATTGACACCTTTAATTAAATATAAAATAGGTTTCATCAAATAAACATCTCGGTGAAGGTCGTTGTATAGCGGGATCTTTGACTTGTGAATTACTGGACTTTTTAAATAATAGATTGTGACTATTTATTATTTTTATACATTTATCTGGTACTATTATTAATAAAATGATAATTGTAGTTATAGTTAGTATATTAATTATTTTAATTTTTTATGACCGTCTTTTTGGCTCTTATTATGACTTTCTTGTTAAGAAATTTAATTCTATTTAAATAACAGTAATTCTTCTATGTCTTACTGGTCATACATAATATACCTTTACTTTTATACTACCATGCATATCTGATATGTAAATACTTAAGAAGTAATTAACTTTTGTCTCTGCTTATAACAATTATTATGGAACAACATTACAGGGTTTCAAGAGGCCATTGGAGATACAATATCTCTTTCAGTATCGTCACTAAAACATTTACGCCGTATTCATCTATTGGAAGGTGACGCTGAAGACGAACAGACTGAAATTAATCAGCTTTATAAAATAGTAGGTATTTCAAGTATGGTAACTATCATTAGTAAGTATATTAAGGTAAGTAAGTCGTGGTAGCGTAATGGTTAGCGTACGCGCCCCTAAATCGAAGGGCGCGGGTTCGATCCTGACCGCAACGCATGCACCTCTTAGTCAGTTTTCTTATCTAATGTGCATATTGTTACAATTACCATGTGCTAAAAACGGTGAAGGAAAACATCGTGATGCAACCTGCAAGTTGCACATCGAGATAACCGATGTGTCAAACCTGCCAAGCCGCCTTGGACAAGCGTGGCGGGTATACTGTCCGTTTCCCCCTATAATGGGAGGCCCGAGCCCAGCAGTGGGACATTTATGGGCTGAAATTATATAACTATCATAAATAATATTATAAACACGAATGTGAGTTTGTTTCTTTATTTGTGACGCTTTCACGCTTTTAGTACTCATCTGATCATTATGAAATATTTTATAGCCGTTATCAGGGATATAGGAAAGGACTTGGGTTATTTATGATCTAGAAAAATACTGTTTCCGAGGGATAGAGGAATAGGGAAAGCAGGGGAATGCCATACACTTATTTAATACCTTCCTGAATAACTTTATATTAAAAGTTAGACATAATAATACAATCGTTCATCAATCAGTTATCATTACTTTGACACGAAACTTATTGAACTTTCCTTAATAAGCTGTAACTAAGCAAAAAAAAGTAAGGCGTTCTTGGGTGCCATTACCCGACTATGGGTAATACCGCTCACATAAAAGTATATTGATGCATTGATGCAATGAACTTATTAAAACTAACTTCGTTGACTCAGCGACTCAGTTTAAGTCTTAGCCTCCGAAACTAGAGCACGCCACTTTGATTGATGCAATCTTTATCACAAAAAATAATGAAATATATGCTAAAGTTTTAATGAATGATTGCTAAATACAACAAATAATTATCAAAAAGAATAGTAGCAATAATAAAAGAAATATATTCCAATATTGAAGTTACTAGTAAAAACTTTTAGCCAACAATTTTGCTTGTGGGACCGAAACAACCAGACGAACTTCCCTTTCTCTAGCTGCTGCCGAATTAGTAAAACTAGTTATTATTTGCCTTCACATCAGACCCCCCATGTGTCATTACCCCTGTTTCCTCTCAAAAAGATGGCGTTGCCATTGCGTTTTATTGGACCCTTTGCAATTCACTAACGAATACATCGTCATGATTGCCATGACGATGTATTCGTTAGTGAATTGCAAGATTTTCGGATTGCGAAGGACAACGCCACTACTTTAATGTGTTCCTCTCATGATTAGTTCCACCATATTTGCTGGATCCCGTTTCGGCTATTCATCAACAGGTATTTTTACATAAAAATTAATCTTTCCTTTTTAAATGACTTGTAACGTTTGTTTGTTAGTTTTTATAGATCAATTCTTGCA
The DNA here is from genome assembly GCA_012273795.1 of Dendrolimus punctatus. Taxonomy (NCBI): domain Eukaryota; kingdom Metazoa; phylum Arthropoda; class Insecta; order Lepidoptera; family Lasiocampidae; genus Dendrolimus; species Dendrolimus punctatus. Next base: position 3,613,400 of record CM022530.1, on the reverse strand, counting down.
AGCTAAATATGAACTTTTTTATAATTACGACTCAGCAAATTTACATGCTCGTTTGGTTCTAATGCGCGATAATGATTTTTTGTTTCAATGTTAAACAATTCTCAAAAGGTGAATCTGCCGTCTGCAGATGGGGTACACGTATGTGATCTCCTCCCTATTTCATTCGTTGACCTCCTTCTGTACAACCTGTACCTTCTGTACGAACGCAAAAGGATCAGTGTCCAAACACGAAAAGTAATGGAATACTGGGCTCCTTCTCCGCTTACTCCTACTCCGCAGCATGTCTTAACTATGCTATGCAGCGAAGAGATGCTCCCAGCCACGCTATTGAAATGATGACACTGATGTCATGTAATTTCTAAATTAGCTTTAATAATTTCTGACAGATATGCGTAATGGAATTTCTTCCCCTAAAGAAAATACTGCGTAGTCTTCGCCTTAACAATAGCACAGTAGAATATTCTTTATAAAAAGTAACAAGAGGAGCAGGATACAGTTATAAGGCCAGTCAAATGTTAGAACGAGATAGATTATCTCGGGAAGAAACTGGATTAAACGCGTAGTAAGTGATAAGGACGGGAATACATATTGGACAAGGATAGACATATAATATAGCTCAATGACGTGATTGGATATATTGCGTGCACAACTGATGACTGCGCACGAAGTCAGATTGGGAAGTATCTTTCTCCGTTTCTTCTTTCCCAGCCATAACACGTTGCTAAACGTGCAGTAAGCAGTAACATAGTGTAGGCCGCCTCTAACCGCCGATCCCGGTCCGCTGGGATCCTTCTCCTCGAGCTTCATATTACCGGTCGCCCGTTCTCAATTAGTGCATTGTGTCGCCCTATGGTAGGCATCATTAGATTCAATCCTTCTCATGGCAACAGTACAGCCGAGGTAAAGTCCTCTAGGGAGCTCCCTCGAACAAGTCGTTCCCCGGGCTCGAAAGCCTTTGCAAGGTGAAGGCACTCGCCTTGAAAGCCCCGGAAAAGTGATGAGGTCTTGGGATAGAAACCTGGGCTGAAAAATAATGTAAATATGGATTTTTGATTATTTTAATTTAAAAATATCTATGTATCTATAGCCACCACTTCATTTTCAGGGTATAGAAAAGATAGCGGTCCTGCCTTTCACGTACATTCTTGATCTCTTCCGTTATGGCGTGTTCAGGAAGACGACGACACCAGAAAATTACAACTGCCACTATTGGCGACTGAGGGAAATACTCCAAGGTGTAGAACCTCCTGTCAATAGGACTGAAGAGGACTTCGACGCTGGAGCAAAATACCATGTCTCTGCTGGTGTTGAATACTTGAGGTAGCTTCCGGAATTTATTTTTAGTTATGTAATAATATGCTATTTTTATGAGCTTTTCTTTTGTGTAAAGCATTTATGTCACGTGGAATTTTACTTTTTGGGATGAAAAATAAGTAAACTATGCTTGTGAATATTATATAAAGAACATGGCTATCACATTTTCTAATAATCGTTTCAATTCTAAATCCAGAAAGAAAGAAATTCTAGAAAAAATCATACATTCAGTGCAAATAATTATTTTATTTAATTATTTTTATTGAGTAACTTATAGGTAGTGCCTGAAAAGTAATGCAACCGGAGCAACAACGACAGACTATTAAATACAATTATCCATGTCATATAGAAACCGAAAGATAACAAAAAAGATAAATTCAACAAATTTCTTGGTGTAATGTGTGTGGTGTGATTTCAGATATTTTGTGTCTCACATAATTCAATTTCAATTTCACCGCGCCCTCTGCCAGTTGGCTGGAGAGTATGTACCAGGAAATTTGAACAAGAAACTAGTTAACTGTGATATATACCAGAGTGTTACAGCAGGCAACGCTTTAGCGTAAGTATTTCTTGAGATTTTATCGAATGAATGAATGAATCTTTATTCGTAGAAATACAGGTTTTAGTTGTACAAAAGATGGCAAGTAAATAAATTGGTCTCACTGTATTTGAATTGAACATGGTCATAAAAATATTTGGGATACATGTCAATCTAAAAAATATAACAATTCTAAATTTATAAACACAATTTGATTAATTATATATTAAATACAGAAATAAAAGAATGTCATCATTTTATAAAATAATTTAGATGTCAGGGGCAAAAATATAAATATAATAATGAACCTATTAAAATCCTCAATGTCATAAAAACACTTTTCCATCCATGAATGTAATTTTAATTTCAATTTTCTTTTTGGAAATTCTGCTTTTAGTCTGGGTATCGAATTAAATGTTTTGTGAGGTCACTAGATTTTAAGCACGTACAGAAGAATGTCAATCTATTATTATTATTAAGTTCAGATTAGCTTCTTTTTCGAGTTATAAGTGATCCAAACCTTCGAACTAGTTTAACCATAAAAAAGCTTTATTCCATATTAATAATTATGATTTGTTTTCAAGTCTTACCTCTTATTGACGTTATTTATCACTTCCATGACAGCTGGCACGAAAGTTGCGAAACAAATGGGCAGCATGAATATCTAAACGCAACTTGTTGAGACGTTTGCTACTCGCGCTGCCCAATTCTCTCACCATATCTCATCATATCATATCATAACTTATCATAGGGCGGCCTCTGTGGTTGAGCGGGCTAAGCCTTTGACAGCTTACCTTACTGCAACGCAGTGGCTCCGGGTTCGATTCCTGGTATGGTAAATTTCGGAAACGAATTTACTCCGTTATTTACTATGGTCTGGGTGTCTGGGATCGGCCCCAGAGTAGGCCTTTGTATATTACCCATAACACAATTGTAAATTGCTTAATTTGGGGATATATAACAAGTGTTTGTCAGCTGATTAAAAAAATCATATCTACTCTTATATATAAAAAAATTAATGTGCGATGCGATGTTTGTCATAAATGTTTGATTGAAATAATTGTTTGTCTCTGGACAAACATTTATTTCGCATATATATCGCAAACTATACATTTGATCTATAGTAAAGTTGGTGTGCATCAGACAGAGAAGGTTTCTGAGTTAGTTCACAATTGGACCCGGTAGTTGGCGCTCTGTCAGCATATCCATTGAAGCTTTTCCGGGCAGAACGACGTCTGCCGGGACAGCTAGTCTATAATCTAAACGAGGGATTAGAAATATGTCTTCTGGATGATAATATATCTACGCCGGAATGTTCACTTACTCTCTCTTTTGTATAATACCCCTTTTAATCTTCGTACTCCCCTTTATTGAAAGGAACGTTTTGTTTATTTACATTTTTCTCATTCCCGTTATTTGCGCTTTAATAATAGTCTCTCCTTAACACCTGTACACACTTTTCATTCGTCAATAACTCCTTCACGACACAGGCTGTCCGTTTATGGAATTCATAGCCTCTCAACATCATACAAGCAATATCAGTAACTTCTTTTAAAGTCATGGTTACTAATTATTTCTGGTCCTCTCGATTTGTTTTATGTTTGTGTAGTATATAAATCTATTATCTATGAATGTTTTAAATGTTTTATACTATCTGTTGTCTTCATCGCCAGGGGGCTGCCTGGAAAAGATCGCTTTATAAATCCTTTTGTTCAACATGAACCTAGGCTTTGAGAACGTAGTTGGCAACACCAAAGATGCTACACATTCGCTGCTGATCTCTACAAGGAGAAGTACAGAAAGCCAATAGAGTGTGTTCATTCATTCTTTTATTCACTGATTCGATATAAGATTGTAAACACAAATAATTTCTATTTATTTTTTTCTCTCTCTATTTCGATTGGAGTCTTATGCTTAATAATTGTTTTTTTTAGGGAGATGCTTAAAATGGGTTCATCCAGACCATGGCCAGATGCAATGGAGGTGCTAACTGGTCAACGAGAGATGAAGGCCGATGCTTTATTGGAGTACTTTAAGCCTTTGTACGAGTGGTTGAAGACAGAGAACCAAAGAACTGGGGAGTACATTGGATGGGAGTCTAGTAGAATACGTGAGTTATTTTCATATTGAATTATGGAGAATAAGGTAGAGTCCGTAGTCCGTTTGAGGGCTTTCTACCGCGGGGAAAATGCAGTGGGGAGTGTGTAATTCATCACGTTGGGTTTGCACTAGCATTGCTACCAAGTGCTCTTGCTACCCGAGTTGAAGAAACCAACTGAAATTTCTCAGAGTTCTCTTCTACCCCTTAATGCTAGGGTTTCGGGTGCGTGGTCTGATTACTCGTAATTTCCAGGCAGGCGGTGGCCCTCCATTATCGGGGGCATCCACGTCCCCAGCGTCTTCGTGATCTCTGTTAGGGCGGTGTGAAACGAGCCACATAGGAGGAGTGGTGAGCGCGCAAGAGTCCATAGCAGACCGAACAGTTTTACAATCATCAGACGCGTGCGCAATACAGTTAAATATAAATTAAACTAGCTTCTGCCCGCGACTTCGTCCGCGTGGTTTTTTTTTTCATGAAAAGTATCCTATGTTACTTCTAATACCTCCAAGAATATGTGTACAAAGTTTCATGATGATCGGTTGAGTAGTTTTCGTGTGAAAGCGTAACAAACAAACTTACATTCACATTTATAATATTAGTAGGTATAACGGAGATTTTTTTCCGAAATTTACTATACTAGGAATGGAATCTGATGCCTCTGCGTTCTATCTAGCAAGGTAGGCTGGTAAAGGCTTAGCCCGCACAACCACAAAAGCCGGCAATCATAATTATGTAGTAAAAACAAAAGTCTTGGCTCATTAATGCTATTGGTAAAATAGCGATTCCTGCAGGAGTTCCTGGATTCCTGCATTTGCCCGTGTGGATGGCCACTGGTCTATAATATGCCACCATAGTAACGTTCAGTTCCAAATAAAAGTTTATTATTATAAAACTGTCACACTGGTGTACGGCCAAGCTCATGAAAACTGGTTACCATCACCTACAGACGTTTGTAACACCAGGGCCGACGACAAAGCGTTGCTAGCCTTTAGAATAGGATTGCGGCGGAGCGGGAAAGGGAGGGAACTACAAAAAAAATCGAATAGAAATATTGTATTGCATATTCGTGTGATAGCTTTATAAATGTTTGAACTCGTGTTTAAATGAATGGCATGAGGACGCTGCATCACTATGTTAAGGTAGACGCTTCTTCTTTTAAGAGTTGTCTTCGCTTGTTTCAGAATTCTGCACGGCGGAACAGATGGCGGCGTTGAATGCGAAACAAGAGGACAAGTCAAAGGCACAGATGCAAGAGGCGGCCAAGTCAGAGACGCAGACGCAAGAGGTGGTCAATACAGAGGCGTATGCACAAAAGGCGGTCGAGTCGTGACGTCACAGTGCAAATAATCATTTATAACAAATAAGAGACAATATACATTATAAACATTTCAAGTGTATTACTGAAGTTGAAGTATTGCGAGTAGTGAATAAATGTAGCACCAATACACCAATCAATAAAGTAAATTGCGCTAATATAAAATTTTAAGTATGAAAAATACAAATATAGGTGAAGTTTGCATTAAAATTTAAATAATGAAAATAGTTACACGATGAAATGGAATGCTCCGGTGGTTCGGGCATGTGGAATGTATGATGAAAGAATGACTAAACAGATATACAATGCAAAAGTGGATGGATGCAGAAGTCGCGGAAGGCCACGACACACCTTCCATGATCAAATTGATCATGTATTAACGGAAGGTGATGTTAGGAGCCTTAAGAACAGACGAGCATGCATGACAAGAGCTATGAATGTCAAAGAAGCAAGTGAGGTGTGTAAGAATGGGCCTGTGTGGCTCTCTGTTGTTCGTACCTACCCCGCAAGGGACCTGGCGTGAAGTTATGTATGTATGTTACACGATGAATGTTCTCATCTTTCTTTTTTTAGATCGATCGTTAAAAACATGGCAATCGTTTGATATTGGTTCTTTAGATTTTTATTAATTTAATGTCATATTTTTACAATTAAAACATGATCCTTGAAAAACGACGCATGATGCCATTGAGGCCGGTCGGCGGCTTGCTTTAAAATTCCGCCGGTCGACAGCCCGTTTGCAGCGATGTGTGGTTCGCAGCAATTGGCCCTAATGGTGTGTACACACTGCCGGCGGCCTGATTTTAACGATCTTGCCGCCCGGCTTGCGTCCGCGCAATCTACCCCGCGGCACGCCTCTCTCCGCTCTTCAGTTATAATAACTGCACAAGTGGCTAATATTAGATCACTTTCATCGTCCTTGTTCATGTCTAATACTAAAACGTCGTAATAATTCGGAAGACGCGCGCAATCACTAATTGTGAATACTGCATGCCGCGACTGTCGTGTCGCCGGGAAAATTGTCCACCCGCCGGCTACGCGTAGCCGGTGGGGCCGGCGGCTGCGGTGTGTAGACAGCATAAGATTTAGGCAAACTGCTAACCTGAATTTGGTTGGACCCATTGGTTTTTGACTAGAGATATTTTTGTAAAGAAATTATTACAATATTGTATTGTTACAACTCAGGTCTCGACAAAAACAAAATCCACCTGCATATCTGAAACAAAGCACATTTATTACCCGTAGGCATTTGAACTAATAACTAATAACATTGAAACTATTGTAATTCTTTTAAGATCGTCTCCTTTTGTTTACATATTGGCATACGGCCTATTGTAGTATTGTTATCATTAGCCAGGTGTTACGGATTTTAAAGTACAAGCTGATTTAAGAAAATTTGGTCCACGTTGCCTGGCGGACATATTGCATTTATTCAGTATAAAACAATGACCCAATGGAGGGAGGGACAGTCGAGGGAGAACCAGGACCAAAGCGAGACGTGCGTACGACATTCGGTAATCTAATTAGTGGCGGACTTTGGGCGTTTTATTGAATTACGTCCTTCTGTATTAGGTTTGGGTTTGTTGTGTTCGGTTATATTTGTACCTGTATTATACGTGTTTGTATAGTTCTAATAAACTCTATAATAATTCCAACGGCATTTTAATTCGAGTCCCGCTAAACTCGTAACAGTATGTATGCGACGAAGAGGTTTATAATAAATACCAATGTTATGAACTAAGATAAAGATACACTTAAGCTAAGTGCGTGCAAAGACTAAAAGATATAACTGAAATGGGTTTTCTGTTGTATTATTTATAGCAAAAGGGATGGCCCCTGAGGTTCACTGGCCTAGGTATAACAGTGATAGTTGGTGAGGTATAAAGCCTCAAACAAAATACTGGCTGCAGCTGATAGACGAATTGTAACTTGGTAACTGGACAATGAATGTACACTGAACTCACAGAACCAGTAATCTCCGGCCGTCCTTGAGCGGCCTGACGTTTGATAGAAAACAGGATGTGTTTAGTGTTACCAACTGCCACCAGAGAAAACGTGTTGTGTAAATCCGTTAAAGTGCTTTATAGTAAGGTATTTCAAAATAAGCTTTTTTTTAAGTTTTTAAATATAAGCTTCATTCCGACTCCATCATCAGATCAGCTCCATGGTACCATATTATTACATTGTCCACTCCATTAATTTTTTGAATAAATAATCCTGTAACATATTTCTGTATAAAACTTAGAAAAAAAGAGGTTGAGATATAAATAGAATAAGAAATATAAATAAAATTAATTTTTAACTAAACATGTTGCTGGAGAGTTTCTTGAGGAGAAGAAATGTCCTCAACAGCAATAACACGTTGCGTAGTGTAAATAGAATACAGGAAGTAAATTTTAAATAATAATAATAATAATATGACCCTCAAGAAATATTCTCCAACGCAACTTATTTTGAATTTAAATATTACACCCATATACGTATTTACTTTGTTACCTACCGTCATATACTTACGATTTTGTTCACAAAATCTATAGCCCAGGTTATGTGAAAAAGATCAGTCTAAACTCTAAAGCGATGGACAAGGACAAATGTTCCTGCCATTACTGTTTAATGTGACTACTGTAAATTGTTTATCTCAGGTGTATGTGGTGAGCCATAATAAAATTCTTTATAGTTGTACCTATCCAAGAAAAGAAACTCTCTTTCCGATCTATTACATTAGGATTGTAAACGAGGACTATCTACACGATCTCGCTCCGTAAAGCGTCAAGGTATCCTAATAAAACTGTAACAAATAAGGGATAAAATCTTCTATTGAAATCACACTAAAAATCCTTAAGGGTTGCAAGAGAATAATTTTCAGAACCGTTATCCATACGTATTTAATATATCAATTAGTGGAGATGCAGAATTTTCATCGCTTATCATCAATTCATTTGATATAAAGGTAGGTTCTTACCAATTTCCGAAGCCCGGTTACATTTACATTTGTTATTGTAGGCGCAAATTTTAGCATTAACACAATTTAATGACATACCTGTGATAGAGCTCGTGAGAATTTTGAAATTCTCATCTGGTAAAGGTAACATTCCTATTTGATAATATTTTTTAAACATTCTCTTCAGAATGAAGTCCTGGTAATCCTGCCATTTGTACATTTTGATTTCGTCCGACGCCCGTTTCACATTCTTCAAAAGTTCTGATTGAAGATCAATCTGAAATTATTAATTATTATATTTCACGGTGAGATTTTTTAATATACGCTACACTATAGCGTTTTAAGCTGACTCCATCAAAAAGCAGACATGATCAGAAATTTGATGTGTTTAAAATTATGAACTTGTCCGAGAAATATTTGGTCTTTCTCATTTGTTTGAATTGAAATAAACTTCATTGAATGCATATACGAGGGTGATCTGAAAGTTTTCCTTTTTCAACGTAGTCTCCTTGTAACTCTACGCTCTCCTTCTCCCATCTCTACTCGGCCTTTTTCTCTGTAAAATAATTGTTCACGAAGGTGATTGCCTCTTCATTTTCCGAAAATTGTTGTCCTCCGAGTGCAATTTTTAGATGAGGGAACAAAAAGTAGTCTGGAAGTGTTTAGTGAAATATTTATTCCTTGTTGATTGCATATAACAACATTAGGTACTATATTGTGCTCTTGAAACTTCTAATACATTTATAATCTACTAGAGTTTACCCCGCGGCTGCGCCGCGGGTTAACCTCTAGTGCGTGTCTGTTGTTTATAGAGCAAGTGCTACAGGTTATATTATATTACATTTTTATGTATTTGCGCACGGAAGATTCACTTCATTTTATATCGTTAATTATATATACCATCCACCGTCTATCTGTCAACAAAATAAATTAAACTACAACTTGACCAAAAAGGCCAAAATAATCAAAATGACCAAAAAGGTCAAAATGATCAAAAAGGCCAAAATGACCAAATAGGCCAAAATGACCAAATAGGCCAAAATGACCAAAAAGGCCAAAATGACCAAAAAGGAAAAATGACCAAATAGGCCAAAATGACCAAATAGGCCAAAATGACCAAAAAGGCCAAAATGACCAAAAAGTTCAAAATGATCAAAAAGGCCAAAATGACCAAATAGGCCCAAATGACGAAATAAGCCAAAATGACCAAAAAGGCCAAAATGACCAAAAAGGCCAAAATGACCAAAAAGGCCAAAATGATCAAATAGGCCAAAATGACCAAAAAGGCCAAAATGACCAAATAGGCCAAAATGACCAAAAAGGAAAAATGACCAAATAGGCCAAAATGACCAAATAGGCCAAAATGACCAAAAAGGTCAAAATGACCAAATAGGCCAAAATGACCAAATAGGCCAAAATGACCAAAAAGGCCAAAATGACCAAATAGGCCAAAATGACCAAAAAGGCCAAAATGACCAAAAAGGCCAAAATGACCAAAAAGGCCAAAATGACCAAAAAGGCCAAAATGACCAAAAAGGCCAAAATGACCAAATAGACCAAATAGGCCAAAATGACCAAAAAGGAAAAATGACCAAATAGGCCAAAATGACCAAAAAGGTCAAAATGATCAAAAAGGCCAAAATGACCAAATAGGCCCAAATGACCAAATAGGCCCAAATGACCAAATAGGCCAAAATGACCAAATAGGCCAAAATGACCAAAAAGGTTAAAATGATCAAAAAGGCCAAAATGACCAAATAGGTCAAAATGACCAAATAGGCCAAAATGACCAAATAGGCCAAAATTACCAAAAAGGCCAAAATGACCAAATAGGCCAAAATGACCAAATAGGCCAAAATGACCAAAAAGGTCAAAATGATCAAAAAGGCCAAAATGACCCAAAAGGCCAAAATGACCAAATAGGCCAAAATGACCAAATAGGCCTAATAGACCAAAAAGGTCAAAATGATCAAAAAGGCCAAAATGACCAAATAGGCCAAAATGACCAGAGGAAAAATTACCAAATGGGCCAAAATGACCAAAAAGGCCAAAATGACCAACGAGGCCAAAATGACCATAAAGGCCAAAATTACCAAATAGGCCAAAATTACCAAAAAGGCCAAAATGAAAATTACCCCTTGTTCATCCTCAGTATTTAATTTACATACGTACCGAATTTCAGCCAAATCGGTCCAGTAGTTTTTCCGTAAAATCATAACAAACAAACAGACAAATATCATGTTATCCCGGAAACTATCCCATTTTTCGGGATAAAAAGTATCCTATGTTCATCCTCGGTATCGAAAATATATATATACTGAGTTTCAGCCAAATCGGTCCAGTAGTTTTTACGTGAAAACGGAACTGACAGACAGACAGACAGACAGAGTTACTTTCGCATTTATAATATTAATAGGGATAGGGATGTGCACTTAAGAAGTTTTTCCATAAAATTTAAAACCATTAACCATTGCAAAGTGTTGGGTCCTTGCCTAATATGAAGTAGGTAGAACATTGCTCCCTCAATTTTGCTGTCTACCCTCTTTCTGTGCGAGGCGACGGCCAATACAGAGCAGGGTAGGAGCAGTCATTTTTGAACTATCTATCGACGCTTTAACGAGACTACAGCGCGCCGTGCGCTCATAATTTTATTCAATAACTTTTTACTTATTGTGATTACTGGCCGTGCCAAGAACTTCCTATATGTACCTAGACTTTGTTAAAAGTGTTAGCTCTAAGGTGGAGCTTAGTGCCGTGTGCTATTCCTGTGAGTAACCTGAACCAAGCCAGGAGAGGGCCTATCTCAAGGTTGGTGGAGCTCCTACTTTTCTAGTGTAAGGATCTAGGTCATATCCCTCTCATACAGTGGACTGTATGAGAGGGATATGATGTGTATTTCAAATTGAACCTGCAATTTTCTACAGCGCCACACAAAATAAACAAGTAATTTGATTGTATCCTCATTGTGTTATTCCGTATGCCTCAACACAAGAATACGGTACTTACAAGAATTACTACTGACATACCCAATTCTCCTGATTCTCCTTTATGTAATTTGTGATATAATCCCACTCAGCCTTGATAACGAGGTTTCTTGTGACTCTCCTATCTGTATCTAGCTGGAAGATGTACTGCCGACCTGCATTTTCCAGTGTCTCCAATTCGGGATCCTGGCCTTGCGTCACCACTATGAAGATATTTTTGGAGGTCTTCAGGTAGAAGTGAAACAATGTTGTGTGTTTGAATTGCAGTTCAGGAATGCCTGATGTAGGCTCGCTCCGCGCTTACTAAAGTACTACAAAAATGCAGACGCTTAGCAGCTAACGGAGCGAGCTATGTCCCCGCGGTAGGCGGGGCGTGGTCGCACGGGCTTTACTGGGGTGAGGTCAGCGGAGTGATTCTGTCCGCAACACTTTGTGAGCGGCCGCCGTGGTGATCGGACGTCTGCGGCTACAGGGCTCCCCCTCAAGCGAAGCGTACCGGTGGTTTGACTCGACGTCCGCTGCGGGTGTGAAAATTTTCTGTGCCAACTGCCTTTTTCAAGGCATCCGTATGGTCGTCACACATTGTCTTTTTCAAGACACCCGTATGGTCACTACACACTGCCTTTTTCAAGGCAACCATGTTTCCGCAACGATCTTTACTGCAAACTGCCCTTTTGTCTGAGCTTGATCGGCTAAACAGACGAGCAGAGTTTTCTATCCTGCAGGAATTTTGTTTCGAGATGATCCTTTCTTCAGAAGGTGGTTTTCTTGCGGGGTCACCACTTTGGAGGTCTTCAGGTAGAAGTGAAACAATGTTGTGTGTTTGAATTGCAGTTCAGGAATGCCTGATGTAGGCTCGCTCCGCGCTTACTAAAGTACTACAAAAATGCAGACGCTTAGCAGCTAACGGAGCGAGCTATGTCCCCGCGGTAGGCGGGGCGTGGTCGCACGGGCTTTACTGGGGTGAGGTCAGCGGAGTGATTCTGTCCGCAACACTTTGTGAGCGGCCGCCGTGGTGATCGGACGTCTGCGGCTACATATTGATTATAGCTACCAAGCACAGCACCAACAATTTTCAACATCGTCTAAAATAATAAACGAATATTTTATGAACATGAAATTAAATTAATTCACCAAGAGGTCTTAAACATATCAACAGGCGACGGGTAGAAGTTGTTTAATGGGTTAGGAATGCGTAAAAACTAACGAACGGATTTATTTGATTTTTATTATTCCGACGTTGCAGTCACTTTTTAGTAGCCATGATCACGGAAGACAAAGATGTCAAGTATTATTGAGTATTGTTTAAGTTTTATTTAGCCATCACCAACTTGTTAATTTTGATTATTTAATTTTAAGTTGTTTATGGTTATTATTTACTCATGGGAGCCTAATCTAATTTACCACCGCTACGCAACATGTTATGGCTTGAAGAGAGGAAGCGGCGCTAGAACCTGTTCAGCGAATATGCCTAGCTCTAATAATTTTATTTTCTTTATATATAAAAATGAGGAGGATTATAATATGTTTGAACATGGTGACTCTTGTAGTGATAATGATAGTATTATGAATGTAGAAACGGACTTCAATGATGAGAATAGACCCAGAATGAAAAAACAAATTGCGTGGCAAATATTATTTAACAAGTTGAAGAAAATACTTTTGGGAAAATCACTCAGTTCTTGGGAGGACAAAATAAAGGAATGCGGAAGTATTATACTAGAAGAGATTTTATCATTTATCGGGGAATTTATTACTGGAGGGTCAATTGGTAACTTAATAAAACAATTATGGATATCAATGACCAAATAAATATATTGCAGTGGAATGCATAAAGTATTCGTCAAAAAGGTTTGGACTTAGAAGTTTTGTTGAATCGGGAGAAGATACATATTGCCATTATTAGCGAGACCTGGCTGGATAAAGACAAAGACTTTCGTATAAATGGATATAATATTTTCAGAATGGATCGCTGTGACGGATATGGTGGGGTGGCAATTTTAACTCATAAATCAATAAAGGCTATGCAATATAATGATAAACTACTCAATGCGCAGATAGAAATAGTTCATGTCAAGATATTGAACTGTGATAAATTAGAAAATGTGTACTCTATATACTGCCCTCCTTCTGCTAATACTTCCTTAAGAGATTGGAATCAAGTCTTTAGTTTAGCCGGAAGAAAAACTATAATCGCAGGAGACCTTAATGGCCACCATACTAATTGGTCCAGTAAAACTAATTTAAGGGGTGACCAAATTTTCGACTCTTTAGTAGATCACTTTAAATGACGGGACCCCTACAAGAGTCAAATTGGTTAATGGCACAGTACAAAAATCTTCCCCTGACTTATCAACAGCTTCTGCAGACATAGCTTTGAAATTTAATTGGAGGGTCTTAAATGAAACTCTAGGAAGCGATCATCTAATAATTAAAATGAATGTAGATTGTGTTGTACCCTATTCACGAGCACGTAAGCGAAATTTCAAGAGAGCTAACTGGGTACATTACAAGACTGTCATTGAAAAAGAGCTTGGTAATTTGACTCTTTCAGAGGACCATCAGTCTGCGTATGATACTTTTATCGGTTTAATTAACAAAGCTGCTGATGAATCTATCCCTTACATCAAAATTTGTGACCATCCTTTGCGTCAAAAAAAGTTTACGCCTAAACCGTATTGGAATCAAGAAATATCTAAAGCTATTGCTGAACGTCGCCGCGCTCTTGCTATTTTCAGGAAAAACCCTACACCAACTAATTTAGAAGTGCTACAAAACAAAATAAGAATTGCACAAAAAATGATTCGCTCTGCTAAAAGTCAGGCATGGAAAATCTTTTGTGATGGAATGGACGTTACAACATCTTTAAGTGAAATGTGGGCTAAGATGAAATGGCTCAAAGGATGTAAATTTGCTAGAAATAGTATAGATCGAGAGACGGCCGAATCTTTATTATGTAGTTTAGCACCTGACTCTTCAGTGCCCGCGGAGCCTATATTTTGTAGCAAAAATCTTCAACTTTGTTCACCAATTTCAATACAGGAACTAACTAACAACATCAAAGACTCGGACACAGCACCAGGGGTGGATGGAATATCATATTCTATGTTTAAAAATCTCCCAGATAAAGCCAAAAAAGTTCTGGTGTCTTTATACAATAGATTCTTATTTTCTAGTTTTGTTCCAAGTCAGTGGAAGGAAATTAAAATAGTTCCTATACCTAAAGCTAATAATAACGTCAGTTCTGCACCAAATATAAGACCTATTTCTTTGTTATCTTGTTCATGCAAGATATTCCATTTAATTATAACGCGTAGAATAGAATGGTATTTAGAGAAAAACGACTGTTTTTCTGAAGATACTGTAGGTTTTCGAAGATTCCGATCTTGTATGGACAATATAACTAGATTAGTGTCACGAATACAAAGCGGGTTTAGCAGGGGTCAGGTCACAGTGGCATGCTTCTTGGATATCAATAACGCCTACAATAACGTGAATGTAATTAGCCTTCTAAACACTTTGGACAATCTGGGGGTAGGAAGATTATTATGCAAATATCTTTGGCAATTTTTACACGACAGGCAATTAATTCTGGAATTAGATAATAGCGAGCTCATTTGTAGAACCACTGGAACGGGCATAGCTCAAGGGGATCCTTTATCCCCACTCTTATTTAATGTAGCTACTATTCATATCTGTAAACAGTTAAATTCAATATTCATATCGCAGTACGCTGATGATTTTGTTCTTTATACCAGTTTTGACAATATTGATGACGGTATATCTGTCATTCAAGAATCTTTGTTAATATTTGAAACTCTAATCACAAGAATTCGTTTAGATATTTCTTACAGGAAAACTAAATTTTGTGTATTCACAAAAGGAACTAGAAATACAAATAGAATGAGTATAAATTTATTCATAAATAATGAAAGAATCCAACAAACTCAGAGTATTAAATATTTAGGCATGTGGTTCGACAGTTACTTAAAATGGGGTCGTCATATAAATGAAATAAGGGAAAAAGTTCTTAAATTTTTAAATATATTTAAAATTTTAGCAGGTTCGAAATGGGGTATCCATCCAAAATATTTAAGGTTACTTTATATATCTATAATTAGAAGCAGACTTGACTATGGTTCTTTTTTGTATGATAGTAGTGCGAAAACTCATTTGTATAAGCTGGATAAAGTGCAAAATCAAGCGATGAGAATAATAGGCGGTTTTATAAGGACTACGCCCATTCACGTCATGGAGAGCGAGTTGTGTCTTCAGCCGCTTTTTATTCGAAGGCGATACCTGGCTGCTAAATTTTGGCTTAGATCTAAATCAATTAAGAATAACAACACGTTACATGTAGTAGACGAATTAAATAGTTTATGTCGGAATGAGCTTTGGGTGAGAAAGAAGCTGCCACTGCTGGTTGAGACTCGCCAGACTTACAGTAATTATTCTGTAGATTGTCATACTAAGCCGTTAATTTTTTCTCTTAAAGATTGGATTACGAAATATGATATATCTTTAAATATAAAGACTGCAATTGATAAAGTGATATCTGCCAAAAGACATTTCAATGTTGTCAAATTACATGATTTATGTTGTGAATATGTTAATCGGGTATACAATACACATTATAAGATTTACACGGATGGATCAAAGGATGAGTTGGGCTGTGGATCTGCTTTTGTGGACCCACAGGCCAACGTATGCGCACGGTTTAAATTAAATGCACAGGTTTCAATTTTACACTGTGAATTGATAGCGGTATTCGAAGCTCTATCATATGCTGGTACTTTGGAAGTCAGTAAAATTGTAATTTTATCGGATTCCAAAAGCGCCCTTATGCATTTGGCTCGGTTAACCTCGACTTTTCGAGGTCTCCCGATAGCCTACAACATCCAAAAATCCATCCGTGAACTTCATGCTGCAAAAAAGGAAGTGGTCTTCCAGTGGATACCCTCCCACGTAGGCGTCATGGGTAACGAGGAAGCCGACAAAGCAGCGAGGCAGGCCACCACTGAGGGCATCTTGTATCACTGTTCCGCAACCCACACAGAAACATTGAGTTGCGTTAAAATGCATATCAGAGAGCAGTGGCAAGAGTATTTTGATGAACGATCACTTTCGAAGGGCATATGGTACAAGACCATCCAGTGTCGGCTCCCTCGATGTCCATGGTTCGCTTTGACATCCATGGAATTGGACAGGAAAACTATTGTAGCTCTACTAAGACTTCGCTCCGGGCACATTCCTTCAAATAAGTTTAAATATATGATGAAGGTTTCGAGTTCACCAAACTGCTCTGAATGCCAAAAAATTGAAGATATTTATCACGTGTTGGCGGAGTGTGTCCGGGGCGAGGCGTTGCGGCGTCAGCTTCCGGTCGATTACAATGTCGGTAACTGGACGAGTATTCTGTCTTCTCCATTTTCTGGGGAGGCCAGAGTGCTCGTTCAATTATTATATCAGTGTATTTAGAGTTTAAGGAAGGAGATATTATTGTAAGATTGGACGGGGTGACATTATCACAAAGTGACAAAACCCCATATAATAAAGATTAAAAAAAAAAATAATATATATAAAAATGAATATTTGTCTGATGTCCTGAGAATCGTTAACTTTAGCAAATCTTTAGCAAAGTTGTTGTACATGAGCCAGAGAAGGTTTCTGAGTTGGTTCACAATTGGACCCGGTAGGTGGGCCTGCTGTCGGCATACCGATTGAAGCTTTTCCGGACAGGACGACGTCTGCCGGGACAGCTAGTTATATAATATTCCTTCCACCCATTTTAATATTATGGTGATGGTCATGGTTTTCCATCAGGTGGGACTATTGAAATTAATATTTTATTACCTATTATTGAGCGGATAGAAAAGCCAGTAAACATCTTTATAACCATGGGTTACTGGCACTACTACTACTAGAACTACTAGAATTAACCACCACGTGCACTGAACAAAAAAAACTCAATCTTCAGTTGCATGTACCGCGACTATCTTTAAAATTTACTCTGTTTATTTCACTATAGCCTAATGTCCTTGCCTCACATACCTTACATGATCTAAATAAAACTACGTTGTAACGATTTTAAACTCAGCTTTTAATTAAATTTTTATGTCGACGTTTCGACTACTTTTCAGTAGCCTTGATCACGAAAAACAAAGATATCAAGTGTCGATGAATAATGCTAAAGGTATTATACACCTAAACTGTTTGATTCCTGAATATTTTTTTTAGGAAATAATTATACGTATTTAGAGATTGATTTGAACATTACTAAAGTAGATTGAAACCATATTTATTTATTTGTTGCCCAAAAAACTAAAAACAATTGCTAATTGACTGTTCATGTGATCAGAGGGCTGGTGCCTACCCCAGTCGATGGATCTGTATGGCGATCCAGCGAGGACATGTAGCCAGCCTTCTGGGCACCTTACCCATAGAAGACGGCGACCTAGGCTCAGTATACTACTTATAGTCTTGATAGACGACTGTGGGTAGAATAAAATATAGCAAGAAAACTTATCTTTTATTGTATTAGTTTATAAAGAGATTGTATTATTAACTATTAATAAATAAAATTTAGTTTTTCAAATATAACAACTTTTAATAATAAATAAAATATCCTACAAATAATCCTGACTCAAAAAATATATACAACTAGCTGTCCCGGCAGACGACGTCCTGCCCGGTAAAAATAAAAAGAAAAAAAATTAGGGGTGGACTACCCCTAACATTTAGGGGGATGAAAAATAGATGTTGGCCGATTCTCATAGATACCGGATAAGCACAAAAAATGTCATGAGAATCGGTTAAGCCGTTTCGGAGGAGTATGGCAACGAAAACTGTGACACGAGAATTTTATATATTAGATAATGAAGAACTAAAATAAAAATAAAAACCTATATTAAAGCCCCACCAGACCACTGCCGCTGGGCATTGTACCTAGAAGGCTGGCAGCATTACCTCGCTGGATACAAAGGCTAATCCTTTGAGAGAGGTTTATAAAGTCATTTTAATATTACATACCGACAAAGACCCCACAGCTGCATCTTGTAAAAACGAATTCTTTTATTTACTTCGTGTTTAAACTTTAAAAACATCTATTGTTATCGTTATTATTGAAGTGAAACTTCTATATAGACGGGGTCTTACGATTTTTCGCTCACGAAAAAGCGTCACGGCCGTGTGTTCTGTTATTTACATTTTTAAACTCGTGATATCTTTCGAATAGGATGTCCGAATTGAATAATTCAAAAAGTTATATAAAGGCATTGAACCAGTCTTGAATCTTGAAGTAATTTATTTTAATAAGGATGAATACCAAGATACAAATAAAGAGCCTTTTATAGAGGCGGCATTTTAATTAATTTTAATCATAAGACCTGGACTATCGATTTCTCAATCCCACGGAGACCTTAACACTCCCTATCTGACCCACGACACTAGTCTACTAGTTGTATACCGCCCGACACTAGGTCTTCTACTATATATTTGCGGAAATTATATCGAGGGGTGAAAAGCTATTTGTTTTAAGCGACATTTTGTGTGATACTCAACACGATGGATTTTTTAATACTAATGTCTCAACTTAAAGAAATATAAAGAACCTGATCCCTAGTTTCAGTCTACAGATGTTCTTTTTTTTTTAAAATATGGGACATAGTTCGTTAGTGATGTGTTTTTCTGGGTCATTAAAAACTTTAAACTTTTCTCTCGACAATTTATAAAAGTGTCGTTTAAAACAAATAGCCTTTCACCCATCGATATTGTTTTTCTTTATCGATTCAATTGGACCTACCTATAACTTATTTTATTTAATTACATTCTACAGATCCCTAATTTTAATTATATTTCATTTTAAACATCATAGAGCAAGTAAGCTATATTTTTTCTGTAGAATCATGCGATGATATCTAGTTAATTACTTATTTAACTAATATCATATTATTACTCTCGATTAATTTAATTTAAATTTATTGTATTAATTCAGTTCTGTAGTTAACTAATTTTATTGATTTATGGTATACAGGTCTCTAATTTAGTTTATACATTTTATTTTAAACATCCTAAAGCAAGGAAGCTACGTTTTTAATCAATCAAGCAATGTTTAATCTTATTAAATCAATTACTTTATTAAATTAATATTGAATTATTACTTTAGATTAGTATCATTTATTTTTTATTGCATTCAATCATATTTTTCTTTCATATAATACAATAACATTAATAATACAATCTATTTATAAAAGTTTCACTTATCTCTTTTACTTAAGTTTCTCAATATCGTAAGAGACTCACATTCTCATGCTCTTTATAATATTATTTACTCCTTATAGTCAGGACCAGAACCTTACAGAGCGTTATATATATATATATATATATATATATATATCGTTGCCTATCCAGTGCACAATATTTTCGTTCTGTTAGGTATCGCAAATTTGAAATATACTACTACTACTTCATAGTTTTGTGATAATCACTACAGTGCACGCCGTAAAACTTTAAAATACACTTTACCAAAATACTCCTAATGCACCTGTGTCACTATTAGTAACCATGGCCAAATGTGTCTTGTTTATAGCGTCAAAAACAACGCCATTAATGATTAGCAACTTCAGTGTACAACTGTTTATACATAATTTATATGTCAACATTTTACGTCATTAATAATGTTGCATCTCAAATAATGCGTGAAACCCTGGACTTTAACTGAGTGACACAGACGTTTGCAACACCAGGAGAGTTGCATACAGCTTACCGATGTCCAAGTAATTCTATAACGCCCTTCTTGTTCTGAAATATGCGTAATAAGTGATTTTTTTAGGAATATGCTTAAAATGGGTTCATCCAAACCATGGCCAGATGCAATGGAGGTGCTGACTGGTCAGCGAGAGATGAGAGCCGAAGGTCTATTGGAGTACTTTAAGCCTTTGTACGAGTGGTTGAAGGCAGAAAATCAGAGAACTGGGGAATAATACATTGGATGGGAGTCTAGTAGAACATGTGAGTTACCTTGTTAATGAATTATGTAGAATAACTTTAAACATAATAAGAGAAAGAAGGAAGAAAAAGAAATCATTTTCTTCAGAGTAAATTACATTAGATGTCTGTACATAAATTGGTTTAACTACGTTTTGTCGCGTAATGTATCGCGTTGATTGCCATTGAAAATACATTGAATGCGTTCTCAAGGAAAGAGCCGCTAGATAAAAGGTCTGGAATTACGTCGAAGGTTGCATAATTTCGGCTGACGTTTTATATTGTTACGTAAAAAGCTCTGCGAGCGTATTTAGCCGAAGTTTCAGCGCCGTCATTTCGGCACGTGTGTCCTTTAGCTTTCCTTTTTGTTCCGAGAACGGAATAGGCGTTCCGCAACGGGAACGCTTATTTCCGTTGTCGAGGTATCACTTTCTTCCTTTAAATGAATATTATTCCTTTTTCAGAATTTTGCACAGCAGAACAAATATCGGCGTTGAATGCAAAACAAGCGGTCAAGTCATAGGCGCACACGCAAGAGGCAGCCGAGTCGTGACGTCACGGCGTGATCATCATCAATCATTTACTTATACACAGCAAGGAAGCTACATTATTTCTAATAAACATTTTAAAGCCTATATATGACTGAACTTTTATTTAATATTAGGATTCGATTGCGAGTTCGTATACGTTGGACAAAATGATCTAATTTTTACGTGCCCTAACCATTTCAAACTGCACCAGGGAAAATTCCCGTGGGATTCCCAGAATAAAAAGTAGCGCAGAAAATGTATACTAGTATAAGATGGTAAAAATGCTCTGTTTGTACATTGAAGCTATTAAAAAACAAATGGGACTGTATGAACGATGGTTAGCACGTTTTTTTTAAATTTCTTGTCTGTTTGTCTGCTAATTCTAAATGCACATAATAACTAATGGACCGATTTCAATGCAGTTTTCGAATTTAGAGGTAGCAATTTTTCACAGTTAAAGGGTCGCTTGCATAACGATCGCCTTTAAATAAAATTAGTTAATCATATTAAGTTGCTCAAATGTTTTACACAAAACGTATTGGCAGTTCTTTAAATATATTTAGCGGCAAATTTTGCGTTGTGCAAGACGCTAATCGACATATTTAAGGGTGTTAAATAAGTTTTGTGTTTCTTAAATAAATTTAAGCGAACTTATACAAGCGGCCTTAAGAGTACTATCTATTTAATTATCTCGCGTATTTTTTCCCAGAACCAGCTTAGACTGATTAGAGTGAAAAAAATATGTTTCTGATGTAATTTTTTCACTGCTTCATAACAATTTAATTTTAAACAAATACAAAGGGATACAAAGTATCTCAGATTTCTGAGATACTTTGTATCCCGAGAATAGCTCGGGATTGTTCCCAGGAGCAGCTTAATATGTTTAAAGAGCATACAATTACTTTAATCCGACAGATTTTCACTAAAACCATCGCTTATTTTTTTAATGCCGTACTACGCTATGTTCTTGCAATCCTGCGGGAGGTTTCCTAGCAGTGGTTTCAAATGGTTACGTTGCAAAAAATAATTCTGATTCTAATACAAGTTTTACTGCAACGATAACTTACATTCTTTATTTTTCTGAGAATCGATTACATGGCATGATAATTGATCGTATTACAATTATTACCTCCCCTGCGCAGAAGGTTTGCCGATAGCCTCATGATGTCACGCGTCGATACAAAAAAGATTACATAAATATTTGTTGCAATAAATATATTTATCTAATATATAAAATTCTCGTGTCACAGTTTTCGTTGCCATACTCCTCCGAAACGGCTTGACCGATTTTGATGAAATTTTTTGTGCTTATCTGGTATCTATGAGAATCGGCCAACATCGATTTTTTATCCCCCTAAATGTTAGGGGTAGTCCACCCCTAATTTTTTTTAATTTTTTATACAAAATTTTTAATTTCTATTTTTTTATGATACAGCATTAAAAAATACATACAAGCCTAAATTTTCAACCCTCTACGACCAACCCCTATTTTTTACCGGGCAGGACGACGTCTGACGGGACAGCTAGTCATTGTATATAATTTGCATAAGTATATACAATAAGACCCGGTTTCCACCAAAGCAGAGTGGAGAGGAGATGTGATTTAAATAAGGTTTCGCTATTTCCACATCTCCTTTCCGCTTAGCTTCGGTGGAAATAGATCAAGCGGAAACGAGAGATGTCTTTATTTTTCTATAGAATTTTGTGCCGCGAGTGAGCAAGCGGCGCGGCCGGGCGGCGCCCACGCTCGCGCGCCCCTTTCCCCGCTGCCTTTAGCCCGCGTTTCGCACACCCGTAGACGTGTGCGAGGCTACACAAAGCTCACATCTCTTAGCCGCTACACTTCTCCTCTCCGCTTCGGTGGAAATAACCTGCGAGCTTCGCAACACATCTCCTCTCATCTCTGCTTTGGTGGAAACCGGGCTTAATAGTAAGTAGTCATCGGCAAACCTTCTGAACCTGACTTTGACTATCCCGGTACTTTTCATATTTCCAGGGATTAGCTGACTGCTAAACTACGTGATAATAGTGTATATACATAGTTATTTTTGCGATGATACAAAAAATAAATTAATTAATAGTACATTTTAATGGTTGTAAGTGCGGCATTTTATTTGGTTTTTATTACCGTCGTTTCAATCAGTTGTCAGTAGCTGTGTTCACGGAACGCGAAGATGTCAAGTCAAAAACAAATGCCGTGCATACAACCGTAAACATAGTTTTAATTCTGTGTACCTACTAGTCGAGAAAACTTAAGAAAGAACTAAATTACATTAATTTTTAAATTAGTATAATTTTTCATAGACTCAAAAAAGCTTGGCGTGTTAAACCGGTCTAATTCACTCCACAGCAAAGACTTTCACTTTACAAAACGCAAATTAGGCCTCACATGGAGTATACCTGCTTTCCAGACAGATCCTACGACTCCATCCAGTGTCACTGTGCGTAGCTTAGCCTTCGCAGAGACTTTGCGTCTCTCTGCGTATTCTACCACCTGTACAATGGGGTGTGTTTCGACGAATTATTTGATTTCCCTTTTTTTCCTGTTTTTTTCTGAAACCTACAACCTGGGTAGCTCTGGGAGCTATAAGATTTTTAAGCGGTGTTGCAAATGTTCTTAGGCGATGGTCAAGTAGGCCGTCTATCTGTTTTGCGTCAGGCAATAAAAATATTAGACAAATATTTATTTTAAAGGTTATCGTGATAATGCCCAGTTAAAGGTCAAATGGTTGAGTTTACTAAAAATTACGGCTTATCTGAGTTATGTTAGATATTTCCATGTGACTGATATCCGTTATGTCAGATAAGTATTGAGTTCTGGGAATAGAACCAGTAGAAAACATAAAAAAAGCAGACAGGCAGTGTTAGTTGTAACACTGCCTGTCTGCGCTGCTGCTCTTTTATGGGAGACTGGAACCAGAGCACTTATGCTGGACCACAACTCAAGGTTTTTATAGATAATTGCTGAAACAGTACATAAATCTCATTTGACGTAGAATACAAGACTCACATGCATAAATAGTAGAGCTGGGAATCAATTTAGGGTAGGTTCTTGAGGCAGCATGAGAATTTGTATAATAGTCCTTGAAGGACCCCGAAATAAGAAAATCGAGGTCTAGCTAAAAGGTGGCGGCCGTTACCAACCCTTGAATTTATTTAAAGGGCATTTTTAATTATTAAAAAAATGTCTTTTAGGCATTTTGAAATTTTTGTTCCTTTAAGTTAGAGATTTAAGGAATTGAATAACAAAAAGC
This sequence comes from Dendrolimus punctatus, assembly GCA_012273795.1. NCBI lineage: Eukaryota > Metazoa > Arthropoda > Insecta > Lepidoptera > Lasiocampidae > Dendrolimus > Dendrolimus punctatus. Next base: position 3,589,438 of record CM022530.1, on the reverse strand, counting down.
GAGATTAATTAGTCTGGTTTAAATGTTAACTAGAGTCTTGAAAAATGGTTTAAAAAAACCGACTTTACGATTTTCCATGATATTACGGCGATAATAATTGGTCTGATAACAAAAACAAGATTCATAATGAAGAATTCAAGATTTTGCTGACTATTGTCTATTACTCTCGCACCTCTCACACCTCAAGGTAAGCATAGTGCTGTTCACACGCACTTATGGATTATATTCCCGATCATCTGGCAGGTGAAAAATTCCACCAAATTACATACATACATACATAACTTCACGCCAGGTCCCTTGCGGGGTAGGCACGAACAACAGAGCGCCATTTAGGCTTATTCTTACACACCTCACTTGCTTCTTTGACATTCATAGTTCTTGTCATGCACGCTCGTCTGTTTTTAAGGCTCCTGACATCACCTTCTGCTAGTACACGATCAATTTGATCATGGAAGGTGTGTCGTGGCCTTCCGCGACTTCTGCATCCATCCACTTTTGCATTGTATATCTGTTTGGTCATCCACCAAATTGATCTGGCTTTTTGGGGTTATATGTTTAAGTACCTACTTATATTACTCCCCCCCCCCCGAAAATCTCAAGTTGCCTCAAGAATATTTTCTGAATTTGTTTAATTACCGTATCGACCGCATCGACCGCATCGCCCGCATTAACCGCATCGACCGCATCGAACACATCGATTATATCGACCACATCGACCAAACCGACCAAATTAAACAAAATGACGAAAACGGCAAATCATAAAATAAAAACCTATCCTACTTTCTGGGATAATTCCCAGGACGTAAGATAAATAAAAATGCTTCACATAAATCTATCCCCAAACTTATCTCATTATCCGGGATGAAAAGTATCCCTTGTATGTCAGTATTAAAATAAACTATCTCAATTTTCGGGATAAAAGTATTTTATTTCTATTGTTCATTCTCGGCCTAGAAAAAATATATATCGAGTTTCAGCCAAATTGGTCTAGTAGTTATTGCGTGAAACCGGAACAGTCACACAGACGTACAGAGTTACTTTCGCATATATAATATTAATAGGGAAATAAGGATTCATAACTCGCATCCTTAAAAAGCTTAAACTTGCTCTTAGTAACTTACTTGTGATACGCTAGTACAAAATGTTGTTTATTCTCACCTTTTTAGTTTGACTAGAACACTAAATTACTGCACAATTACACGTAGCTATGTTTATCACTTTTTGGAGGACTCTTTGTCTACGGTGTGTGAGTCGAGATTGGCGCATGGCGACCGTTTGCAGCTATCTCAAATAGTTCATTGAAATGTTACTTGAGCTTTGCATTTTTAGAGCACGCAATTTTATTCTTGAGACATGTGTGGCGGGTCAATAGAAGTTAAACCTCAAGTTTGTCGGGTCGCAACCCTTGTCCCCCGGCCGCCATCTTTGAAAAAGGGGGGAAAAAACTTTTTTTGCAATATCTCGGACTCTATGCGTCTTACAAAAAATTTGTAAAATCATAATTTGTAGCAATTTGTTTTGCCTACAAATAGGTTTATATAACTTGTTGCCCTATAAAAATTTTCTTTCGTGCTCTATAACTTTATATTATTATTTATACATATTACAAAAAAAATAACCACAGACCAATCTTGTAGATGATCTTTTGAGGAAATTATTTCCCTATATAATTTTTTTTAATTTCATCCATTTAAAACGCTGTTACAGCGCTCCAAATTTGACCGGGTTCGTCAATGCTCATGAGAATCCGGTCGAAACGAAATGTTCAAATTATTTTTGATATTTTTTAAATTGTAAATATATTCTTACAATTTTTTTTGTTAAATTCGTACAACTTTACTGTCGTTGCGCGTCTGTCCCAGTGCCCCTGCTAGAGATAAATTTTCTTATCTCTGTGAATATCCCAAGTAATACAGTAGTAAATACTATAAAAAGCGATACAATTAACACATATCCGAATATTTCTATTATGTGTGTTCATGTGTACGGTCGTTTCAAAATTTACCAATCATAAGACATTCAATTGTGAAATCTCGGATAATTAGTTTAAATTAATTTTGAATTGAGTTTTTTAGGTGAGTTTTGAGTATATTTTCATTATTTTTTAAAATTTTGACATAGTTTTATTTTCAAATTCAAATTCAAATTCAAAAGTTTTTATTCAAAATAAGTTCCACTGGAGAACACTTTTTGAAGGTCATACATATAGGTTAAAATTTAATTTTACTTCCTAGTCTATGTACACCGCTTCGCAACGTGTTATTGCTGTTAAGGAGAAGAAGCGGCAAGAAACTCCCCAGCAACACGTCTAGCTAAAAATTGTTTTTCTTTATATTTGTTGTTCTATTTTTTACATTTAAGTACTTTTTTTTTAAATTTAATACAGAATTATGTTACAGAATAACTTTTGAAGAATTAATGGAGTTGTAGCAAATAGTGCATATTCAATAAGACAAAAGCGCAATAAAAGGATAGAAAATAATCATAGTTATAAATATAAAGACGTAACGTAATTACTTTTTTTGCAACATATCTCCATATATTCCTTAGAAGTACGGCAAGATAAAAAGGTTATACTCGTACAAAACACAGTATAAGAGGTTGGAGCGAGCTGTTATGTAAATGAAGTTTTGTCATTTAAATATTCTTCAATAGTGTAGTATCCCTTTTTAAGCAAGATACTTTTTATTTTGATTTTGAATTTAGTGAAGGGCAGATCTAACATTTCACTCGAAATCTTATTGAAGAAGCGTATACCAACCCCCAAGAAAGAAGACAATACTTTTTGTAATCTAAAAGATGGCAATATCAGTTTATTACAATGCCTGGTGTTGAAATCGTGAACATCCTTATACCGCTTGTAGGCACTCAAATTATTACGAATATAAATTATATTATTGAAAATATATTGGCAGGCGACCGTCATAATACCGCTTTCCTTAAAGCGTTCCCTAAGAGACACCCGAGGGCCGAGGTTGTAAATTGACCTTACGGCTCTTTTTTGTAAAACAAATATAGTCTCCAAGTCAGCAGCGTTGCCCCAAAGTAAAATACCATAGGACATGACACTATGAAAATAACTAAAATAAACTAGTCTAGCAGTCTCTTCGTCAGTGAACTGCCTAACTCTTCTGACCGCATATGCAGCAGAACTAAGCTTTCCTGAGAGACTAGATATATGAGCGCCCCACTGGAGTTTCTGATCAGGCTGATTTAGGCTCTAACATTAAGTAACAGAATATTGACACAGTTAAAATCTCTAAAAATGTAACATAAACTTAGAAATAAATGACATGCATTTTGTAAATAAAACATCAGTGGTTCAAACTAACACCTTCCATCCTGAAAAGTTGCTCGAGGTATTTTTAAAGTGTATTTAACATACATACACTGTATTCATACGATTACCGATTTTTACAATTTCGCCTATTTACATTTGTGGCACATAAGGTGCTACCAAATATATTGCAAGATCCCTGAGCGATCAGACATAACATATTTTCACATAGATGGAACCTCAGGTTCTCAGTTGCGTCTCATGCTCTTTGAATACCTGCGTGCTTGTGGAGTTCGCCTTGTGACACCTGGGCAAGTACCAGGTAAGAAAGGCAACTAAAAATAAGTGTTACTTAACTTAAATTTAAATGGCTGAACCTTTAACATCAAATCAGTATTATGTTACCCATATGGATGTAAATTCATCCTATGTGCCCTGCCTTATGCATGTAATCTAACAAATGAACAAAACAGGCACATATATGACTTGAATTTATTAATTTATAATTTGACCCATCGTCATAGTGACATTATTTTTTATTTTGACCTAAATAAATTTACTAATAGTAAATTTAGGCTAAACAAAGATATTATGTATCTGCCTTTTAAGTTACGAAGACGTATAGCTACTTTGTTAGCATTTAATATACAAAATCATGACAAAGTTATGTATGATATAACTGATACATATGACATAAATTTTAATAATAACATTAATGTTTCTAATATTAACTCTACTGCAAGTCCTAGCACTTTAAACTGCTAGATATGACCAACGCTAAACCTACTTCTAATTTAAATATAGTTCACCAAAATATACAGGGTTTAGCAGGTAAAGATTTAGAAATTGAACTCTTTTTCAAAGAACATAAGGTTCATGTCCTATGTATTACAGAACATTGGCTTAAAACTTTTCAAGTCATAAACTTCATAGAGAATTATACAGTGATAAGTGCATTTGTAAGGAAGTCCGCTATACATGGCGGATCACTTATCTTTGTAGCAAATGATGTAAAATGTAAAGAGCGTAGAGACATTATGTCCCTTTCTGTTGAACGGACTGTGGAGGTTTCCTGTATTGAGCTTGAGCGCTATGTAATTGTCTGCGTCTACCGACCCCCTACAGGAGATTATAATGTATTTGAAAGCACAATGGAGGACTTATTAAGAAAATTAAATAAAACTAATAAATTGCCTATAGTTTGTGGGGATTTTAATGTTAATTTGTTGGAAATGTCATCAACTCGTGCCAAGATCATTAATCTTTTCAAATCGTTCAATCTTATACATGTCTTTAATGAACCTACGCGTATAACTGCTAATTCAGCAACCTGTTTGGACAATATATTTTGTAGTTGCGAAATAATTGACAAATCAGTCTTAGATGTACTACGGTCGGATCACTGTGGCCAGTTTATATCAATACTATTTGATAGTATTAAAATGAATTCTAAATTAACCTGTAGGCCAGTGAATAATTATCGCTTAAGAACCTTTAAAGATAATTTATCCAAAACAATTCCTACTTTGGATCTCAGCAGCGAAGATCCAAACAACTTGTATAGTAATTTCTTCGACATTATACAAGCTGAATTTGAAAACACATTTAAAACCAAAATAATCAACAAAAGTAATAAACTTAAGTTTAGTGATTGGGCTACGAAAGGTATATGTAAAATTCGAATGAAATTTTATGAATTATACAGTGAAAAACAATTTAATCAAAATCCAGACTTCCTTCACTATATTAAAAAGTACTCTAAGACCTTTAAAAGAGTGTGCATCGCTGCCAAATCTCTATATTATAGTAACAGAATTAAAAAATCATCAAATATCATTAAGACAACTTGGAGTGTTATAAATGATGCTTCCGGCAAGAGTTCACGTCGAAATGATGCAATTCAACTTGTAATCAACAATAACATCATTAGTAATAACTTTGAAATTGCACAAACATTTAATGAATACTTTAGGGATATACCAACTTTAATAACTAGCTCTTTGTCATCATCACCACTGGAAGCTGAGCTGCTGATGACACAGTGCGTTGATCGATGTAATATCACATTCAAATTTAATCATATAAATACAGATGATATTGTAAAAACGTTTAAACCGTTAAATATTAAAAACACAGCTGACTTTTGGGGTATATCCTTAAAAGTATTAAGTGACTTAATATGCACTATTGCGCTACCACTAGTACAAATATTTAATCGATGTGTAGATAAAGGAGTATTTTCTGACTTAATGAAAGTTAGCAAAGTTATTCTTATATTTAAAAGTAGAAACAAAAACGACCCCTCCAACTTTAGGCCAATTTCTATTTTACCAACCTTAAGCAAGGTTTTCGAAAAAATAATTTTAAATCAACTGCTCTCACATTTTAATATTAATAAATTAATTCATACTAAACAGTTCGGGTTCACCAAAAGTCGTTCCACTACCGATGCAGGTGCTGAGCTTCTAAAACACATTTATGGTACTTGGGAAGGGATACAGAATGCCATTGGTGTATTCTGTGACCTGTCCAAGGCATTCGATTGCGTTGAACACGTGACCCTCCTGAAAAGCTCAATTATTACGGTATTTATGGCGATTCTCTCAATCTTCTGTCGTCTTACTTAAACAATAGATCCCAAAGCGTTGAAATTAACAACATCAAATCTTGTGAGACTGGCATATCTATGGGTGTGCCCCAGGGCTCTATTCTAGGTCCCTTCTTGTTTTTGATATATATTAATGATTTGCCATATTTTATTAATGATATGTGTGAGGTAGTGTTGTTTGCTGATGACACGTCACTTACATTTAAAGTAGACAGAAATAAACAGAACTTTGACGACGTAAACAACGCCTTAACCCAAATATCTAAGTGGTTTACCGTAAATAACTTATCACTCAATCCGAATAAAACTAAATGTGTTAAGTTTGTTATGCCCAATGTAAAAGAATACGATGTTAATATTTCCCTTAACGACATTAGACTTAACCTAGTAGATTCAACTTTATTCTTAGGCATTAAATTAGATCAGAAACTCCAGTGGGGCGCTTATATATAATAGATATATCTAGTCTCTCAGGAAAGTTTAGTTCTGCTGCATATGCGGTCAGAAGAGTTAGGCAGTTCACTGACGAAGAGACTGCTAGACTAGTTTATTTTAGTTATTTTCATAATGTCATGTCCTATGGTATTTTACTTTGGGGCAATGCTGCTAATTTGGAGACTATATTTGATTTACAAAAAAGAGCCATAATGTCAATTTACAATCTCGGCCCTCGGGTGTCTCTTAGGGAACGCTTTAAGGAAATCGGTATTATGACGGTCGCCTGCCAATATATTTTCAATAATATAATTTATATTCGTAATAATTTGAGTGCCTACAAGCGGTATAAGGATGTTCACGATTTCAACACCAGGCATTGTAATAAACTAATATTGCCATCTTTTAGATTACAAAAAGTATTGTCTTCTTTCTTGGGGGTTGGTATACGCTTCTTCAATAAGATTCCGAGTGAAATGTTAGATCTGCCCTTCACTAAATTCAAAATCAAAATAAAAAGTATCTTGCTTAAAAAGGGATACTACACTATTGAAGAATATTTAAATGACAAAACTTCATTTACATAACAGCTCGCTCCAACCTCTTACACTGTGTTTTGTACGAGTATAACGTTTTTATCTTGCCGTACTTGTAAGGAATATATGGAGTATGTTGCAAAAAAAATAAAATACTACGTTACGTCTTTATATTTATAACTATAATTATTTTCTATCCTTTTATTGCGCTTTTGTCTTATTGAATATGCACTGTTTGCTACAACTCCATTAATTCTTCAAAAGTTATTCTGTAACATAATTCTGTATAAATCTTTAAAAAAAAGTAATTAAATGTAAAAAATAGAACAACAAATATAAAGAAAAACAATTTTTAGCTAGACGTGTTGCTGGGGAGTTTCTTGCCGCTTCTTCTCCTTAACAGCAATAACACGTTGCGAAACGGTGTACATAGACTAAGAAGTAAAATTAAATTTTAACCTATATGTATGACCTTCAAAAAGTGTTCTCCAGTGGAACTTATTTTGAATAAAAACTTTTGAATTTGAATTTGATGGATCATTTAGAACACGGCTTTTGCTGATGTTATTTTTATTTTTATATTTATTTTATTTTATTAAAACAACAAACAATATTACAACTTAAATAAAATATTAATCAATAATGTAGCCCACAGCGCTGTTCACAAAGTTAGTAAAAGAAGACGAAGAGGAAGGAGAAAATAGAAATGGAATTAGGTGTGTTAGTGTTTTGCAAACAAGGAATATGAATTTAGAAAGTGAATTAGCTAATATATTATCTGTGTGTTTAAAGAATTTATTATGGGTGTCGACCATACGTGTGAGAGGAGAACGAAGGCCAGAGTTTGTGCGTCAGGCACTTATAGCAAACAGTCTACCCGTGCGTACCTCTCTCTTGTAGACAGTGCTTGGAACAGCATAGCACAGACTGTTTGTTACTTAGCTCTATACAGTCAAAAACGTTGTTTACGATATTGTACAATGTGTTTAATATCATACTAAAAAAAATACTAGTTTTTAGTCACAGACGATGTTGAAAATCGGGGTTGATGCAGTGGTCTTGGTGGCCATAGTCACCCAGTTGTTATTGCTGACGCAAGGAGAAGACCCCGATTCAAAACCATTGGAACATGAAGGTCGGCAATACATCCTCTATCTTGACGCAGTTTCGAGGTTGACAACCCACCTTCAGACGAAAGCGCGATGGAATTATGTAACAAATATCACAAAGAAGAACGAGGAGAATATGGTATGTTTTATTAAGTTGGGTGTTGTTCTTTTATTGCCATTCGCAACAATACGATAGGAACTCAATCAAGATGCGTATTATCCTGAGATAGAGTTATGGTTGCAGACGTTACGAGAGAATTTCCGAGGTGCAAATAGGTTGTTTTCAGACAAGGGATTTGGAAAAAAAATCAAAGTTATTTTTTAAATATTTTAATTTTTGATGGTTTCCAATAGAATGAAAAAACAAAAGCCTTTTTATAAAAAAAAACAACTTATTTATTTCACTATTATAAAATTCTAATCATGACGTGTTTGTACACAGTATTTGTACACGCTATTTTTAAATAAAACTTCTCTAACAAAAAATAAACCGACTTTAAGAGTAACTTAAAAGCAAAAAATAAATGTTTTTACATCTTGAAGTGGGTGCCAGGTAAAACACAAAAATGACTACAATTTGCAATATTATGCTGCTGTAACAATGTATATGGTAATTTTTTAAGTTTACACTTGAAGTCGGTTCGTTTTTTTTTAAATTGTTTTTTAGATTTTTAAGTTACAGATATGGTATCCCTAACAAGGTAGCTTCTCGAAAGCGGAAACGATAGATGATGAAACGGAAGCGTATTTAGAAAACGTTGTTGAGCGCAGCTCAAAAGCAGATTATGTATATGCGCTTAAGAACCTCTTATAAGTGCCGCCACATTTAAATTAATGTAATATCGCTAGGACATGCTGGTCAATTAATAAATCTATATCAGTTGGTTCGGATAGTCGCTGGCCGCTGCCAATTTGGTTTACAGTGAACCAACTGCTCGATGTCTCGCAATCCTTTTTGAAGTGATAACTTCTTATGAGAGGGTAAACCGCTTCGTTACGTAACGTTTAACGGCGCCAGTCTGTGTGGCTTCCCTGTCTCTCACACAAGTAATCACTTATGTAGGGCGTCCTGAAACGCACACGTTTTTTTTATTCCTTGTTTTATAAGACCGATTGGTGTAAGTAAGTGTTTGACGAAAACTGTTTTATGAAATGATTACGTCTATCAACTAGTATCAACAGGTAGCATTTCCGTTTGAATCTCACCTCCGATCGTCGACCGCTTTTAAATACGACGGATCTCATAAATCATTCTACGCAGTCGTGCTGCTTTTGGTTATCGATTTCCATTGTAAGCTTTCCTAGTTCTAGTCGAGTTTAGTATGGCAAAAAATATGGCGGTACGAAGTTTGCTGGGTCAGCTAGTATATTAATATTTACACACGTCGCGGCGCGGATGGATTGATTTTGAGTAATTATTTGAATATTGTGAGTTGATACTTTTTAGTTTGCGTATGTGCGTAGCGAGCGAGTTTTTCAACGTCTTCTTTTGGGCGGTAGCGGGGTAGAGGGGGAGATTTTGAATACGGAACGGGAAGGAGTGAATGAATGGAATGAACGGCCCGTACATCTCCCCCGGCCTAGAGGTTGTCCTCTAGAAATAGAGTGATATATTAAATAATAATAGCGTTATATAAATACATATTATTATATGTATTTATACATTACATAGCGTGAGATAAAATAATAGAGTAATAAATATATAAATAAGCGATATATGTGAGTGTGTTATTGCGATGGTAGAGGACAGACTTTTACCACAGGACGAATGTAACTACCACTATTGGTGCGAACTTTGACAGTGCGTATAACATTATCTTTGCCGTGGTAGACTTCTTCGATTACTCCTAATGGCCAAAATAGAGGATGCGTATTATTACCTTTAATAATAACTACCGAACCCAACTCCATGGGTTTGGTCAGCGTGTTCCACTTTTCACGTTGTTGAAGTGAGGATAAGTATTCCTGACTCCAACGACGCCAAAAGCTCTATACTAACTTGTTTGTTAGTTGAAAACGCTTAAGGCGATTGCTGGGTGTATTTACTACATCCTCAGCGGGAAGAAACTTAAGCGGCGTAACATTCAAAAAGTAATATGGAGTTAGAGCAGAGATATTAGAGGGATCTGAACTAAGCACACATAGAGGTCGGCTATTTAACAGACCTTCTATCTCACTAGTACCGTATAGAATTCTTCGTAGTTTAGAATCTGAAGTCCTATAACTTTATGAATATGCGTTTTGACACAACGAACATTAATTTCGCTAATGTCGTTGAAATGCGGTCCGTATGGAGGACTGTTGAGAAACTTAACGCGTTGATCAGCTAATTGTTGACTCATGTAGTTTTTATGCGAATTTGACTCTATTAATGTATATATTTCATCGAGTTTGCGTTTAGCGCCTAGAAAATTGGTTCCGCCGTCGCTATATATCATAGCCATGGGACCTCTTCTACTAATAAAGCGGTTAAATGCTGCGAGGAATAAGTCAGAACTTAAATCTGTAGCTAACTCCAAGTGGAGAGCTTTTGTAGTTAGACAGCAAAAAAGACAAATGTAAGCTTTCTGACTTTTCACGCCACGTCGACGAATATGCGTAATATAAAATGGGCCGCCATAATCTACTGATGTATAGACAAAAGCCTTGGTTTCGGACACACGAAACGATGGTAGATCACCCATCAATGGAGAGGATGATCTAGGATTAGATTTAAAAGAAATGTTGCATTGATGGACACGTTGCCTTACTAGATTTCTAGCTGACAGTATCCAGAACTTTTGTCTTAAAAGCGCTAATAAAAGTGAAGGACCAGTATGTAAGTTAGAGATGTGAAAGTAGTCAACAATTAACTGTGTTAAGCGATGTTTTGAAGGAAGCACAATGGGGTGTTTTTGTCCAAAATTGAGGTTTGAGTTTTTGAGTCGACCTCCGACGCGAATGGTATTATTGGTATAAATGTGTGATATTTGCGTTGACAAATTGAGCAGCGATTTTGTGATTTGCATTGTTTATTATTGTGAAAACCTAAACAGTTTTGACAAAAGTTGTATTTAGTGACGAGTGTATTGCGAGTTTGTATGTTTTGAGATAAGAAATGAGTGCATTTGTATAGTGCATGAGAGGGAGATATTTTACATATTGGACAAAATTTGAGAATGTTTGAGTTAAATTGTGTTTGACTGTTTCGATTGAAGTGAGGTGGAGAATTAGCGTTTTGTGAAAGGTTTTTGTTAGCGGTATTAATGAAGTATGAATGTGTGTGATTAGGTTTGGACTGAGTAATGTTAGGATTATTTGGTATGTAGCTAGGTTTGTTTTGCGTAAATGTTGTGCGTAAGGAGTGCATTCGAGTTTGCTCTTTTATGAACGGTTTTAGAGAACTGAAAGAAGGTATTTTTATATTTCTCTGAGACTGCTCAAATAAAGTAACAGTATTTTTATCAAGTTTATTAAGCGCAATATGCGTGATAATGAAGTCTGAGAGATCTTCAATCTCCAGGCGTCGTAAAGCTGCCTCAGCTGAACAAAATTGTTCTAGGAAGGTTTCTAAAGATTGCGATTTAAAGTTAAGCATTTGTTCAAAATACTGTGAGGCTTGTACTCGAACGTCATGATATTTATCAATTAGTGCATTCCAAATAATGTGGTAGTTTTCACCGGTTGGTGGAACACCTGAATAAACCGTCAGAGCATTTCGAGACAGTTTTCCAACTAAATATTGTGCTTTTTCAGCCGTAGTAAGCGTAAGGTTATCATGGATTAGCGACTTAAAATTTTCATAAAACACAGGCCATTTAGTGGGTGTGCCGTCAAAGGAGGCTAATTCAAGTGGCGGTAATTTTTTAGTGAGATTGTGTGTATCACGCGCAGAGTTCTCACGGCTTTTAGATATTGCCTTTTCGGTAGCAATGATCACACAATATAGATCATCAAATGCGTTAATTTCAGCGTATTATGGTTTAGCGTCCTCATCTAGCTTTAAATAATGTTAGTTTAGAGTATCGATGGTATCTAAAAAGTCTAGCCTAGACCTTTCTAAAGACTGGAAACATGCTAAAAATAATGTTTCAAGCGCTGTGTCAGTTTTAACTTATTGAGATAGGTCATACAACTCTTGTATTCTTTGGAACAAAGCTTCTTGCTTCTATTCCAAAAGGGTAACCTTGCGCCGTAAATCTTTCTCTGCCATTGTCATGTAACGTTGCACTTGCATCATTAAAAAAAAAACCAGACATAGCCAATGACAATCAATGTCAATGTCAAGAGAGTGACAAATAAAAAAAACTGTGACGGCGGTTAATTTTAAAACTCGCTCAAACTTCAAATATAGCAACTGCTAAAAATCTATTATAAATATTACTCCACACTATTAAAAACTTCTTTTAAAGTTAATTAAATAACTACGTGTTCCCGCTGGGGTGAGTTCTTATTCATATAGCTAAAATGTAACTGTTCTGCTACTTAAAACTAAATATAATTGAGCTGATTAGTTTTCTAACGGAGGACACTGTGTCAAACCCTAATGCCTATTATTCACCATCTAATTCCAGGACCGAAGTTACCCTTACCTACCTAGGAGGTGGAACATTTGGACTTGAAGAGCAACAAAGGTTTCGACAGGCCAGTGTACCTTTTATGTAGGGAAGTCCACCGGCTGTTACGGAACCGATTGAATATTGATTGTCTTATAGTCTTCATTGACCTACTTAACTTATTCTGTGACCAAGGAGGAAGACCTGGCGATTTCCCTTACGTCACAGTCATTGAGAGTAAAGCGAGTGTTTAGAGGAAGAGTATTAGCGTGTGAAATAAATAAATAAAGTGTAAATGATATAAATATGAGTATGCGTTATAATAAATTGAAATATATGAGTGTATAACGAGAATTGCGTGTAGCGATATGCGTTAAGAGGGTATGGGAGTGAATAAAATGGCGGCCGCGCCGTATGTAATAAAATGTAAAAATATACTAAATATATAGTAAACATGCGTGTGAAAAATAGATATATAAATAGAGGAGATTTGAAGGCTCGAGAGCGATTGAGTTGGAGAAGGATGCGGATCGAGGGACCAGAGAAGGTGTGAGATAAAAGGATACGCACCTTGCACAAATTGTTCGTTTCCTTCGACAGCTTAATGAGCAGGCACCAGTATAACACTCTCACATCTTCTAGTTTAAAAATATATATTAATATTTACACACGTCGCGGCGCGGATGGATTGATTTTGAGTAATTATTTGAATATTTTGAGTTGATACTTTTTAGTTTGCGTACGTGCGTAGCGAGCGAGTTTTTCAACGTCTTCTTTTGGGCGGTAGCGGGGTAGAGGGGGGAAATTTGAACACGGAACGGGAAGGAGTGAATGAATGGAATGAACGGCCCGTACAATCTTTCAATAATTATTCCTGAAGAGATATTGTGTGTGTTCTGAAATTGAAATAAGTACAAAAACGATTCAAAATTATATTCAATTGAAATTGAAGTTACCTTCCGGCTGAATTAATATAAATTATGCCCTTTCATTTGATACCTCACTCGGGTGTATTTCCTTTTTTGGGGTGTTTATTGTGGCCCCACCTTGGCCCCCAATTTTAAACGGCTCGACTGATTTTCTTCAATCATAGATAAAACTCTCTTGAACAGGCGTTTACAAGCAAATACAAAAACTAATCCAAAATCGATTCATCTGTTCAAGAACTGTGATGCCACAGACTGATAGTAAATAGGTAGTACACATACACATGTAAGACCATTGAGTTATAAAACACATAGGTACCTAACACGTCTTTTTTTGTCGGAGATTAAATATTATCTAACCTGAATAATAATTATAAAAACTATTACTTCAAACTGTATGAGCAAACTAAAAATATTAAATGGTAAAGGACAATAACGTAAAATTATATACGAACCCGAATTCGAAGAAATTAAATCGAAATTAGTAGTTTTTTATTATTATTTTAATACTAAAAACAAAGACAGACAGACATCTTTATTAATAGATACCATAACTACATGAAAATAAGGGCTAAAAATGTTGTATTAGATAGTAAAAGACAAAGTAAACTTTGGTGTGAGGAAGTAAAGAATAAATGAGGCAAACAAAAAAATCTGTTTAATATTTTTTTAGGTAGTAAACTATATTTAAATTGTTATCTTTTTAATATTTAGGGCGTGAAGTTATTGTCAGTGAAAAGTTGTCAAATACAATGGGCTTTACACCCTAAAATCAGGAAATACTTTATGCATTTACAATAGTTTTGAGGTAGTATGGTACAGTTGCTGATTATGCTGAATGGTTGTAAAGAACAATAATGAGAATTAATGCGTTATACGCCTTAATACTCATAATTGCATTCCCATACAACCTAGGATATTTTTAACTTGCGCAGTAATGTAATTTATAGCCCGATTTCCTGTTTCATTGTGGTTTAGGAGCCCAAAAAAGATGGGGCGTAAAAAACATTTTTGTGCGAATTTGGCAACTTCGTATATACCAATCGATAGATAACGAAAAACTTAATACGATGGTATTATTAACTCCATATGCCCCAAAATGTGCTTTACGCCCTTTGAGCCCAGAGGTATCGATATTATATATTATTTTTCTGCTATACCTTCGGAACCTTAAGTCTCCTAGCAATAAAATTTATATAGCATAATTTCAAAGCTTTGCTAGAACGAAGAATTATCGAAATCGGCTTAGAAACAAAAAAGTTATGGCTAAACATACAGATACAAGTACACGACGAATTTAGAACCTCCCTCTTTTTTAAAGTTGGTTAAAAAAACAACTAAAATCTATCTAATATGTATAAATCTCGTGTCACGATGTTTGTCCGCGATGGACTCCTAAACTACTCAACCGATTTCAATCAAATTTGCTCACCGTGTGCAGTTTGATCCAACTTAAAAGATAGGTTAGTTTTTATCTCACAATTGGATCCAGTAGGTGGCTCTGCAATCGGGTTCAAAATTTTATTTCTTCAGGGCAGGACAACGTCTGCCGGGACAGCTAGTAGACTATATAAATTATAATTATGCTAAATAAAACAATATTATGAGCATGACATCTTTTCCATCTAGCCACGTTAGGACGTCGGTAGTCGAGCAATATATTAAAAACTTTAGTGTTAAACACTAATTTCATCAACAACAATAATTTCAGATTCAATCGCAATTCTCTAGAGATGCGTACCAAATAGCTCAAAATATCACAATGTACAAATGGCAAGATTATCAAGATTTCTCGCTAAGGAGGATGTTTAAAAAATATTCTCAAATTGATTTAGAAACAAAAGAAGACAAAAGTCGAATTCTTATGTCATCTATCTCAAAAATGACATCAAATCTTGCCACTGCTAAAATACGCGCCTACAAGAACGAGAGTAAATGTGATCTGGCTTTAGAACCTGGCAAGTATTTATATATCAAATGGATTCATAATAAGTACTCACTTTGACAACCGCACCGCTCGCCCTTGCTTACTATTCTATTGTAATTGATCCGAAACTTAGTTTAATATCTCATCGTGGTTACATAAATATAACTATGTATTGGTATAACTATATTTGAAAATATTATCTATGTAACTACATAATTATGTATAATTATTGAAGACCACACTGTTAAATTCGTATAAGATTTTGTAATTTTACCGGTATTTGTCATGAATAAAAAAACAAGTACATGACTTATGTGACAAGAGAAACTCCTTTAACCTGTCTCACAATATTTCAGATATAACTGATACAAACAGCCAAGATCCAGAAGAAGCACGATTGAAGGACACGTGGGTCAAGAGGCACAAAGAACTAGGGGCAAACAATAGAAACAGTTTTACCGAATATGTCAATGTACTTATCGAAATAGTTCAAGATAATGGTAAAGAAAATTTAACCTTTTAGTATTTAAGAAAAAATACTTTCTAATTACTGATTATGATGTTAAGATGGTTAAGAGTGCATTGAAATAAATATCATCGTATGCACTAGGCAGTGCCGGTATTAGTCGGACAATGATGATGTCCATTCTTAATGTCATTACTACAGTCATAACCCACATTCTTACCTCCTTTATCAACAGTTGTACCTTTTCAAATGCTTAGAAGGAAGCACAAATTATTCTTGTCCGTAAAAAACCAAATCCGTCATCATTTTCGAATTAGAACAGCTATTCATAAGCAATAGTATTTTCCTAACTCGAAAATTCCATGAATAAATCCATAACAATCAGGGTTGCGGTCAGGATATAACACATGCGGTCATGCGGATGATATTCGACATGAAATAGAGAATGGTCTGTTGACTATACTGTCACTACTAGACTTCAGCAGCGCATTTAACAGTGTTGATCATGACTTATTGATTGGTATTCTTCGCTCTATTAACGCATTTGCATCAGTAAACAAACGACTGGTTTCAGAGTTACCTGCATGGACGCTGGCAATGGATTCACATTGATGATTTGTATTAGTGTTGATAGGATTAAACGGTTAGTGTACCTCAGGGTGCCGTTATATTTCCCCTTCTGTGTTATAATTAACTTCATCTTCCAAAATCCGACTTCCTCCTATAACTTCTACGTTGACGATTTACACACAAAGTCACACTCTACGTCGGAATCGATATAATTAACTCCGACATGAGTCACATATTGAATTGGAGCAGAAGGTTTGGTCTTGCCTTAAATCTGCAAAAAACAACTAATAATCATTGGTAGACCTAGTAAGACTGCAAAAGTGACCTGTAAACATTTTACCATAATTATTCCTTACAGTAATACAGGCAAAACTCTTGGCATAAATATTGACAGTGAGGTGTCTTGGTAGCTTCATATCTCGGAATTGACTTGACTGAGAATTGACTTTTATCTTCGAGATCCCTTAGAAGATTGAGAAACTTTCTGCCGACTACCACCAAGATTACACTCCCGAGCCCCTTTTACTCTCCATTCTCGATTACTCTGACGCATGCCTTCTGGATTTAGCCGTTGAGCAGCTAAACAAAGTTGAACGACGTCAGAATTTATGTAACAGATTCAAATTTGGGTTGCGAATATATGACCATGTTTACGAATTTCGTAAAAGGCTCAAGTGGCTCTTCTTTACAACATATTATTTATCCCAAGTAGTTCTCATAACCTTAAGGAACAATATGCGTTCCTTCACCCCATCTATGCTTCGAATTTTCACGCTCATACATACCGCAAACTTGTGACACCTGCACACACGTCATCTGTGGTAATTCCTTTACAGTGCAGGCTGTCGCACTTTAGAATGCGCTACCTCTTAAAGTGAGGGAGGCCAGAACATTACTGACGTTTAAGAATATACTCAGAAAGCACTACCTTTCCTTAAACAACTATGGCTAAATTATCTATGTACAATCATTTAACTGTTATATTATATAATTACTATTTATCAGCAAAATGTATCTCGCGAGTATGTATTTATATATTTATCTTAAAAAATTATTCTTTATTTTAAACATCTATAAACATTTGAGATTTTGCATCACCTTCATCGCCAGATTAGCATAAAATATCTAATAAGCTAAGTCGCTTGGAAAAGATCGTTCTAATCTAAGCGATAAGGCCTCCTATTGCTTTGCATAAAAATACTGTGATTAATGTATTGTGCCAGTTATTTTGGTGATCAATAACTTGTTATGTCTGTCTATCTATCTACTTTCTCTCAGGTCTAAAGCAAATAAAATTATTATTAATGTCTAGGTTTCAAAGATGTACCAGAATGGTGGCAATTGGCTTATGAAATGCCTGATTTTGAAGAACAGCTGGCCAAGATTTGGGAGGATGTGAAACCACTGTATCAACAATTGCATGCGTATGTAAGAAAACGACTTAGGGATAAGTATGGCGATCATGTAGTGTCAGCAAAAGGGCCTATTCCTGCTCATTTATTAGGTAAGTAAACTAGATCTGAAAAAATTGCCTTTGGTGGGTTTTTTTCACAAATTTTCTCCGAGTGTATTTCAAATTATCTTGATGAAAATATAAATAAAAATAAATATCTCAAAAACAAATATAAGAATAAAATGTAAATGAAAAAACAGCAACGCCGACGGCACGATTGTTGGCTTCTTGGTGACGACCCATATATGAGTCCTCGAAATAGAATTTTAAGAGTACTTGGTACCGTATATTCCAAGAGCGTTAAAACTTCCCAGAATGGTCCGCCCCGTTTGCTAGCTCAAGCAATAGTGACTGAGTTTTTTTTAAGTTGACTTGAGTTTATGTTGTTGGTCCGAAGACCTCATAACTTTACCGGGGTTATTGGGGCGAGCGCTTTGGTGCTCGAGCCCGGGGGCAACTTGCTTGAGGGAGCTCCCTAGGGAGTTTTACCTCGGCTGGACAGTTGCCATGAGAGGGGGATGAATCTGATGATACTCGCCATAGGGAGACACAATGAACTAATTGAGAACGGGCGACGGGTAATATAAAGCCCGAGAAGAAGGATCCCGGCGGACCGGAATCGGCGGTTCGAGGCAGCCTACGCTATCTTACTGCCGTTTCGCAACGTGTTGTGGCTGGGAGAGAAGAAACGGCGAAAGAAACTTCCCAGCAACACGCCTAGTCTATCCTGTGGGGGGGACTATGTCTCCTGGCGTCCTTCGCGAGGACGTGGAGAGATCGTGATTGGCGTTGTCTGTGTCTGTTTGTCGGTGCATGCCAGCCTGCCGTCCTAACTGCGGGCGGGCTGATCCGTGCCAGCCGTTTTGTAATAACGGCAATCCTGTCCGTAAGGACATTACGCGGTCGTCGCTCGAGAGCCTTTCGCCGAGGCTTGTAATCGGACGCGGACACGACAAGCGGATTTCGATGGTGCAGCGCGAGATCGAAATACTTACGCGAGAGCGACGTAATGTAGTTTTTGATGGAGGAAATCTCCAGATCGCGGTGGAGGTCGACGTTACGCATATAGAGAGGAGCACCGACGGCTCTGCGCATGAATTTATTCTGCACGATTTGCAGTTTATTTAAATGGGTAGGCTTGGCATGGCCGAATACCACACTCGCATATGTCATGCTCGGGCGGATGCATGTTTTATAAAGATTAAGCGTAAATAAGAGTCTGAGGGACATTTTGCTTCGGTTATCTATCATGGGTGCTAGACGACCCATCACAAATTGCACTCTATTTCGGACTATAGTGATATACTCGTTGAAGCGCAAGTTCTGTTCTAGGGTGACACCCAGGTATTTGGTGTGCTTTGCCCAGGGGATTTCTTGGTCATAGAGCGAAGCGTGCCCGGGGAAAAGAATATTGCTGCGCTTTTCTCCGGGTTCACCTCTATCCTCCATCTACAAAACCATTTGCCTAGCTCTGTGACAGCTACCTGCAGCTGGACGCAGGCCATTTGTTTGTTTTTATCTGATGTATACAGTGCGGTGTCATCCGCGAAGAGGGCTAACTCCACATCTGGAGTTTTAGGGATGTCACTGGTATACAACGTGAAGAGTAGTGGAGACAGGGCCAAGCCCTGTGGTATACCGGCTGTGAGTGGATGAGGAGTATGAGCGCGTTCCCCCCACTCTAAAGCGGAAGCTACAACCTAGGAGGAAATCTCGCAAGATAAGCACGAGTCTGTCTGACACACCGAACTGGTACAGCTTGTAAATCAAGCCGTTGTGCCAGACCTTGTCGAAGGTCTTAGCTACGTCTAGAAACAGGGCGGCTGTCCCATAGGGCGGGGGCGATGAACAAAGTGAGACAGTATGTGCTCCGTGATGCGGTGCACCTGTTGGACGCATGAGTGTCTGGCACGGAAGCCAAACTGCTCGTCGGGTAGTAGATGTTTGCTGATGGCAAAATCTCTAAGTCGAGAGAGGATGACCCTCTCGTAAAGCTTGCTGAGTGCGCTCAGTAGGCTGATCAGTTGGTAGCTGGACGGTTTATTAGCCGGTTTTCCGGGCTTGTGAATGACATCTGCCTCCTTCTAGATCGCGGGGACGGAGCAGTTTGTTATTGCGGCATTGAAGATGCTCACCAGTATTATAATTAAATGGCCGGGGAGGAGTTTTAAGACGCGATTGTTAATACCATCGCTCCCTGGGGCCTTTCGCGGTTTGAGGGACTTGATCAGATCTTGCAATTCTTCGACCGTGACCGGGTCGAGTGTGGTTTCTGCTAATAAGGAGGATCTACGTTCGACCTCGAAGTCCACCTCCGACAGGTGACACTGGTCGACGTTTTGCGTAGTGGGGGAGCATTGAAGCTCTAGACTCTGAGTAAGGCATTCGGCCTTGTGTCCATTGGTGTACACGATAATTAATAAATCATAAAAGAGTGCAACCGTGTTTGAGTTGTATACCACTACCGGAACCCACATTTGGCGGCACATACAACTGCCACATTTGCCTCACAGCCTCGATCACCGTCTCCGTGTCTTGGCGGGACTCAATGTGGTCCGGGATGCAGTACAGGTCTTGTGAGCTTGTTGCCTTGAGGAGGTTTCCAAGTCTCAACCAGTCCACAGACGTCCTAGTTTCAGATGTCGGGTCTGTCTGTGGTCCTAATCTGAGGAAAACCGGGCGATGGTCCGAATCTATATCGTCCATCATTTCGACCGCATGGAACTGAAGGGTTACGCCCCTCAGTAATGCTAATTCGAGAGTGTTTGGGGTTCCCCAGTCACGGTTAGGGGGGTATCTTGTGGGGGTCATGGGAATAAGTATATCAAACAAAAGATTGTCTGATATGTTTATTAGGGCTCTGCCATTGGGGTTAATGGTATTGCAATTCCACTGCTAGTGTTTGCAATTCAGATCTCCGGCTATTATGACAGCCGGGCCTAACTTGAATAGGGCTTCTAAATCTTTCTTAATAAGGGTTTTTTGGCATGCGAGGTATGCTGAGACTAACATAGATCAGGGTGCCGCCACTAAGGCCTACCCTGTCATGTCTAGTGATCCGATAGTTAGGGATCTTTGGATCTCTGTTACTCGGTTTCAGGAAGGTTTCCTGTACTAGTAGTATATCTACTTGATTGGTAACCAGGAAGTCATGGACCAAGTAACGCTAGTTTCGAAGGCCGTTAGTTTTATAAGTCGCCAGAGTCAATGAGCGTGGCTTATTTCTTCCTACATGTGCCATTTGTTACCAATCAAGGGTGGCGGCGGGCGCTGTGAAGGTGGTCCAGGACGGCTGGACGGTGCCGCTATCGGCTGAGTGCCGGCAGTGGGGGCGGGGTTGGGGAGACCTTCCTCTGGGTCCTTCGTTTTTTCGTGCGATTGACGGTTATGAATCCGTCATCGTCTTTGCGGTTTAGCGGGATGTTCGCGGGAGGCGCGACATCCATGGGGGTAATTTGATCGGCCGATGAAAGAGGGGCATCCCTGGGGTATTGCGGACCCTCAGAGGTCAGATCGATTTATCGACGAGAGTCGATTACGCGGTGGATGGGCGATAGCGAACGCGATGTTGTCGAACTCGCGGAGCTCGAACGCGGTTGCCCCGATGCGGAACCACGAGACAACGAGGCACACGACTTTGATGCCACACTGTGGGCATCATTGAGCAGGGTGCGGGCGGTGGGCGCATCGGTAACGCTGCGGGTACGGACGCGGGGGACGCGGGGGGCGCGGGCCTTACGGCAGAGCGCACGTGGTCCGCGGCAAGTGCGGTGGCGGGGGTTCTGGGGATGCGACGCTCGCGGCAGGTACCTGCCCGGGGGCCCCTTGCATGTGTAACTTACGGGACACGGGTTTCTCGAAATTATGTTCCGAGATAACGGACGCCATTGATTGGGACTCCGGAGTCCGCAAAATTTGGTCGAGCGCTTGAGGGAATGTCGTAACAACGACAACAAACCCTTTAACGGCGATAGATAGGGCTCCACGCCGTCCATTGTCTCTGAGGGGGACGAACGATTTGGTGGAAAAAACCACTTGATGACGCACGTTTCACTGCACTGTCACAGAAAAAACACAAGTCGACCGGGTAAACGAACGAACACAACGAACACAAATAACGGACTGCCGAGGAGGAATGGGAGACCGCGCGCGCGAAGAACGACAGCGGTGAACTGATGCGCAGTGTTGCCACCTTGCCCAAAGAAAAAGTTGCTAAACATAAGATAGAATGTTGCTACATTGGAAGAAATTGATGCCAAAAGTGGCTAGACAAAAAAAAACATAGGATAATCTAACTGTTTTCCTTTTATTACAAGCTTTTGTTTAACTTGCTGTTTTAGTTAGTGTGGGTCAAATCTTGCTAGCTAAATTTAACCCACTTCTCAGTGTCCGATTGAGCTTAAATTTGGAATACACGTGTAGTTCTCAAGACAATGCAATTAAAAGGCATTTGCATGATGCAAACACAAAATGCACGCTAAATAACAATTCTAAGTAAACGCAAATCGCAAAGTAGCTCAATACGCAATGCACTCAATGCGGTTGTACCGCACGCAACGAAACAACCTACATTTTAATTCGAGGCCCCCGGGAGTTCCCCCTTGAATTGAAAGGAATCCCCAAATCTGACAAGATTACACATCGACAATTTTGGGGATGTTATCTCATAACTGAAAAACTTACCAAAAACTTTAATTTAAGTTAACAGTCTGAATGCGCCTACGAACATTTTATTACATTAAAAATTGATTCAAACAGTATTAACTTCAATAGGTACTTTTATAAAAGTAGCTAGAAATGGTGGCTAAAAAATTTAGCTACCAATTTATTTTCTTTGTAGGTAACTAAGAGACTACTATTACTAACTAACTGAGAGTGGAGGTGGAGGCGTTGCTATTTACCTTCGATCTCATATTCCCTACAAAATTATAAGCACGTCTCCACAACTCCCAACTTCTGATGCTGGGGAGCATTTACTCATAAAAGTAGAACTTGCTCGTGCTAAAATTCTACTTGGAGTCTTGTATATCTCTTCTTTTCGTATCAATTAATTTTCTTCCCTTGAGACACTTTTAGAAAATATCTCAACTTCATTCGTGCATACCATCATCATGGGCGACTTTAATACCTGCCTTCTGAAACGAGACCATCGGTCCTCTTCCTTAGAAACTTTAGTTCGATCTTTAAATCTTAATATTCTTCCGCTGAATGCAACGAATCGCTTTCCTAACTCGACACCCTCTCTTCTTGACTTGATGATGGTCTCATCACCTTCTCACGTCTCCAAACACGGCCAGTGCTCGGCGGACGCTTTTTCATTTCGTGATTTAATCTACCTTTCTTACAATGTACGTCCGCCAAAAGTGAAACCCAAAATTATTCTGCAGCGAAGTTTTGGTGATATGAATCTGAACGCACTTCTTAAGGATGCTCGGGAATTCGACTGGTCTGAAGTAGCTAAGGCCGCTATCGTTGATGAAAAGTTGCATGTGTTTTATACTGCTTTATTGAAGCTTTATGACACACATGCACCTTTACGAGGTATAAAAATCAAACATCTGCCAGCGCCGTGGCTCACCGATGATATCAAATCACTGATGCACAAAAAGTCCAAGGCTAAAACCAAATACAAAGTTAAACCCACTGAAGTCAACCGAATGGCGTTCGTGAGTATTCGTAATCGCTGCAATAGAGTGTGTAGGGACGCTCAACGCCGCTACATTCACGAGTCAGTTGAAAATGAAAGCCCAGCTAAAGTCCGGAAATTTCTACGATCCCTGGGAGTTAGCAAGCAAACAAATAATGTAATTCCCAAAGAACTCAACATTGACGATTGAAATCGACATTTCTCACCTACTGACTGACGACTGACTTTGAAGTTGTAACTAAATCCAAATAAATACTTTTAATACTCTTTCTGCCCTGCCGACACCCGATTATCCTCCATTCTTATTAAGTCGATTTTCTGATAGTGACGTTAAGAGCGCTGTAAAATCCATTACATCGAACGTTGTCGGTAGTCATGGTATGAGTCGCAACATGATTCTGCCCTTACTGGATTTCATCAATCCTATCCTCACCCATAATATACTCAATGCCTCTGTAGTTTCTGGTACCTTTCCAGTCACCTGGAAGGAAGCCCAGATTATTCTTCTTCCTAAAAAACCTAATCCTGTTTCTTTCTCTCAATTTCGCCCCATATCTATTTTACCATTCCTTTCTAAAATCATGGAACGCCTAGTCCACCAACAGTTAAGTATTTTCCTTAATCGGCATTCTCTCCTTAATCCCTTTCAATCTGGTTTTCGTTCTGGCTACAGCATAACTACTGCCCTCGTGAAAATCACCGATGATATTCATTATGGTATGGATAATGGTTTATTGACTGTGCTATTGCTACTGGACTTCAGCAGTGCTTTCAACAATGTTAACTTTGATTAATTATACACAATCAAAAATATACACATTTATACACAATCACCTGTTGCCACCTTAGACAAAGCAGTTTCAAACATAAACTTAGATTTTGAACGCATACTGCAATGGGGCAAGTCATTTGGGCTTCATGTCAACCCTGAAAAAACGCAAGTCATTATCATCGGTAGCTCACGGATGCTTAACAAGGTCGACTGGTGATAAGGTAAAAAACCTTGGCATTATATTTGACAGTGAGCTGTCTTGGCGACCTCATATCACCGAACTAAGCCGACGGCTTTACCTCTCATCCAAATCTCTTAGAAGGTTGAGCAATTTCTTACCCACTATCACCAAAATTAAGCTAGCAGAATCCTTATTACTTCCTATCCTTGATTATGCTGACGCCAAATTTAACCCAAGAACAACTTAATAAACTTGAGCGCCTCCAAAATTTTTGCATAAGGTTCATATTTGGACTACGCAAATATGACCATGTCTCTGAATTCCGAAAAAAACTCAAGTGGTTGCCAATTCGATTTCGCCGGAATACTCACATCCTTGCTTTTCTCTATAGTATTTTATTTGTCCCAAGTTCTCCTGATTACCTTAAACAAAATTTTGAATTTCTTTCATGTTCTCATAATTTACGGCCTTCTCCTAAACTTAAATTGAACACTCTTGTGCATAACTCAACTTTTTATAACAATTCTTTTACTGTTAAGTGTATACAGCTCTGGAACGTGCTTCCTGTTACCATCAGACAAGCAAAATCGCTAGCGATATTTAAAACTATGATAAAAAAATACTACCTGTCGTTGGAATATGATATTTAAATTCATTTATATATAATAAAACTACGTTTTAACGGTTTTAAGCGCGGTAATTTATTTTATTTAGGTTTATCCGACGTTTCGGCCGCTTTTCAGTTGCCGTGGTCACGGAAGACAAAGATGACATTTGTCAAACGTGTATTGTCAAAGTTTTTATTCAGCCTACCGCCAAATTGTTCATTTTAGTTATAATTTCGTTTATGGATATTATTTACTCTATGGGAGCCTAATCTAATTTACCACCGCTTCACAACATGTTGTGGCTTGAAGAGAAGAAGCGGCGCAAGAAACTCTTCAGCAAACATGCCTGCCTAGTTCTAAAATTTTTTATATAATATTAAAATGAGTGGAAGGAAAAAATAAAAGAAATTATTAGTCAAGTTGGTTTGTTTCGTTGCATGCAGAAAGAGCTCACAGTGTCTTGAGGTCTGGCAGTTGGTTTTTGCTGGGTTTGGGTCTTAATAGTTTTGATGATTGGATCCCAAACAGGTGGTACCTGCCAACCATCTTCTATATTGAAATTTGGGTGTTTTTTGATTTCAATAGCCTCACGCATCATTCTTGGTATGAAACGATTCTCTTTCGCGAGGATTTATGGGTTATCGAATCTGATGTAATGGTTGGGTTTATCCAGCGTGTGTTCACTGATCGCAGACTTCGTAGACCTTGTGTGTTTCATGTCAGCAATGTGTTCTTTTACCCGTGTTTTTATGCTCCTTTGTTTGCCCAATGTATGATAATCCACATTCACAATCGAGCTTGTAAACACCTGCATCCTGGAGTGGGATATTGCATTTCACAGGTCTCAAAAATTGGGTTATCTTTTTATGCGGCTTGAAATATGTTTTGATTGAAGCTCGCCTGAGGATGTGACCAATTCTGTCTGTGACTCCTTTGATGTAGGGTAGGGTAACAGGGCACCGCTCAACTGAAGGTGGTTTGGGGCCTTTGTGACGTTGGTGTGGAGTCTTCAGCTGATTGCGTTGTAAGACTCGCTTGACATGCTGAAGCTTTCCAGCCACATGGTTCCCGTCACAGATTTTTTGTGCTCTCTGAAACAAAGATTTGCCCACGGTAGCTAACTGACTAGGATGGTGGTGAGACGAACCATTAAGGTATTTGTCTGTATGGGTAGGTTTCCTATACACCGTATGGCCAAGAGTATTGTCAGGATTCCTTAGGATAAGCACATCAAGAAAAGCTAATTTATGGTTTGCCTCTAGTTCCATAGTAAATTTGATATTACAGTTAATGGAATTAAGATGATCTAGAAATGCAGAGACTTTATCGTTTGGGAGGACGGCAAAAGTATCATCTACGTACCTTTTATACATCTTCGGCTTAGCCGGAGCAGTATCCAGTGCCTTCCGTTCGAAGTCTTCCATAAAAATGTCAGCCACGACAGGAGACACCGGTGAGCCCATGGCCACACCGTTGATTTGGTCGTAGAAGCCATAGTCCCGAACGAAATAGCCCGATGTGAGGCAATGTTTAAGTAGGTCTGCATATTCTTCAGGCATGTCATTATCTATTAGCTTCCTTTTAACAATCTCAATGCAGTCTTCCACTGGTAAACTGGTAAATAAATTTTGTTTATAATTGTCTATATATCATGCATGTATTTATTATTAACATGTAAGTAGTTCGTACTATATGTTATGTATACCACTATCGCCATTATCATCTCAATTCATTTCTGGGGTTGTCTGGTCAGGTTAAGTAATGAATTGACAAAATATATATAAGGAGCAATGCCGCGAGCAAAAGCTAGTAAATAATAAATTAAAGATATCAGTTTCTTCCGCGTATCCATAAGTCTAGAATTTTTAATTTTTATGCATTGAACAGATTTTTTTAAATAAAACAAATTGTAAAATGACAGATGATGACAAATCTTTCACTCCTTACCCTGATAAGAAGAGAGTGGATGTTACACAAGCCATGAAGAAGCAGAACTACACAGCGTTAAAGATTTTTCAAATGTCAGATGAGTTTTTCAAGTCCTTGAATCTGACCGCGGTGCCGGAGAAATTTTGGAAGAATTCTATGATCGAAAAGCCTACTGATAGGGAGGTTATTTGTCATGCTTCGGCTTGGGACTTTTCTGATGGGGAAGACTTCAGGTAATTATTATAGGGTTATGTATTTTTGATGATCAGCGAATAGAGAGGAGCCGTAGCGTTACTATTGCATAATAGGAAACATGCACGACGTAGTCATTGCTAACTGGTGGCAAATCTCAATCTTTTTTCGCTAACAAAACTAGTACATTGACACTTAACGTAATAAAAAAATCACATTAAATAAGTGAAAAATAACACTTAACTAAATAAAAATGTATTGATGTATTTCTGGATGATCTTAAACACTTCAAAGAAAAATAAATGGTGTAAAATTCTATTATTTTCCCACGAGTAAGTACTCACTTGCCAAGGCTATATGATAAACGACAAAATTGAATAAATGCAGTAACAATCGTATGTAAGTAGGAGTTACAACAACATTTAGAAATTACTAATAATGTTATTTGTAAAAATAGCTTAGCATGTAGTATGTGGGAGTTAATTTATGTGTGGTGCTTCGGTGGTGGATGACACCTATTGCATAGCGGTGAAGCACTGCTTGCGACAGCCTATATAAAATACCTTAATACCAACTTACCGTATATTAATTTATTTTTTATGCCTAATTTAATCATCTCATCAATATTAAACATTATCTTTACACGTTTATGAAATTGAACATTGTTTACGCCATTTATAGCATTTAATTAATATTAAAAGTAAAATCCGCATTTATACGTTCGATATGTGAAATTGTGGCAGTATGATAAATAAACTGTCGCCTCATTATTTATTTAAATAGCATTACTTGAGTGCATGACGTATAATTCTCCGTCCCTTTATTCCATTCATGACTCCCTATATTTGAGCCAAAGTTACCTCACTCACTGGGTCAGAAGAAATCGTGCGAGGAAAAGGAGGTAGTCGAATTGTGCTCTGTGCGTAAGCCGATTAATGGAAACTAATAAAAAACAAGTAATTTAAATTGTGTTGTGCTACAAATGCTTAAATATTATTATAGACTTAATAATAGTGGCCAGACGATAAAGTAATATAGAAGAACCGTCGTAACCGTTTGATGGAGATCTGGTGAGTTCCCTTTGTGTCCTTCCATCACTTACTAATTGTGCTCAAGATTTTGTGATCTAATAAAATTGAACCAAAGCGTAGACAAACATTTTTGATGACATACAAATGCTCTTATAGGCAACTCTAACAGCGATATCATCTATATGTATTTTCATAGCATCACGTATATTTATTAACCATAGACATTAACTATGGTAAATTATACATCAATAAATTAGTGGATGAAACGTGACGCAACATAGTAATACTATTCAATACAAACAAATCTGAAAATAAACATAATGTTGTGTTAGTAATATAGGCTATTAAATATAAAATGATTACATTAAAAATTAGTTCAGAAAATGCTTTCAGTTGTTTTAACATCATAAAGTTGGAAATCTTCTTTCGAGCTACAATTTTGTCAGATATTTTATGATTCCTCCTCCTTCTGCTTCTAAAATATACTTAGACTCTTTTGCCTTTTGTTTTGATCTTTTGACATATTTTGGCCATATTGTCGATCACTATTAATCGGGCGGATATATTATATAATTTTAATAAATACAAAAACGAATATCTAATGTGAACACGACGACAGATCTAAAAAGTTTCTTTTTGAAACCGCACAGTAGCTCTCGTGTCGTTTATGTTTAATAATGTAATAATAATGTCAGCCCATAAATGTCCCACTGCTGGGCTCGGGCCTCCCATTATAGGGCAACGGACAGTATACCCGCCACGCTTGTCCAAGGCGGCTTGGCAGGTTTGACACATCGGTTATCTCGATGTGCAGGTTGCATCACGATGTTTTCCTTCACCGTTTTTAGCACGTGGTAATTGTAACAATATGCACATTAGGTCAGAAAACTGACTAAGAGGTGCATGCGTTTCGGTCAGGATCGAACCCGCGCCCTTCGATTTAGGGGCGCGTGTGCCAACCATTACGCTACCACGACTTGTTTGTGAATGTTTAATTATAATTAATTATAATTTAAAGGATTAAACAGTGCACAAGCGTGAATTTCGAAAATTTCCTTGCAACACATCACGAAATGGGACATATACAGTACTATCTACAGTACAGGCATCAGCCCTTCATATTTCACAATTAATTAATCGGTCGGAACCCATATTATGCTTTTACTTTGTTCAGTCTATATCTTGTAAGTTACAACACCTGTTATGTTGATGTAATGATAGTGGTCATTGATGGAGCAATAATTGCTACACCAACGATGGTGGTAATAACATATACTATATTCAAAATTTACATTTCAAACTTTGGATTTTAATTTAAAGGATTAAACAGTGCACAAGCGTGGATTACAAAAACTTCAGAACAACACATCACGAAATGGGACATATACAGTACTATCTACAGTACAGGCATCAGCCCTTCATATTTCAGGGTGGAGCTAATCCAGGTAACTCGTATTTATACCTTTTCTGTTCTGAAAGAACAAAATGTGTAAAATGCTGAACAGAGAACACTAGGATTTTATACCACGACTTATACTTAATATAAGCACCAGCTGTTCGTGGTCCGGCCAGCAGCGAATTCAGTTGATTATTAAACAATTACGATGTTGGGTGAAACTTTCTAGGATCTCACTCTTCGTTATCAGCTGTTCTTTTCTTCTTCGTGTAGACCTGTTGGAATGCTATGTTTCACTTTAATAACAGTCGAAGAGATATTTTCTTATGTCTACTACGCTACTTTTTCTTCTGCTCTTTTGGAGCGGTCTAAATGAATCTTTAGTACATTTTTGATGGTTTATTAGTGGTCTAGTGCTCAATCACGTCATGTCTGATCATTACTTATGAAAACATAAGACTAAATCAAGTATGTTCAAATTCTTATGGTATTATTCATTTAGAGTTACTCCATGCACGTGACGTAACATGAGATGTATCAGAAACTCAAGAATAAAAGTATATTTTGTATGGCTCCAATAATTGACACCAAGTTACTTAAAGACTGGAGAGATTTAATCCATGATTATAAAAAAATGAGGATTTTTTCAAAATAAATGCTATTGCTAATTACTGGACTTTTAAATAATACATGTTGAGTATTTTTTAATTTTTATATATTTATCTGGTACTATTTTGTTCATAATTATTGTAGTTAATAGTTAGTATAGTAATTATTTTAATTTTTTATGACCGTCTTTTTGGGCTCTTATTATGATTTTCTTTTTAAGAAATTTAATTCTATTTATAATAACAGTAATTTTTCTATGTCTTATTGTCAAACAGAATATACCTTTACTTTTATACCACCATGCATACTCTGATATGTAAATACTTAAGAAGTAATTAACTTTTGTCTCTGCTTATAACAATTATTATGGAACAACATTACAGGGTTTCACGAGGCCATTGGAGATACAATATTTCTTTCAGTATCGTCACTAAAACATTTACGTCGTATTCATCTATTGGAAGGTGACGCTGAAGACGAACAGACTGAAATTAATCACCTTTATAGAATGGTAGGTATTTCAATTATGGTCACTATCATAAATAATATTATACACACGAATCGGTTTGCTTCTTTATTAGTGACGCTTTCACGCTTTTAATAGTCGTCTGATCATCGCCAAATATTGCATAGACGTTATGAGGGTCATAGGGACATATACTTGGGTTATTTTTGATCCAGAAAAATATTGTTTCCGAGGGATAGATGAATAGGGGAAGCAGTGGAATGCCATACACTTAATTAATACCTTTCTGAATAACCTTATATTAAAAGTTGGATATAATAATGCAATTGTTCATCAATCAGTTATCATTACTTTGACACGAAACTTATTGAACTTTCCTTAATAAGCTGTAACTAAGCAAAAAAAAGTAAGGCGTTCTTGGGTGCCATTACCCGACTATGGGTAATACCGCTCACATAAAAATATATTGATGCATTGATGCAATGAACTTACTAAAACTAACTTCGTTGACTCAGCGACTCAGTTTAAGTCTTAGCCTCCGAAACTAGAGCACGCCACTTTGATAGATGTAATCTATATCATAAAAAAATATTGAAACATATGCTAAAGTGTTAGTGAATTATTGCTAAATACCACAAATAATTAACTAAATTAATAGTAGCAATAATAAAAAAGAATCAAATATTGAAGATACTAGTTAAAACTTTTAGCTCACAGTTTTTCTAGTGGGACCGAAAACAACCAGACGTACTTCTTTCTCTAGCTGCTACCGAATTAGTAAAACTAGTTCTTGTTTGCCTTCACATCAGGCCCCCCCCCCCATGCGTCATTACCCCTGTTTCCTCTATAGCCAAAAAGATGGCACCAGTACTTTAACATGTTCCTCTTATGATTAGTTCCACCATATTTGTTAGATCGCGTTACGGGTATTCATAGATAGGTATTTTTACATTAAAAATAATCTTTCCTTTCTAAATGATTCATAACGTTTGTTTGTTAGTTTTTACAGATCAATTCTTGCAAGCTTAATACAAACTTTTTTACAATTAAGACTTTGCAAATTTGCATGCTCGTGACGGTTCTAATACGCGAAAATGATTTTTTTGAATAAAAAGTTAAACAATTCTCAAAAGGTGCAGGTCTGCAGATGGGGTGACCTCCTCCCTTTTGATTCGTTGGCCTCCTTCTCTACAATGACGCAAAAGGATCAGTGTCCAAACACAAAAAGTGTTGGAATACTGGGCTCCTTCTCCGCTTACTCTTACTCTGCGCAGCAGGTCTTAACTATGCTATGCAGCGAAGGAATCCTCCCAGCCATGCTATCGAAATGATGGCGCTGAGTTCATTTAATTTCTAAATTAAGTTTAAAAAAATCTGATAGATATGCGTAATGGAATATCTTCCCCTTAAGAAAACACTGAGTAGTCTCCACCTTAATAATAGCACAGTTGAATATTCTCTATAAAAAGTAACAAGAGGAGCAGGATAGTGATATAGAGTCAGTCAAATGTTAGAACGAGATAGATAATCTCGGGAAGAAACTGGATTAGACGCGTAGTAAGTGATAAGGACGGGAATACATATTGGACAAGGATAGACAAATCGCTGGTTTGCGAGAATACTGACGCATTCCTAAATCATTCGAAATTGAACTAAGTATGCAGAATGATCATAAATTGGTGATATTTTATCATGAATAAAGACGAGCAGTCAATTTCGCGCTAGCTTTGCTAGAAAGAGAGAGCGTCACTATTCATCTAAGACAAAATACGCTATGATATATCATAAACACAGGTTCAATTCAGTTGAACCGACGACAATGGAGAGAATGCAGGCTCTGTTATCGTAAATACAGACATTTTTAGAGTTCGGTTGCTATAATTGACACACATATTTAAAGAATATTGACATATTTCGTAATACGTCATTGTTTTTGATAAAAGTAAGTGCTTTTTATGTCCTATTTTGGTTTACGCTTGACGCGTTTCTTGAATAAATACGATCATTTTTATTGTAATATCGTATTATATACTGACTTTGTTTGATTTTAGTCTTTATTCACGAAAAAGCAACAGATTCTAAGTTGTTGTAATTAAAAAATATCACTATTCTTCAAACAGAAAGTGAACCGCAAGCGGTCGAATTTATCGCTGTACATGTTGGAAATGAAGAAGCTAAGGAAGTAAAAGCTTCCCATTGGATGATAGTGTTGCAGTTCGGAATGGTCATGTTGGAAATAATTACCGGTCATCAGATTCGGATTCGAGAGTAGAAGAGAATGTAGAAAAAAGTAATTCAATCCAAATTTTAACACTTAAGAGGAAAGCCAGAACTTATGAAAATTAATGTGGCAAAACATCTACGAAACACAGAGAAGAATATGTATATGTCGGAGGGAAGCTATGACTATGACAATATGACGATGTATTGTTGACTGGATGTATAACGCACAATATCATTTGTTTACATTATAATTACTTCTAAAATTCGTAATGTAATTTAATTAGATTTGTTAAATGTTTCTATAACTTCAAGATCGTTCTAACGTAATAAAAGTTATGAATATTGTAATTTAATAAACGACCAATGAGAGCAGAGCATATGGCGGAGCGGGGTCAGCGCCCTCTATACTTTGAGTAGTAACTACTTGGGTAGTCTGAGGAGTTTTTGTGGCACATTTGGTTGATGGCAATAGGTCGAGTTGGACCATGGAGTATTTTAAAGAAAGTATTGTAGTTGGAAGTATGAGCGGGTGCCCTGAACCCGCTGCTCGGTCTAAACTATGTCATAATGTTGATCAAATCTAAATTAAAAGTGTATCAATCGTGGCTATTGTGTTTTATGCTCGCATTTTATCCTGATGACGCCCACTAAACCTGCAATAACTAAAGAAGATGTCGTGAGAGCGAGGCCGTTTTGCGACATATGTAATAAGTGAAAATAAGAAAATTATACGAGAATGACTCCGACTATCGTGTACAGAAAAGTGACAACTGAAATGTAGCACTAAGTTTAATGATGACGCGACGCCAAATTTTCAATGCATTGTATAAATAACCTGATTTGCTAAGTTTTTATTTCTTCTTTCGTTCTTTTGAACTTTTGTAGCATTCAATATATCTTGCTTTGTTCCTACGTATCAATATAAAAGAGAAACGCGTCGCAATAATAATACATTATATTTAAGTAACAATGAAGACACAAAAATTCGTGATTGTAACAGTTTTTTTAATGTCTTCATATGTATGTGTGTGTATGTATGTATGAGCAGGTATTATGAGGGAGGACTTGCGTGGCAAAAAAATAAACTAAATCTCAGAGAGGAAAAAGAAAGGACTAATAGATTTAGTTAGGTATCAAAAATATACATTTCAAAGTACTTATATAATCGACAATTTTATATAAGTTTGTAAAATGAATGATTTATTTTACTTAGATTTTAAGGTTCCAACTCGTTTATTTTTTGGATGAAACTGTTGAATATTTTATTTTTATTTCATTTACTTTGGAGAAAAGTTTTTTAAATTACTTACTAAG
Source organism: Dendrolimus punctatus (assembly GCA_012273795.1). Classification (NCBI taxonomy): domain Eukaryota; kingdom Metazoa; phylum Arthropoda; class Insecta; order Lepidoptera; family Lasiocampidae; genus Dendrolimus; species Dendrolimus punctatus. Next base: position 3,555,228 of record CM022530.1, on the reverse strand, counting down.
GTTAAGTTATATGTTACATAATTGTAATTTGGATACTGTAAGTGCAAGTTATGCTTTAAACAATGTTGTAGATCTTGTCTTTGTTCTATTAGGAGACTTAAACGATAAATTATGTTGATTTTTGTATTTAATAGTCTCAAGAATAACGACTGATGTCTGATCGGGAGTTTGTTTCACGATTTTTTTTCATAATTTTTTTTATATAAAAATATTATTTTAGTTCTTTTAGTAACTCTATAAGTTGGTTTTTATTTACTAAAGACAGACCTCATTAATCGAAATACATTCTGAGATATGTCTTAAAACGTTTTAATAAAAACTTAAAAGCCTCATTCTCGAAAATCGATATTTTTTAGTTGCGTCTGTATTCTCGCAAACCAACGAATAGTTGAATGACGTGATTGGATATATTGCGCGCACAACTGATCACTGCGCACAGAGTCAGATTGGGAAGTATCCCTCTCCGTTTCTTCTTTACCAGCCATAACACGTTGCTAAACGTGCAGTAAGGAGTAACATAGTGTAGTTACCGGTCGCCTATTCTCAATTAGTGCATTGTGGCGCCCTATGGTGGGCATCATAAGTTTCAATCCTTCTCATGGCAACAGTACAGCCGAGGTAAAGTCCCCTAGGGAGCTCCCTCGAACGAGTCGCTTCCCGGGCTTGAAAGCCTTTGCAAGGCGAAGGCGTTTGCCTTGAAAGCCCCGGAAAAGTGGTGAGGTCTTGGGATAAAAAAACCTGGGGTGAAAAAATATTGTAAATATGGATTCTTGATTATTTTAATTTAAAAATATCTATGTATCTTTAGCCACCACTTCGTTTTCAGGGTATAAAAAAGATAAAACTCTTGCCTTTCGCGTACATGATTGATCTCTTCCGTTATGGCGTGTTCAGGAAAACGACGACACCAGAAAATTACAACTGCCACTATTGGCGACTGAGGGAAATACTCGAGGGTGTAGAACCTCCTGTCAATAGGACTGAAGAGGACTTCGACGCTGGAGCAAAATACCATGTCTCTGCTGGTGTTGAATACTTGAGGTAGCTTCCGGAATTTATTTTTAGTTATGTAATAATACGCTATTTCTATGAGCTTTGCTATTGTAAAGCATTCATGTCACGTGGGATCTTACTTTCTGGGTTTAAAAGTAAGTAAAGTATGCTTGTGAATATTATATAAAAAACATATTCACATTTTCCAATAATAGTTTCAGTTCTAAACCCAGAAAGAAAGAAATTCTAGAGAAATCATATAGTCAGTGCAAAGAATTATTTCTACTTGTAAATTGAGTAACTTATAGGTATCTATTGGTCCGAAAAATAATGCAACCGCAGCAACAACGAGAGACTATTAAATACAATTATCCATCTGTCATATAGAAACCAAAAGATAATATAAAAGATAAATTCAACAAACTTCTTAGTGTGATGTGTGGTGTGGTTTCAGATATTTTGTGTCTTACATAATCCAATTTCAATTTCACCGCGCCCTCTGCCAGTTGGCTGGAGAGTATGTACCCGGAAATTTGAACAAGAAACTAGTTAACTGTGATATATACCAGAGTGTTACAGCAGGCAACGCTTTAGCGTAAGTATTTCTTGAGATCTTATCGAATGAATGAATGAATGAATCTTTATTTGTAGAAATACAGGTTTTAGTCGTACAAAAGATGGTAATAATGGTAATAAAAAGTAATATTATATTTCGATTGGAGTCATATGCTTAATAACTAAATTTTTTAGGGAGATGCTTAAAATGGGTTCATCCAGACCATGGCCAGATGCAATGGAGGTGCTAACTGGTCAACGAGAGATGAAGGCCGATGCTTTATTGGAGTACTTTAAGCCATTGTACGAGTGGTTGAAGACAGAGAACCAAAGAACTGGGGAGTACATTGGATGGGAGTCTAGTAGAATACGTGAGTTATTTTCATACTGAATTCTGGAGAATAAGGTAGAGTCCGTTACCCATTTGAGGGCTATCTACCGCGGGGAAAATGCAGTGGGGAGTGTGTAATTCATCACGTTGGGTTTGCACTAGCATTGCTACCAAGTGCTCTTGCTACCCGAGTTTAGGAAACCCACTGAAACCTCTCAGAGTTCCTTTCTACGCCTTAATGCTAGGGTTTCGGGTGCGTGGTCTGATTACTCGTAATTTCCTGGCAGGCGGTGGTCCTCCATTACCGGGGGCATCCACGTCCCCAGCGTCTTCGTGATCTCTGTTAGGGCGGTTTGAAACGCGCCACATAGGAGGAGTGGTGAGCGCGCAACAGTCTATATCAGACCGAACAATTTTACTATCATCAGACGCGCATGCGTACAAATTCAGTTAAATATAAGTACATTTGTATATTCCCAAATTAAGCAAGTTACGCTTGTGTTATGGGTAATATACAACGGACTACTCTGGGACCGATTTCGCACACCCAGACCATAAAGTAAATATATTATATAACGGAGAAAATGTGTTTCCAAAATTTATAATGCCATGTATGGAACCCGGAGCCTCTGCGTTACAGCAAGGTAGGCTTTGCCCGTTCAACCACAGAGACCGTCAAGTATATTATGTAGTAGAAACGAAAGTCTTGACTCATTGATGCTATGTTAAAATAGCAGTTCGTCCAGGAACAAAGAAAGAATATCAGTGGCTTGTCATCAGAGCGACCAGACAACCCACAGCCAGGTGGCAGGGCATTTGCCCGTGTGGATGGCCACCACCCCTGGTCTAGAATATGCCACCGTAATAACCTTTAGTTCCAAATCAATTTTTTTATTGTAAAACTGGCACACTGGTGTACGGCCAAGCTCATGAAAACTGATTAGCGTCACCTACAGACATTTGCAACACCAGGGTGAAGCTAAAGCGTTGTCAGCCTTTACGATGGATATGAGAATGCGGTGGAGCAGGAAAGGGAGAGAACTACAAAAAAATTTGAATGGAAATATTTTATTGCATATTCGTGTGGTAAATGTTTGAACTCGTGTTGAAATGTATGGCATAATGACGCTGCATCACTTGTTAACGTATACGTTTCTCGTACGTTTCAGAATTCTGCACGGCGGAACAGATGGCAGCATGAATGCGAAACAAGCGGACAATTCAAAGGCACAGACGCAAGAGGCGGTCAAGTCAGAGACGCAAACGCAAGAGGCGGTCAAGTCAGAGACGCAGACGCAAGAGGCGGTCAAGTCAGAGACGCAGACGCAAGAGGCGGTCAAGTCAGAGACGCAGACGCAAGAGGCGGTCAAGTCAGAGACGCAGACGCAAGAGGCGGTCAAGTCAGAGGCGTATGCACAAAAGGCGGTCGAGCCGCGACGTCTTACTGAATCATTTATAACAAATAAGCGACAATATATATTATAAACATTTCAAGGGTATTACTGAAGTTTAATCCAATATATTGCTAGTAATAAATAAATGTAGCACCAACACAACCATTAATAAAGTAAATTGAGCTAATATATATTTAAAGTATAAAAGATAAAAATATAGGTGAAGTTGACATTCAAATTAAAATAATGAAAATAATTATATCATGAATTGAGCACATCTTTATTTCTTTTAGATCGATCGTTAAAAACATGAAAATCATTGGATATTGGTTCTTTAGTTTTATTAATTTAATATCATATTGCTGCATACAATTTCTGTATCTGTATAATTTATATATACTTTGTTATCTTGTACTATTTTGTTTTGTGTGTCGCTACTAGAAATAAATATTTTTTCTTTCTCTCTTTCATATTTTACAATTTAAAAAAATCGTTATGAATTTTGAAAGAAGACGAATCTTCTGCCAGCGCTTCTGATGCACGATAACCCATTGTGGCCAAGCCGGTCGACGGGCCGTCTGCAGCGACAGTTGTGTGGTTCGCAGCCCCAAGATGAAATCAAATTGCTGACCTACTACTAAATGGATTTAAATAAAACTGGACGCAAAGTTAATTAATATCCCGTAGCTTACTTTTTGCTTTTCCGAGGGATATATGAATATTGCTAAAAAGGTGACTTTGACTCGGGTTTGTTTGTTCCGTCATTGCAATGCACATAAGCATAACAATTACGTCACGGAAATGCGAGCGAAACTTCTCTGGCATATGCTAGTTCTAAATAAACCCGAACATACAGCTCAAATGTAATCTTAAATAATCACTGCCCTTTGGTTATAGTTATTTAAAGCAGTCACATAAAACCTAACAACATACTGTCACTAAGACTATAGTGGTTGCCCAATAGTCAAAATTCGGCCATAATTAATTTAAATTATAAGTTTGAGCATTATTAAGTTTCTGTTGTCAAACACTAAGTATCGCTTGCATAAGGTTGCTTAAATTCATTTAAGAAACACAAAACGTATTTAACACCCTTAAATACAATTAGCGTCTTGTACAACGCAAAATTTGCCGCTAATTATGTTTAAAGAACTGTCAATACGTTTTGTGTTAAACGTATTTAGGCAGTTTAATATGATTAACTAATTTTATTTAAAGGCGATCGTTATGCAAGCGGATTTCGCCAAGTCAACACTGTTAATTTGACTTGAACAATAAACAAAAGAGTATATATGCCTGTGTGTGTCATATACATTGTAGTGTGTGTAATCTTTATTTACTGATTTAATGTATTTTTTATGCGTAATTTAAAAAAAAAGATTAGCATTCTGCACCCCTTCTTACCCCCTTCATACTCCTCCATCGTAATTTTCGTAAAAAGGGGTACAAAGTTTTTGCTTCACGTTTTTAAAAATTGCAAAAACTAAAAAATAACTCTGATTTAATAACTTGTTTTAGTTTCTTATGGTCTTGTATTTATTTAGTCTGTAATAATATTAGTATTTGTCCCATTTAAAGGACGCTTGAGGAAAATCGAAGCATTCTCAACTTTATGCAATGTTAGCACGTATGTAAATCAATGACACAATGTTACATTTTTGTTGTACCTATTCGAGTTTAATTAAGTCCATTTGCAGTGGTTCGAGAAACGATTGAATTTAAAATAAAACAAACGTACATACTTGGAGTTGAATATGCATTCATATAACAAGCATAAACATATATATATATATATATATATATATATATATATATAGAAATTATTAGTTATCTATAGTATCCAGTCTCAATTTTAAGGCAAAATTTATTATATTTATGGTGTCAATAAAAATTCTTTTATTGTTATATCTTTGACGACCACGGGCTATAAAAATGGCCCGGACTTTTGGAGGGCTTGTGCGAGCCACGGAGAGACCAACACAACACCAAAACACCAACCAAGCCCTTTGACAAATTTATTGTAAATGTGGCGTGACACTGACCGGCGATTATCCCTGTCTACACCATATAATAATGCATCCAAGGAGAAGCCCCGGCTAGTGTAGGACTATTGTGGAAAATGAGGACAAAAAGTACCGGGCTATTGGGGTGAACTGCTAGTGGTACTAAGGGCCTGGGAATATGGGGACTATGGCGTCTGCCCGTCGCAATGTTCGGGGAACATGGATAAATGGGCAGACGGTGACTCGCCACTCCCTGCATGGGTCCCAGAAATGCCATAAAAGACAGGGGCAACATGGGTATGAGTGGCTAAGGGATGTAGAGAGGTGGGCTGCAGGTTCACCGAAGCTACTTCTGACGTGATGCCATTTATCACTTCCACCCCTGGAGCTTGAGTCTTAGCTCTAACGATCTCCACTCCATGCCGACTGGTTAAGGCAAACACGGAGGCGGGGACCTTGCCTTGGCCCCCGGAGTCGGGTACGAGGTGTCGCCACTCACCTAAGGCTTCGCCACAAAGCCCCCCTGCGGATTATTATTATTATTATACAATTCTAAAACGGCACTGTCTGTATATTGAAGCTATTTAATAAAAAAACTGGAATACACTGTATAAACGATGAAGAACACGATGTAATTTTTTTTCGATTCATTGTCTGTTTATTGGATTGTCTGTTTGTTCGTGATTCACGTAAAAACTACGGGGCCTATATCGATGCGGTTTTAAAAATCTGTGATACTTTATATCTCTGGGATATAAAGTATCACATCCCTGGGAATTCTGCGGATTATTTTTTGATGCGCAGGGGGATTACATTTCGTGCCATACTGAATCCCACTCGGCTCCCCACAGCCGAGTGGGGCCGGATTGCGATAAGCGGAACCAACTACTCCGCTAAACCTAAGCCTGCGTCCCATACCCGGCGCTTGTGTGAAAGAACATGAGATGACGATCAAAGCTACACCCATTGTTCCTCGGGATGCAGAGTGACCCTCTGCGGGATTTTTCTTGGGCGTGGATTACAGTTGTTAGGACACTTAAACATTAGCTTATTCCGTCCAACGTGGACGAAGTTCCGGTCAAATTTTAATATAATCAATCAAATTATTATCAAGGAATCAGTATGACATTCCAGCGAGGATACTTAGCCAGCCTTCTTCCTACCTTACCTATACGAGACGGTGATATAGGCTCAATAGTATACATTTATAGTCTTGAGGGACTATGTGTAGAATACAATATAAGTAAGGTAAGTTTTCTTTTATTGTATTAGTTAATATTGCCTTAGTTTTATTTATTTTTAATTCAGAAATTAGTAATGTCAGAGGAGTTTATTTCAGGATACTGGAGTTTTTTTCCCCCACGGCTTAAACCCTAGTTGGGAGTTCTATTTTACTAAACATAAGAACTTTTGAGGTTTTATATACCCAAAAACAGTTTACCTTTTATTACACGAGTTCAGCAGACAGGCAGACGGCCCACCCGATGGAAAGCGATTACCATCGCCTATGCACACTTGCAACACCATAGGTGATACAAATGCCCTGCTGCTCTCTAAAGGGAGACTGCAATCTGGCCACTAATGCCGAAACATACATCTTACGGTTGTTTTGGCGGCATACTCTGTACCAGGGCTGGTAGCCATCCAGACTGGCAAATTCTCTACCACCTTCTTGTGTGTGTCTCGTGTAATCCATCATGGATACTGTCCCACTTCTCAGGGATACAGAAGTGTTGAATTTCTCATAGCATGCTCGGACTTACTAACTAAATCTTCCATGTGGTCTATCTCATAGCTGTCTGTCAGGTGCTCAGGAAGCAGACACGCGTAAGATGGTTCTGACGGCACTGGATCAAAGAGCTCGTCTTGTTATTAGAAGAGCAACTGAACTTCTTATACCTTCTTATTTAACGGTATGCGCGAACACAACATAACTCTATCTTTATCATCTGGAATCCCTTTGCCATCGTTCATGGTCAATATTTTTGTTAGGGACGAAGGAAATAGTGTTAGTTTCTCTTTTGGCACCCTACTCTAGGTTAAGGGATGCAATACCATTACAGAGGATTTGGACCGCCTTCCACGATTCCTCACTGTCGTCCATATACAAAACCTTATACCGAACTTAAAATTTTTGACCCCAAAAAATGTCGAGAAAAAATCTCCCCGGAAGACTCTATCCTCTTCCGTAACTAATATGATATCTACTTATGCTAGTATGGTTAATATTCAGTTAAATATCAAGATGATGTAAAATACTGTTTATACACTAAATTCACGAATACATTATACAGTTTATTGACAATCACCTACATTGAATGATCTTGAATTCAAAGATTATCGTCTTATGGTTTCAGATAAATATTACTACTTGATCCCGTCTCAAGTAGTCGTTGGCATTGACTGAGATACGCTGGAAGTTGGTATGTATCTTTTTAAATTAACTTAAATAAAATTATATGTGAAAAAATCCTTTAGACGATTGTGTGTATGTTTTTTCTTCACATTATGTAAACGCCACCACAACGCTTTTTGGCTATATTCGTCTTTCCCATTAAAACGACGTCACTAGAAATGTATTTTTAGTGTTGATCCAGATTACAAGCTAACTCTGTGTCGAGTTGCATTTAAATCTGTTCAGTAGTTTTCACGTGGTGCGTTAAAGAATTTTCTGGTTTAACTTTTTTTTTTAGTTTCACATTCACCATACAAACTAAACGTTCACAATAGATTTATTATATAGTACCGCTAGTCTATAAGATTTATTATATTGTAGACTAGCGGTCCCGGCAGATATGGTCCTGCCTTGAAAAAATAAAAATCTTGGACCCAATTCCAGCGTCACCTGCCGGGTCTAATTGTGAATCTAAACCTTCCCCGTAGCCACTCAAATACGGATTTGTTTACACCTTAGGTTATTGGTGAAATTTTCAGTAGAGATTCCTAATTTTTCTAGTAATAAATATAGCCTATATTAATTTAATTTACCAAGTATGTTAGAAAGATTTCATCCTTGTGATTGACCCTAACGAACGATTCAATAAAATTACAGGGTGTCATTTTTACAGATTTTAGGGGTTCGATTCCCGGGTGAGGCAAGAGAATTTTCGATAACCTTTGAGTGCAGTTTTATTTTTTTCAAAAATAAAAAATGTTTCTTTGGAGTAAAATTTGCTATCTCTATTATTTAGAGTACTTTCCCTCTATAGTGGAGTTTGGGTCATAAATCAAACTCGGCCTCAGCCCGGCTAGGGCGGTGAGCATGTTGCGCGGGCGCAACGTCATTATCGATAAAAACTCATTCTTATCAAAGAAAGATTATCATTCTTATAAAAGTCGTTATTATCTTTTTTGCTATATTAATTTTAAACTTAGATTTAAGTATTTATATTTATTTTTAATATAACTTGTTACATTCTAAACTTTTGTACTTATAGTTTTTTAATACATAGATACCTAATTAATAATTTATTTTAAATCATTATTATTCTTAGTTTCATAAATACGTTGTTTTGTCTATTTTTTTTCTTTCATTTATATCACTAACCCACAAAATGACAAAACTAAATACACTAACAACAATGCGTATCACTATACCTGCCCATAAGGCCCGTGAGTGGAAGAGAGAGCGAAATACTCGCTTCACCGCTCCGATTATTTATAACCCAAACTGCACGGAGAAAATAATTCTACTATAGGTCGCATTAAAAAATTCCATCCTGTAGATTAAGATAAAGGGAATAAAAGTAGAGTACCTTTTATTCCACTAAATGCTATAGTTTCCAAGACAAAAATGATGTCGAAGCATACTGTATCGAAATTGACTGAAACGCTTATTGTATATACACTGCACTGAAGACGATGAAGATTAATAAATATAATATAACATCATTAAGCCTGGAAATTAAATCATTTTCACAGGATACGGATGACGGACAAGTCTTTTTTTTTTTTGAGGCGAGGGAAAATGACTAACCGATTTACGCACTCTCTGGGCCGTCACTAGGAAACGGCACGAATCCACGGGGGGCGGTAACGCTAGCAATTGTATGCTTTATTTGCGTTCCGTCCGCTATGGACTACACAGAGGAGTGTGGAGACTCCGAGTGATGCCGCACGGGCGAGCAATCTCAATACCCACTAAAAATCCCCTCCTCCCTGACGACCCTGCGCTTTTGTTTGTGATGGAAAGACTGAGATATAGAACACAGTTACGCAACAGTCGATCCAGCGCAATAAAGTGCTTGAAGTGTGCCCTGGGAGAACACACTCCACTTCGAGACGGGGGTAGTTATGACGGACAAGTCTTGTGCTGACATTAGCCGGCACAACACAATTGAATCACTTTGGTTGAAAGGCACTTAAATAAAGGCCATAGCATATTCAATGATATTGAACGATTCAAGTTTATGGATCACTTTGGTTGATTAACTCGTATTGAAAATAATATTACGGTAAATGAAATCTAGTTCAAAACCGTAGTTAAATTATCAGGTACTTGATCGTCATTTAACTTTTTTAAAAGAGAAACTAATATAAACTACTCAATTCATGGACGTGAAGTTTGACTAACATTGTTTTGTTCCGCTTAATAACTGCGGGAAAAATGTATTCATTGAGATAAAAGAAATAAATATATGTGGACGGTTTTGTGCAAAAATATCTCTGTCTATCAATATTATACCTCGGTGTGTAGTAATATTACTTGTTAAAAATTGTAAAGTAGATGAAAGACAAATATGATTCGATTAACATACTATTATAGAAGCTTGTGAATTTCACATCAAAACTTTCCCGTTTTTATAAGTCTGTATAAGTTTGACGGAAGAATTTTAAATTGAAAATTAGGGTGCTTTTTCGATATTAAGTCAAAATAAGGTGAAAAAAACCAATATTTTAAATCGAAAAAAATTACATTGGTATAGGACATAAAAAGGTAAGTTTACACCAAATATCGTGAAAATTAAGTTTTTTTTTGCAAAAGATAAAAATAAAAATCCGAAAACTTCGTTGTATGAATTTTTCAGATAAATTTTAGGTTATGTGTAAAGTGTAAGTACAAAGTTGTAGATCTTTTTATTAATATCAACTTTGCGATTTATCCATAGGACTTGTAATTTTTCCAGAAATCTAGATAAACCGTTTTTTACGCTTAAAAACTCACCTCTTCCACTTCCCTATCTCAGATCGCCCGTAAATTATTTTTCCATTCATTTTTGTTATATTCTCTTCCTTTTCCAATGGGTTATTCTACTATATTTTTTTTCATTTTTTACCATTTTCAAAGACTGATCTGGTCTACTAGGTATTTCACCATTGCAGAACTACCTTTCAGATGTTTTAAGATTTTACCTAGGCATGTATCTAGGAAGTTTCATATTACTGCTTCGTGATTTTTGGCATTACTATGATCTTAATTTTTTTCGTTAACTTTTTACTTGTTAACAAACTTATTCTGTTTGTCTCTATCCCAACGCCATTTAGTTTCGGGTAAAATCTCCGTCGAACAAAAGCCTTTAAATCCACAAGCATGACAGACAGACGAACATGTTAATTCATTTACATAATAATTAACGTTTTGTCCACCGTCGCAGCATTTTCAGTCAGTTGAAACTTTCAGTTGGTTTGTTGGAAATATTTAATGTGTTTTTGTAAAAATGCCTTGCGGATATTTTAGTCAAACTGCCAAACGAGTTTTGTTTGTGAGTTGTTTGTTTATTCTCCACATTTTCTGGATTAGTAAGTGTTACACAAGGATGAAAGGACCATAAAGTTGACTTGAACTCACAGTACTTGCATATGACAAACTTTATAGTATAAAATCAAAAATGTTCGTCATCAATAAGTTCATCTATCATCGAAAAGAATACATAGTTATGTCATCTAACGCCTCTATCTCTCTATCATCGTTCGCGGATACAGCATCGTCCGCTAATTTTGGTTTTGGGTCGGAAACTGGAATATTAAACATTTATCATCCTTGATTTCAATTGGTGTAAACAGAGACAGTGGATCTCTGTTTATTAAGATCTTAAGACGACTTTTGCTTTATATACTTTTATTAGTATTTTTTCACGTTTATGCTTGTTTTGAGGGATTTTTACCTGACTGTTGTTCAATATTTATCAATATACTTGGCCTAAGCTTTGATAATATCAAAATAAACAAGGAGCAATGGCCCAAATTTGCATAAACCACTTTGTAAATTACTTTGTGTTGCATTACAACAAAATTAGAGGTCTATTCAGGTCACGGATGAACATTCTTACGTAAAATGTAATTTGATCTCGTATAAGTTTTAGTGGCTTAGCAGCTATGTCAGATATTTCTTAATTTACAGCCAATTCTTCTTCTTCTTACAAACCAGATCTTACTATCCATCTATATGCCTTACTACTGCTTACAATTTAACATTATCTCCATAAAGTATAATCATTGTACCAATGGTAATATAGATAGGTAATAAGAAAGAATGCTAGTCCAGTCATTTTAGGTTTTATCTGCGGAAAAATTCCTAGCGAACTGAATTTTATTACGGCGTTGTCATGAAGATGTGAAATATCGACATTCACTTCGTGCCGACTTAAAAGTTATAAAGATCAAAATGTCACGAAAATCAGTCTTTCGCAAATATCTCGCGACCTATTATATTATATTGTATGCCAAAGGAATCTTTTGTATTTCACGACAAGCAATTTTTATAAACGACCTCTATCGAGCTACGAGCAATAGGTGACGTGTGATTCGTGACCTTTTGACCTTTATAACCCTTTTGATTTTTCACATCTTCATAACAACGCCGTAATAAAGGTGTCTACAATAATTCAGCTCACTAGGAATTTTTTCGCAGATTGGGGTTTAAAATGTCTAAAATGACTGGACAAGGATAGTAAGATTAAGAAACCTGGCTGTAATCAAGTGGATTCTAAGAAAAGACTATGGTCATGATAGTCGATGAGATGCATATTATTCGTCTAGGCAGTTTGGTAGTTTCATAGGTAATGTGCAAATTCTTAAATTATCACTGTTTTTGATAAAAACAAACATCGTGAGTAAGTCTGTATATGAATATTACCAATGTATGGTCTTATATTAGTATGGTGGGTGTTTTATCCTCCATGATTCTTATATTTTTTATGTCAGAATCCAGCAGTAGAATTACGAACATTATCTATAGATATCCATACAAACAATCAAATAACCAGAGAGAACTGCGCAAGACAGGAAGCTATGAAAAAATAACTTTTATTATCATACTAGCTGCACCTCGCACATTCACTCGCGTGGTGATGGAAAATCCTTATATTTTGGATAATTCACACTGGAGCTTTATAAATTATAGCTTATGTATTATTTTAATGTGTAAGCTATATTATTGTAAAGTTTCAATATAATCCGTGCAGTACTTTTCGCGTGAAATAGTAACAAACATACATCCCATAAATTCTTAAAACTTTCGCGGATTATAATATTAGTAGGAAGTGGGATTTAATTAGGAATACTTTTAATATTACGTGCCTACCCCGCAAGGGACCTGGCGTGAAGTTATGTATGTATGTATGTACTTTTAATATTTATGAATCAACTTATTTCTTAGCTTCCTAAGAATGATTATGTATTTTTGTAAAATCAAATACTTCGCAGAAATTCAATAAACAAGTTAGTCGACTTTTTTTATAACAACGACTCCTTGACATAATGTTTTTTGTGTTTTTTAGACTGTTCAATATTTATATAAAGTATTCGTGTTGCATTGACCAGTTCTGTTTTTGTGTGCCTCTCGTCAATAGGTCTGTATTACTTCTTTTGAACACATTAGTTAGTTTTTCTTATTTTATTTTAAAATAGATTCATCTAGTCTAGATGTATATGTTTGTTTCTACATAATTATGTGTCAGTTTAGTGATTTATTTACCTACCGTTGTAAGTTGTAATTTAATTATAGAGATAACTAAAGTTCCAAATACAGTTAACAGAGCTTAAAAATATGTTAGTAATTATTTATATCATTACAAATAACGATTTGGTTTTCCGCATGAGTTCCATCGGGAGACTATTGTTTTTATTGGCTGTTACGTTGAGAATGAATTCAGAATGCTCACTTTTCAAGACGTTAATGAGAACAGTATTTTCTTAACTTTACTTTTCGCGACTATTAGTCATAATAAACCTACGTTTTAATGGTTTTAAGCGCAGTAATTTATTTGATTTTTATTATTTCAACGTTTCAAACAATTTTCAGTAGTTGTGATCACGGAACACAAAGATGTAAGTTTGAATAAGTATTGTTAAAATCTTATTTAGCCTACTGCCAATTTATTCATTGAATTATTTAGTTTTAATTTTGTTTGCGGTTATTATTTACTATATGCGAGCCTAATCTAATTTACCACCGCTTTGCAACGTGTTGTGGCTTGAAAAGAAAAAGCTTCCCAAGAAATTCCTCAGCAACATGCCTAACTCTAATAAAAATTATTAGAGTTAGGCATGTTGCTATATTATATATATATACAATATTAAAATGAGTGAGAGGCAAACACATTTTTATTTTACCTCAAATAATAAACATAAACAAAATTAAAAGTAAATCATTAAAATGAACAAGTTGGCAGTAGGCTAAATAATACTTATTGACACTGGATATATTTGTCGTCGGAATAATAAAAATCAAATATATTACCGCGCTTAAAACGTAGCTTTAATATTTAATAAGGATTTCGTTACAGATGATAATGAAGATTGTCGTGGAGCTGGCCCTAGTCGGGGCAATAGCCTCGGTCTTCGTGGTAGCTGCTCGTGGTAGGGCAGCAGAGAGGGCTGCCGAAGAAGCGGCTGGAAGAGACTACATGCGATCGTTAGATGAGCTGACGTCTAAAGCAAAGAACAAGAAAACTATCGCATCGTGGAATTATGAGACTAATATTACTTCGTATAATGAGGAGCAGTTGGTAAGTTGTAAAACACAAATTTTTAAGCAAATTTAAGTATATTTGTGTGGAGTAGTTAGTGTACTCACGTTGCAAACTCAATGGTTGAAAAGTATACTGCACATCGAGGTAAATTATCTATCAAATCCGCTAATTCTCATTGGATAAACGTGGTTTGTATACTGTACGTTCTTTTATAAATAGGAGGGCGAAGACCAGAATAACAGCCCTTAAAGGTTCTACAAACCTTTAAGGGCTGTTATTATCACTAGAACAATTCCTCCATCTGTTAAGTTCAGAATCTATTGTAAACTATCCCATTTTACGACATGAAAGTTATACTAATTATGCCTAATATGTGTTAGAAAATCATTGTAGGAGATGCTGGTAATAGTAGTTTCCTAAAACAAAGAGTGAAAGAAATACACCTCAACGCCTACAACGCCAATCTAGTCTCGTTTAATGCTCCCAAAACTCAGGCGTGTCTTTCCACCGCAAAAAAGAGATCCGTTGAACTGACTCCTACTTTCCGGGGAGTGTCTGTGCCGCTAACCGATAGGCTTCAGCTTGTTGGAATCTCTCTAAAATCTAGTCTCAATTTCGGCTCATACATCGAGTCTATAACCCAAACTGCAGCTAAAAAGCTGGGCATATTATCAAAGGTGAGGTGGTACTTCACTCCAGAATAGTTGCTGCGTCAAGTCTGTTCAAGCGAGGATTACGATACGAGCAAGACGTACATTCGATGAGCGATATAGTGACGGGCTTTGCGCGTGTTATTGAATCGTGCAATTTGTACTAGTAGTTTCTAGTTATATTTGTACCTATGTTATACGTGTTTGTATAGTTCTAATAAATTCTATAGTAATTCCATCGGCATTTTAATCCAAGTCCTGCGTAACTCGTAACATTACATTAAACTGTATAACGATTGCAGCTATCTTCATTAATTAATAAAATTTATTTTGATACTTATTTCATTGTATTTGATCTACATATGGTCATACTATAATATTCGGTTAGACATAAAAGAGTTTCAAGCTGTTATCATCGTAACACATTTCGGTCTACAGCGATAAGATCGTTAGATATGTACTCTTGTATTACAGTGTAATTGATATTATATTATATTGATTCTTTACTCTGTATTTAAATTATTGTTATTTTCCATACTAACTGCTGTGGCTCACCAACCCAAAATGAGTCTTGGTCTCCGAAATGTGAATACTCTACTCCTTCCTGTTCAGCGCTGTCTCCTGCCAGTCATCGGCATGAAGCTCGCGCAGAACAGCCTCCACTATGACCCTCAAGCGATATCTGGGCCTAACGACTGGTCGCCGTCCCGTTGGTCTGCCCAGATAGGCTCTTTTTATCGCGCGGTCCTCCCCCATTCTGTGTAGGTGCCAAGCCAGCGCAAGCGATGTGCCTTGCTCTTGCCTATTGCCATGGACCGGTTTCTCAATAAGATGCAATGAGGATATTAAAATTCTTATTCATTCTAACTTTTTTAATACCAAATTCGATTCGGTTATGACTTTCGCTGGCAATTATAGCTGTATAGATGAATTTAGGGCGGCGGTACTAAAATAAGCGCGTTGTATCAAAGTACATATTACCTTTTTAATTAATTTTATCACTCAAACGGCGCAAATATCCAACCCAAAGAGGGAGTTCTATGTTTGTGCCGCTTGTGTCGTGGGGTTTTGAGGCCATAAGCCTCTACCAAAATTTATCAAAACGATTCATTGACTCTTCGGGTGATCAGAAGACTGGTGTTTACCTCGGGAAACGGATCAGTGTGAAGATCCAGCAAGGAAACGTAGCCAGCCTTCTGGGCACCTTACCCATAGAAGACGGTGATCTAGGCTCAGTATTCTACTTATAGTCTTCAGGGACTATGGGCAGAAAACAATACAAATAAGTTTTCTTTTATTATATTAGATTATTTATGAATTTCACCATTGTGCTAGCTAATAATTTATGTATGAATATATTTAGATGTAACTATTTCAACCTTTGTAATTTTGTTTTATAAAGTTTTATCTGAATTCCGTAAGTTATATTATCTTCATTAAAAAACTTATTGCAAGAAAAAAAAGTTTTTGCATGTCATTACTAATTAAATCGTCTGGCTAAAGTGGTCTTCATAGACCACCGTTCAACAAATTTATAAGATATTTTCAAAAATAACGAACATTTCAGAAATCATTTTATCTTCGATCAAAAGATAGATTAAGTCAGAATGATTATGAAGTTTTGATTCTGCTAAACCTAGAAAATAATGAGATAGAGGTCGTGTTTAAATCTAAGGCTCTTTAAGTTAACTACTGGTACAAATGTGAAAAAAACCTTCATTATTCTTTCAGCTCAAAGTTTCCCTGGACGTAGCTGAAGAAGAGAAAGAATACTGGAAGGAAACAATGAGCTACCTCTGGAGGGAGTATGAAGACAATGACTTAAAGAGAATGTTCCAGAAGTACTCCCAATTGGGTACTTCAGCTCTGCCAGAGGACTTGAATGAGAGGCTGATAATGGCAATTAACAATATGCAGTCCACGTACGCAAAGGCAACGATCTGTGATTACAAGGACAGGACGAAGTGTGATCTGCATGTAGAACCGGGTATGCAGGCTTAAAATGTGTTTATGTTTGTGGACACTTGTGACCTGAAGTTTGAACATGAAAATTTTAAAATGTATATTTGTTAGAGTTTCTATTTAAAGTAAGATAAATATTGGCTTTCATGTGCAATTTAGATAATATGAAATGTAAGTACTTATTCAAAAAAACTGCAAATAACGAGTCTAAAGAATCTTTACTAAAAGTGAGGCTTATCAAAAGGTTTCGTTTATCTAAATTAATGAATAACAATGCATCTCGAATTTGTTTGCGAATTTTCAGATGTAACAGACATCTTCGCAAGTAGTGAGGACCCGGAAGAACTTAAGTACACTTGGCTGGAGTGGCATAAGGCTGCTGGCGCCGCTTCTAAAGGGAACTTTACAGAATACGTGCAGATGAACAACGAAGCAGCTAAATTGAATGGTGATGAAAGAAACATAATCACATATCCTCCTAAACCAGTTTTTGTAATAGCGACTTTTGGTCCTTAATTCGTATTAAATTGGAAACCCATTAAGTCAGTTTTTTGTTAACAAAAAATTATAATCCATTTTTGATACCTTCATGTAATAATCGAATACTTAATATATAAAGCTGAAGAGTTTGTTTGTTTGCTTAAACGCGTTAAACTGAAGAACTACTGGTCTGATTTAAAAAATCTTGTAGCCCATTTATCGAGGAAGGCTATAGACTATATATCATTACGCTAAGACCTATAGAAACGGAGCACCAATGAAGAATGTTTTAAAATCGGGTTTTAAAATTTTTAACTTACTTTTTTTAACTATTCCACGCGGACGAAGTAAATAATAAATTCCACTTTTTTTCGTGTATTGTATGAATTATAATAATTTAAATAATATAGTAAGATTAATACATAATACAAGCACTAAATGGCATATCATTATTAGATATTTATTTTCATTGTGTCTTCGACAACGACAAAAACAAAAAGTTTAAAAACTTAAAAATTCATGGAGACTACAAAACTCAGACTATCTTGAACCATCTTTAAACTCATTACAGGCTACGACAGTGTTGCTGAATGGTGGTTAAGCGAGTACGAGGCTACTGACAGTGAAGACCAGTTCGCTAACCTTTGGTCCCAAATTAAGCCTTTATACCAACAAATTCATGCGTACGTCAGAAGACATTTGCGACTTAAATATGGAGATAATATTGTATCAGCCAAAGGACCAATACCTGCACATCTGCTTGGTAATATTTGGGCTCAAAGTTGGGGCAACGTGGAAAAGTTCACTCGACCATTCCCTGATAAAGCTGATATTGATATCACCGCTGCTTTGATTGCTCAAGTAAGAGCTAAATTTGTTCATTAAATAGTAAAACAACACTAAATTCACTTTTCCTGCATCATGAGTCAAGAGAGAGGTTCTTTATTTTCTTACTTCTTATTTATTTTCTTATAACTATAACTCAATACAGGGAAAGGGGTGTTTTATTTTCACATCTTATTTCCTTTGTTTTCTCATTTTTCTTTTTTTTGTCAACAACTTATCAACTATTACATTTTTATTCGTATTATATATAATATATTTATGCGCTTGCAATTACAAACTAACAGTTGGTTACATCTTAATACTATTTCTTAAACCCTAAAGATATATATATATATATATATATATATATATATATATATATATATATTGATAATAAAGACAATTCTCAATTCAATTCTAATCACAAATTTATTTATTAATTACAGAACTATACCCCTCTAAAAATGTTTAAAACAGCAGAAGACTTCTTTAAATCACTAAATTTAAGTGGAATGCCGGGAATATTCTGGGAGAAATCTATATTCGAGAAACCAAATGATGGCAGAGATATGGTATGCCATGCATCGGCTTGGGACTTCTATGATGGCGAAGATTTTAGGTAAGAACCATTGGTAGTAGGTAGGTACGTAGATACGTATTAACAATTTTAACAGGCAATATTAAAGGAAGATTCTTTTTGAACGTGATGTTTAGTAAAGTTTTGCTAATATATTGCAGGATCAGACAATGCACAACAATAACGGATGCTTTCTTCAAGACAACTCATCATGAAATGGGACATATCCAGTACTATTTGCAATATAAAGATCAACCTGTCATCTACAGAGCAGGAGCTAACCCTGGTAATTTCAATTAAAGAATATTATATTCAAATCGCAATAATAGCAAAAAGGTTGATTACAAATTGCACAAATTACTAAAGTATTCCATGTAATCTCTAACAATTCTATTTTCCGGGATAAATTACAAACAAAATTCGCAATAGAAATATTCTGAGATTTATATATTACTAGCTGTCCCGGCAGACGTCGTCCTGCCCGGTAAAAAATAGGGGTTGATCGTAGAGGGTTGAAAATCCAGGGTTGTATGTATTTTTGTATGTTGTATCATAAAAAGTTAGAAATTAAAAATTTTGTCTAAAAAATAAAAAAATATATTTAGGGGTGAACTACCCCTAACATTTAGGGGGATGAAAAATAGATGTTGGCCGATTCTCATAGATACCGGATAAGCACAAAAAAATTTCATCAAAATCGGTCAAGCCGTTTCGGAGGATAATGGCAACGAAAACTGTGACACGAGAATTTTATATATTAGATAATATAGGAATGGTTTTTGTAACTAAGTGATCTAGGTGTTCTTTGCTGAAAATTTAGAATGTTTATATTTCCGAATCGAAACTTATATATTGGTCTATTTATTGCAAAATGTTTTTTTTAAACTGCTCCTGAAGGACAGGATATGTCAGAGGGCTATTTTCTTATTGTTTTTTTCTTTTTCTTCCTGTAATATATCTATTACAAAGTATTTATCTACTTTTTTATATTGTTATATTAAAAATGAAATATATGTTTTTATATTAAAAACTTTTTTCTTTTATAGTATTGCAAGGTTTGGCCTTAGATATTATTTTGTAGTAACCTGATTATTATTTTTGGAATATACTCGTATATGTCTTCTCATCTGATTTATTATTATTATTTTACAAATTATGTGATATCCTAATGTAGGTAATACATATTTCTTCAGGATTCCATGAGGCTGTCGGAGACGTCATCGCCCTTTCTGTAGCAACTCCAAAACATTTAAGAGTAATGGGATTACTAGAAGATGGTCCTGAAGATATGGAAAGCAACATCAATCAACTATATAAAATGGTGCGTTAATTAAATAAATGACTCGTTCGTATCTCTTCTTAATATTTTTTTAAATATGTTACAGTAAATTTTAATATATATAAATTACGTGTCATGCTGTTTGTCCGCGATAGACTCCTAAACTACTTAACCGATTATTATCAAATTTGCACTGTGTGCAGTTTGATCCAACTTGAAAGATAGGCTAGCTTACATCCGGCAGATGACGCTGCAGTCGGGTTCTAAATTTTATTTCTTCAGGGCTTCTTTTTTTGTATTTTTATTCTTATTTAGAGCGTGACAACTGACAGCTTATTTGTTAAAACATGTCAATATAACCTTGGCTAATTTAAAAACCACCACGATCATTGAAGCTATATATAAATATAGCAATAAGGGGATGATTCGTTATTTTCTCGTGTTTGATAGCAAGTTCATCGCTTATCGTCAAAGCTTATTTTTTGCCTTGAAAAACCGCAACAGGCATGTTCAAATTTATTCATAGCATGTATCAGTCTTTTCAAGCCAAATATTAGTTTTAACTGTTTATGGGAAAAAATATTATATATAAGCCGCGCAGAAGGTTTGCCGATGACTATTTACTATTATTGTATTGTAATGCTTACTTTTATTATAAATATATACTTATGTGAAGTAGTATGTACATACAATAATAAATGTATTGCAATAATAGTAGTAAACATTCTTTTATTTATTTGCAGGGCTTAGATAAAATAGTTTTCCTTCCATTCGGTTACCTTCTGGATTTATACCGCTACGGTGTCTTCCGAGGAACGACAACTCCTCAGGATTACAATTGTCATTTCTGGCAATTACGAGAATCGTTGCAAGGTGTGGAGCCACCAGCACCCAGGACCGAAGCAGATTTTGACCCTGCTGCAAAATATCATATCGCTGCTGATGTGGAGTATATGAGGTGAAAATAAGTACAATTTTGATCGGTTCGAAAATACCAAACCTTTTTGACGCACCTTCACTAAAATTGACCCTCTTAGTTAACTGCTGTAATAATAAAAGGTTAATAAGTGGCATTTTTTAAAAAAATCAACGTGTACGATTCCTGAATATTACAGATGATTTTTCAAAAATCTAACAATACCGACCTCTTTACTTTTTGCTGTTTTTTAGATTTTGGTCTAATTATTTTTCATTGTAAATATGAGACCCACGTTATATTTGTAACTATTTTGTTTTTAAATTAATTTTACTTAACTATGTATATTATATTAGCTGATCCCTACCCACTTCACTGGGCACCATTAAAAAATTCACACGCACCCACGCACGATAATCAAGGTGTAATTAAGCTTGTAAACTTATAATAATTCAAAAATATGAAAAGCATTCGTAGTGCCTCGAACGAGGATATGCGCAATTCTTGCGTCGAACGTTTATTGCTGTTACATATTTGACAGGCGTTTCCGAGAGCACTTCGCTAGGCATCATTATAAAATAAAAAAATTGTTTTTTATCATATTCAAATCAAATATAGCTTACATTCAAAAATAATATAGGCCAGTGAAAGGATTACTTACTAAAAACAAACTCAAAAACTTTACCTCTTTATAATAATAGTATACATAATGTATAAACTAGAGTGATTCCAAAATTACTGCATTCGTTTCATATTTGGTTTGCGCAAATATGATCACATTTCTGATTTTCGTCTTTTAATAAACTCTGACATAGAAAGAAGAGTAAATTTGGGGAATAGTGTGAATGGAGCGTTAGGTAAACTTCTAGGCGCTAAGAACCCCAGCCAGAAGGCCCAGCTTGCAATACACAACGCGGTGCTGGTACCTACGGTCACGTATGGAAGCGAGAGTTGGGTATGGAATAGAAAGCATTAAAGTAGAGTAAACGCGGTCGAGATACGAGCACTACGCAAAATCTGCGGAGTGACGCTCGCGGACCGCGTCCGTAATACCGAAGTAAGAAAGAGAGTTGGTCTAAAAGAGAGTGTCGGGGTGAAGGTAAGGAAAGGAATGCTCCGGTGGTTCGGGCATATGGAAAGAATGTATGATGAAAGATTGACTATACAGATAAACAATGCAAAAGTGGATGGATGCAGAAGTCGCGGAAGGCCAGGACACCCCTTCCATGATCAAATTGATCTTGTATTAGCAGAAGGTGATGTCAGGAGCCTTAAGAACAGACGAGCGTGCATAACAAGAGCTATGACTGTTAAAGAAGCAAGTGAGGTTTGTAAGAATAAGCCTGTATGGCGCTCTGTTGTTCGTGCCTACCCCGCAAGGGACCTGGCGTGAAATTATGTATGTAATAAACTCTTCAAAGAGCACTATCTAAATTTGTAAACAGTAATTTATTTATGTGTATGTTACTCTATGTACATATGTTTATATATAAATTTGTATATGTATTTTTATTTACTATTAATATATATATATATATATATATATATATATATATATATATATATATATATATATATATATATATATATATATATATATATATATATATATCATTGCATATATTTTAAACTATGTACTCTGAATACAAACATATTATTAGAAATTTAAAGTTATCTCCAGGAGATTGTCTGGAAGAAATCGCTGTTAGCGATTAGACCGCCGATTGTAATAGTTATATGATTGTTAACTCATGTGTATCATTTTCTTTTATGCAATAAAGAATGTTCTATTCTATTCTATTCTATGTAGAAATAAAAATATAAAATACACGCCATGAAAAACAGAATTAATTTCGTCTCTTGAATATACAGCGATTTATATTATGTATAGAAGACTGTAATTGTAAAACATTTATTATTACCTTCATTTAAATTGCTATTTTTATTACATAGATTAATGACTATTTAATGTAACGTGTCTCTAAATTCTTCCAGATACTACATCTCTTACATCATACAGTTCCAATTCCACCAGGCGTTGTGTCATCTTGCCGGTGATTACACACCTGGCGACGACAACAAACTGCTGTCCAACTGCGACATATACAAGAGTGGCGCTGCTGGTCAAGCTTTAGGGTAAATACACTATTATTTGACGGGTACTGGGAACTTGAAAATAATGAAATTTAAGCAAGGATTGTTTATTATGACTTTTAACCGATTGATAACTGCTTTCCATCAGGTGGGCCGGGTGCCTGTCTGCTATACTCACTCTATAATAAAAACATATTCTGCTATATAAGCACTGTAACTATTTCATCTGTACGTATGTTGAAGGTAACCTTAGAATTTCGATTATTTTGATTCCTTTAAAATTACAATTTTCAGATCTTATCGATTGTATGTTAAGATGGTTTGGACATGTAGAGCGAATGGATAACAGTAGAATCACAAAACAGGTGTATGAGAGTATTGTGAATGGTACAGATGTTGCCGGTAGACCGAGACGATCACACCATGACTAAATATAAGAATTGTTAAAGAGAGGTCAGGTAAAAAGCATTTTAAATAAACATGCATGCATGAAGAAGATAATGAAAGTTGTTTGTTAGGATCTTCGCAAGAGGAGATCCATTGTCTCTGCCTACCCCAATGGGAAACAGGCGTGATATTATGTATGTTGATTGTAAATAAGAGATACATTATTTATTTATCTCTTAAAGAAGCGCCTAAAGATAAATCTCTACATAATTGTAAATGTGATCTTAACTATGAATTATTTTACTATGTGATGCTGGCAATGGAAAATATCGTTTCCTATACTTCGAGGTTACTGATATATAAAACTTGGCAGCGGTGTACACTGACGGGTATATGAAAGAAGAAGTCTTGAGTGTAGTTTCTTTGGTGATTTTTTTATTGTGACTCGTGCAGTGTATAATTTAAATTAATATTGGTCCTCCAGAAAAATGCTTCAGCTTGGATCATCAAAACCTTGGCCCGATGCGATGGAAGCTTTAACAAGCCAACGGGTTATGGATGCTAGTGGTGTTTTGGAATACTTTTCACCATTGTACGACTGGTTAAAAGCTGAGAACGAGCGCACTGGTGAATACATCGGATGGGAATCCAGTACAGTTCGTGAGTGACAAAAAATATATTCAAATATTTATTCAAACTAAATTCTAATGCAGAACATTTTTTAAAGGTTTTAATATGTTAAATATTTGGTCTATGTTATGTTTTGAGGTACTTTATGGATTAATGAAAGAATTACTTTAATTAAGAGTGATTTAATTAATATAATTTTATGAGAATACAGTTTTCTTGTAAGCCATTTTTACATAAGAACTTAGTGATGTCTAAGTTTAATAGTGATGTGCATTATAACACAAATATTCGATTTCCAACAGTCTACTCCCTACTCTTGTATCTTACTAGAGCCATAAAAGAAGAATAATAGGAATGATAATCACCTAGGACAATTCTAAACAATCCTATACGACTAAATGGCGACACAGAAGATTTTAAATATTCCCTTTCACGATAACTTGATGCGCATGGTTACAAGCAAGCAAATATATAAATACCTAAAGGTAGAGTCGAAAACCTAAAATTGCGATAATTACTAAAAAACCCACAAAAAATATAAATAGTTTACGTTTTGTAATAATCTCTATTTTAAATCTACTTCATAACAGAGAAGAAAGAGAGATAGAACTTTATTGCACACCAAAATATACAATTTATAGTAACCCGTGTGGGCCGCTATATCAAACGGCCTAACAGGTACGTGGAACACGAGGGGAAAGGGGAACAGGCACTCCGACGCAAGACGCGGATGTCGTCTCTCACAGAGCCGCGTATAGCCCACGCAGTGGAGCGTCGCGTGTATAAATATATTTTCGTGCCCTTTTTCCCACGTGCTTCCGCGAGATCTTCCGAAGGAGGCTTACAGCCCCTTTCGTGCATGTATTTAACTGTACCAGTTCTTTCTTCTCCTTTATTTTGTTCGTGTGAACTATTGTGAACGTTTGTGTAAACCACCGACAGAATAAACGTGTTTCTTTCGTACACTATAGTTTTCTTCTGATAATATTAGTCACCCTGACAATAAGTGGCGCTCCAACACAATAAATTACATAAACAGACAATATTTACAATATTTTCTAGGCAATACAATACTGCGGCCTTATTGCTTAAAGCGAATACTTCCAGGCAATCTAAATAAAATAAAATTGAATCAGGCAATGTAGGCGGTGCAGGAAAAAAGCATAACGTGTTATAAAGTGATGTTAATTTTTAGAATTTGTTAACCCTGTGTCAAGTTATCGTGGACGGGGAATAGCCACATTCGCTGATCAGACTATTACGAATATGACAGAAACAAAGCGAAACTTTATATTATATTACTTCAATCAGTATATTATCCTAAAGCATCAGCTTTAGGCTCTTATGTTCTTGTCTTGATTTTTTGACGATGACTCAAATCTAATCAGTCAAGAGTTCAAAAACAAGACTGTCAATTATATAGCCTATTTGGCCTAAAAATAATTTTCTGAAAATTCTATTCCACAAATATTTTTTTTACATAAGATATGCTGTATGTTTTGTTACAGAATACTGCACACAAGACCAACGCTCTTCAATGAAGACTTCTGGATTCAACGAAAGATTAAAGAAATACGCTGGGTTGTAAATATGTTGAAATAAATTAAACTTCTAGAATTGTTTAAGGTTTCAATTTAACTTTCTCTTAAGTAGTAAATAATATCACCCAATAAAATAAATGTCCCAAAGGCTCAATAATACAGCGTGTTTCAGACCTTACGACAATAAATTAGACCACGTTTTCTTCATGACGTACTCTGCCCAAATACAAAAACGAATCAAGGTAGCTTCTTTGGTTTAGCCACTGGACCTCATTTTTCATTTCAGAATTTTACAACAACATGTATCAGTTATTGTGTCTAAATCGGTAGGTTAGTGACCAAATGTATCATGTTGCCAGCTCGTCTCTTCATCATTAAACGCGGAAGATGTTCATTCTTACCAAAGTCAGTTAACCAAAATTTACAAGATGTTCTGTTTTTATTGTCTTTTTATCGTAATTAATTAGTTCGGAAATTGTTTTTTTAAATTTTGACATTACGGTTGATTTAATAGTACCAAAAAATTTTTATGGTGCCAGAATGCTAAGATTATGATTTATTGTCATTTGAAATGAAACACGTTGTATAAATCTACGACCAGTCATACGGGACCGAATTTTGGGATGGATGGATTAATGGATAAGGTGAGATATAAGTACATATGCGGTTCTTTGAAAGTTGCACTCGTGACTGAAAAATTGAGAGGAAGGAATTAACCTGGATTATGTAAAGGATGATATGGTGATTTGTGGAACCGACGTATGACGCATGTATGCCTTACACAGTGTATTAATTTATTCCTTTTTTTTAAATCGACAGACGCTTGTTTTATCTATAATAATATTATACAATTGTAAGTGTAATCATTTGTTATTTAGATTTTTGTGTTTGTATGTTTGTTCGGGATTCACGTAAAAACTAATGGGTTGGTTTCCATGTGTTTTTCGCTGACAGATAGTAAATTCCCGGATTTAAAATCTGCGTCAATTTATATCCCGGGATGCACATGAGCATTTTCTTGCCAGCGGTTTAAAGTGGCCCGGTAAAAAAAATTGGATACCAAGGTAATATTTTGACTCATCGATATCAAATTCTCTTTCATAAAATATGTAATACTTTATATACTGGAAATCCCGCGGCATTTTCCTGGGAGTGGTTTCAAGTTGTTAGGGCACGTATAAATTAGCCTATTCCAATGTGGACGATGACGCGGACCAATCCTAGTAAAACACATATAAGCTTTTTAAAAAGGGTTTTAAGATACAACCTTTTGAGATCCTGGATATCATGTAGCAGCAGAGTGCTAGCCAAGACAAGTAAAACGAGCCCAAACACGACGAGTTTATCTCGTTGAGTACAGGAGTTCCTATGGCCACCTTCCGATTCTATCATCAGATCAGATGCATCCATATTATTGCGTTTTCACGCGATATACATATGTGAGCAAAATTTCAGCTCAATTGGAAACGGAGAAGTTTGTCAAATTTAACTTACAAGATTCCACCCGAACTTACATAGTTCATACATACATCCATTGCAAGTTAAATAAAAGCTTGTAAAAAGGGACCTTTCTGGAGCCGACCCCAGACACCCAGGGAATAGTAAATAATGGATTAGTTTACGAAGTTTGATATGCCCAGAATGGAAGCCGTAGTCGCTGCGCTCCAGCTAGTTCGGCAGCTAACACTTAGCCCTCTCAATCAAGTACAGAGGCCGCCACATGAGATGTTCTATTGTATACTGCGTAACGGGAATATGATAAAGTTATGGGCACGCAGCGGAAGCAAACAACAATAACGATTGAATTATATATATATATACAACGTGTTTCATTTCAAATGACAATAAATCATAATTTTAACAGTCTTACTCCATACAAAGTTTTTGGTACTATTAAATCAACCGTAATGTCAAAATTTAAAAAAAGCAATTTCCGAACAAATTAATTACGATAAAAAGACAATAAAAACAGAACATCTTGTAAATTTTGGTTAACTGACCTTGGTAAGAATGAACATCTTCCGCGTTTAATGATGAAGAGACGAGCTGGCAACATGATACATTTGGTCACTAACCTACCGATTTAGTCACAATAACAGATACATGTTGTTGTAAATTTCTGAAATGAAAAATGAGGTCCTGTGGCTAAACCAAAGAAGCTACCTTGATTCTTTTTTGTATTTGGGTAGAGTACGTCATGACGAAAACGTGGTCCGATTTATTGTCGTAAGATCTGAAACACGCTGTATTTACTTATTTATGTGGAATACATTTCGATGGCCTATCGGTCTGGCCCTGTTACTATTCAATAATCAATAAATCACTAATAACAAGAACATATAATAGACAATTTCATAGACAAATCTAACAGGCCTCCTGCATTGTGGCGCATCACCGTCTTATATAGTTAGAAGCCGTGATATTATAGTCTCTACGAAACTTCCTAGCAAATTTAAATAAAATACTTCATTATGCTTTATTTTCACATATTTTAAAACAATCTTAAATTAACAGTACTCTGACGCTAGCAGGTCAAGGTTGTCTTTACTGAACATTGTGTCATTTCCTGCTATTCAATCATTTGCCACGTCTAGAATAGCACCGGTGGAACTAAAACTTGACTTGGGCATACCTAATCGGCAAATTCTAAATACGCATTGAATGATGAAAATAAAGATTGGTATTCTAGAACAATATATAATATACGTAAACTGGCGCTTAAGACAGATTTACATTAGTTAGTCAAGTAATAAGTATACTTGAGAAATTGGTGAGTTAAGTCCGTATTGTTTGGATAGTAATTATCCAGTTAAGTAATAAGTTGTCGTTAAACTAGATGTCTGTCCAAAGCATGATAGGGACGTATTCGTAAGTACTTAGTTAACTTAATTAATACATATAAATGTCTATTAAATCAGATTTTAGATAAAAGTTATTCACAGGTTAAAGTAGAACTTTAAAATTAATAAATAAAAAAAACGTCGTTTAAAAAAACCGCGACTTCAAAAACTAAAAAGTTATTTTATACATTTTAGTTTTAGAAGTCGGTTTTTTAAACGAAGTTTTATTTATTTATTTGTTACTTTTTAGTGTCTAGCTATGGGTACGCCTACGAAAGGTGCTGCGTAGAATGGGAAAATTTTTCATAAAAAAATGTTCATAAAATAAAAACTACTGGGCCAAACTATGTCAATTCTTTAGGGGGCCAAATGGCAGCTATTCCACGTCGAAAAAAAAGAATCACGTAAATCGGATCATAAATCTCGGAGTAATCGGTGAACATATTATATAAAAAAAAGATTCCTACGAAATCAGAAACTCCTCCTTTTTTGAAGGCGGTTGATAATTAAAAAATAAAATAAAATAAAGTTCAACTGGAAACATTTTTTGATGGTCACACATACAAGTAAAAATTCAATTCTACATCCTATTCTATGTACACCGCTTCGTAACATGTTAACGCTGTTTAAGGAGAAGAAGCGGCAAGAAATTCCCCAGCAACAATTCTAGCTAAAAATTCTTTTTCTTCATATATATATCTATCTCACGATCTCGAAATTGTCAGTTTGTACGTGTGGCGAAACAAACCTTTTCGCCCACTGCCTGGCAGGCGATATTTTTAGAGTGAGAAATTGTCAATTGTGATGTGACATTAGACACAGAGGAAAAAGTCGTCTTCAAAATGTATATATTTTCATCCCTTTAAATCTCATTATATATTTAATTTTATCTCTTTCGGATATGTAAATATTATGTACGAAATTACATATTTTATAAATGAACGGGTATTTATTTCTTCAACGACCCGTCATTAATGGTGACCCCGACGTGATGTCCGACGCTAATCGTCAGTCCAGGGCTGAAAGTATGCCGCAATTCACAGAGAGTGCCAGGCAGTGGGCGAAAAGGTTTGTTTCGCCACACCACCCCCCCACGGAGACAAAAAGAAGAACTTAAAAATACTAATTATTACAATAGTAAAAAAAACTTAGTTACTAACAAGCACAGCAACAG
The DNA here is from genome assembly GCA_012273795.1 of Dendrolimus punctatus. Taxonomy (NCBI): domain Eukaryota; kingdom Metazoa; phylum Arthropoda; class Insecta; order Lepidoptera; family Lasiocampidae; genus Dendrolimus; species Dendrolimus punctatus. The sequence goes on along the minus strand of CM022530.1, from coordinate 3,525,685 downwards.
GTGAAGGGCCTACGAACCAAATGGTAACCTGAACGTTACTGTCCTACCAGACCGGGTGGTGTAGGTTTTCTTGTTATCTGTGGTGCTCTGTTGTTGGGTGGGAGGTGGAGGTAGATGTGGAGATGGAGATGGAGATGAGACTGTGACCGAAAATGGAGAGTCGTCAACCACTTGGTATGCGGGTTTGACACGGTCCATGCTAACAACCGCATTCCTGTTTCCGATGGCGATTGTTAGGGTTTTGTCCTTCCGGCTAAGCACCCTATATGGACCTTTATACGGAGGCTGGAGACTATGGCGGACTGTGTCGTCGCGCAACCAAACATGAGAAGCATTGTTTATGTCTCTGAAAACGAAAGATGACTTTTGCCCATGACGTGAACCAGGAACAGGCTTCAGCTGTGCCATGTGGCGGCGAAGCTGGGATACGAAGGCGGAAGCATCTACAGTTGAGTTGGGAGTCTGCGAAGGAGCAAGAAATTCTCCGGGTAGGCACAGGGGTTCCCCGTACACTAACTCGGCGGAAGAAGCTTGTAGATCCTCCTTTAGCGCAGAACGCATGCCTAGAAGCACGATGGGTAATGATAAAACCCAGGATTCTTGATGGCACATAATTGCGGCTTTTAGTTGCCGATGCATGCGCTCAACAAGGCCATTCGCACACGGGTGATAACTCGTGGTACGAAAGCGCTTGATAGAGCATAGTTGCATTAAAGCTCGAAAAAGAGCAGATTCGAACTGGCGGCCTTAATGAGTGGTGATAATTTGAGGCACACCATAGACGAGGTTGTGCGTGGTTTAAATTTTTGTTTTCCCTATGTAGATGACATTCTGGTGTTCTCCCGTAATCCACAGGATCACGCTGAACACCTTCGCGTTCTTTTCAAACGCCTGTCAGATTATGGGGTAGTTATTAATTCTTCTAAATGTGTTTTTGGCGCTGACGAAGTGAAATTTCTTGGACATTGGATTTCTAAAGATGGTATTAGGTATACGTATACCCCCATTAATGACGGGTCGTTGAAGAAATAAATACCCGTTCATTTATAAAATATGTAATTTCGTACATAATATTTACATATCCGAAAGAGATAAAATTAAATATATAATGAGATTTAAAGGGATGAAAATATATACATTTTGAAGACGACTTTTTCTGTCTGTGTCTAATGTCAGATCCCAATTGACAATTTCTCACTCTAAAAATATCGCCTGCCAGGCAGTGGGCGAAAAGGTTTGTTTCGCCATACCACCCCCCCACGGAGACAAAAAGAAGAACTTAAAAATACTAATTATTACAATAGTAAAAATAAACTTAGTTACTAACAAGCACAGCAACAGGTGAAGGGCCTACGAACCAAATGGTAACCTGAACGTGACTGTCCTACCAGACCGGGTGGTGTAGGTTTTCTTGTTATGTTACGAAGTGAAATTTCTTGGACATTGGATTTCTAAAGATGGTATTACGTATACTACCAGGTATTAGTATTTTAACGACGAATTCCTTCAGCAACAGGTGAAGGACTTACAAAGTAAATTAGATTTATTAATGACACAAGTTCCACAGTCCTTTCCCACTTCAGTTCACGGCGTGTCTGTTAAGCTTTCAGCGTTTTGGCATGATAAACCAACAATCTGGTTCGCGCAAGCTGAGGTTCAGTTTAGCATAGCTGGCATTACGCAGGATGCTACCAAGTATGGCCATGTTTTGTCCATGCTTGATTCACAGACAGCCGATGTAGTCGAGGACATTATAGCTCACCCACCTCTTGAAAATAAATATGAGCACCTTAAAACAGAATTAATTGCACGGTTTTCAGCGTCTAAAGAACAACGCGTGCGGAACTTGCTGAGTGATGTACAGCTTGGGGACCGCAAGCCTTCCGTTTTCTTACGTCACTTGCGTTCAATGGCTGGCACATCCCTGTCTGATGATGGTATTATAAGGGAGCTGTGGATGCGTCGACTACCTAGCGAGGTACAACGTATTTTATTAGCTCAGCGTGATTTGCCGCTGGAAAAGGTAGCTGAAATAGCTGATGCTATCGTTGAAGCACCTTCTCCTTCGTGTGCTTCATCTTCATTGGTGCACGCCGTTTCCTCATCTTCGTCAGAACTCGATGATTTAAAGAGAGAGATGAAGGCGCTAGCCCAACGGTTTGACACTTTTATTGGCCACGCGCCCGCTAGCTCACGCTCTCGCTCTAAAAACATATCGCGCTCCTCCTCTCCATCCAGCAACCGCATATGCTGGTATCATAAAAAATTTGCAGACAAAGCCAGTAAATGCTTGCCCCCTTGCAGTTGGAAACCGGTTCAAAATTTAAACGCGATTCACGATCAGTAGTGACGGCGACTGATTGTGCTACACCCGGCCGTCGTTTATTTGTGACTGACTTGTCTGGGATGAATAGTCGATTTCTGATTGACACTGGTTCCGACATTAGTTGTTACCCGCGTACACTACTCAAAGGAAGACACGTATCTTCTTCCAATTTTGATGTTTCTGCGGCTAATGGAAGTCCCATAAAAACATACGGCTCTATATCTCTTTGTTTAAATTTAGGGTTACGCCGGGATTTCAGGTGGAATTTTGTGGTAGCCGACGTAAACACGCCAATAATCGGCTCTGACTTTTTGGCATATTTTAATTTACTGCCAGACTGCCGCAATCAGCGTTTGTTAGATGGCACTACACGTTTGTCTGTCCACGCTATCGTCGCGGACACTTCTCAAACAAGTATCAAAACCATTATAAGTAGCAATTCTACTTATTTAGATCTCCTGAAAGAATTCCCGGATATTACACGACCCCCTGGTGTTAATAGGGTTGTCAAACATACAACCGTACACCACATCCTTACCACAGATGGTCCACCTCTTGCGTGCCGCCCTCGCCGCCTCGCTGCGCAAAAACTTCAGGTTGCGAAGAAGGAATTCGAGGACATGCTGGCCTGCGGTACAGCACGACCGTCCAAGAGCCCTTGGTCCTCACCTTTGCACCTAGCAAAGAAGGGCGAGAATGGTTGGAGACCCTGTGGGGATTATCGTGCTTTAAATGCCCGCACTATCCCAGACTCTTATCCAGTTCGTCATATAGGTGACTTTGGCCAAGACTTGGCTGGTTCTACCATCTTCTCGGTGTTAGACCTGGTCAAGGCGTACCAGCAAATCCCCGTTCATCCGGATGACATCTGCAAAACGGCCATCACCACTCCATTCGGGTTATTTGAGTTCCCGTATATGACATTTGGACTACGAAATGCTGGGCAGACCTTCCAAAGGTTCATAGACGAGGTTGTGCGTGGTTTAAATTTTTGTTTTCCCTATGTAGATGACATTCTGGTGTTCTCCCGTAATCCACAGGATCACGCTGAACACCTTCGCGTTCTTTTTAAACGCCTGTCAGATTATGGGGTAGTTATTAATTCATCTAAATGTGTTTTTGGCGCTGATGAAGTGAAATTTCTTGGACATTGGATTTCTAAAGATGGTATTCGACCACCAGCTGAAAGGATACAAGCATTGCGGGAGTTTCCCTTACCGAAAACGGTTGAGGGCTTGCGCAGGTTCCTCGGCATGTTGAATTTTTACCGCCGTTTCATCCCGAAGGCTGCTGAGCTACAAGCTCCTTTGATCAACATCCTGGCTGATTCTCAGTTAAAGGGTCCCAAACCAGTTCCTTGGACTACTGACACTATTCAGGCTTTCCAGAACTGCAAAGACCATCTTGTCAATATCACTCTTTTAGCCCATCCAGATCCTACTGCGAAGTTAGGCTTATTCACAGACGCATCTTGTAGCCATGTCGGTGCTTGTCTCCAACAACGTGTTGGAGATCTCTGGCAGCCCCTTGCTTTCTTTAGCAAGAAGCTTACCCCGCGCCAGACAACTTGGCCTGCGTATTACCGTGAGCTCCTTGCGGTGTACGAAGCTGTTCAGCATTTTCGACATGTTTTGGAGGCACAACATGTGACGATCTATACTGATCATAAGCCTTTAATTTATGCATTCCTTCAGAGGCGCGAAAAATTACCTCCTCCACAGCTAAACCAACTTTCATTCATCTCTCAATTTACCACTGACATTTTACATGTTAAAGGTCAGGACAATGTAGTTGCAGATGCAATGTCTCGCATTGAAGCTATAACTTTGGAGGAGGAATATGACACTTTAGCCAAGTCACAGGAGTCTGATGAAGAGTTAGCCAAATTGTTGACTGAAGGTTCCAGTCTCAAGTTATCTAAGGTTAACATTCCTGGTACAAAGTTCGTAATAGTGTGCGACACCTCGAGAGGTAAGGCTCGTCCTTTTATTCCTCGTGACTTGCGCCGTCCTATTTTCAATAGGCTTCACAATTTAAGCCATCCGGGCATACGAGCGACCACAAAGTTGGTTACTGATCGCTATGTTTGGCCTTCGATAAACAAGAACTGTCGAGAATGGACGCGTTCTTGCCTCGATTGCCAACGCTGCAAGGTTACCCGGCATATTTCTACTCCGGTTGGTACTTTTACCACTCCCACTCAGCGTTTCCGCCATGTCCATGTGGACATAGTTGGCCCCCTTCCACATAGCAAGGGCTTTCAATACTGCCTTACCGCCGTCGATAGGTTCACTAGGTGGCCTGAAGCCTGGCCTATGGTTGGAATCTCAGCTGAGGAAGTGGCTGAAACCTTCTTCAGAGAGTGGATAGCTCGCTATGGCGTGCCTCAAATTATTACCACCGATCAAGGCCGCCAGTTCGAATCTGCTCTTTTTCGAGCTTTAATGCAACTATGCTCTATCAAGCGCGTTCGTACCACGAGTTATCACCCGTGTGCGAATGGCCTTGTTGAGCGCATGCATCGGCAACTAAAAGCCGCAATTATGTGCCATCAAGAGTCCTGGGTTTTATCATTACCCATCGTGCTTCTAGGCATGCGTTCTGCGCTAAAGGAGGATCTACAAGCTTCTTCCGCCGAGTTAGTGTACGGGGAACCCCTGTGCCTACCCGGAGAATTTCTTGCTCCTTCGCAGACTCCCAATTCAACTGTAGATGCTTCCGCCTTCGTATCCCAGCTTCGCCGCCACATGGCACAGCTGAAGCCTGTTCCTGGTTCACGTCATGGGCAAAAGTCATCTTTCGTTTTCAGAGACATAAACAATGCTTCTCATGTTTGGTTGCGCGACGACACAGTCCGCCATAGTCTCCAGCCTCCGTATAAAGGTCCATATAGGGTGCTTAGCCGGAAGGACAAAACCCTAACAATCGCCATCGGAAACAGGAATGCGGTTGTCAGCATGGACCGTGTCAAACCCGCATACCAAGTGGTTGACGACTCTCCATTTTCGGTCACAGTCTCATCTCCATCTCCATCTCCACATCTACCTCCACCTCCCACCCAACAACAGAGCACCACAGATAACAAGAAAACCTACACCACCCGGTCTGGTAGGACAGTCACGTTCAGGTTACCATTTGGTTCGTAGGCCCTTCACCTGTTGCTGTGCTTGTTAGTAACTAAGTTTTTTTTACTATTGTAATAATTAGTATTTTTAAGTTCTTCTTTTTGTCTCCGTGGGGGGGTGGTGTGGCGAAACAAACCTTTTCGCCCACTGCCTGGCAGGCGATATTTTTAGAGTGAGAAATTGTCAATTGTGATGTGACATTAGACACAGAGAGAAAAAGTCGTCTTCAAAATGTATATATTTTCATCCCTTTAAATCTCATTATATATTTAATTTTATCTCTTTCGGATATGTAAATATTATGTACGAAATTACATATTTTATAAATGAACGGGTATTTATTTCTTCGACGACCCGTCATACGTATCGCTAATATTACTTCAATTGCTTCACTTTTGTGTTCAGTTAATCTTAACTTAAAAGTTAGTTATTATTCAAATACGATGTATATTGCATAACCCACATGTTACACAATTTTCTTAAATCCATCCTAAGGTTGTCTGGAAGACATTGCTTTTAGTGATAAGACCGCCTATTGTCTTCTGTACTTAAATTTCTTGAATTGTATCTTAATCTAATATATAAAATTCTCGTGTCACAGTTTTCGTTGCCATACTCCTCCGAAACGGCTTGACCGATTTTGATGAAATTTTATGTGCTTATCTGGTATCTATGAGAATCGGCCAACATCTATTTTTCATCCCCCTAAATGTAGTCCACCCCTAAATTTTTTTATTTATTTTTTAGACAAAATTTTTAATTTCTCTTTTTTTATGATACAACATACAAAAATACATACAACCCTAGATTTTCAACCCTCTACGATCAACCCATATTTTTTACCGGGGAGGACGACGTCTGCCGGGACAGCTAGTATTATGTAATTTTCAAATCCTATAAAGAATTAAAATATAAGGATACATATAACTAGCCTCTTCAGCCACATGTAGGAGGTATAGAGTAAATAATATCCATAAACAAAATTAAAACTAAATAATTAAAATGAACAAGTTGGCGGTAGGCTGAATAAAAACTTTGACAATACACGTTTGACAAATGTCATCTTTGTCTTCCGTGACCACGGCAACTGAAAAGCGGCCGAAACGTCGGATAAACCTAAATAAAATAAATTACCGCGCTTAAAACCGTTAAAACGTAGTTTTATTAAGAATTAAAATGTATGATTTTTGATATTTACTTTCAGATCCTATGAAGAATTTCTGTTTATGATTACTGATATAAAATATACTTTAAAATCCTATGAAAACCTTTGATGCGTTAATATCGTGACTAATATATTGACGACCTTGTTACGACTGTCAGACATTTGAAGGCACTCGTGCGAGTAATGAATACGACAATATTTATCATCTATAATATAAATATGCCGTGACGTTTAAAATATTTAGTCTTGTCTTTGTTCTTTCATGTAAATACTCAATCGATTTTTTTTAATTGCTGGAATAGGGCAGATAGGCTGACGACCCATCTGTGATAGAAAATAGTTATTCTTGCCCATGGACATTTGCAACATTAAAGGTTTTTCCAATGTGTTGCCGGACTCAAAGGCGAGACCCCAGTATCACCTGGTACAATGGCCAGATCCCATTCTGGCCACTGATATCACTCTTTTAGTTGGTGGTGGTCAAAGATCTTTAAAAATGTAAACTACAATTATTATAATTTATGGTATATATATATATATATATATATATATATATATATATATATATATATATATATTATAATGCACGCCAAAAATAATGTTTAATAAGATTTTGTCCATCCAAAGGTTATCTGGGAGAGATTCTAGGATTGCTTTAAGCAATAAGGCCGCCCTTTGTACTACCTTATAGTCAAGACAATAAAGTACATTGCTTTTAGTATGTTGGTGTACAATAAAAGTATTCAAATCAAACCAAATCATGCGTAAAAACATTAATTGGCAATATGTCATTTTGTTTCACATGTTTTTGCCCTTTCAGCCATACAAATAGTATTTAAAAGTTGAAATCAACTACTTAGCAATAGCAGATTGTCTATGTTAGCTAAGGCTGGGGTGTTAATCTGGGTCCCCGACAGTGGATGAGACCGATGAGTCACCGCCTGCTTGGGCCTGCGGAGTTGGTCACACTGCTTTTCCCTGGCCTGGCCATAAGACAAAGGAACTTTAATAGATATCCTAACCCAACGCGGCAAATCTCAATATCTCCAGGAGGGTTCCGCCGCAATGGATAAACCTCAAACAAATTTCCTCTCATTAAAAAAGGCTGCTAATCTTGTTCTCGTTATCGCTTGATACCTGTTTGCTTGAATATTAATGAATACTTGTAACTGGCTAAATACAAACAAATACCCAATCCTTATTTAAAAGGTAAAAGGAGAATACTAATTCCAAACAGTGCTACTGGCAAAACTTTAAAGATTATCTTTAAACCAAAAAGTAGGACAATGTTACGAAATGTGACATAAGTTAATGTTTAAACTACTTGACGACACTTAACTAACTTAAATCAGTTTTATTGCTTTAAGTTACTAAGCACGATACTTAGTACGCAGGGCGCGGTAGTAGGTAAATAAATATGTATAATTATATGTCTGTCGGTTCTTATGAACAATTCCCACGGTAACTGGCACAATAGGAAAATTGCGTGTCAAGCTGAGGCGTCGCACGAATATCCATAGAGCTGTTAATACCTCCATTTCTATTTTAAACCGTAATCAAATATTTGGAATAATGTACATTGTTGTATGAAATTGAAAAGTGTTTAAATATAAAGTGTTTAAAAAAGTGGTTAAATAATTTAAATTGTTTGGAACAGTGTGTTTTCAAGTTACAGCGCCTGTTAAGGAGGAAAACAACACTTTTCCGGAAAGCAACAATACATGAAATACAGTTTAAACGATTCGTACTAAATTTACAAATTATACCCCGAATATCAATAAATAAGATTGGCCATTCAATAAAATTCTACGCTAGAATTTCATCCAGTCTAGCAATGACTTGGAGTTGCTAAATATTCATTATTTTGCGTTATAATGGAGTTTTGGTTGTTTTTTTTTTATAATATCTTATAAAATATATTACCATCATTACTAAGTATATAGTTGGAAAAGAATGAAAAATCTCCTACAAGGCGTACTGTAAAATAGCATCGTCATTTTCACAGTTAGAGGTTGTATCAGCTCGATATAATTCCTTTAGAATTTTCCGTCTTGCAGCACTTGAGATTAAATACAATGCTGATTTAAATGTGTTGCATTAAAACCAAGTCTCCTTCCTTAAATGTTGTCTCGAACATAATTTTGTACCTTTAATAAGCTTAATTTTTAAAATGTAGAGATTCAATTCTCGACTGGGTAAATTCATTGTCATGTAGATTTAAAAAATGGATGCAATAATTTAATTAACCTAATACAATGCATAGTTACAAATAGCAAAAGAAGCGAGAAATAAGAAAGTGGTGTCATAAATTAAAAAGCAAATTCGTCTATAACCGATATATATATATATATATATATATATATATATATATATATATATATATATATATATATATATATATATATATATATATATATATATATATATAAGTTACTACTATCCATTAATTGACCTACCAGTAGTTAAAATTAACACAAACTCATTCATTCTTCGAAAGTCGTGTAGCTAATGACTAGCACACGCGTCCAAAGTCAAAGGTGCGCTTCGATCCTGCCGAACGCATGCAAAACTTAGCAGTTTTCTGACCTAATGTGTATAATGTTACAATTACCACATGCTAACAACGGTGAAGGAAAATATCGTGATGCAACCTGCACATCGAGATAACCGATGTGTCAAACCTGCCAAGCCGCGTTGAACAAGCGTGGCGGGTATACTGTCCGTTCCCCTATAACGGGAGGCCCGAGCCCAGCAGAAGAACATTTATGGTCTGTTATTCATTCATCCATTTCATTCTATCATTAGTAAGGTATAATAATGGATAGTTCTCATAATACAGGGTTCAACCAATTTAAATAATTTAACTGAAAGGTGCAAAACTGAAAAATTATGTCTTTAAATGATTCAAGTTTATGTTTTCACGCATCTCTTTGGTCGCTGTATCCATAGTGAACGACAGAAATGAAGCGTAGCGTAATCACCTTAAACTATAGAATCCCGTCTATAGTTGTTTGAGGTGCTAGTGATAAGTTAACAACCTCTTCTAGCACGTCATGACAATTATCGGAATACCTACTTCCATTGGAGGTCACGACTTCCTTAGGCGAGTCATTGGTGTTATCGCTACTTTCACAAATAGTTATCAGCCATACATAAACACTGGTTGAAGAAAATCTACGTAGACACTGGCTGTTTGGAAGCCATACTATTTTATAATTTAACCTTATGTGTCGAATAATCATACTAAGTGCTGGTTCATATCCGGCTTGAGGGACCATTTTCAAAACTTACGTTTCTAGCACCATATTTGGCTGGTGTATTTGACCAGGTGGTAGGGTATTTGCCCGACTGGGTAGCTACCACCTCTGGTCTAGGGTATGCCGCCATAACGACCTTGAGTTGTGTTCCAGCGTTAGTGATCAAATTCCAGTTTTTTTTAAGAAAGTAGCAGTGCATTTACCTACCATCTACCATAGTCGCACCTTCGGTGTTGCGAATGTCCATAGGCGATGATAACCGCTTTCCATAAAGTGGGCCGCCTGCCAGTCTGCTGAACTCGTGCAATAAAATAAATATAAAAAATAGTATACGTGTCCATTTGATTGCACTGTATGACTAATCAACAAAAGTAAGACATTTGATGCAGTTGAACGATTCTAAAAAAACTCATGTTGTTCAGGTATAAAACCGATATTAAGTGCAGAACACATTTGGATATAGACGATTATTTCCAAACTTTAGCCAAAAATTTCAAATAAGTCCATAATTTTAAATTCATTTTTATGCATTGGGGTAATACACATTTAACTATCAACAATGGAGGAATATTATTCGGACCAGCATATTTATGTATATCGAGTGCTTTCAATAGCTCATGAACAGTAACACCTCTACTACAGTTGTGTTGATAGGTGGTAGATTAAGGATTTTCTAAAGGATCAGCTGATCGACAGGAATTCTCGCTTAATGGCGACGATAAACATTACAAGGTTGTTGTCGCGACATACTTTAGACCAGGGGTGGTAGCCATCCAGTCGGGCAAATGTCCTACCACCTGGCTGTGGGTTGTTTTGTCGCCTCTTACGACAGGCCGCTCGGCCGGAGGAGATTGTATTCTTTCTCCGTCCGTAGTATAAGATAAATTATTTTAATGCACAATATTAATTTAATTCCATACATTTTAATATGAAAGTTGCCCTCCAAGACATACTCTATGTCACTCTTCAGAACCCCACCATTAAGAATTAATTAAGAACTCATTTGCCTCTTTTATTTAACGCTTAATTGCAATTATAGAGTTTGAAATCAATCTTGCATCCGTGACTACATTTTAATAAATTTTGTCATTGAATAATTTCAATGTTATTAACGTGACAATCTTAGTCGATCAAGCAAAATTATAACGGCGAATTATTATTGAAATTTTCAATAAAATGACTACAATATTTTTATTATAAGTATGAAGAAAATTATAAATAATCGAAAAGTTTTATTGCTGCGGTACTTTGTAATCCGGGAATCCCGCGGAAATATTAAGTCAAGCGTGGACGAAATCGCGGGCATATCCAACTAAAGACCATCTGGACTCTTATGGTTCTTACTCTATGATGATTATGGACTTGTCAATGTTTAATGAGATGTTCTTGAATGTTCGATCAAGGTTGCCGAATACCGGGTGAGTGGAAAAGAAAAAGTAGAAAACCACACCCCGGGCCAGGTAGACGCTCGAACGCAACCGGGATTTAATGTAAGAATGATGAGTATTTTGGTGAGATGTAAGTTATGCAATGTATGCAAAGATGTCCATGTGATCATGATACTTTTCCATTACTAAGTATTATTTTGATAACTTTTAGTAGAAAACATGTTTTTATTTGTGAAATTTCTCGAAAGTTTTTATACTATTCACTTTCTAGATTTTTCAAGGTTAATACGAAAACTGATTACAACATAATTTTATGATTTTGAAGAGCTTTTTTTCTAAAAGAATACAATAGTAAATAATATGTATGTCAAATAATGTATAAATGAATATAATCTATGACAGAATCTATGTATTTAATTTAATATAATTATTTAATTAGGTTCTAATCTTTCTCATTCAATATTAAAAAAGAATTCTAAACATTAGTCATTTTCTTCTATAGGCTATTACGAATGCTGACAACGCTGCCTTAATAGATTTATTAATAGCATTATGTCCTAAGGTACACATTATGAAGGCACTCTTTTACCATCGAAGTCAGTTAAAACCACTGATTCATAATCCAATGACCATGCCATTGTTTGCTACTTAACTGACAATTCACACGGCATGAGTTCAGAGGTAAACAGCAGTCAGTCTTAACCGCGCGAGCAAACACAACGCACCATTGGTTCATTGAAGAAAAACCGCGCGAGAAACTAGGTCATAGCTCCAACTTAACCATGACCTGTGTTTCGAGGAAACTATTAACAATGCCGTATCAACTTATACTGGTGTTGCTCCTAATCCAGAAATCGAAGAGTGTTCCCCAACTAGATCTTCCACCAATCTCCAGCACGCCTAGTAACCAAAGGAACTTTGGTTATGGCTTTGCTAGTACGCCTACATCTATAAATTCTCCTGGAAACCAATACTCTCAAAGCCCTAATTTCCAATTCAGCACAGCAAGACCGAGTTCCAGTACTCCTGGTATCTACCCAATATCCACCACGCCATTTAACAGGATCAATCCAGATATCAATAATAATGGATATCCCAATTTGGATTTCGGGAATGGAAGGAATCCTTCATCGACGTCCCGCCCGTTCAATGATAGGAATCGGGATGACAGAATAGATATTAACAATGATCCAAACTTCAGGAGAACTGATCCAAATTTTGTTCGAAATGATCCCAATTATGTTGGAGCAAATCCTTATGATTTTAATAGGGGTGTAGAAGGGAATGTGATTGATGAGAGACAACAGCAAATGAGTCTGCAGCAGATAAGAGACTTCCTGATACATGCTGATCAACAAGCGTCTAAGGAGTGCACGAACAATGTAGCTGCGCAGTGGAATTTTGAAACTGATGTCAATGATGCTAATCAACATGCTGCGGTAAGTCCTATTCTTTGCTATAATTAGTGAAATATCCTACACATGTATAATAGCGGCCCGTGCCAGTTTCGCATGGGTGGACATTTATTTTTTAACTATTATCCGATAAACGTTTAAATAAAGCCCATGCTACTCAAGAATAATGTACCATTCTAATGGTGAAATAATTTTTGAAATCGGTCCAGTAGTTTTTGAGTTTATTCTATATATTATTGTTAATACATTTTATAAATTGTAAATAAATTCCGTTACTTTTTTAAAATTGATGGTTTGATAGTCAATCGAAATTCCGGCGATAGGTCTTAAAAACTAAATTCGTCGGCGTCAGTGCAAAACACAATACATTAATATAATAGGAGAGTGCAGAACCTTACGAGATTTTTTGGTGAGATTATTTTTTTAAGAAAATATTTCCTTTTTTATACATTTATTTATCTATAATAATAATTTTACATCATGAAATAATAGTAAGGCACTATTTAAACCTATGAGGTTTTGGTGTGACGCACCCTCACAATTACAGTAAAACTTACTATAAATACAAGATTTGTAAATAAAGATTGTATCGTGTTCACTATCGTTCCTATAATAGCGTATATACATATATGCACACATACACACACACACATATCTCTCTCTCACATATCTCTGTGTGCAAAACAGTGACTGTAGGTGGCAAAAGTTCTTTAATATATTTTAAGTTACTAGTCAATAGCTTTATCCGATGCTCAAAAAGTGAAAATCATATATAATAAATATATAACTATACTAGCTGCGCCGGCGGCTTCACCCGAATGGTGGTGGAAAGTCGTTATATTTTGAATAATTCACACTAGACCTTTATAAATTATAGCCTATGTGTTATTCTGATGTGTTAGCTATATTAATGTAAAGATTCCTCGAAATGCATTCAGTAGTTTTTGCGTGAAAGGGTAACAAATATACTTCCATACTCGTCATCTATACATCAGTATATACAAAGTTTTTGTATATGATAAATTTGAATTTAATTTTTGTTTAATTTAAAAGTTGTTTCTGCCACCGATAAAATTTCACTTGAAAATATATCTTGTAACAACGTAAGCCTCTCGTAGTATTAATCACGTCTTCTTAGCCCCCAAATTGGTCATGGGCCCAGACTGCGCTATTATATTTGAAGAAAGTTTTAGACCGGAGAATATTCAAAAGCAGTGTAATTACGTCTTCTTAGCCGCTAACATATACATATACATCCATTCTTACATACTTTCGCGTGTATAATAATTATTATTATATATAGGATTGGTTTTATAGGATATAGGATTTTGGGTGGATTTCATGCATCCGGTATTCGACTTTGTCCGAAATGTTCATAAAACGTATATTTGTATACATACAGATTATATCTAGTTTTAAAATCGTTAAGGGAATGGGAAGCGTGGGAATTAAAGAAAATAACAATGAATACACAAAACTCAAAAAAAAATCCAAGTGTAGCTTTGTTACCTTCATAATATTTAAGATATTACGTTTGCTTCCAGAACATTCTAGAAAGCATATTATTGGAATATTAATGAACGATTTTCTCATTTGTTGAATTTCGGCGCACCCGCAGCCCATCTCTACACCTGTTAGCCACTAACACCCATGTTGTTCCCCCCTCCAAGGGAATTTTTGGGGCCCATGCAGGGAGTGGCGAGTCACCGTCTGCCGATTTTTCCTCGTTCCCCGAACATTGCGACAGGCAGACGCGATAGTCTGCATATTCCCAGACCACTAGTACCACTAACAGTTCACCCCAATCGCCCGGTACTTTTTGTTCTCATATCCCACAATAGTAGGACTATGACCGGGGCTTGTCTTTGGATGCATTATTATAAATATACATAGATTTACATTAAATTTGTCCAAGGGGCCTCTACGTGTTGGCCTTGCTATGGCCTCACGCAAAGTCCGGACCATTCTTATGGCCTTGGTCTCTAAATAATAATAATAACAATCCATAAACGTCCCACTGTTGGGCTTAGGCCTCCTATTTGTAGGGGAAAGCTTGTCCAAGGAGATTGGCAAGTTTGACACATCGGTTTTCAGGATGTCTAGGTTTCATCATGTTTCTCATTATCTGATATTTTCTTCACTGTTAGTGTCTGAGTGGTGCATTCTTCCTGGTTAGGATTAGAGCCCGCGCCTTTGAGTATGTAACGCGTGTGTGCTAACCACTAAGCTACCATGACTTGTGATTTATTTCGAAAAAATTAATTATTACAAATGTTTAATGTCTGAGTTCGACGCTTAATGAGCGAAACATTAAACACATTGGAAAGTTTCCAGCCTCACTCTTGCAATATGCGTTCCCATTAAACAATGCATTATAGGTTTTAATAAATTCTCGCACAAGCCTTTCATATAGAAACTTGTTTGTTTTCAATTATGATCAACAGAAGAGTATTTATTGTTCCGGCTTATTGTTTTCTATGAAATCAATCTTTATTGCGAACTAAGTGATACATAAATATTTGAATTCAAATCCAAAAGTTTTTATTCAAAATAAGTTCCACTGGAGAGCACTTTTTTAGGTCATACATATAGTTTAAAATTTAATTTTACTTCCTATTCTGTGTACACCGCTTCGCAACGCGTTGCTTCAGTTAAGGAGAAGAAGAGGCAAGAAACTCCCCAGCAAAACGTCCAGCTGAAAATAGTTTTTCCTTACATTCTATGTATATCTCAAGTTCTTTTTTTATAAATTTTATACAGAAATATGTTACAGAATTACTTTTGAAGAATTAATGGAGTTGTAGCTAACAGTGCATATTCAATAAGACAAAGATACAATAAAAGGAAAGAAAAATATTATTAAAGTTATAATAAGGACATCAATACTAAAATTTTATGCTGCAAAATATCTCCATAAATTCCTTACAAGACTGGCAAGATAAAAAATCAAATAAAAACGTTACACAAAATATAGTATAAGAGATTGGAGCGAGCTGCTATGTAAGTGAAGTTTAGTTTAGTTTAGAAAGTAACATTAAGGGCCGCTTGCATAAGGTTGCTTAAATTTATTTAAGAAACACAAAACGTATTTAACACCCTTAAATACAATTAGCGTTTTGCACAACGCCACTAAATATGTTTAAAGAATGTCAATACGTTTTGTGTAAAACGTATTTAGGCAGTTTAATATGTTTAACTAATTTTATTTAAAGGCGATCGTTATGCAAGCGGTCCTTAATACTTACTGCATTGGACCTGCATATCAATGGGGCAAATAACCCATAACTAGGTTATAGGGCATTTATCAGTCCGGATGTCTACCACTCCTGGTTTAGAGTAGGCTGCCATAACAACCCTGAGTTGTGTTCTGGCCTCAGTGGCCATGTTCTCCTTCGACCCTCCATGATACCCTTCGATGCTAATAACGCATTGGCAACGCCTCTGGTTTTGTAAAATGAATAGATGGTAACAACTTTCCATCAGGTTTGCCATCAAACTGTTTCCTGTACTCCAGTAAAAAAAATTATGTCATTTAAACTACTCCTATAATAATTTCCTCTCCTTTTATTGTATCTTACTGACTATGCACTATTTGCTACAACTCCATTAATCCTTCGAAAGATAATAATAATATATAATTGTGTGTTGTGCGTTTTATTCCTGTATAAAGTTAATTCAAAAAAAGTTTGAGTTTTTCATTTTTTAGTTACATGTGTTACTGGGAAGTTTCTTGCCACTTCTTCTCCTTATCAACAATAACGACTAGGAAGTGAAATAAAATTTTAAAATGTATGACCTTGAAAAAGCGTTCTCCAGTGGAACTTATTTTGAATAAAAACTTTTGAATTTGATTTTTTTTGCAAGTTTTTTTATTCAAAGTAATTTGTAAGAAATTTTTCATGCTTTGTGACCAGAGGGATGGGTCATATTTCGTTCAGCAAATAAGCGTTGTTAATCGAGGCAATACTGAAGTCAGACACTTTTATGAGTATGGTGCTCAGGCTGCTGGTAATGTTACTTCGTTGGATTGCTATACTAAAAAATCCATGAGAACTATAATTTGTGTCCGAATCAACTCGTGACTTGCTTACATGTGATCTATAGATATTTGTAACAAAAACATTATCTAATAGTCATAACTCGTGGTACGTTAGTAACTAACGCGGAAGACAAGTCATACCATGGACATACACTCCAATCCTAGCTAGAAGGCACCGTTTAGGCAGTTTTTCTAACTGAAAAAAATATTGATACATATAGAAAGATGACACAATGGCGGATACTGTACTGTCGTCATCCGGACTTCAGCTCTTTTGGGTGAAGTTGGTTTGGGTATTGAGTTAAAGACTCTTTGCCCCAGCTTAAACTCGGAGGGCAACGACACTCCGGTGATGCGTGATGTTGGAGCAGCTGGAGAACCGGTTGGAGGGTTGCCAACCGGTATCTGCATAGTAACTCTCGATGGTCGATCTATGGTTTTTGCTGACTTTTGCGGGCGTCGCGTAATTGCATCGGCGACTTGGTCGGCCTTTCGGCGGCTTTGAGGCATTCGTGGCCTCTTTGCATCGGTCTTCTCTGAGCGTATGAGGTCATGGGGGCTCGGTCGCCAGATATACTGTACGGATGACAAATTTCAATATTATGGCTATCTACATAGAGTCAAAGGTTTTAGAGAAAACTTACTATGACGTATAAAAATACACATACATCATTTTATTACGGAAATTGCAATCAGGCTAACGTGGTTCACCTAAAATTATTACGGCTATTGAGTGTTGTCAGCTTTTGCAATGTGATACAAGAGATGACATAGTAAGGAAATGGGATAATGGATTGAGAAACTGTGCTATCGGTTTTCTCCCTGCACTAAACACGATCAGCTTAAGCCTAACCGACGCTATATCTGTCAGAGCGTAGTATACATCAATCGAGCAGGCCCTAAAAGCTGTAATTAACATAATGATCCCAGCATAGCTCTACCAGCTCGGAATGAAACTAATTTATGAGGTTTTAAAGGGCGGTAATTTATTTTATTTTGGTTTATCTGACGTTTCGGCCGCTTTTCAGTGGCCGTGGTCACGGACGACAAGGATGACATTTGTCTAACGTGTATTGTCAAAGTTTTATTTAGCCTACCGCCTTGTTCATTTTTAATTATTTAGTTTTAATTTTGTTTATGGACATTATTTACTCTATGGGAGCCTAATCTAATTTACCACCGCTTCACAAGATGTTGTGGCTTGAAGAGAAGAAGCGGCGCAAGAAACTCTTCAGCAAATATGCCTAGTTCTAAAATATTTTTTTTATATAATACTAAAGTGGGTGGAAGGATACAATACACGTTAGACAAATGTCATCCTTGTCGTCCGTGACCACGGCCACTGAAAAGCGGCCGAAACGTCGGATAAACCAAAATAAAATAAATTACCGCGCTTAAAACCGTCAAAACGTAGTTTTATCATGTATGCAAGTCACGAAAACTTAAGAAAATATTAATTAATTAATTTATGAGGTTTATGTATTTATTATTTGAATACTATAACCCTAAAAACGTGTATTTTGATGATATACCCCTCAAATACGTTGAGTGTAGGATTTATAGCAATCGCAATGCCGCTATACACTCAAATGCATTCTTATTTTAAATAAGTCAAGTTTAATTGTATACTTCTCAAATACGATGAATGTAGGTTTTATAGAGATCGCTATACGCTCAAATGCGTTCTCATCTTAAGGAAATCAAGTTCCTCCATTGTTACTAATTTCACGCCAAACGCAATGACGGACATGACTGCGACATAGATTAAAATAATCTACTGTTCGTGATAACGTGACAAAACAAATCAATGCACAGATTTGTTACGGATCCGTTACAGAGTTGCGAAACAGGGGAAAATATCGGCTAAGTGCGTGTGCGGACCACGGACGTTAGAGGGTTCCTTAAAGTTGACAAACGTTTAATAAAAACTGTTGTCTTTGTCATTTGGTTACAAAAGCTTATACAGGAGGGAAGGAGTAGTGAAATTTAAACGTAAATCACTTCCATGTATGTTTTATCATTTCTTTTAGTTTTCCAGTTATTCAATGCCTTTTGGAAATATAAATTTTATTTATTTATTTGTATTTATTACTAGAGGTACCGGCAGACATTTTCCTATTATAAAAAAATTAAAATTTAGGACCCGATACCAGCGCTATCTACCGGTTCTAATTGTGAATCTAAACCATCCGGGGACCCACTTAAACATACAAAAAATTTCATTAAAATCGGTAATGCCGTTTTCAAGTTTTGTGCATACATATATATATAGTTAAAACTTATTCCACAAAACTTAGAAATAATGTAACAAAAACATACGAATGAGGTTTTTCTTCCAGACCACTTTTGAATCGAAAATCACATTTGCATAGAACAAATATATATAATTCCTAGAGGTCGCCCTTGGTCGAAATTCGATCATAATAATTCATTTAGATTATAAGTTTGAACATTATTAAGGTTCTGTTGTCAAAGACTTATATAATCACAGATTTCGCCAAGGCTAAGTGTTAATTTGACTTTAACAATAAACAAAAGATTATATATGTGTGTGTGTGCCAAATATATGGTAGTGTGTGTATTTTTTATTAAAAAAAAATTTGCATTCTGCACTTATTCTCTATATGAACTATAACGGCCTTACTTATAATAATTTCGTTAAGAAACGATTAGGCATCACTTAAGTAAGTTCGCTTATAAACGTGTATTACCTGTTGTTTACCTAAGAGGAGCACATATAAACGAAATTTGAATGAGTAACGTAGGTTGTACCAAAAATATTCGACTAAAGAACAGTTTATGGGTAAGATTTTCACTAATCAGTTGCTGAGCAGTTTCTTTAGATTTAAGAAACTATTGTAAGTAAGGTCCTGAATGTGCGAAATTTCATACTCCTCCGTCCGTGCAATTTTCATCAAAAGGGGTAAAAAGATTTTGCTTCACGTACTAATATATAGATGATATAAAAATAAATATAATGATGCACAGAGCAAAATATTTTGGTCCCTGGGCTTATAGTTTATTGCAGCAAAGTCAATATGAGGTTTTCGTAAAATCAGCAGTCTAACATCAATGCAAGTTACATAAATTATTTTTGAAAGTGAAAAATTTATTTTGAGCCAATCAGATTTCTAAATAGATAATTTAAAAAAATAGACAGTTGCATTACGGAGTATCTCTAAAATCTGACACATGCAAATACAGACAACGGTCAGACGGTTTTATAAGAGTACGTATTTTACCAAAATCGCTACGGAATATACAAATCTTAGTATGCATTATTTCCCAAAACAGCTTTCTGGTATTCAATCCTCACGCCATAAGATCAACGTCCCATTATCATAACTGTTTTGGCATCATCCAAAATCGGTAACAGAACGATCAGCACGTCTGTCTGTATATCAAATACCTGCACTACAATAAGGAGCCTTGTATAATATTGTCTTATTGTCCCAAACCTTATTTGTCGAGTGTTACGTTTAAGACGTTCTCGCCGATCTTCAAGGACGTTATTCCACTTATGGCCCGTTGGTAAATCTTGTCAACCGTTATTTGCTGTGCTATCAGTTTTTGATATAAGCTCCATATGAGTAATATCAAACGGGTTGTCTGAAAGAGATCATTTGTTCTTCTTTGTTCAATAATGGCTTGGCACAGTTTGTGCATTCAGCCAGAGTAATATGTAAATGACTTTTCAGTTTATTATTATAAAACGAGGGAAACTTAACGCGACAAAATGAAAATTTCACCAAAAATTTGGAAATAATGTGTCAAAATAATTACTAAATATGTACAAACTACTAAAATTAAAGTTTAATTTCATTATTTACAAAGATCACTTCTTAGCAATAAGAAGTGTTTACGGTAATGGTGTACAATAAAGTGTAATAGTGAGATAACCGGTGTACAATTGATTACTTGGCACATTGTATGTACAATCAATTTTGCTACAACATGTTAACTTCATACTTTGAAAATAATAACAACCTATAACAATCCCACTATTGGGCTCGGACCTCCCATTATAGGGGAACGTACAGTATACCCTCCATGCTTGTCCAAGGCGAATTGGCAGGCTTGACTCATCGACTATATGGATGTGGTTTCAACACATTACTTTCCTTCAACATTAGTATGTTTCACTTCTAGTGTAAGCTTGTTCCATAATTGAACAGCTTGTACACTGAATGATGCGTAATAAAACTTGATTGTATTGTATTGTTACGAGTTGCAGGACTCTAATTAAAATGCCGTTGTAATATTATAGTATGTATTAGAACTATACAAACACGTATAACACAGGTAAAAATATAACTATCACAACCAGTCCAAACGTAATGCACGATTCAATCACACGCGCAAAGTCCGTCACTAACGCTTGCTTCGCTTGTGGCTATCGCTAGACTCCCTCATCCCTCTATTGGGGCATGGCTTTACACTGTACAAATACAACGTCTGCTCGACCGTGTGGAATGAATTTCTTAGAATACATCTGGCTAATGATACCATAAAAGACTACAATACACAATGGGCTGTTTTTCTAATCATAAGTTTTAAACACAAAGTAACTAAAGGAGTCCAAATGCCGCAGAGGTAATGAAATGTCTACAGATATGCAGGTGTGAGTTTGTCTTTTGTCGGCGCTCAGGTCGTACAATATATACTGAGTCATAAATATACATATAGCTAACTGTGTTGAACCATGAAATAACTGTGGTTGAATTGATTACTTTTTTCTACTAAATATTCGTTGAACAATGAAGCCTGAAATACTAACCTTGTACTAAAATTGCGAACGTGTCGATTCCTGGCATCACGTAATTTATTATTACCAAATAAGTATTTTTGAGAATAAATTGTATAATCTTGTTTTTTTGGCGAAATATTACTACGATATGTAATGTAATCGGCCAAGTATACAATGAAGGGTTCTATTGAGATTGTGAAGGTCATCTGTAAGTTTTTTTTACCTTTGGCCACGGAATTCCCAAACAGGCAGTCCAACAAAAATACTTCATAACACTAAAACTACTCATCAGCTCTTTTAAATTAATTTAAAATAAAAATTGTTAAATACATTTTGTAAAAAGTTTTAGAACTAATTTTATGATTTTTGAAAATATTTTTATTATTATCTGTATTTACCTCTTAGATTTTATTTAAAGTGCTTTATGAGATTGATAAAAATCTATTCGTTATCTAGTTCAAATTTAATATTTGTATATATACATTAAAACTAAAAATATATACAACAACCATGAGTTGTGTTCCGGCATTAGTGACCAGGTTCCAGTCTCCCTTAATAGAGCAGCAGCGCATTTGTAGCACCTTTGGCGTTGCAAATGGCCATAGGCGATTGTAACCGCTTTCCATCAAGTGGGCCGGCTGCCAGTTTGCTGAACTCCTGCAATAAAAAAAATATATAAAACCAGTCTAATAATGTCCCAAAAGGCGAGTGTACACTATCAAAAACTATCATCTCTCAGCCAAAGTATGATTATTTATCTCTTATTAATTTATTAACGAGGTATATTAAATAAAATTTTGAAGGTATAAATTTACTTACGACAAATCTGTATTCCATCATAAAATTATGAATAATGATATCGTGATAAAAATATTATAGAAGATTGTTTACTTATCCACTTATGCTTGTTATCCGTTATTAGATTATTTAGATTCATTTTGAGCATTTTTCATTATAAATAAAGAACTTGTGTTCATTAAAACCGTACAAAAAAGTATTCAATCTCGCAGGAGAAGTGTTACAAAAACCAAAGTACAGTAACCGTTCTGCCACCCTTATTATGTACCTACTTATCAAACCCTAAGGTGATAAGGCAGTGATGAAGATAGTACTTACAAGTATAATTAAATATTTGGATTTAGGTACTTGAGTTATCTTTATCCGGATTAGTAAAATAGGTAGCACTGCAATTGGGAATGTTCACTTTTTTTCAATCTAGCTATTTGAAAAACCATTTCGAGGAATAGTGTCCCTAAAATTTCTGTCTAGTTAAAATTCCAAGAAACGTACGATCTTCTTGTATTTTGTAAGAAATGCGTTTTTTGACCTTACTAAATCCAATCAGGTGGGCCGTCTGCCTGGTTGCCTGCTTCAGGTGTAAAAAACCTCCAGCTGTACATTATTTGATTGAAGTTCTGTAACATGTAAACTAACGCTTAACATACAAAAATGTTCAAATTAATATCTTAAAATACCCTATTTTACGTAATAAAAATATAAAATCAGAGGGTACTTTTTGTGAACAATCCCCATTGCTTTGTTCACAACTATCGCTGTAATTCAATATCAAATACGTATCAGGTTGCCCACATGTCATTCATTACGTATTAGGTAGTTCAAATCAGGTTGGCTGCGACTTTTCTTTACGTTTTGCTGTGCAGTTGTCTGTATTATACACTATATTGACTTATTTCTTTGTAATTGTAGTGAATTGAAAAAGGAACTAAAGTGTTGAAGTGACTGACTAACAAACCAACTTGACTGATAATTTCTTTTATTTTTCCTTCCACTCATTTTAATACTATATAAAAAATTTTTAGAACTAGGCATGTTTGCTGAAGAGTTTCTTGCGCCGCTTCTTCTCTTCAAGCCACAACATGTTGTGAAGCGGTGGTAAATTGATTAGGCTCCCATAGAGTAAATAATATCCATAAACAAAATTAAAACTAAATAATTAAAATGAACAAGTTGGCGGTAGGCTGAATAAAAACTTTGACAATACACGTTTGACAAATGTCATCTTTGTCTTCCGTGACCACGGCAACTGAAAAGCGGCCGAAACGTCGGATAAACCTAAATAAAATAAATTACCGCGCTTAAAACCGTTAAAACGTAGTTTTATTATAAAGTATTGAAGGTTTATATATCTAAATAATATAATTTTTTTATCCGTGCAGGAACGGAGAAAGAATACAATTTCCTGCGGCCGAACGGCTTGTGGTAAGAGGCGACAAAACACACTGCCAGGTGGTAGGGTATTTACCCCTCTGGATGGCTACCACCCCTAGTCTAGAGTATGTCGCAATAAAAACCTTGAATTGTGTGCCAGCATTAATGGCCAGGTTCCAGTATTCTTTAAGAGAGCAGCAGCGCATTTGTAGCACCTCTAGTGTAGCTCATTTCCATTGGCGATGGTAACCACTTTCCATCAGGTGGGCCGTCTGCCTGTCTGCTGAACTCATGCAATAAAAAAAATGAATCGTGTAATCAGTTTACTCACCTTGGCAGCAATGCTCTCACGGTCGTGACACTGTGACGTCACATTGTCCGATTTTTTTACACAATCCATATTTTCTGTAACTACAATCGCGCGGCCGATTTGGCACGTACCTAGTACAATGGCGTGGAAAAAGGTTATGCTTTTGTCCAGAATAATTTCAATTGTTGACAATTTTATTGAAATTTCGAGTAGGCTGTCGACAAATTAGAAATGCTTAATTTTTTTTCACATAACAAGGCTAAAAACAGCTGTATTATTTATTAGAATATTTCCTATTTAGTTCATTTAATATATCGACATTAGGGTCGGTCGGGTTAGGTCGGGTGGTCGTTAAAAAATAAATTTCTTGGGACGCCCCCTAAAAGCTTCCTTTTAATGAAAAAACACTGGGATTTTTTTATAATTTTTTCAAGTCAAGACAACACGTGCCTCAAGACATTCAAGTTAATTTTTGGGTAATATCATGTTTTTTCAGGAAACTTCTTCATACTTAGAAGTAATAATTATTTTAAGATTGGAAAAGTTTTAACAATGAAATACCTTCCGTATTATCATTCTCAGTGATGAATTTCAAATTACAGTTTCAGAAAAAGTTTAAAATTCTTCGTGATTCAAGCTTATTTTTCAATTTTTCTTATATTTTTAGTTTTAACTTGAATCGTCTTGAGGCACGTGATGTCTTGACTTGAAAAAATTATAAAAAAAATCGCAGTGTTTTTTCATTAAAAGGAAGCTTTTTAGGGGGTGTCGCAAGAAATTTAATTTTTAACGACCACCCTAATCGACATGTTAATAATGCAGGTTGCTATCACTTACTATTCATGCGTTATCCATTTAACCATTAACAAGAATGTGTCGTCTACTCAACCAACCGGTAGCTAGAAAAACTTCTCTAAATATATGTACATATTTGATCTCAACCCCAACAAATCGGAGCGAATGATTAGCTCTGTATCCCCAGAATACTGAATTCTAGTTCTGTAGACAATTATTATTATAGCTTAACAAGTCGCTACTTTGATAATTAAGGCAAAATTTGTTATGTTTCTGGTGATTTTTTTAATTTAACTCAACGTTTCTGCCACCTACTAATCATGGCTCCTTATTTTTATAATTCATTTAAATTCAAATTCTAAAATTGTTCTTGTTTGGAGTCACTCATGTCTGATTATAATGTTAATTATAATCACAAGCTACGATTATAATCTAGTTCCATAAGTAATGTATTCACAATGTATTAGCGTATTGATTTTGATTTTGAATCTGCTTTGTGAATTTAAAAAAAAATCTGAATATAATTTTTTGACTTTAGATACTTCTACAAAGTGAAACTCTCTAGTTACATATAATATTCTATTACAATTTTTATTTGTAGTCCATATTGACTGCTAATGTGGCTTTTGAGAAATTTTGTTATGAAAAGTTGAGTTCAGACCATAATTTGTATTTCGAAGTATAGCAGTCGTGAATGAATATTTAAGAAGCTAAACTTTTTATTACTTTATTGATACAATCAAAAACAGTTTTAACTAAGATTCAATTTACAAACATTTTTACTCTAATGGACACATTCATTCACACAACCCACATGCAGTTAAACCTAAGCTAATTGATGAGAAGTCGATCCTGACCTTAGCCTTGTGGCCCACACAATACGGTGCTCTTAAAAATTATTTCGACATCTTAATTTCAAAGAGATAAGGTAGTATTTCACTTGGCTATTGTGTACAGAACTGAATAATTAATTTAGTTATCTTTTCGCACTCCGCAAATGAATTGTATAAAGATGAAACTGTATAAGATTTAGGGTTGCCAAATAAAATATAAAAACGCTTTTTTTTGTACATGTAATTTATAATAATATATACATGTGTGATTTTTTGTATCTAATGATGATAACATTTCATTACATAGTCCGTCTGTATATCTGTCACATTTCGAAGATTAAATAATAAATGAAATCAAGTTCATATATACAAGTGAATGTTAAGAGCCGATGTAATTTTTTAATAATCTTTACCAGTCTTATATAATTTAAAGAATTAAAAAGAAATGATATATTTAAAAATTATCTTTGAAAGAATTAAGTATATGATCGAAATTCATTTGTAATTTTAATCAAAATCATTCATGAATTAGTTACTGCCTGGTAACCCTAGCATTAAAGGTGTAAACAGCTTTAAGTTAATAAACAAATTTGTTTACGATAGTACTTCTGGACGTAAACTTGAACTCCTTTTGTGTGATGAATGAAGTGTTTTGTTATATTTTTTATTTTTGTGACTACGCTGACGGTGACAAATTAATAGTTGTTGTTGTTTGTTCACAATACAAACGAACATTACAAAGTCGGCTTCAATGTATGTAAGGATAACTTATTATTGTTAGCACAAGATGTTTGTCATTTTTGTATCCCAGTATCGATATGTGGATACTGTTACAGGCACCTACTAAATAAAGACAAAAAAGTATCGGAAGTATAAAAGACATGAATGGGCAAAAATATATATCCGATTTTCTTACTGAACAAAATATAATAATATAAAAAATTATTTGTGTTGATTTCCAATAAAAGATAACTCAGCTATTTCAGCATTAGACACTTTAGGCTGGTGTGAAAATAATAAAATAATCGCTAGGACTGTATAGTCCTAATCAGAGATTATTGTATTTTAAGCGATAAGGTAAATGTCTCTAATCCCTATCCCTATTAATATTATAAATGCGAAAGTAACTCTGTCTGTCTGTCTGTCTGTCTGTCTGTCTGTCTGTCTGTCTGTCTGTTCCGTTTTCACTTAAAAACTACTGGACCGATTTGGCTGAAACTCAGTATATATATATTTTCGATACCGAGGATGAACATAGGATACTTTTTATCCCGAAAAATGGGATAGTTTTCGGGATAAAATGATATTTGTCTGTTTGTTTGTTATGCTTTTACGGGAAAACTACTGGACCGATTTGGCTGAAATTCGGTACGTATGTAAATTAAACATTGAGGATGGACAAGGGATAATTTTCATTTTGGCATTTTTGGTAATTTTGGCCTATTTGGTCATTTTGGCCTTTTTGGTCATTTTGGCCTTTTTGGTCATTTTGGCCTATTTGGTAATTTTTCCTTTTTGGTCATTTTGGCCTATTTGATCATTTTGGCCTTTTTGATCATTTTGACCTTTTTGGTCATTTGGCCTATTTGGTCATTTTGGCCTATTTGGTCATTTTGGCCTTTTTGATTATTTTGACCTTTTTGGTCATTTTGGCATATTTGGTCTTTTTGGCCTATTTGGTCATTTTTGTCTATTTGATCATTTTGGCCTTTTTGGTCATTTTGGCCTTTTTGGTCATTTTGGCCTATTTGGTCATTTTGGCCTATTTGGTCATTTTGGCCTATTTGGTCATTTTGGCCTTTTTGATCATTTTGACCTTTTTGGTCATTTTGGCCTATTTGGTCATTTTGGCCTATTTGGTCATTTTGGCCTTTTTGATCATTTTGGTCTTTATGATCATTTTGACCTTTTTGGTCATTTTGGCCTTTTTGATCATTTTGACCTTTTTGGTCATTTTGGCCTATTTGGTCATTTTGGCCTATTTGGTCATTTTGGCCTATTTGGTCATTTTAGCCTATTTGGTCATTTTGGCCTTTTTGGTAATTTTGGCCTTTTTGGTAACTTTGACCTATTTGGTCATTTTGGCCTATTGGGCCATTTTGGCCTATTTGGTCATTTTGGCCTATTTGGTCATTTTGGCCTTTTTGGTCATTTTGGCCTATTTGGTCACTGTTGCCTTTTCGGTCATTTTGGCAATGTCGTTCAGTTTGGCCTCTTTGGTCATTTTGATTATTTTGGCCATTTTGGTCGTTTTTGCCTACTCCGTCATTTTGGCCATGTCGGTCACTGTGGTCTTTTGGTCATTTAGACCATTTGGGCCTTTTTGGTCAAGTTTTGTAATTTATTTTGTTGACAGATAGACGGGGGATGGTATAATAAGCGATATAAAATGAAGTGAATCTTCCGTGGGCAAATACATAAAAAATGTAATATAATATAACCTTTAGCACTTGCTCTATAAACAAGAGACACGCACTAGAGGTTAACCCGCGGCGCAGCCGCGGGGTAAACTCTAGTTGATATTATAAATGCGAAAGTAACTCTGTCTGTCTGTCTGTTCCGTTTTGACGTAAAAACTACTGGACCAATTTGGCTGAAACTCAGTATATATATGTTTTCGATACCGAGAATTAACATAGGATACTTTTTATCCCGAAAAGTGGGATAGTTTCCGGGATAAAAATATATTTGTCTTTCTGTTTGTTATGCTTTTACGGAAGAACTAATGTAAATTAAATACTGAGGGTGGACAAGGGATAATTTTCATGTTGGCTTTTTTGGTAATTTTGGCCTATTTGGTCAATTTGGCCTTTTTGGTCATTTTGGCCTCTTTAGTCATTTTGACCATTTTGATTATTTTGGCCTTTTTGGTCGTTTTTGCCTATTCCGTCATTTTGGCCATGTCGGCCACTGTGTTCTTTTGGTCATCTAGACCATTTTGGCATTTTAGGTCAAGTTTTGTAATTTATTTTGTTGATAGATACACGGGGGATGGTATAATTAGCGATAAAAAATGAAGTGAGTCTTCCGTGGACAAATACATAAAAAATTAATATAATATAACCTGTAGCACTTGCTCTATTAACAAGAGACACGCAATAGAGGTTATATAAACTCTAGTCTGTTTATATAATTATATTTTGTTTAACTGTGAACTGTGGCGCACCCAGGGCTCGAGCTTGGTACGGATCTTTAAATGATGGACTGGTTCAAGGAATGTATTCTTTATATTTTCAATCAGGAAGCTATTACATCTGTTCCGTGCGCGGCCCGATACAATAATGATATCCTTTGTTTTGCGAGCCGTTCGATGTAATTCTATTTGAATTTTTATATTTCTTAATTTAAACGACGACTAAAAAGGTTTTAGTCATTACAGTACTACTCTCTGTAAGTACTATTAATATACTCTGTGTACTAATCTTTCTGTCTTCAGTCATATTGAATTGGCCATTTTAAAATTTATCGTTAACTTGGTTAACTAAACTATTCTAAATTATTTTTGTTGTTGTTGGCTCCAACGCCTTTAGCGTTGATGTTGCTAATGTCATAGTAAAAGATGCATGTGACAATAGATGCTAATATAGCTAGCAAACTTGAGACATTTTGATAGACGGTAATCTTTCACTCGAATTATTCGCAAGTTTGTTAAAAGTTTTATTGTTGATAATACTAATAAAAGTGTTTATGTCCCAAAATACTGTCGCTATTGTAAATTTTATTTTGCTATTTACGAGCTCGAAATTTGAATTAAACGATTACAAACCAAGAGCGGAAGTTATTATTTTGCCTGATTTCCTAGTGCAATGAAAGACGACAGAAGAAACACGAAGAAATCGTGTACATATTTTATAAATACATTATGGTAATTCGGGAGTTGGGAGTTGCCACACTGATGCTTTTTTTTATAATTTAAAGCGTTTTTCACTGGCTTAAAGGCCTAGTTGCCAAGCCATAAAAATTAAAAAAAGCGAGTTGGGAGTTGCCACACTGATGCTTTTTTTTATAATTTAAAGCGTTTTTCACCTGCTTAAAGGCCTAGTTGCCAAGCCATAAAAATTTTAAAAAGCGTTTTTCAATCTCTACATTCATTAGCCAATCTCTATGATTTTTGTTGCATGAGCTTTAATATATGATACTTTTATCTTGAAAACTAAGGCATTATTCGGAATCACGTGGCTTTAAATTAAGTGCAAGCCCTAAATAATCTATAATCTTCCACCCTAGGTCTTTTGTAGTAAGAATAATTGCTTATCGCACAAATAACTGAGCTCCCTTAAAAGCCGCCTCTGCCACGTTGTCGTACCATCAATTTACCTCAGTCAATGCCACCCTTACAATAAGTAGGTATTAGTTCCCAGGCTAGGCTCAAGCCGTCCATTGTGGACAATTAGAGGACATTCCCAGGCTTCGCTGTTTCGCAACAGTATCGTCACCACTCATTTTATGACGGTGTTTGAGGAAACATTTAGGAAAATTTACTGTGATTTTCCGAAACGGCGTCTGAGAACGATTCCACAGGTCGCTGTATATTAAAACTAGCTTTTGCCGGCGACTTTGCTAGCGTTAACAATATGCATGTTGAAGTATTGTTATAATTCTTAGAAATGTCAAATTTAATTTTTAGTTCAAAATGTCTAATGATAACCTATAGCGTCATCTAGTGAAGATGGAACTAACGACAAGAGCAAAAATTAAAATTATCATTGACATTGTAGATACCATGATGATGTATTTGTTAGTGAATTGTATGCAACAGCGTCTTTCGGTATTTTGTCTATCCCTTGCGAAGAGTACTTTTTTCTGGATGACAGGTACTCCTTGTCCTATATCCTGACAACGTATACGCAAAATTTCATGACGATCGGTGGCGTAGTTAAGGCGTGGTAATCGCATTTATAATATTATGGATGCCATCTGGCAGCGCAAGGATTTTTTAGTCAATAATCGCTTGTATCTACTATTTATAACTTAGTTTATTTTTAGTCTTTATTTGTGCATATTAATTATATTGTCTTGAATAAAATCGGAAAATATCTGTAAGAAAAGTAAGTAAGTATCTGTATCGTGCAGAAGGAGAAAAATACAAATTCTGCGGCGGGCGGCTGTCGTAAGAGGCGACAAAACAACCACAGCCAGGTGGTAGGGCATTTGCCGATGGATGGCTACCACCCTGTCTAAAATATGCCATAACAACCTTAGTTGTTCCGCATTAGTGACCAGGCTCCAGTCTCCTTCAAGAGAGCAGCGCATTAGTAGTACTTTTGGTGTTACAAATGTCATAGGCGATGGTAACCGCTATACATGAAGTGGGCCGTTGCTGTCTGCTGAACTCTGCAATAAAAAAAAAAGAAAATTCTATGTAACTAATATAATTTACTTATGTAAAATATTAGTATAATTTATATTTAAGTTTAATCCCTTATTTCTGAATTTTAAAATTGTTAAATTTATATTTTCTACCATTTCATTTTCCACTGCGAATAGCTATTCTAGCTACTTATCTGTGTAAAATATGCTTTCGTCGCGTAACAACCCAAAAGTCAGTTTTTCTGTTTAGGTTGGCTCGAAACAACCTAAGTATAATAAAAATATACAGATTTTCCTTCTTTTTTAGTCTAGTGGTGCAGACAGGTATATTTTCTTAGCGCAAGTACATTCTTCTTCAACTTGATTAATGCGTTTACAAAGTACGAAACCACAAACATGACGATTCGTAGTTATATAACAGTTTATTATAATAGAGATATTCCCACGATATCCGCTAAGAGCTGAACTTGAAATGTGACTGTTAATTATTTATCAAAGCGTATTATGTTGTTAAATATTCGCCTTGTCATGGACTTAGTTGTGAATAGGAGGAAAACCTTTGAGAGTACACGCTTTATAGTTTTGACGATTTTTTTGTTGTGTATTACAGTCATACATGGTAATTAGAGTAACTACTTTAATAACTATGTATACGACATCTACGTTATACCACTACCCATTTTTACTGTGCAGGAACGTAGAAAGAATACAATTTCCTGCGGCCAGGCAGCCTGTCGTAAGAGGCGACAAAACAACCTATACCCAGGTGGTAGGATATTTGCCCTGTTAAAATGAGGTCGTGTAACTTGGCACTGGCACCTCAGAAGTCATGTTACATTTGAATTGTTTTGACACCATGAAGATCAATATTTATAATTTTCCCAGAGGGATGAAAATACGGCCGAACACGGGTACTCTGGCTTACGCAAGCCACACCCATATCGGCACTTTAATTGTAGATAAATTAGGATTGGTAGTGCTCTGTTATCTGTTATTAAAACAAGCAAACAAGGATATTAATATACTATAGTGTAAGTAATACACGACTGAAAAAATTAAGACATAAGAGGACAAAAGAATGTATAAAAACATGGTGTCAAAACAATTCAAATGTAACATGACTTCTGAGGTGCCAGTGCCAAGTTACACGACCTCATTTTAACATGCCCGACTGGATGGCTACCACCTCTGGTCTAAAGTATGTGGCCATAACAAGCTTGAGTTGTGTTACGGCATTAGTAACCAGGTTCCAGTCTCCCTTAAGAGAGCAGCAGCGCATTTGTAGCACCTTTGGTGTTGCAAATGTCCATAGGCGATGGTAACCGCTTGCCATCCAGTGGGCCGTCTGTCTGTCTGCTGAACTCCTGCAATAAAAAAAATGTTTCCTGCGGCCAGGTGGCCTGTCGTAAGACGCGACAAAACAACCCATAGCTGGTAGGGTGTTCACCGGCCTGGATGGCGACCACCACTAGTCTAGAGTATGTCACCATAACAACCTTGAGTGGTGTTCCAGTATAGTGGCAGGTTCAGTCTTTTTTTTTGTTAGACCACCTGTATGGTTACTCATAGACTGCAAGCCATGGTTCCTACCGTACTTAGTAGATGTTACGCCTTAAGAGATATGTAGCCTGGAAGTCGAGAACTCATCATAATCCAAATATGGATGAAGAACGTCCACGTACGGAACCAAGTGTAAAGTGATGCACTCCAATCGGCACGCATGTAAAAGAAAAAAAAAATAAAGTACAGACGAAAACTAAGTCAAGTCTCTTCTGAAACTTAAGGTCTTTAAAGAGCAGAATAATATTATGGATGAATTCGGAACAATAATCCTTCCAAGAACTAATCTCACAGACCGGCATCCTTAGATTAGTAAACTAAAGTAACATTAGACTGATTATATCTGACCAAGAAAAGATAACCAATAGGTCAGATGAGGAAGTAGAAGATACTTGACAAATATAGTATAAGAGATCTAAAGCACTAGTAGTATGAGTCCAAGAACATTGACCGCATTAGATGAGACTCGGAAACTATTAATTCTATCGCGAACTTGGTTACTTACTTCAGTCCGCCGACTGGTCCAATAGACATATTTTCGGCGTAAAAGTAACGAACCGATTGCAGCTTATATTTCAACGTCCATGTCGCTGTTTTTTACTATCGCAAATGAGACCAGGTCGTCTAACGTCCTAACGTCTAGCTTACATCTAATGGTCTTGAACTGGAAACGCTAGTGCGCGAGATTCTTAAAACACCCTCGGCGAAGTAAACAAGGACTTGTGATAGGTGGCTACCAGGAATTTCAGGCGACGAGCTGATAATCAGATTCGAAGCCTCGTCTTAGAGTTGATTTCAATAGTCATGATGATAACGTGCGTCAGTCAACTTAATTTGAACTTGGCCGTGTCATGAGAACAAGTGTTGAAGCGATTTTATCGTGATCCGCAGCAAGGTCAATGCGTTAATGAATTAAATGTTCTAGTTAGGGCTGATACATATTTGACACAGGATAATCGTTGCATTACAAAATAAATGTGAGCACTAAATTTTAATGCTACTTTCCTACTAGTGTTAGGTCGGTTCATACAAAATTGTGTATATCTCTATTTTTTGTAGCTAATATAGATTATAAAGTAAGAACATGAGCTATAATATTTACAATGATATAATGAAGGTCAAAGTGATTTTTACTCTTTCGTTACCTTTTTATATTTTACTAGCGGCCCCAGCAGACGTTGTCCTGCTCTGAAAAAATATGACCCGATCCCAGCGCCACCTACCGGTTCCAATTGTGGATTTAAACCATCCGGGGACCCACTCAAACACACACAAAAACAAAATCGCTCCCCGTTGTTAAGAGGATTCTAGAACCCGATCTCAGCGCCACCTACCGGTTCCAACGGTATAAAAACTATCCTATCTTTCAAGTTGGATCAAACTGGACACGGTGTGCAAATTTGATTAAAATCGGTTGAGTAGTTTAGGAGTCCATCGCGGACAAACATCGTGACAGGAGATTTATATATATAAGATTTATTGAAATGATCGTAATATTTGAGTATATGAGTTGAATATGAGTTATTTTATTGGTTATTATTAAATTTTCATATTTCTGTTAATCACGACTCATTCGAATGAATGTAGTTATCTTTAATATTAATTGTTTTCTTAAAACGTAAAGGCAAAAAAGTGGGAATGAAGTCTTTATTTATAAAAGTTTGACCATTGTTTCAAAATTATCTTCATGTGTTTGGAAATTTGCAAATATATTTTTTGTACCATTGAAACTTTTCGTTACAAACGACCATTGAACTTACTTGAGAACAAAAAAATCCTTATTCATATTCATGAAAATTTATTCAACTTAAAATAATCCTAAGTAAACTGACATCAGAAGAAAGACCAAATTCACGTATAAAAAGACTCAGCCAAATTGTTGATCTTTGACTGATGTTGGAATCATTCTTTTATATTTAGTCAATGTATTAATTATTCGTTTCCAAAATTGTATGAATCTGTGTATTAAGTGTGAAATTATGAAAAAAATCAGGTTAAAAATGTAGGCAGCTCGTCGCACATATAATATTAAATGTTTTAGCACGCTGATGGTGGTGAACCTCACCTACCTTAGTGCATCACAGGGGCGCGGGAACCGGGGAACCGTGGACTTCCTCCCTGTTGATGAGCAGGACACTTGCTTCGGGGTTCTGAAGATTGTCAACGTTGGGCGTCACGATGTAGTAGCACCGCTCTAGTTCTCGTGGCGCCCGTAATAGCGTGGGAAGAGGCGCAGGTAGGTTAGTGGGTAGTCTGGCGGACGGATCTCGCGACTACTACCGCGACGGCGTAGTTATGCGTGGAGACCCTGCGCTGGAGTCCACACTCCCTCGGTCCGAGGGTGTCGCAAGAAAAGACATTCCCCTGCGTTACCAAAAAAAAAGGATACCCAGGTCGATGAAGTGGTGGAAGTTAAACACGGTTATTAGGTGAAAACTTGTAATAAAAATCACTAATTTTACGAAGGCGTCTGCCTTCGGCTACAATTATAGCAGAAGAGAAAACAAAACAAATGAATGCAACAACAATGTTGCAAGTAATAAAATTAAATACAATTTTATGTTGGTGTTGCCAACAAAAAATATTTTCTTAAGTAAGGTACTTTACAAAAGTTTACTCAGAATTTATTTGTGTAGTGACACAGGTCGCCGATATATGTTAAAATTAAAAACTTAATTTTATAGTTACATCAGACGTAACTTAAGACAATACAAACTCCAGTATAGAATGCCATTAAAATTAATTAATACGATAGCTGTGATTCATATTTACAGTGAGTCATTATTAATACTACTGTAATTTTCTGTAAGAATAAAAATTACCCCCACCTTAATTACTATTGTCTCCACAATTGACGTGATGATGTCATTGTCATCTATATATACTATAATAAATCTGTTAATGCAGTTTGTACATTGCGCTTAAAATATGAAAAAAAATCACGGGGGATACTAAGGACTAAGAGATGTCCTTAGTATCCCCCGTGCCTGTGTGTGTGTGTGTGTTTTTTTTTTATTTGCCGGGCCCCCCGTCATGTGGTAAGACAGGGTCTAATTTTCTTTTTTATTTTATATCTCTTTATTCAAAACTGACTTATTTTCTATATTACTACATATTTTTGCAAATAATTTTACACTTTGGGAATTGTTGGTACAGGTTGGGTTGGGTTGGGAGCTGGTAGAGGGGTTGGAATGTGATCTGGTTTGGGTTGAAATGATGCTTAGGGTAGGATAGGGTAGGTTACTGTGTTTTATTTATTTATATATATTATTACGGCCTAATATTACATTTTCCGAACTTTTATGCTAAATATATATCTATTACAATTTTTGTGTATTATTTCTATTTTACAATTTTGAATTATAGTTGTATACAATTTATGTTTATATTACAATGTTGGATATAGATTAATCTTCTAAGTATTAGTTTTTACAGTTTTTTCCTGTGTGTATGTTAGAGTATAACTTGAGAACTAATGAGCGGATTTAAATGAAAATCGATATAGAGTAACCTTATAATCTAAGGCACGTAACTTAGGATAGTTTTTATCCCGAAAAAGGCGTCTTTTCCGTGGGATAAACGAAAATAGCGACAAACTGCTGAAAATACTGAACGTATATAAATGATACTCGACCTAGTGCAGGCTTATAACCCGAATTAAATCTTAGGATAGATACATTTTATCTCTATAAATGAAGTCGTTTCCTTAGAATAGACGGATTAGCATAACAGATGACAGTGTAATCGCGTTATTTCAATTAACTAAATAATAAGTATATAATACTAATACCTACGCTGTCATAAACAATATGTCATTCATTGTATTACTTCAAATCACGTTGGCTTCGACTCGCCTGTTTTGCTGGGCAGACTATAATACGAGTATATGGATTTAGTTTCTTCTTTGTTATATTACATCTAAAAAATGCACTAAGTTTTTGTGTAAGTAAAATAAAGCTACTGCCTAGGCGTTAACACGCACAGCTGCGGGGCTTATTCTAGTATATTATAATTTTAAATATATAACCTCATAGTTTGTGACTTATTCCGCTTTGAGGGTAGCTAGAAAACATCATTCTGATTTCTTTTCAACGTTCGTAGCGAAATATTAAATACGAGGTTGCTTCCAACTTTTCATTTCCTTTCATCTTCAAGCACTGCGAAACGTATCATACCTCAGTTGCTAAGCATTAATCATAGCTAAGTATCTACTGCATGAGATGACGAGACCTCATGGTCATCTATGTGTGTCATCGGGTGATAATGCTGGCAGAATGCTAAGTGTTTGTTTTCGGCCATTTACGGATTCCAAATAAGGGTCCAAGGTTCGCATTTTGCATAATGCCACTTCCATGGTGTTTGTGTGTATATTGTGACACAGTTCTGAGGACTTATCGTTACGTGATCTACCGTAAAAATGACCTTGGATAAATATAATACCTAATCTTACAAATGGTTCTTTTTGATTTCATGAAGACTGAGTGATGTCTACTTCTCAATTTTGTGAGGTTTTTAACATATTCACGACTCTGAGTGTAAACTCTCGACGTCGCGTGATATCCAACAAGAATGGACTTATGATATTTTGAATTATAAAAAAAGCATTGCAAGAATATTTTGTATTTTCGGTTTGGCAGCGAAAGTGTTGAATATCTATTCAAGCTTACTAACTTAACAAATAAATATATTTAATGAGATTTTGAAATAAAAATAAATAAGTATTTTCTAATTCATTCTTGCGCATTTTATTAGCTATAGAGATACGAATGTTATTTAACTAACTTACAAGTATTTTTTCAGAAATACTAATACTACTACACATAGAACGATTATAAAATTACATACTATTAAATACAATGAGAGAAAACTTAACTTATTTGTATTGTACTCTGCCCATAGTCCCTCAAGACTATAAGTAGTAAGTAAGTAGAATACTGAGCCCAGATCACCGTCTTCTATGGGTAAGGTGCCTAGAAAGTTGGCTACGTTTCCTCGCTGGATCGCCATACTGATCCATTGGCCGAGGTAGGTACCAGCCTTCTGGTCATCTGAAGAGTCAATGAGTCGTTTAGAAAAATTTTGGTAGAAGCTCATGGTCTCAGGTCTTTAAAAAATAAATATAATTTCCAGCTGGATGCCCAACAACGGTATACGCTCTTCCAACGTGGTCTTTGGGAAGCGGCCCAGCAGGTTCCGAGAGGAGCTGTAAGGGACTACGTCACCTTTCGACAGCTGCGGCAACTTTCCATCATTGGACCTGCTGCCTTACCACCAGATCAGTTAGACAGAGTAAGTATTCATCGCCAGTATTTCGTTGTTTTTACTTAATATTTAAGAATGCGAGTGTTTGGTAGCAAGTAAGCATAATATTAAGCTTCATTTTAGCGTAGCTCTCGTATTATTTTTTGTTGCATAATTTCAGCAGGCACGCAGACGGCACACATGATGAAAAGCGATTACCATCGCCTATGGACATTTGCAACACTAAAGGTGCTACAAATGCGCTGCTGCTCTCCAAAGGGAGATTGGAACCTGGTCACTAATGCCGTAACACAATTTAAGGTTGTTATGGCGGCATGCTCTACACCAGGGATGATATTATAGAAAGCACTGTGAATAATAAAACATCGTATACTAAAATCGTTTATAAAATATCATTAGTAAAAAACGATACATCTTCAATAGTATTGATTCTAATATCGATATTTATAAACTATAGGTATATCGATTTATCGAAATATCGATATATCGGTGTGACCCTAGATCTTATGACATCTATCGATGGCGGACTAATTATAATTATATTCTCTGATTGCTGGTTTCTATATAGAAATAGCGGTCGGTGCTATATAGCACCGACCGCTCATCTACCTTTCGGTTAAAATTTGACATAAGCTTCATACGAGTAATGTCCAAATTCAATCGATGGTAAGGCAAGTAAATGAATAGTAAGATATTTTTAATTTTCTATCCTGTTTATTAAGCTGGAAACAATTTTGTTGAAAGAAACTAAAATAAAAGGAAATTAGGACATAGGTTGAATCATTCAATTTTGATTACATGATTCACTTTTGTTAAAATCTCCAACAAAAAGTTTTTATTATGCTTCATAAAACTTAGGACTGGCCGCAATACGTTATTTTTAAATTAAGAACTCATTGATATTCCTTTGTTTTTCTGTCAATATTTTTCTCTCCATTTCGTCTTTTTCGCGTGTGTTGTATAATTAAAAGTTAATTATGCCAAATATTACATTTCTTTCGAAACATCAGAATTTATAGAAGTGTTTTACAACTTAATTAAGTTTCGATGCTTCATTCAAACTGAAAGACAGCATTGAATTGCGTAATTTCAGATTTATGATCTTTTTAAATTATTTATGCTAATAATATTTACTTAATCACATTTCAGTACAATCGAATCATTAATGATATGCTGGCGGTGTACAACACAGCTGAGATCTGCGCATACAACGAACCCTTCAAATGCGGGCTACACTTGCAACCTGAGCTCCAGTACATCATGTCGCACTCCCGGGACTGGGATGAGCTGCAGCACGTGTGGACTGAGTGGAGAAGGAACACTGGAAGGCGGATCAGGGATTTATATGAGCAATTAGTTGATTTGACTAACCAGGCTGCTCGGTTGAATAGTGAGTAACATTATGTTTGTGTATAGAAGGGTGTAAAGGGTTAAAAATAATATTCTTATCTCATAGCATAGTCGATGACTTTTATGCTGGGGCTTAGTGTTAAAGATTTGTGGTCTTATTCATATTGAATTAGAGTAAGTTTGTAGTAGTGTTAGAATAAGACCGTTAAGCTGTGGCTAAAAGCGTCTTATTTAAAGTGCTAACAAATAACGTCGTTAATAAATAGCCAATTTAGTGTATATACATACATTATCTATCATTATTTAACAAGATTTACAATGTCGCATCTCAGATAACGCATCAAACCTATCGCCATATCTGCGTGAAATGGCCTAAATCATTAACACTAACGCAGATGTAGTCCCAGCTTTAGGAATTATGTAGTAATTTAATTATAAATCCTGCTTGACTAGATAGCGTTACGACTCACGCTTACTCCCATTTAAAACGTTTTATTATTTAATATATTGTTTTTTATACTTAGTCAGTCAAAAATAGTATAGTTTAGTTTCTTTACATTTTTGATGAATTTAATCAATGTAAATTTTACATAATGAAGAAAACGTCAAGAGACAAAAAATAACCCGTGGTGCCACCTAGTTATTATTTACGTTATAAAAACCATGTTTATTCTATATTCGACGCGCCTGTCATAAATTTATTAGCAACAATGTCTTTATGAACATTGCTATTTTATTTGATGAAGTAAATAATATTTGGTTTCTGAATTTATTCAAAACACATTATTTTTTTTCATGGCCTCGAATAAATCTGGTCATCTGGAATCTTTTAAATATGTGGGTGATATTTTTAATTTTGGGATTAAACCTAAGATATTGATTATTATGGAAAACGTTACAATTAACGAGACATACGGTTAAAAAATCACAAGAATCAAGCCACTTGTAAAGCCCTAGTTTACAATATTTTTTAATGTTGTTAACTATTGCAGATTTCACCGATGCTTCCCAATACTGGATGTTCCCGTATGAATCTGCAAATATGAGACAAGACGTGGACGAGGTTTGGGAACAGGTAAACATTTTTCACCGTACTTATAACTAGATATTTAGTCTCTATGGACTACAAAAAAATGAATTAAATCATGGTAAATTTATAATCAGTTCTTATTTAAAAAAACCCCCTTTAAATTGTATTTGTAATTGTATTACTAGTACTGGTGCTTATCTTTAATCTTTTAATTTAAATAAATAGTATAAAATATTTTATGATTAATACCAGATTATCGGTGTGTTCATTTCAACAAATAATATTGGCACCTGTTAAAGGTTACTTGGCGTGGTATAATAAGTATTGGCCAAATATACTTAAATAATGTATTCGTACTGAATTAGCTTAAGTTTGAACGCTTCTTTAAGGTTCATAAAGAAGCGTTCAAACTTACTGTAATTCATTACTAATAAGATCGTTAATGCTTGAATTTAGAATATAGATATTATTTTCATTTTTCTTGTGTCAAATTTTTGTCTCCACATTAAATCGTTATCTATACTTTAGTAAATTTGTATTCGAGTTTGTGTATTCCGTTTTAAAATATGATAAAATAGTTCAGATCAGATTTCGAAAATGCAATTCTTTTTTTCTGTCTCTCCTTCTGTGTGTTAGACCATCACGTAAAAACTACTGAACATATTTAAATGACTTGACTTGATACAGAACAAGCTTATATCCGAGGCGTAACTTAGTATATATTTTATTCCGATAAATTACGTCGTTTCCGTGGGATAGACAAAAATAATAAAAAAGATGGCGCTACGGTCGCATCCTTTTTGAAAACTACAGAACGTATATGAACGAAGCGCTATACAGAGATGGCTTATATACCAAATCAACACTGCAGATACTTTTAATCCTGATGAATAATATTGTTTCCTAAGAATAGACGGATTTGCTAAATAGTTGTTACTGCAATCGCGTTTTTTCAATTTGTTAGTAAAACTTACGTCTTAATAAACAACATTTCATTCGTTGTTTTTCTTTAAATCAGGTTGGCTTCGACTCGTTTTTGTCTTGCTGGACAGTTGTCTAGTCTATATGGACCTAGTTTCTTTGTTATTATTATATGTAAAAAGGCGAATTAAGTTTTTATGTCAGTAAAATAATGTCCATTCCTAGGGTTCGACACGCGGCGTAAAAACGCACGTGCAGTTTTAATTATTACAAAATTTCACCACTAACAAAATTAATATTTAAAAAAGTGTATTACATCCTGTAAATAAATAAAGAACTTATAATTATAACCTGTTTGGTTTAGGTGAAACCCCTTTACAACCTTCTCCTGGCTTACGTACGTCGGCGTCTCCGGGAAGCCTATGGACCAGAGAGAATCTCACGTTCAGCCCCCATTCCGGCTCATATTCTCGGAGACATGTGGGGACAGAGCTGGGCTGGGATCGTTCCGTTCACCCTACCTTACCCTGGAAAGACTCTGGTTGATGTCACTCCTGAGATGGCGCAGCAGGTTAGTATTGAAAACGCAATAAACACATATTGTGTAACTAATCTAAGCAAGCCGAGGTGTTTGTAGGTTTCAATAGATTGGATTTATTTTGTTTCATCTAAACTAAAAGTATATTATGCCGGCACAGCAATAATCTGAGTACAAACCTTGTTTGCTGATTTTTTTTACATATGTAGACGCATTCTGAAAACTCGAACCATATTACATACATATTTATTTTATTTTAAGTTATTCGGAAAACAAATAGTTTATCGCGGACCGCGTTCGTAATACCGAAGTAAGAAAGAGAGTTGGTCTGAAGGAGAGTGTCGGGGTGAAGGTAAGGAAAGGAATGCTCCGGTGGTTCGGGCATGTGGAAAGAATGTATGATGAAAGAATGACTAAACAGATATACAATGCAAAAGTGGATGGATGCAGAAGTCGCGGAAGGCCACGACACACCTTCCATGATCAAATTGATCATGTGTTAGCAGAAGGTGATGTTAGGAGCCTTAAGAACAGACGAGCGTGCATGACAAGAGCTATGAATGTCAAAGAAGCAAGTGAGGTGTGTAAGAATGGGCCTGTGTGGCGCTCTGTTGTTCGTGCCTACCCCGCAAGGGACCTGGCGTGAAGTTATGTATGTATGTATGTAAATAGTTTATAACTAAATACATCATACTACTAAATATATATAACCATTTAATTGTTTCCACATATAGATAACTATAAAGCTTGCTAGTAAATACTTTACATTCTATTAATTAAATTAAAAGGAGGAAATTAAAAAGAAAAAGTAAATAAATAGTTTTAAATAAATACTGACCTATTGAATAAAACTGGTTAATATTCAGACCAATGCTTTACCAGGACATTCTTAATATTTTGTGGATTACTAATAAATAATTTATATCATGTGTAACAGCTAAAAGATTATCATCATCACTACATAGTATAAAACAAAGTCGCCTTTATCTGTCCCTATATCCCTATGTGCGCTTAAATCTTTAAAACTACCCAACGAATTTTGATGTGGTTTTTTCCAATGGATAGAGTGATTCAAGAGGAAGGTTTATATGTATAATACATGTATCATATACTAAGGCAACATTGCTAATTTTAGAGGTTTCTATGTAGTGACGCCCGTGCAAAGTCGGAGCGGGCCGCTATGTTTTTATATACAACGTTCATAGTTTTTCTGTAGTGTATTTAATTTTGTATCAGCATTGCACCCGTGCGAAGCCGGGGCGGGTCGCTAGTACTTAATAATTCACACACGATTAAAATTCAAATTATATTGGATTCTGAAATAGTCTTGTTGGCACTTTTAAACATATTTAAGATATAATATTTTCTTAAGTTTTCGCGACTTGTACACATAATAAAACTACGTTTTAAGCGCGGTAATTATTCTATTTAGGTTTATCCGACGTTCGGCCGCTTTTCAGTTGCCGTGGTCACGGAAGACAAAGATGACATTAGTCAAACGTGTATTGTCAAAGTTTTTATTCAGCCTACCGCCAACTTGTTGTTTTTATATAATATTAAAATGAGTGGAAGGAAAAAATATTTTTTCCTTCCACTGCTGAAGAATTTCTTGCGCCGCTTCTTCTCTTCGAGCCACAACATGTTGTGAATCGGTGGTAAATTAGATTAGGCTTCCATAGAGTAAATAATATCCATAAACAAAATTAAAACTAAATAATTAAAATGAACAAGTTGGCGGTAGGCTGAATAAAAACTTTGACAATACACGTTTGACAAATGTCATCTTTGTCTTCCGTGACCACGGCAACTGAAAAGCGGCCGACATGTCGGATAAACCTAAATAGAATAAATTACCGCGCTTAATACCGTTAAAACGTAGTTTTATTATATTTTAGATAATAAATAAGGCGAGTCTATGTTAGACAATTTTACTTAGCATCACTATATCTGCTATTTGTCTCCTTTTGTGCAATGGCAATATTTGATATCTGAGTTTACTACATATAGATAGATTATCAAAGGCTAGAAAGCAAGAATTATTTCAATGATGCGAAAAAAAATATTACATTCTTATTATTTCCAGGGCTACACTCCTCTAACAATGTTCCAATTAGCTGAAGAATTCTTCGTGTCAATGAATATGTCAAATATGCCTCCTGATTTCTGGCAGTTCAGTGTTTTGGATCAGCCTCATGGCAGGCACGTGCATTGTCAACCTTCCGCATGGGATTTTTGCAATAAACACGACTACCGGTGAGAAATGACTTCTATATATGATGTGATGAAGTCATGGTAGCATAATGGCTAGCGCACGCGTCCCAAACTCAAAGGGGTATGATCCTGGCCGGAACGCATGGACCGCTTGAGCTGTTGTTTGTTCTGTTTGTGTTGTTCTGACCTAATGTGCATATTATTACAATTACCACGTGCTAATAATGGTGAAGGAAAACATAGTGATGCAACCTGCACATAGAGATATCCGATGTGTCAAACTTGCAAGCCCCCTTAGACAAGCTTGGCGGGAGGTCCGAGCCCACCAGTGGACATATATGGGCTTTTATTACTACTACATATATTATGGCTGTGTAGAAAATTACGCAGGAAGGCAGATCGTAATTTAATAAACATCCATCATCAACAGGACTGATGTTAGGTACTAGGACTGATTTGGTTGCATTGTTATATTTTTGTCATCCGAGTATTAAATTCCAGCTGCGTTCGGAGCGTTTCTTCTAAACCTGTGGTCAGTTTTCCTATTTTTCTTCTCCACTTGCACGATATTCAGCATCTATTATTTTGGAATCTAGGGATTGTAATGTTTATTATCACACTAGATTTCAATTTCCCATTGCTGATTGTGGAACACTTTTGAATAAATATTTGGAAAGTCTCTGTCCCTACTCTACACTTGGCAATTGTAGCCTTAAACCTCCAGCAAGTCAGCTTCCTCTCATTTTTTCTAACTATATCAATATCCTATCCACAAACCGGATGTCAGTCTGGTTGC
Organism: Dendrolimus punctatus; assembly: GCA_012273795.1. Lineage (NCBI taxonomy): Eukaryota > Metazoa > Arthropoda > Insecta > Lepidoptera > Lasiocampidae > Dendrolimus > Dendrolimus punctatus. The sequence goes on along the minus strand of CM022530.1, from coordinate 3,481,138 downwards.
CCCAGAAATACACTCTCAGTCATTTTCCATCCATTTTACGTGACTCAGTAAAAAAGCTATGCTATTTTCTCTCCAATTATGTTGGGTTCAGATCACGTAATATTCAAAAGGTAACTATTTCAAATTCAAAAGTTTTTATTTTACAGAATATTAATTTCGGAAAGTCCTACATTTTAATTAAATGTGAAATCTATTTTCGAGCTGATATATAAGTTTCTTAATATGTTATTGGTTTTTAATTAGATGCAGCAATAAGAAGCTCCCCAGCAACATATCTAACTAATAAATAATAAAAACTAAAATAATCTTTCTTCACATTTGTCTGTGTAAGATTCTTTTAAATACGCAAATATCCGATACGTTTACAAGAATGAATGGAGTTGTAACAAACGGTACACAAAAAAGAAATTGTATGTCGTAATAATGACAGAAACATATTAAAAATTCATAGTATTTAATAGCTCCATAAATTTTAGACACGTTTGTTAAAATGAAACATTATTCAGAAGTTAAGATAAAAAGCTAGAGCTTATAGATAACAGCTTGTTATGCATATGCAATTTTGTCAATGAAATTTTCTTCTATAATACAATAGATATCCATTTCAAGCAAAGTACTATTCAATTTAGATTTGAATCTCATATTAATTTGCATATTGTATTTTCAGAATCAAAATGTGCACACATGTGGACATGAAAGATTTGGTGACGGCACACCATGAAATGGCGCATATTGAGTACTTTTTGGCTTATCAAAATCAGCCCAAGGTGTTCAGAGATGGCGCTAATCCAGGTAAGAATTTGGATGGAACTGTTTCTTACTTTGCATTTACTATATGACGTATTTAACATCTATAGATCATTTACATGTAATGGAGTGTGTAAGAAAATAAAAGTCTCGCAGTAGATTGTTGTATGATTTATTTGACAAAAATAATAAATTGAAAACAAAAATTAATTGGAATTTTGAAAACTTGTAATTAACATGTTTGAAACCTATTGTAAGGTTAACAGTTTAATACCCGATTTACAACTTAATAAAGCATTAAATTAATTAAGGTGACTTTACGTTAATGAAATCTTGAGAAAATTTATATTATAAAATCTCATAAATTCTTCAATTTATACATTAAAACAGTCATGCGGTTTTATTATCACTTTGTTTCTATCAATACAATTTATACAGAAAAAAAATTGTATCTACATTTAACATTACATATCTACATTAACATATTCAAATTAAAAAAAAACCCGTACGAATTTGCAAATGGTTGCAGAACTGGTGGGATATATTTAACGAAACTTGTTTGTTAAAGTATTACTCAACAAGAGAAACATAGTGGGCTCGAAATATTTCGCGATATTACAATAATTTCTGTTAAAGGTCCCGTAAAACAAAATTTAAAGTAGAAATATAGAAACTAAAGCAGATCCTAATACAGCAGTTCCTAATAGGGGCTCATGCGCATGATTACACAGATCTGTATTACAAGTGCAGTATGTGGTGAACAGATTTCCAGTACCCACTACTCGCCGGCACGAGGGCATAGTAGAATTTTTTTCTGACAAATAACCACATTGACGAACCACGCGAACTTTATCGTTTACTGAAAGAAAGAAAATAAGTCAAATGAAATGTTCATTCACATAAAATTCAGGTGCAGGTTCGGAGAAAGAATACAATTTCTTGCGGATAGCCGGCTTATCGTAAGAGGTGACAAAACAGCCCACAGCCAGATGGAAGGGTATTTGCCCGGCCGGATGGCTACCACCCCTGGTCTAGAGTATGCCGTCATAACAACCGCGAGTTGTGTTCTGGCATCAGTGGCCAGGTTCCAGTTTCCCTTAAGAGAGTAGCAGCACATTTTTAGCACCTTTAGTGTTACAAATGTCTATAGGCGATGGTAACCGCTTTCCATCAGGTCTGTCGAAACTCTCTTTTTTTTACATTCTTCCAAATGTTTGTGGCCGGCATAAAGTCCTTTTCTCCTTACATAAACCTTTATTCTGGCACAAGTCCACTGTCACATTGCAAATTTGCGTTATGATATGGTAATATTTAATAAAGACGTCTAATGAAAATTAATAAAATTTCCTAGAAGTTGATAACAAGTTGAAAACGCTCCTGTTATTGCGAACGTCCATGCACGATTGTAACCAATTTCTATCAGGTACGATGGCCTATTTTAGCGATCAACAAAGCTACATATACTTAGATAGTTATTAATTGTTCAACGCTAGTTTATATTTTCATATTAACTCACATTCAATTTTGATAGATCGACACAAAGTTGATTGAACTTGTGCAATATGTTCCAAAGGGTCCCTTAAGGAACAGTTCACGATTCCTAGACTGAAGAAATCAAACTCTTCGCCACAGCGATGGTCGAAGGCGCTGTTGCAATCATAACATAAGATTGATGAAGCTGTGGGAAAAATAAAAGTTACTACAAACTGAAATTTAATAAAATAACTTTCTTGATCTTATATTTCAGAATATAACATATTTTTTAAGTTCAGTGCGATTTACTATTTGGTTTTCGAAATTTTCCAAATAGTGCTAGTCCATTGAAATGTTAGCTTGAGCTTTGCATTTGTTAGATAGACATGTCTGGGGGGTCAATAGAAGCTTAACAGTTTGTTACTAACAGCAAAGTTTTCCCCCGTTTTCCCCGCCACCTATGAGGTAGAGTCCGTAGGCGCGTTTTTTTACGTGGTATCCCCAGTAGTCCTACTCCACGGACATCTTGCTTATAAGGTAATCCTCGACATCACAATATGTTTAATCACTTATTAGCTAGCTACTCTAATCGACTTTTCTTCGATCGTTCAGGCTGTGGCTCAGAAACTAAATAAACGCCATACATGTCCCAAAAATAAAATTGCATCCTCTAAAAAATGCAATATTCGGTTCATAAAATGTAACATTTCAAAGGATTATGCCTTTTACGTACATATCCAAAAATGATATTTGTTTGTTATATAAATGAACACATCTGTCCAATGTAAAAACCTAGCACGTGCTTCCCATCAAATCACAATATAAAATATCACGAAAATCAACAACATGGCATTTTGAAACTATTTATTAAGCTCCCGATTGGGAGCAGTATCATGTTTTGGTAGTTACTGTTTTTACATGTGTTTTCTAGCACAATACATTGGGAAATGTAAGTTGCTAGCATTTGGAATTTCCGCATCTGATCTTAATTTTCTCATCTAAATTACGTCGTGTTCTTTTAGGTATCTAGTTTCCTTTGTTACCTATACAATTTTTTATATGTGATGGCAAAATCACTCACTGCATATAAAACCTACTAACACAACTGAAACCTTACAAAAAATTGTTATTGGATTAGACACAGTGTGTTGAACTTGGCTTAAATTTCTCTATACTGTGCAATTTAGTAAATCTATGTCATTTATTTATTTGACCAATTGATTTGTGGTTATATGAAATTGAAAAATCTGCTTCGAATTTATATATATATTTATGGGTTTTACAAGTTTTATATTTAGATTTAATAGCAATTAATATTTGTTGATGTTTAGACGTATGTAAGGCGAGTTACATGAGTGATTTATAGCAATGTTATGTAGTAATGAAATGAGGTTTTAATGAATGAGGAGGTTCTGTTCATCGCAGACACCAATCCAACACACACTCATTACACATTCAATTTCCCTAATTGAACTACGCGTGCAAAATATACTGCACTCCCTATTCCTCAGCTCTATAATCTTATTTTGCATTTATAATCTGATAGCATGAGAGTTTTTTACCTTTCTTGGTAAAGACCTTCAGCAAACTGACCATAATCTCAGAAAAGTGAGAACCTAAGAAAGTTTTTATTGACTGGCACAGTTGAATAAATATTTCGATGCCAAAATCCAACAGTTTTCTCCTGATTGAATTGATGGTGATGATTGAACCTCATGTCATCCATAATTCAGGTTTCCTAAATGCTTAAGAAGTTAGCTTATAAATAAATAGGTACGTCAAGGGTCAAAGCAGTACGTCGAATCGAAAACGCGTTTTTTCCAAAGTATTTTCCTCAGAAATAAAATCAAGATTCAGATTTTTTTACTGCTATAAAGTGTGTATCTTGGCTGAGGAAAAATTCAAAAAACGCTTTGTCTCTTGCCATAATTAAGCCATAATTTGAGAATTTCCCCGCCAAGTGCGGTTTGTATCTGACTGGTTGGTCCTACTACCACGTTGGCCAAATGGTGTGCTTCAACACGCACTTGGCTAATTTGTTAATTTTATATCTATATGCACTTCACTTCTAGTCTTCAGATGTATACAGTAATTTATTTAGTTTTGATTTTTATCGTATTAACTTTCACGTTATAACTAACTATTAAGATGCAATATTTCGCTAATTAGCCTAAATTTTGTAAAATAAACAGATTATGAATTAAACAGGCATATATTAAGTTAGGGAGAGGTCAGATATTATTACTTGCGAGTCTCACGTGGTCAGTTAGTACTGTCTATTAGTGTAGTATAGAAGAAACAACAAGCACCAATGAAGAATGTTTCAAATCGGGGCTTTTTTAACTTACTTTTTTTATTCCATGCGAACGAAGTCGCGGGCAAAAGACAGTGTACACATAAAGTAATACACCATAATTATATAAGTGTGAGTGAAACAAAAATAAGTATTAGGTTTTTATTATTTCGGATAGTATAGTCGTATGTATTCAAAATTACAGGTAATGTCTATTGATAAATTAAAATCTCAACACTTAAGTAAATAACATAAAATTAGTATCTAAAAATGCACTATATAGTATATAAGCCGAGCGCAGAAGGTTCGTTGAAGACTACTGACTATTATTGTAGTTGTGTTACGTACTATTATTCTATTTACTTGTATAAAGTATGTACAATAATAAATTATATTATATTAGCTATTTATGTAACCTTTTTTGTCAACTCTACTCATTATCGACGCGTGACATCATGAGGCTATCGGCAAAACTTCTGCACACGGTTAGTACTTATTAAAATTAAACATAAAAAAATATTATAATAATAAAAAGTACATACAATAATAATATATGAATCCCCAATCGCCCTCAGATAGGAACGTTCTCAAAATGCTAGCCGCATTTCTTGTTATATATTATGACAACAGTAATTGTCGTCGTCAGCCATTCGCAGTCCACTGCTGGACATAGGCCTCCCCAAATCCACGCCACTCATCCCTTTCCTCATCATAATACTAATGCACCGGCTTAAATATAGGCCCGGTCTTTGGTCATGTGAGACTTCTATCAAACGTGTTGATATATCTCGATAGATTAACTATTCATAAGAACACTTAAATTGTTTTTTAATAAAAAAAAATATAAATTTAAAAGAGAAAAAATAAACTAGATGTACATAAAACCCATTACTTTATTACATTATACAATTTTATAAGCTATGCAATTTGTGACGAGACATATTTTACGCAGAAAAATCAGTGTATTCGTATATTTGTACAGGAAAATCGCAAATCAATGGTATATAGTTTCCACCTGGAATCTTAGAGTACAGACGTGGGCAACCATAAGAATTCTATTAATTAATGAAGATTACAATATTGTGCTACTTACCATATTTTATTGACGTTAATAAAGCGGTTAAAAGCAGAATCACAGAAACGAAAGGATTCATTTTCAAAATGAAAGCGACAACTCGAGGATATGGCAAAAGAGAACTAAATTAGCTTAAGGCTTAGAATGCTATAATTGAGTTAGTGAGTGCTTGTTTTCCACTGTCAGTAATGATATAAATAAGTAAAAGTTAGGTTAGCATGCGTTTAATCTTGTTCTTTAATGTATTACAAATATTAACAACGGTCAACTGAAATAAATCATATTATAAGAGCAGATTTAATGGTTGTGCGGACGTTGTCCATGTATCTATACTCTTATTTTATTTGTCATCTCTTTCACACCGTGGGCTCGTTGAGAACCAATTTATATTCATCACATCACGCGTTCAAATGCCATCATTCACAAACATGTAACCAGGTATTTATGGAGATTTCTATGCTCAGTATAATTTTATAATCCTACTAGAGTTTGCCCCGTGGCTACGCCACGTGTTAAACCTAAGGCAGTAGCTTTATTTTACTTATAAAAAACCTAATTCGGTTCTGGATATATAATAATAACAAAGAACCTAAATCCACATAGCCTAGACAACTGCCCATCAAAACACAAAGGCGAGTCGAAGCCAACCTGATTATGAAATAATACAATCAATAACATGTTGTTTATGACAACTGCTAACTGACAACTTTGCTAATCTGTGTATTCTAAGGAAACGACTTCTATTGTGGAGTTTTTGGCAGGAACTGAAAGGAGATGTCGTGCTGTGCAGTTTTATTTTCTAATAATGTGTAAAATTACTCTAAAACGAACAATAGTTGTAGGATATTGTTAGTTTTTGAGTAGTAGTTATGTGTTTTGTGAGAAATGTGAACTGTATAGTCAAATGTGGTCTTTTGAGTTGTCACAAGAACTCCGTTGACTGGCACTAGCTGATTACCTACATTTCAGCTGTGCTACACATATGCTTAAGAAATGAAGAAACCATATTGTAAACTAAGATCTGGGTTAAAGGCCTAGCTGCCAAGCCATAAACCTAAATAAAATAAATAAAAGACTTCTATTGTCGGGTTAAATTGTATTTGAAGGCTGGTGTGTATAGACATTTAACCATTTAAAATAAAATGATCGCTATTTAGCCATATATTTTTGGCGATTATTTTAATATAACTGTCGGTTAAATGTCTATGCACACCAGCCTAAGTGTTAATTCTGGTTATAAGCCAGCACTATATAGAGTTTCTTTATATATGTTCAGAAGTTTCCAATAAGGATACGACCGCAGCGCCCTTTTTATCGCTATTTTCGTTTATGACAAAAAAAAAAACATGTTATTTATCGGAATAAAATATATCCTAAGCCTCCAGGACTAAGCTAGTTCTACGTTGAGTTTCATTTCAATTCGTTCAGTAGTGTTCATATGATACTCTAACAGACAGACAACAAAAAGACACACAGATAGTCATACAGATAAAAATTCTACAATTTGTATTTTGATAATCTCGCGTCTGAATTATCCATGAGTTTTTTTAACGCAATGTATAAACTTAAACCACAGACACTTACAGATTTATTGTAGTATAGATTACTGGTATAAAACGAATATAAACATAAAACCAACCCTTTGATTAACTTTTTAAGACTAATTATTATTTACTTCTAAACGTTTTCTTTATTTCTATGTTCGTGACACATTTAAACCGCCAGTGTGTAGAAATTTGAACCAAAAGAAATTGAAAGTATCCATGTATTCACAAACAATAAATAATTAAAATTGCACCACATCTTTTTTGGACTCTCATTGTCTAATTAAAGTTTGTATTATTACAACCATACCTACATTTTTATTTTCCGTCACTTATACTTGTAACATAAATGTTGCGATTGAACTGCATTAATTACAATTTAAACTAATTACATTAACTCTCGACATAATAATTACCTAATAATATACTTCGGGAAGCAAGTCTTTGAAAACCATATGTAAAATTATCAGTAATAGTTATATGTGTGGCTCTATGGACGATGGTATTTATACGTCATGACCTTATGGCTTTCCATAATTATACCGTGAGTTTATGCAGAGCTATAAAAATATACTATCATATATCTTCTCAGCTTTAGTGGATAGTGAACCTAATAATAAATATTAATATTTATTTTATATATCATGACAGGTATCCCAAAGCCCCAGTTTTTACGTACAATTAAGTTTCTGCAGTATAATGAATGTTACGCAATGCACGCTCGTTGTCGGCATGCTTTATACTTAAATAGATGTTAAAATAACAGAGATAGCTCTGTCTATCTCTACTATAATAAGTCTGTAAATGGTATTTGTACATGCGTTTTAAAATGTGAAAAAATCACGAGGGATAATGCGGGCCAGGAAATTTCGAAAATGATTTTTTAAAATTTTTGTCTGCCTGTTAGAACATCACATAAAAACTAATAAACTGATTTAAATGAAATTAGAAACGGAGCTAACTTATATCACGGAGAGTAACTTAGTATATTATTTATCCCGATAAATAACGTCGTTTTCGTGGGATAATTAGTTAGCATTACATTAGATTCCGCCATTTTGCTTTGGCACTGCGCTTGATCGTATAAATCGACAGCACCGCGGCTTCCGCATGCGTATGCGCAGCTTTCTCTGGCTTATCTTTTACTAGTATTTGCATATTAATTTTTTTTTATATCTAAAGAGGCTACAAATTTGTATTTGAACACTAGATATATGAAGCTTATGTCAAATTTTAATCATAGTCAGGCAAACGAACGGTTGGTATATAAGAACCGGCCATAAGTCGAGTAACACATAAACTAGACATATAAAGCATAAAATTACGCGGGAGTATACATTAAAAAAAACAATAGCTTTCATTGTTCTAGCGCATGCGCGAAATTTTTAGATTGTTACGATTTGTAATGAATGCTTTGTTTGGAGAGACACGTCCCAATTCAGTCTTCTTACTATTCTGATACTTAAATGATGTAATTACATTAGTGTTTACGTAATCTGTATATAGATTTCTTTACAAAGTTTAAACTCAAATGCTGTTTATTGTCTTCTTCTAAATCGTGCCCTCACTTTTTTTTGAAGTGAAACTCCGGTCTTAGGATTTTTCTGTCACGAAAAAGCGTAACGGCCGCATGGAGGAGCGGCATAATTTAGACTAGACATGGTGAGAGGCACAATTTTAGAGTAGACTATCGATATTTTTATTGGTTCCGGATCGAATTCAATTTGTTTGATAAAATAAAATATATTTAAATAAAAAATGCGTTAATTAAAATGTACCTAACCTAACTAATCATAATTTGCAGTAAACCTGCGAAAAATCCAAATGTGTGCTGGGACACATACTATAAGTGAAACTTCAACGGAAGTGGAAAAACGAATCGCAACTAAATTTTAACTTGAAGTTTTACAGGCAGATTGTTAATGTACCTGTCCAATTTGAAAATCTACCCATAAAATTTCGAGTTAATATTTTGTTTTTTTTATTGCACAAGTTTACCAAACAGCGCAGTAGGTCCAACTGATGGAAAGCACTTACCATCGCCTATGGACATTTGTAACACCAGAGGTGCTACCAATTTGCTGCCGCACCCTAACGGGCTACTAGAACCTGACCACTGATGCCGGAACACAACTCAAGGTTGTTATGGTGGCATACTCTAGAGCAGTGGTTCCCAAACTTATTTTTATACTTCCCACTTTGATAATAAATTATTTTTTAGCGCACCCATTTTTTTCACCTACTTAAAAAACATAACGTCAAATTAAATTAATTGATTATTGAGAGCTACATTAGCGGAGATTAAACATTCATTTAAATGAGACTTTTACTATAGCCCGCAAGAGTTAACTTGAGATCTAAGCGCAGTAGGTAGTACACAAAGGCACTGAGGTCTCAAGTTAACTCTTATGGGCTACACCTGCCAATGCCAATTTTTTTTCTGCGTCACTTACCGCCCCCTTTTAGGCTTGCAGCGCCCACAAGGGGGCGTTATCGCCCACTTTGGGAACCACTGCTAGACCAGGGGCGATAGCAATACACACATAAATAACTTCACGCCAGGTCCCTTGCGGGGTAGGCACGAACAATATCAATACAAACGGGCATATACCCTACCACCTGGTTGTGAGTTGTTTTGTCGCCTCTTACGACAGGCTGCTCAGGTCAGGAATTAGTATCCTTTCTCTATTACTGCACGGATATGCGTACGTAGACATAGTATATACATACATATTCAGGGTATATTTCAATATATAAGTATAGAAATATCAGTAGGTTTAGAAAAATGTGTCATGCATAGAGAGACGAATGGACAGACAGAAGAATAATAGATAGATAGGTAGATAGATAGATAGATAGATAACACTTTATTGTACATCATTACAGAAAAGCTTACGAACTAGTATTATTATAGTAGGGTACAAAGGGCGGTCTTATCGCTAAAAAGCGATCTCTTCCAGACAACCCGTGGCAAGAATATTCCGATTTGAAGTGGCGACGGTGGTATACATAATTATTGTACGATTACTTAAATTTTATTAATAAATATATAACTATACTATATATACAAATATACACATAAGTTATATACATATATAATATATAGCGATAATATGCAACTATTTAAACATAATAGACATATAGCTATATGCAATATAATATATACTAATTACATAAAATAATATGATTATATCATCCAAAATCGCTTGGGAACCTAAAAAAATAAATTAAGTCTACAAAAATTTTCACACAGAAATTGTAATCTCATCATCTTGACAGCAAATTTAATTAAAATTTTCCAGTTTGGAGTTCTACCAATCATATGGCGTTTAAAAAATTGTCCTCAGCATGTTGTGGTTTGTGGTAAATTAGATTAGGCTGCCATAGAGTAAATAATAACCATAAACAAAATTAAAACTCAATAATTAAAATAAATAAGTTGGCGGTAGGCTAAATAAAACTTTAACAATAAACGCTGGACAAATGTCATCTTTGTCGTTCGTGACCACGGCCACTGAAAAGCGGCCGAAACGTCGGATAAACCATAATCAAATAAATTACCGCGCTTAAAACCGTTAAAACGTAGTTTTATTATGTATACAAGTCGCGAAAACTTAAGAAAATATTATTGTCCTCAGGTTTTCACGAAGCCATCGGCGAAACTATCGCTCTGTCAGTGTCGTCACCTCGTCACCTCCAGACCCTAGGCCTGGTCCAGCGTTCGGTGGACGACACAGCCCACGACATAAACTACCTGTTCAGCCAGGCGATGGATAAACTGGCTTTCCTCCCATTCGCGCTGGTCATGGATAAGTGGAGATGGGACGTCTTCACCGGAGATGTGAGGAAGGAGCAGTATAACTGTCACTGGTGGCGTTTGAGGTGAGTTCAATAACCGGTGTTTTTAAACCGACTTCGTAAAAAGAGGAGGTTCTCAATTCGTCGGGATCTTTTTTTATGTATGTTCACCGATTACTCCGTGATTTATGATTCGATTTACGTGTTTCTTTTTTTGTTCGACGCGGAATACCTTCCAATTGGTCCCAAAAAAAAATACATAGTTTGGCTCAGTAGTTCCCATTTTATGAGATTTTTTTATGAAAAAAAATTCCTTTTCGTTCCATATGTACACCGATTACTGACTGATTCTGAGATTTATAATTCAATTTACGTGATTCCTTTTATGTTCGACGCGAAATAGCTGCCATGTGGTCCCCTAAAAGTTTGACATAGTTTGGCCTAGTAGTTTTCATTTTACGATCATTTTTTTGTTCCCGTTTCTTGGGATCTATATTTTTTAAGAAGCGCGGTACCATTCGTATGTCCACCCATACATAAATATACACTAAAAAGTAACAAAAAAAAACTTCGTTTAACAAACCGACTTCAAAAAACTAAAATGTATACTATAACTTATTTCTAAAGCTATTTTTATTAATATTTATTATCTAAAAACATCTTGAAGTCAGTGCAAAGTAAAACATAAAAATTACTATATTTTGTAAGCACCGTCTTTAAAATGTTTTAGATAATATATATTAATAATAATAGCTTTAGAAATAAGTTATTTTATACATTTTAGTTTTTTAGTTTTTGAAGTCGGTTTTTTTAAACAAAGTTTTTATTTTTTAATACGAGTATTTTTACTACTCGATGACGTTCAAGTTAACGCAATTTTGTATGAGAACGACTAAGTGCCATCTTGTGAGCGTGAAGGAAAACATAAATCATGCGAAACAAAATTGCTTTAACTTGAACACGAACTCGTTGTAACAATGTTTTGTGTATACTCGTGTAAGTTCGCTAGGAGTAGTTCCTCCCCCGGGAATATGGAGTTAGCCATTTCCCATAGTTAACCTTTAAGAAATTAGTGACAAGCGACCAAAAGGTCAAAAGCCCCATGAATGTATTGGCACTTATAGTAGAATTATTTTCTCCATGCAGTTTGGGCTATAAATCAAAGCTCAGCCTCAGCCCGGCTAAGGCGGTGAGTATGTTGCACAGCCGCAACGCCATTATCGATAAAACTCATTCTTATCAAAGAAAGATTATCATTCTTATAAAAATCATCTCTTACTCTCTCATTCTCTATTTACATTTATTTTTATTATAACTTGTTACATTCTAAACTTTTGTACTTATAGTTTTTTAATACATAGATACCTAATTAATCTTTTATTTTAAATCATTATTATTCTTATTTTAATAAATACGTTGTTTTATCTATTTTTTCTTTCATTTATATCACTAAGACACAATATGACAAAACTAAATACACTATCGATAACGCTTATCGACAACAATAATGCGTATCACTATGCCTGCCGATAAGGCCCGTGAGTGGAAGAGAGAGCGAAATACTCCGATTATTTATGACCCAAACTGCACGGAGAAAATAATTCTACTATAGGTTTTTTATTCGTACACATATTATTATTGTATTAAAATCACGCTCGGTGGCTTGCCACACGTATTGAATGAAATAAATAGCAACTCTTATGAGTGCCCGATCGGGCACCGACTTTTGTTTCGAATTTTGTATCCTTTGCAAAATAATAATAATATAAAATAAACAAATTAAAATCAGTTTCAACAAGAATAAATGATCAATTAAGAACTTCTTCAACATTTATGTAGGGTAAAAACACCTGTCCTGGTCCATTAACGTGTCTATAACACTCATTATCAGTTAAACAATGTATAACAACATGCAATGCATGACATAATGTTTACGGACTAGCAGCTCGGGAAATCATGCGATGTCTTCTAGGTCAGATAGTTATGTCGATGATTAATGTTCTAACCTTATTTGATTTTTATCTATCAGACAGATAAGCTCTGAATATTGCTTTCTGCTGAGTTTATTGAGATAAAAAAATTGTCTCCGTATTTGGACTCTAAGGAATATAATATTATATATACCAAATTCTATCAAAAATGTCTTTAATTGACGTGAATAAATGAAAAATAATGACAATCACTTAGAAGTAGCCGAGAAAGAATACAAAGCTACCCACAGGTGATAAGGCATTTGCTCGTCTGGATAGCCTCTGATCTCTCCTGGTCTAGAGTATGCCGTTAGAACAACCCCTTGTAGTGTTTTGGCATTAGGGGCCAGGTTTCAGTCCCTCTTTCAAGGCCGGCAGCACATTGACAGCACCTATGGTGTTGCAAGTGGGCTTGGACGACAATAACCACTTTCCACCATATCGGCCGTCAGCCTGTCTCCTGTTCTCCTGCAATAAAAAATGACTAGTACCTCTTTAGGGATTTTTAAATTTATCTGGATATAAAGTGTTTTGTGTAATTTTAAAAGATTATTTATGCGCATCACTCTAATTTTAAAAGATTATTTATGCGCATCACTCTAATTTTAAAAGATTATTTATACGTATAATTGTAATTTTAAAAGATTATTTATACGTATAATTGTAATTTTAAAAGATTATTTATACGTATAACTGTAACTTTAAAAGATTATTTATACGTTTAACGCTAATTTTAAAACATATATACACGTATAAAATCGTTTTTCATGAAAAGTTTTGAAAAAGCAATACACACGTTAAAAAAATACGTTTTTTTTGTTGCTCTGACTAGACCATTACACTTTTATATTATTTCTCATTTGTAATCAATTAACATTCTTTTGAAATAAAGTAATCAAAAGCATCGTTAAAAAACATTGATGTAATGCGAAGCTGAATGATGATGGCGGATTGTAACACGATTGCTCGTGACGGCCTTGAATCCAAATAACGGTGTTTGAGTGGATGAAAGCAAAAGGCGCGCGGTTTTGTTACACAGGCGAAAGCGATAGCGGTAGCGTAATCTTATGCTTATTCGGTCATCCAAGTGAACGTTACTTCTTAGTAAAATTTAGTTAGTTAACTAGTTTACCTTGATAGCAGTATGAATACTATTCGTTCATTGAAAGTTTTCGATCTTCTTCCTTACGAAAATTCTCTCACAGATTCGATCTGATTTGTCGATTTCTTGATAACCCATCGTTTATAAATTAGGAGATCTCTGATCAAGTCAACTGATAGACTGATTAACGTTTGGAAATGTGAAACATTTCTTTTACTACAGTGTAGGGAACCGGTTCCTAATAGCTAGTTCATCATTCAATACCTACACAAGACTGAAATCGTGGACTAGTGCGCTGAGCGTTGACCTAATGAACTAATAGAACGATTCACATTTGGTAATGTGAAACATATCTTTTAGTAAGTGTAGGGAACCGGTTCCTAAAAGTATCTTTCATGAACTACACAAGTTTTTTTGTAGCAATCATAGTGAAAAATAATAGTAACTTAAACTGTGCACACATTTTTTTTTGTAAATCAATCATGCAAACAGTCATATGGCCCAACCGACAGAAACTGTATACTGCCGCATATGGATATTTACAACACTAGGAGCATTACCAACGTGGAATTCTTGTAATTTTGTACATAAATTATGGATATTACGTAATTATGGTTTGTAATGGATAAATCAATGACTGGATATAGGATGCGATACGTAACGTTAAATAAATGTCATTTGCTATAGAGGTTACAGGTATACAAATGTAGTAAAAATGTAATCATTCACAAGTTCCACCGGCCCATTATATATTTGTGGATAAAATGTAATTTAGAAATATATTTTCCTCCTATCTCAACACCAAGCACTCAACCTTATTAAGTTTAAAAAATGCGTTCAATCAACATTACATAAGAACCATGTGTGAGGTTAACCAATTCGCCCATTTTTTTTTTTACTTCTTAGTATTAAGTTCGGTTACAAACGCAATTACGCGCGTAACTCATCTAAAAACCCAGTTATGGATTAAGCCAGCTCATTTGCATGATGTTTAGCTTATACTAGCTTCTGCCCGCGACTTCGTCCGCGTGGTTTTTTTTTCATAAAAAATATCCTATGTTACTTCTGATACCTCCAAGAATGTGTGTACAAAGTTTTATGATGATCGGTTGAGTAGTTTTCGCGTAAAAGCGTAACAAAGAAACTTACATTCACCTTTGTAATATTAGTAGGGATATCCCATGTATATGACTCTACAAAGGTGATAGTTACATTTCGCACATTCTTGGGCCCAGATAAATGAATGAATGAAAACTCTTTATTGTTCATCATAACTTAAACCTAGAAATTTAATATACTTAAATACATTTCCATTAGAACAATGGGCGGCCTTATCGCTTATAGCGATCTCTTTCAGGCAACACCATGTCTAAGGCGACATTACAATTTAAAAAAAATTATTGGTTTATCTCAATTAAACTAATTCCATCGTAATAAAAAGAACACAATAATAAACTAATATAAAATATACATAATTAAATTAATTATAATAATAAAATTCTCGTGTCACAGTTTTCGTTGCCATACTCCTCCGAAACGGCTTGACCGATTTTGATGAAATTTTTTGTGCTTATCCGGTATCTATTAGAATCGGCCAACATCTATTTTTCATCCCCCTAAATGTTAGGGGTAGTCCACCCCTAAATTTTTATTTTTATTTTTTAAACAAAATTTTTAATTTCTATTTTTTTATGATACAGCATTAAAAGATACATACAACCTTAAATTTTTAACCCTCTACGATCAACCCCTATTTTTTACCGGGCAGGACGACGTCTGCCGGGACATCTAGTTATAATAATATAAATTACATATACTTAGGTACATGCGAAACAATAATAGAATACCATATAATGCAACAAATTCAATTGCATGGAGTCATCAATGGTCAGTGATCAGGTGTTTAAATATACAAATGGATGTAGCTTGTCTGATTTTCAGATTGTAAAAAGATGAATGATTTTAAGACTTATATCTATTTTTTGAATTTTTTATATTTAATAACTAACCCCAGTGGGTTTAGTTACTTTGAAGTCGCCGACAGAAGCTAGTTTGATGTATACACTACTTCGCAACATACAATCATTGTTTTTATATAGTAGGAGAGCGTATTAGTAACCTGAAGAAACCGTTTCTTAACACAGTACTAATCCTCATATTTCTCTATCGTCCGTCAGTTATAGGTATTGCATGTCATGCTTCACAACCATCACTTTGTAGACGTTAAGGAAATCTCTCCCCAAGGTTATTTATGTAAAATTCGCATATGTAATACTTGCAACAACTCAGAAGGGTTTTTGGTAATAAAAGAACAGCAACTGGTCGCATAGTTATAATCAGAGAAGTTTACGGTTTTAACACATTTATTACACTAACTCGACAAGCCTTTTTAGAACACCTTGCCATCCCTCTAACAATTTGACAGTCTAACAAACTTAGCAATTGGCACATCCGATAGCGGATGTGACAATATAAGCTGAACACAGTGATCTATCGCGTTTGCCAACATGAAAATAAACTGTAATGAATACCGTTTATATACAATTGAGAGATTTTAAATTATAATTTACATAGTTACCTCATAATATTAGAGGAATATTCTTATATAAAATGATGGTAAACTGTAATCTAATAGTCACAGAATAAATAAATATATAACATGACCATTCAATTAAGGAAGTGGCCGATTTCATCGTTTAGAAATAAGAGGGTACATAACAAAATTTATTATTAACTTTAAAAAGAAACACTGCAAGAATAACTATGTTAGTCAATAACTGTAACACATTGTGTCTTTTGAATCACTTTTTATATTACTTTCTGTTTGCAGGGAGCAGTACCAGGGTATCAAACCGCCGGTCCTGCGTTCTGAGTTGGACTTCGATCCTGGTTCCAAGTACCACGTGCCAGCCAACATTCCCTACATAAGGTAAGTTCTTTCATACTTAACTTACGGAAGAAGAATTTTTTTGAGTGAGACTTTATTTGAATTTATACATGAAGTGCTTTTCTATCACATATATAGTAAGTAGTACACATTTTGGAATTGATAAAGATGAATGTAACATATGAGTCCCTGTGAAATACTTTGTGTCATTGGATATTCATAATTTTTGTATATTTTTTACTATATTTTCCATAACATTGAAAATGAAGTGTTTTTTTTATTGAATATGATTTAAAAACTACATTTAAATAACTGGGCTGGTTAATAGCCTAGTAATGTCTTTCTATAACTCTAGTATTGTAGAATTTGGGAGTGTTAACAGAATAACATTTTTCACTGGGCGAGTGTAATCCAAAAGGAAAACTAATTTATCATCCACTTTTACTAATAAAACACTCTCAAGGATTGACAACATTGAAAATTATTTATTTAATTTCTTTTTTCTTCTTGTATTCTGTTTTTTGCAACTCTATTAATTCTTTGTAAAAGAATTTTCAATCTTATATACTGAAATAAGTGAGACAGGTAAGAATGAAATAAGCTTAAGGCTAATCGTTTTACGCCGATATATTGTGAGAGCGTGGTGTAATAACTGTAACCTAGATCATGATTCCACTTTGGATCTACCACGTAGACCTTTCCAGTCAGTCCACTCACTGCTTCAACGTAATACCTAAACATGATACGATAAAATGATAGGCAGGTAACATGATGAAGCTGAATACACATCTTACGTTAATTATTATACAACATTTTGCGCAAGCGCATTTCTGGTTTGTAACACGTTAATAAAATATTAAAGGAAGTGTTTTATAAAACTTATCTATCTAGACTTATTCTTCGTATGTATTTAATTAAATTTTATGATATAATTGCTTCGCGTATTTATTTACATGTATAATGTAACCTGGTTAGTGAATCGAGCGCCGTACGTCTAATTCTCTGAATTTAGAAGCCACTATTTAAATAGTAATTATATGTGCAGCGTTTTTGTGATGCTCCCCGCCTACAGTGATTTGAAATATATTTATTTAGTATTAAGTCTATGTTGTGTTCAGTTAAGTTTTATTTATAGTATAGGTTAACTTATAAACATTAAGTCGTATGAATTCAGAAACTTTTTTAGTATCGTAGTAATTTGAAACTCGATGGAGCCAAAAATCGACACTAAGAAAAGACAATCATATAAAATTCCACCCTATTTAATTCGAAATACAATACATTTCTCTTTACCCGTTAGTATTAATTTTCAATTTAAACAAAACTTAAAAACTTCAAATGAATTTTAGCTTTATCCTTATATATTTAAGGCAGATATTCATTTATACCTAAGTCAACAGATACATAATTATATACATAAACGTGTGTAACAGTGCATTGAATTTTGAACTTTATGCTAATGATTTAAAGTGTAATTTAGATTGAATTATTACGAACGTCTACGCCTATAATAGAATAGAAATGCAAAATTTCTCATTCTCTTAAGATTCACCTCTATTTCGTGTGAACTGCACACACATTTTGTACACCTTGGATTACATTATTGAAGTTTAGTAGTGATCCTTAAGTTTTCTAGTAATAACTATAGCCTATATTCCTGTAACAATAATGTAGCATTTTAATAGTGAAAGATTTTTTGAAATCGGTCCATTACTTTTTGAGTTTGTTCGTTACAAACATACAAAAATACAAATCTTTCCTCTTTATATACTAGTATAGATTTGAAGGATGCTACGTTCCATAACACATCAGTAAGTTTTTGATTGACCTTTAACTAAGTTTAGAGAGATTCAAATATTTTTAGAGATTTTGCAATAAATATATCGCATCTTTGCTTCAATAATGTGTTATCTTGTTAATAGAAATTTTAGAAAACAGCATTTTAGGCCTATAAGAAGTAATTTTATCGAAGCGAATCCTTAACTTTTTTCTGTCAACTAAAATGAATTTTCGCGGATGCCAATGAATTTGTTTCAGTACAATTATTTTTTCAACTTTCAAAAAGAGTCTTCTAATGTTTCAATTTTCAAGATAACACATTATTGAAGCAAAGAAGCGATATATTAGTTGATAAATGCTATTATCTCACTTGATTTTGTCCTTTATATTTCGGACTATAAAGTGGAAATTATTTAAAAAAATCAAGGTTGTGTAATTAAAAAATATTGTTACGCAGTTCTCTTAATATTTATTTCATTGTTATTTTTAACATGAAGATTGTAGATTTAAATTGATAATTTTCCATATCAAAGGTATCAAGATCCTATCATGTCTTGTGTATTTGAGGATTCCTATCAAATTGTATCTATTAACAAATGACAGTATTTAACGAATAAGTGTTGATCTGATGTAGGTATGTGATGAAATAATAGACCATCAACAAATTATAATGTTTGTAACCACTTTCCTTCCGGCCAGCAAGCTTGACTGCTATAGTGCATAAGAAATAAGCACAAAAATAATTACGTCATACGAAACAAAAAAATAATTGAATTAAGCAACTGTGATTATTAACTAATTACAATAATTATTTAAACACATAAATATTACGTAAAATGCAACTTTGAATATTTCATTGTGATGTTAGTAATCTCTTAACCCTATTTATTGGCCAGCCTCAAATTACGTGTAAGATGTTTTATGCTTAGTCAAGTTCTGGTATAAGGCAAAAGAGCTACAAATAACTGTAGTTTCTGTCCAAATCTCATTGGACATACATATTTTTTCAGTGATGTGATTCTTTAAAAGATAATGTTACGAGTGCGGGGCTCAAATTAAAAAAGCCGTTGGAATTACTATCGAATTTATTGGAACTATACAAACACGTATAATACAGGCACAAATATAAATGAACACAATCAGTTTAAACGTAATACACGATTCGATAACACGCGCAAATTCCGTCACTATATAGCTTATCGAATGTACCCACGTCTTGCTCGTATCGTAATCGTCGATTGACTGCTTCGCCTCTCCGTTCGAGCATTGTTTTATACTAAACTATACAATATGTCTTGACACAATGCTCAACTGCATAACAATAGTTTCTAAAAATCACACCTGGTTAATGAATATCGTAAAGGCAATACATAATAGGATGTTTTTCTAATTACAATTTTTAAACACAAAGTAAACAAAATAAATCCAAATTCAGGAAGGGTAATATGCGTATGCGCATTTCTTTGTAGGTATATTTTTTCCAATGTCAATACTCTCTTCGTAAACATAACACGTGTCATCACAAAAATAAGTTAGTATGAAGGCTTGTTTATGGTTGTTAAAGAAACCTTCAAACTTAGTCTAGCTCAATGTGAATAAGAGCGTTAGTGATTATTTTTAGAAACAGACAAAGGTCTACAAAACTTTAATAGCAGTCGTCGGTGCATTTCTTTCGTCAAAATCATAATGAAACAAGTTTAAACCTCTTTGCTCTGAATATACCTATTAGTGTCAACAGTCAATGACTTAGTTGCATAACCGTAGTGTTCACGTATGTCTTTAGCCGATCTCTATGTACTGCTCGATGTAGGCTGTGGATCCCGAGATTGTGTCCTTGATATCTAGATCCTTCGATTTCTTAATTAAGCATCAACCGGCGATCTTCGGCAAGCTGTCGGTTGATTGGGCTGGAAGACATCCTACGTACACTCAGTTCATTGTCGCTATCACGTCATCCTTTCTGACAGACACAGCCTATCATCTACCACCATATCAATAAACTTGAATCCTTCACAGATATTTTCAATTTAAACTTTATCCATGATAATATGACAACAGGCAACAACACGTGCCTCAAGACGATTCAAGTTATTTTTTGGGTAATATCATGTTTTTTCAAGAAACTTCTTCATACTTAGAAGTAATAATTATTTTAAGATTGGAAAAGTTTTAACAATGAAATACCTTCCGTATTATCATTCTCAGTGATGAATTTCAAATTATAGTTTCAGAAAAAGTTTAAATTTCTTCGTGATTCAAGCTTATCTTTCAATTTTTCTTATATTTTTAGTTTTAACTTGAATCGTCTTGAGGCACGTGATGTCTTGACTTGAAAAAATTATAAAAAAAATCTGTGTTTTTTCATTAAAAGGAAACTTTTTAGGGGGCGTCGCAAGAAATTTAATTTTTAACGACCACCCTAATATATATATATATATATATATATAACATATTCAATGTATATAAGTTACTCTATACCCCGCTGAGGAACTATGAATTTATATATGTGGACTGTATATCCATATTTCGCTAGTTTATATGACGACCTCTGTGGTTGAGTGGGTTAAGCTTTTGCTGGCTTACCTCACTGTAACGCACGGGCTCCGAGTTCGATTTCTGGTATAGTAAATTTCAGAAACGAATTTTCTCAGTTATTTACTATGTAAGGATTATATATATATATATATATATATATTATACATTATATTTATTACTATTTACTAAGTATATAGGATCGGCACCAGAAGAAGTTGTATATATAAGTATTACCCATAACCTTATAATTGCTTAATTTGGGGATATGGAATATGTGTGTTTGTTTTCTGATTATTATTATTATATCCGGCTCGAAGGACCATATGATCAAATAAAAAAAGAAAGGTTAGAAATTACAACCTTTAGAGATAATATTGATTTATTTAAACTTGCACCATCGTAGGACTATGAGAAAATTTATATGACAGTTTAATTTGTTGGTGTTTTCAACAGATTAGTAGCAAATTCGGTGTTTAGATCTTTAAAACGTATTGCTTAGCAAGCTTCAAAATTATTGTTCCTATCCTCTTGGATAGGTTACTTGGGATACTAATTACTGTCTACTGAATGTTAATTCTTATTTCTTTGAGTTACAATAAGGAGTTGGAAGAAACTTCTCAATAAAAGGGGCAAGACATAGAGAACTATACTACATATAGAAATGACGCCATTGTTCATCAACCACAGACAATTTGGTAACATTTGATTGAGTAAAAGATAACAGATCACAATTTATTTATTGGATTGCATTTTGAGCAATAAATTAAGAATGTTAATATTATGTAGATAAGAGTTAACTCATAAAACCTTTGTTGATTACGGAAATACAGATTTTTGCTTAATACATTTCAAGGATTTTTAATGTTTCTCAACGTGTTGCATCTTTTATTCAATTGCGTTATATAGTTTAGCTAATAGATAGATGGATAACTCTTTATTTTATACAAATACAAAAATAAAATTACTCACTGAAACTCTATCTAATTGCTCACAAACAACCTACGAAATTAATTGCCATGATAATGGCGACTTCATAGATAGATAGATAACACTTTATTGTGCACCATTACAGAAAACTTACGCTTAATTAATAATTTAATTGGGTACAAAGGGCGGTCTTATCTCTAAAAAAGCGATCTCTTCCAGACAACCCGTGGCAAGAATATTTTGATTGGCGTTGGTGGTATACATAATTATTGTACGATTACATACATTTTAATAATATTTTTATATTTCATATAATTATGTTAAACATATATAAAGGTTTATCCGTGCAGGAACGGAGAAAGAATACTAATTCCTGCTGCTGGACAGCGTATCTAAATAGGTCATAAAACAATCCACAGCTAGGTGGTAGGGCATTTGCCCGTCTAGATAGTTAAGATACGTGAGTGAAGCGATCAATGTAAGTATTTTCTTTTAAATAATGACCGTCTTTTTGATGCTAGACTTACGAGTCTATGATAGACGCAAGGCTGCGAGACTAACTGTCCTCTATCGGATACATTTCGGGGAGTGTTAAAATTGCTGGAGTAGATTCCTCCATCCCCATTTTACCGTCGGACATCCAGACGCACGAGTTTGCGCCACCGTTACATGGTGGAAATACCACCAGTCACAACCAAACGTTACGCTTCATCTTTTCTGATGCGCACTCCGAACAGTGGAATAATTTGCCGAGTCTGTTTTCCCGACAAATACAATCTCGAAGTCTTCAAGTCACGTGTGAATATGTATCTTCTAGGTAAGCGTGCTCCATCCTAGACTGCGTCATCACTCAATATCAGGTGAGACAATGGTCAAACGCAAACTTATAAATCTATTTACTCTTCCAAATTCGCATATTACAGCTAATTACCATTACCCAATTGAAGCTCATTCATGTGCAAAACTTTTAACGTGTTGTGATTGTCAAAAATTAACATTTCTCTCTAAAACGAAGTATCTTGGAATACACATTGACGATAACCTGAATTGGAGATCACATATTGAAATCATGTGTGGTCGAGTGAGACGTTTAATTTACCTTTTTAAATCTCTACGACACTCTGCTGATAGGGAAACTATATTTCTTGCCTATTGTAATCTAGCAGAATCTATAATTACTTACTGTATTCCTGTCTGGGGTGGTGCTTGCAAAACTACTCTTATACAGCTAGAACGGGCACAGAGAGCAGTACTGAAAGTAATGCAGTTTAAACGAATGGACTATCCTACCACCCAACTCTATACTGACTCAAATGTATTAACAGTGCGGCAACTGTACATACTTCGTGTAGTTTTGCGACGCCACTCAGGCCTTCCCCTAGACTCAAATGTTTTTCTGAAGCGTCAAGGTCACTCAGTATGTGATGTACCTGCTAGACGTACTACCTTTGCCAGCCGACATTATGTCTCCCTAAGTTCGCTTTTATATAATAAAATAAACAAAAAATATCTATTTACTGCCTAACTTCATTCGTAATTAAAAAGAAACTTGTGAGTACTTGCAAACATTAAATTATTACGAAACTGAAAATCTGCTCAATAAAATTGGAGCCTAATTGTACACTAATCTGCCATAAATGAATGTAATAATATGTTATATGTATATTGTATATACACCCATGAGAACCGACAACTAACCCCTAAGACACAGGTGCAAACCTAGTTTGGGGGTTAGGGAATTGACACGTGAACTAGTTAGATTTATATCAACTTGTAATTATATGTCACTGTATCTGGTTTTTGTTACAAATAAATTATTATTATTATTATAAAAAGAATGTTGATTAAATGATAATATTTGTCCAGATCGTTGTAAGTGGATTCATCGTCTCTGCCTACTTCTATGAAACATAGGCGTGATAATATGTATGTATTATAGTTAACAAAACTGCTGAAATCTGCGCTTAAGGATAATCACAACAAGCCATAATTGCTGGGCTTGGGCTTCTCCATTTTTAAGGGGGAACTGATATCATACCCGCTACGCTTGCTTATACGTATTGACAGGACTGATACATAGATTATCTCGATGTGCACGTTTCATCACGATATGTTTCTTCATCTTTAGTACTAGCTAATTGTAACAATATTATGATCAAAAATCTGCCTAAATGGTGCATGTGTTTCGGACGAGATTCGAATTCCTTTTAAGACTCGAGAGCGATTTTTTTTGTATAATATTAGCTGTTCCCGCGACTTCGTCAGCGTGGAATTATTTTCACGGAACACTAAAAAATGTAGCCTATGTTACTTCTTAGAACATCAGCTGTCTGGCAGTGAAAGTTTCGTCAAAATCGGTCCACCCGTTTCAGAGATTACCTGGAAATGGTTTTAATTTCTTCGCAGAACCCTAAAACAAAAGTAGCCGTACTTAATCTTTATAACATTAACTATTTGCCAGTGAAAGTCCCGTCAAAAGCCGTTTTAGAGATTAGCCGGAACATCAGACAGACAGACAAAAAATCTAAAAATAGCATTTTCGGAATCTCCTGATCCGAATTATCCCCCCTGATATTTTTCATATTTTTATTTTGTCATTACAAATAGACACTTTAATTTTATTTATCTGTATACATAATAATATGTAGATTCGCGTTTGTGCATTATCTCGTCTAATGTAGAGCGGAGATACGGTCTTAGATGGAACATAGTGACCTAAAAGGTATATTCACACGAGACTTGGAGACACCCAGATTGTAAGTATTGGAATAGACGGATCTGCCAACAGAGCTATCACTGCTTACCACCAACGGTACTAAATAATTGATTTGCTCGTCTGTTTATTCTTACTAGTGGTCGTCCAATGATCGTAATTCGGCCATAATAATAATTAAATTAAATTATAAGTTTGAAGATTATTAAGATTATGTTTTCAAAGACTATAACTTCTATAATCACAGATTTCGCCAAGGCTTGATGTTGACCGTTAATTTGACTTTAACAATAAACAAAAGAGTATATATTATGCGTTTGTGTGACAAATACATGGTAGTTGTATGTAATGATTTTTTAATTGATTTAAGATTTTTTAATTGATTGATTTGAAAAGAATATTAGCGTTCTGTACTCCTTCTCTATATAAACTATGTGTGCAAAATTTCATACTCTTCCGTCCGCGCAATTTTCGTAAAAAAGGGGTACAAAGTTTTTTTGCGCTTCACGTATGAATATTATGATATATATATTTTGGATCAAATTTTCTCGCTCCGCAATATCGTGGAGAAGCAGCTGGCTTTGGGCCGGAAGATTTTCTGCGGTTTTGTGGATCTAGAGAAAGCATTTGACAGGGTTGTGCGGAAGGACCTCTGGGACATATTGCCCGGATATGGGATTGATGGCCAATTGCTGCGTGCTGTCCAGTTCACTTACGAGGACTGTATGGCATGCGTGCGGGTGGGTAGACGGCAGCCTGTCGCCCTGGTTTGACGTCAATATTGGCGTCCGGCAGGGCTGCGTGCTGTCGGCTTTGCTGTTCATCCTATATCTGTCTCCAGAGATTAAGATTGATGGATGTTGGGGTGAGGATGGGTGATCTAGTGGTTAGCACTTTGCTGTATGCGGATGATGCCGTGCTTTTAGCCGAATCGCCATCAGAACTGCAAACACTAGTCACAATGATGAAAGATGACTGTCAGGCGAGAGGCTTACATTTGAATACGAAGAAATCAAAGGTTATGGTGTTTGAAAGAGAAGAAACCAGAACGAATGCTAGTATAATGGTCGATGATGTTATGCTGGAACAAGTGAATGAGTTTGTATATCTTAGATGTGCTTTTAGCAGGGATGGAAGGTACACCACTGACATAGAATCATCCGTGCAGGAACGGAGAAAGAATACAATTTCCTGCGGCCCGGCGGCCTGTTGTAAGAGGCGACAAAACAACCCACAGCCAGGTGGTAGGGCATTTGCCCGACTGGATGGCTACCACCCCTGGTCTAGAGTATGTCGCCATAACAACCTTGTGTTGTGTTCCGGCATTAGTGACCAGGTTCCAGGCTCCCTAAAGAGAGCAGCAGCGCATTCGTAGCACCTTTGGTGTTGCAAATGTCCATAGGCGATGGTAACCGCTGTCCATCAAGTGGGCCGTCTGCCTGTCTGCTGAACTCCTGCAATAAATAAAAAAATAAAAAAAAAAATAGAAAGAAGAGTAAATTTGGGGAATAGTGTGAATGGTGCGTTAGGTAAACTTCTAGGCGCTAAGAACCTCACCCAGTAGGCCCAGCTTACCATACACAACGCGGTTCTGGTACCTACGCTCACGTATGGAAGCGAGAGTTGGGTATGGAATAGAGAGCATGAAAGTAGAGTAAACGCGGTCGAGATGCAAGCACTGCGCAAAATATGCGGAGTGACGCTCGCGGACCGCGTTCGTAATACCGAAGTAAGAAAGAGAGTTAGTCTGAAAGAGAGTGTCGGGGTGAAGGTAAGGAAAGGAATGCTCCGGTGGTTCGGGCATGTGTAAAGAATCTATGATGAAAGAATGACTAAACAGATATACAATGCAAAAGTGGATGGATGCAGAAGTCGCGGAAGGCCACGACACACCCTCCATGATCAAATTGATCATGTGTTAGCAGAAGGTGATGTTAGGAGCCTTAAGAACAGACGAGCGTGCATGACAAGAGCTATGAATGTCAAAGAAGCAAGTGAGGTGTGTAATAATGGGCCTGTGTTGCGCTCTGTTGTTCGTGCCTACCCCGCAAGGGACCTGGCGTGAAGTTATGTATGTATGTATATATATATTTTATAATATTATAATTATATTGAATTATGGATATACTATATTTGTTATCCGCTACCTTTCATCAATTAAACCTATCAAATTTGCGGCTGTGATTTTTGTGTCTGTTTTCTAGTTTGAATATTTCCATAATAGAAAGTTTGTATGTCACATTTTATGCATGGATTAAGCAAACTGATGTAACGATATTATGAGTTTATGATAAATTCTAATAAATATTTCATCAAACCCATTTATGTTAAGATTTTTTTTAATACTAATCCTCTGTATTCTCAATAAATACACATTTAAATATATTAAAATTTTCACATAGAATTTATAAATAAAAAAAATTAAAAGGAAAGCATAATTTTTATTTTTAGCAAGCATTTTTTTAATATTCACATATTAATTATTATGAAACAGTCGCTTCCCGCGTCATTATTTATAAACGCTAATGACGCCTTAACCACGCAGTTAGTTTTTCAAGTAATGTTTATAATATATTCTTTGGGCCACTTCTCTCGCGTTATTAAAAAACCTAATTAACTATTTTTGAGTAAAATAGAGCTACTTGATAGCTACTTTGAAAACTCTAGTCAAATATAAAAATGTATTTGAACCAGAAATAAACTAAAATTAGACTTTTCTTTTGCTCACATTCCGAAGCAATTTATTCTAGATATTAAAAAAACACTTATATTTTTCTTCATCATCATCATCCGTTAAATCCCAGTTGCGTTTGGAGCGTTCACTCCGACGCCCAGGGTCCGCTTTCCTACTTTTTCCACTCCATTTCGCGCGGTCTTCTGCATCCCCCGTTTTGAGACCATTGGTACGCATGTCATCCTCCATAACGTCAAGCCACAACATTGCTTGGTCCTTGTATTTTTTTAATCTTATACAATAATATTACTTATATCATTATATTGTATGGGTACAAACTAAAATAACCATATTATCTCTTCATGTTCTTTACAAAAACTTGACTTTGTTACCATGTGTACAAGTAGTACCTGTGCTTTTAGAAATAAAGATTCATTCATTGATGAGGTAATAGGCTGCCAATCATTGTACTGGGGTCCCCAATATTAGTATAGTTTTTTATTGTCTTAATTCGGTTTGACAGTTTGATTCACAAACTGTATTTAGAATCAACTGGAAATACGCAGCAATATATATAAATAACAACTCTAATATTAATTAAATATACTGACGAGTCACATTTGCTAGTTTAAATTTGAATAAGAACTTTAATAATCAGGAAATTATCTGTATTATAAACCTACTTTGTGAGTAAAAACACTACAGACTACCTACTTTTCCTAGCAGTCGCGTGTTATTCACTCGTTGACTTCCTGACATGGTTTTCATTCTATTCTTTAATACATGCACTGTTACATACCTTATGTAACATTACCGTTGAAGAAATATTAAGAAATACAAGGTAATGCTGCTTACTGAGTGTGTAATTGGTATCATCAGCTTTTGACAGTGCATCTAGTGAAGTACTCACTCCTCACGTTTCGTAATTATGTGAAATCATTGTAGTTTTTCAATTAATATTGATTTAATAATGTCTCAAGTTATCGTCTCATTTCACATATCGTCTCCATCATGGTGTAATTTAGTAAAACAAACACAAAATTTCGATATAACGTGATTTTGTATTGTATCTTTGAATAGTAAATCTGTTAATGTTTTAATGTGTCTTCGAATGAAAACTTTCCTTAATCTCTAATATCATTTTATTGACTTAAAAAAAATCACAGTTTACTCGTGTTGATGTCGAAGATTTATATTTGGTTAAATAAAATAAAAGAATAAAGAATCATCTTTAAGAGAATGCAATATGGTCGATTTCGCAAAAACTATCAATTACTTTTATAATTTTGGGGATAATATTGTAGCGTGTATTTAGTTTTAGTTTAGGAGGGAAGGGTAAAAATAAGAAATACCAACCCAACCAGCGCTGTAATGATCGATTACCGAATATATACGAACATAAATGTATTGTTAAGCATTAGTCCGCAGTTGTTTCTTGTAAAATGCTGACTATTGTACATACTTCGTTCAAATATAGTATTGCATAATGCAGTACTAAGGTTTAACTTTTATTTCATTATACTTGCAGAATATGTTTGAGTGATATACAACTAGTACCTGTGAATTTGATTAATTCGAAAGTATTGAATAATATGTGTGATCTTGTTCTTATAAGATTCTCGTTAGTATTAAGAATTAAATATATTCGTATTTTAGTCATGATGACGTTAGAATACGTTACTGTGTTCATGGAAGGCTAGCTACTTACCACCAGGTGGGAAGTCCGTTTGCCTTCTTTCATAAAACAAACGTAAATAATTCTAAAGCTCAATTAGTAAATATTTTTACCTAACCTCCTTCAAAATAATTCGTAATGTATACCTATAGATTGGTCAAATATAATTGGGTTTTTTTCAAAATTCACTCCTATATACTTCGGATGCATATGCTGCGAGGTAATCTTAATTTCTGGAATAAAAATTCCTATTTTCAATACTGTTATCAAAGCACATAAATCTCAAATTCCATAACAACAGGTCAATCCTCTAGGGCTGTGTTAATGAAACATAAACAAACTTCCATATCTAATATATAAAATTCTCGTGTCACAGTTTTCGTTGCCATACTCCTCCGAACCGGCTTGACCGATTTTGATGAAAATTTTTTGTGCTTATCCGGTATCTATGAGAATCGGCCAACATCTATTTTTCATCCCCCTAAATGTTAGGGGTAGTCCACCCCTAAATTTTTTATTTATTTTTTAGACAAAATTTTTAATTTCTATTTTTTATGATACAACATACAAAATACATACAATCCTCAATTTTCACCCTTCTACGATCAACCCTTATTTTTTACCGGGCAGGACGACGTCTGCCGGGACAGCTAGTTTGTATATATTAATATGGATTCAATGTAAAAGTATCAGTCGATATCGCAGTCAGTCTGCAAAAATACAAGATTCAAAACTGATTAAAAAACAATAATGTCATTGTATTTATGAAATTAGAAGAGTTTGGTTCTATGAAGAACTTTGTTTATATACTTCACCCACGCCACTGCAAATAAGGATGCAACACAAATTAAAATTATTAATAATTTCAACTTTTATCACGTTTTTAATACTTTTGTAAAATATTTACATAGTCGTCACACGTACACACCAGTCAAATTTAAAATACACATTAAAAAACAATTAAACAAAAAATAACATTTAAAGCTAAAATGTAAAGAGATCAGTTCTTTTAATGGTGGTATTCCTCGTGACCTTCGTGTCCTAAGGATTCACCGCCGTCTTGACTTTCGTGCTGGTAGATTTCATGCCCATGGTGAATTTCTTGCTCTTGTTGAGCCTCATGGTGATGATTATCTTCATGGTGAATAATTGGCACGGGAATCTTGACAGGGTATGGAACATGTTTCTCTACTGGGTACGCTACATGCTTATCTATATGTACTGGTATAGGCCTGTCTACAGGAATGTGTACTGGAATAGGTACTTTCTTTTCCACTGGGTATGGAATTACCTTCTCTACTGGGTAAGGAGCGGGCACGGGTACCTTTACATGGTACGGCACAGGCTTCTCAACATGTACTGGTACTGGGTTATCAACATGCACCTTGACTGGATAAGGCACAGCCTTCTCCACAGGATAAGGTACGGGTTTCTCAACTGGCACTGGAACAGGTTTATCAACATGTACTGGTATTGGATTGTCGACAGGCACTTTCACTGGGTAGTGGATTGTCTTCTCCACTGGGTAGGGTACGTATACTTTGACTGGTACCTTAACTGGGAATGGTACTTCCTTTTCTACTGGATACGGATGAGGCACGTGCACTTTGACTGGCACAGGGATGTGCTTCTCGACTGGGTAGGGAACGTGCTCGTATACTTTGACTGGTACAGGGTTATCAACGTGGACTTTGACTGGTACAGGCACGTGTTTCGTGACTGGGTATGGCTTTGGAATGTACTCAGGTACTTTGATAGTCTCCTTGACTGGGAAGTGTACGGTTTTGACAACAGGGTACGGATGTGGCACTGGAACTTTGACCGGGTACGGTATGCGTTTCTCAACTGGCACGTGGATATGTTTTTCTACAGGGTAAGGGACTGGCACCTTCTTGACAACAGTGATTGTTTTCACATGCTCTTCGTGATGATGACCGTGGTCGTGGATATTTCCAAGGTCACCGTGGTCACCCTGGTCGCTGTAGTGACCATGGTCACCGAAACCGTCTATGTGGCCATGCTCGCCGAAGCCTCCGTAGTATTCCGACAAGCCACGCTTGTCTTTTTTGGTTTCTTCGACGGCGTTCGCCTTGTTCTCTTCAGCCTTTTCCTCTGCCGTGGCCAGGCTGAACGCCACGGCCAGGATTAAAGACGATATCTGAAATCAAAGAATAGAGTTCACTGACATTCCTTACAAATTTAAATTGTCGAAACAAGTAACTTATATAACGATCTCTGTTATTGGAAGCTATATATGATAATATGAATGAAGTTAAATTATAATCCGTTACACATAACCACATTTATCATTGTTACATTGTCAGAAGAAATGACAGGGAAGTGAAAATCTGAATGCGGAATCTAAGATCAACCTTACAAACGGAGTATTATGTGACAATACAATAATACTAGTAAGTTACGTAAAATAGAAAATAAGTGTTTCGTAATCATTCATTTAAGTTAATTAAAATACTTTATTAGATTACGTTCTCGGATGTGGGAAATCGCGTCTGTTACATTTTTAAAACGAATACAGCAGTTTTAGTTAGCAATTTTTGAAAACATTTTTTACATATCTAGTACACTTATTGTACGAGTATTGTCACTGGGTACATGTAACATGAGATAGTAGATTGTTAGACATCAAAATATTCCTTTCCGTGCATATTTAATTGAAGATGTTAATAATATCACTATTATTATTTTGGGGTAAATATTTGTTATTAAAAACTTTTTTTTGGATCACTGTCACATCACTAGCACACCACTTGCACTGATTATATTTGAAATAATTTATTCACAGTTATTTTTGTTTTTTTTGTTAAATCGACTACTAACCAATAGCTTCATCTTCGCCTCACTTGTTGTCAGCGAATGTTGCCGAGTGGTGTGTTAAAGCACCAGCCTCTCGTTTTATACTTCGCCTAAGTATGGATTATTACAAAACACTTTCGCCGTTGCCCGTTCGTACGTGTGTGCGGTTTTTCATTTCATATGTTTAAATTTTTCAAAAAGGCTGTATTTTCCAATTTTGATATCGTATTTTTCTTTTATTCTTTACTATTATGTGCTAGCTAATCTTCGTTCGCGTTGCCACAACGGATACATATTTCTAATGAATTGCAATGGCGGCATTAAAATAAATCTGTGCTGCTGTTTTGTAAAGGGAGACTGGAACCTGGTCACTAATGCCGGAACACAAATTTGAGTTTTTAAACATCATGTTCTTTTTAAAAAGACCCAGTACAAAAGTACATATTTAGTTTAAACTAGCGATTTCGGCGTTGCCCCTAAAAAATAAAAATCTAGAATCCGATTCCAGCGCCACCTGCCGAGTCTAATTGTAATGTAACCACCCCGAACCCATTCAAACACGATTTTTATACACCTGGGTTACATTATAGAAGTTTTAGTAGGGATGCCTAATTTTTGCAGTAACAAATATAGCCTATATTAATCTGGATAATGTAGTAATGGTGAAATAATTTTTGAAATTGGTCCAGTAGTTTTTAAGTTTATTCGTTACAAACATACAAAAATACAAAACTTTCCTCTTTGTAATCTTCTTATATAATTCTTCCTGTACTAATCCTCTGAAGCGGTTTGACCGATTTTTATGAAATTTTATATGCATATTCAGTAGGTCTGAGAATCGGCTACTATCTATTTTTCACACACCTAAGCGATTAGGTTTGTCCACCCCTAATTTTTTTTTTAATTTAGAAAAATATTTTTAAAAAAAGAAAGTATTTTTTTTTATTTTTGCCGGGACGGCTAGTATTAGTATATATTTGACAAAATATTGAATGTCTTGATGAGTAAAAGAATGTAAAATTTACGTAAATCAAGAAAACATCGATTTGTATGAATTGCATATTCGATTCGGTATGACCTTTAATCATAAATGCGGAATCGAGACTAGATTTTTATTTGATTTACGCATAAATTATTTCTTTTCATTCGTTATTAGTTTTACATAAAAATCTCACACCGTTAATGCCGGAATTTTATAATTACTACTGATTTATTTGCCTCTCCACTGGATAAAATCTAACTCTGTCTTTTACGCTTTTATTGCAAATCCACGGTACCGATTTTACTGAAATCTGGTTTACCTGGGTATTATACATATATAGTCTCAATACCAAGAATGGACATGGATACGTTTTATCCTAGTTTCTGGGAGTTGGACGTTAAATATTTTTCTAAAATATTTAACTTAACGCTCTTAAACTTACACAATGTACACATAAGGAATCTATGGAGATTTGTCGCAGTATGAATTCTTAATATGTCATTATCGCGCCTCTATGCATTCTTTGAAAAAACCAACTTCAAAAAGTTTTTGAAGTCGGTTCTTTAAACGAAGTTTTTTTATTTGTTACTTTTTAGTGTCTAGTATGGGTACGCCTACGGTGCGGTAAAGGTGCCGCGCGCCTTAAAAAATATAGGTCCCATGAAAAGGGGAAAAAAGTTCGTAAAATGAATACCACTAGGCCAAACTATGTTAATTTTTTAAGGAACCAAATGGCAACTATTCCGTGTCAAACTAAAGAAGCATCACGTAAAACGGATCGTAAATCTCAAAATAATCGGTGTACACATGGAACGGAATGGAAATTTTTTCATAAAAAATGTTCATAAAATGAAGACTACTGGGCCAAGTATGTCAAATTTTTAGGGGACCAAAGCTATTCCGCGTCGAACAAAAAAGAATCACGTAAATCGGATCATAAATCTCTGAATAATCGGTGAAAATACATTTAAAACAAGATTCCGACGAATTGAGAAATAATTGTAATACAACTTATATGTATTTAAAAAAAGTCTAAGATATATATAAATAATCATGATGAAAAGAACTTTTTTTAGCTAGACGTGTTGCTGGGAAGTTTCTTGTAGCTTCTTCTCTTTTGAATAGCGATAATACATTGCGAAGCGGTGTACATGGAATAGCAAGTAGATTTAAATTTTGACTTACATTACATGTATGACCTTGAAAAAGTATTATCCAGTAGAACTTATCTATCAAAATATATAAAAGAAAGTCGTGTTAGTTACACTATTTATAACTCAAGAACGGCTATATCGATTTGCCTGAAAATTGGTGGGGAGGTAGCTTAGAACCAGAGACGTACATAGGATACTTTTAATCTCGTTGCAACCGGTAGGTGGCGCCGAGACCGGGCTCTAGTATCCTCCTAATCACCTGGACTGATTTAGGTGATTTTGTTTTTGTGTGTTTGAGTGAGTCCCCGGGTGGTTTAAATCCACAATTGGAACCGGTAGGTGGTGCTGGGATTGGGTTCTAGGTTTTTATTTTTGCAGAGCAGGACAACGTCTGTCGGGGCCGCTAGTTTTGAATAAAAACTTTTGAATTTGAATGTTACAATAATATTTTATATATGTAGGTAACAT
The DNA here is from genome assembly GCA_012273795.1 of Dendrolimus punctatus. Classification (NCBI taxonomy): domain Eukaryota; kingdom Metazoa; phylum Arthropoda; class Insecta; order Lepidoptera; family Lasiocampidae; genus Dendrolimus; species Dendrolimus punctatus. The sequence goes on along the minus strand of CM022530.1, from coordinate 3,446,528 downwards.
CATCGTAATCGTCTGGAACGAAAAGATACAATTCTGGCCCGGCCTGTCTAAGGCGACAAAACCACAGCAGTGTAGCATTCTCGACTGATGTACACCTGTCTAGATTGCATAACACTTGTTGTGTTCCATTAGTGACCAGTTCAGCTCCTAAGAGAGCAGCGCATTCGTAGCACTTTGTGTTGCAATGTCATAGCGATGGTAACGCTGTCCATCAAGTGGCGTCTGCTGTTCTGATCTCTGTAATAAAAAAAAAAAAAAAAATATTTTTTAATCACACGCTGGATAATTTTAATGTAGATTTCAGTGTCACATGCATTGGTTTATATGAAAGTGGTCGAGAAACATACGTTTATAATATTTATAAATAACTAGCTGTTGGCCTCGACCTCTTTTGTATTTACTTTTATATACTGCACTTGAGGACTGTATCTAAAGAGTGCCTCAATACTCAATCCTTTACTTTACTTCCGTCAAGGAATGTATAAAAATAAACATTTTTAATTGTTTGGCCTCACTGATTGCCTGACTGACTTAATTTTGCATGAAGGTTCTTTCGTTACTGTTAGTGTACTAAAATGATTTTTGAAAATGAAACCCTAAGGCGGTGCAATGGGGGATGAAATTTGTATGAAAATCACTGTAGAAGTAAGAAGCACGCAATTTTATATATCTGCTTCTAGTAACAAGTAAATGTATACGTGCTTCGGTGCTTTTGTAAATTCACCCTATGGGGGTAAAAAGGGGATGAAAGTTTGAAACTATTCCGTTCTTATTCTACGCAGGCGAAATCGCAAGCATTAGCTATAGTTTGTATTAGCTGTAGATTTGTTTGACAGATCTATTAATGTCAAAAACGCGAATTTGAATACCCACTTGTACGGAATCGCTCCGCTATAAGCGCAGAACCCCGACGCTGGTTATCAAGCCCTCGTGACCTCATTCGTCGCACTTAGGGCGATGTTATAGGTCGCGAATTAGCCCGTCAGGCCACTAAAAGCCTATCAGACGCCAAAGATGTCCATCGGAAATCATGACTGGCTGACCATGTCGGTGACGGAGGCAACGCGAAGCCTGCGATGACCACTGAAAGTCGCTGATTGGTCATGCGCCATCTCAACCCAAAATAAGATATCGGAGGGTAGCCTTAGCTACTTCCGTACTGCCGTTGTGCCTTAGAAACTTCCGTACCTATTCAACAGAATCACCGAAGAGCTGAAGAATGACTGAAAATCATAAATCGACGATCAATGATTCCGACATTTAGTAAATACAAATAAGTTTATGACCATCATAAAACATTAAATAATATTAGAACATTGACCTCAACGCTTGGTTGGTTTTAATGGCCAAATTTATTTTTATTTTTCAACGATAAATCTTGTAATCACGCAATGAGTCATTTATTCAAATGCATTTAAGAAGAATATCTTGGATATTGAATCTCTAAGATTATGTTAATCTTATTCTTTAGTAACATTTAGAAAAGGCGAGCGTCTTACGCAGCATCCACATCTGTATCATTCTAGGCGATCCGATCATTGTCGTAGTTGTTTTGGCTTTATTCAAGTTAGGTAACAGATTCCATACATAAGAATGTGTGGTCATGGAGCGGAACTGTGACTTACTGCAGATGTGCAAACGGGGTTTAATGTTTTGTAATTTTCCATGACTATGTTAAGATTAGAAAAAGTCCTGGGTTCGAATAATGGCCGGAACTCATGCACCGCTTAGGCAGTTTTTTGACATAATGTGCATATGTTACAAATACCATGTGCTAACAATGGTGAAGGATTTATATTATTAGAAAAGCGATATCTTTTCTTATATATAAAACGACATATTGCCTCTTCGGGAGATCAGAAGGTTGGTTCCTACCTCGGACAAGGAATAGTATAGCGATCTAGCGAGGTAACGTAGCTAGCGTTCTAGGAACCTTATCCATTGACTTAGATAACCTAGGCTACTGAGCCTACTATAAGTAGAATACTGATCCTACTTATAGACTTAAGGCATTATAAGTAGAATAATAAAAGCTAAGTTTCCTTCACTGTACTAGCTTACAATGATATAATGTAACTTTAGAACTATTTAAGCGTGTTCTACCGTCTGTACTACGGGGAGTGCTCTTGTGAGCTATTTGATTAGGTGCTTGTGTCGCCATTCTGTTATCGCATCACTCGCCGACGATGGGAGTTCATCGATACTTCCTAGACACTTGGAAGTACTCCACGGTACGTAGCGGACGCTTCTTCACGCCATATGTGTCCAAGTTATGGAATGAACTGCCTCCCGCTGTTCTCTCAGAGCGCTACAATATGGGGCTCTTCAAAAAGGGTACATAAAGTCTCAACGAGGTATGCAAAGCATCAGTTGCCTTGGTGTTGCAGATGTCCATGGGCGACTCTAGCCACCGTCCACCAGGTGGTCGGTTTGCCAGTTTGCCTAAAGCAAACAAAAAAAAACCTTATTTCTTTGTGACCTGATTTTTAAGACTAAAGTTTTTTATGACCCTAGTATATAATACATAAAGTGTCTAGTGAACCCTCAAATATTTAAGAAACTAAGTCTTCACTAGTGTTCCAGTATTTAAACACAAATGTAATGACGGCATCAATAACTTACAAAATAAGGTTAATTTGATTCCAAGCGTTTAGACTGCTCTAGAAATGTCATTTCCTAAACACAATTAGTATTCGGATTACGTTCCGGCACTAAAAACTTTATTAGTTTTCACTTAACGTAAATGTTGTATGTTTATCACATAACAGATTAGGTCATTCTGATACATACGTGTGTCAGGTCCGAGTTTAGAACTTTGCGAACATTACAGGAGCAAACGTTTAAATCGATTGAATGATCAATATTGTGGGGGTTGTATCCTTACATCTCCCACAATATTGATCATTCAATCGATGTGTAAGAAGTGTAAGAGCGAGGGAGGAGGACTCGTCGTAAGGAGGTCGTAAGGGCCGCAACGCACACAGGAGACGATGTGCGTTGCGGCCTTTAGTTCCCGTCATAGGGTACTTCTCCCTAATGAGTCAGTCTGATCCCCGAGTGGTCCAGTTACAGAGCGTAGGGGCGTCACGGTGCAGTTACTCTGTACTAGATCTCGTGACGCCTCGTAAAAGCGCTATAAATGGGGTCAGGTTTAGTGGATAGTTTGGCGGCCGGTTCTTGCGACAGCTTCGCTTTAGAAGCAAGTGTGGAAATACCGATTGCTCAGAGTCCCATACACCTTCGTTGCAGGACTTATGCCTGCATTCTGACCCTTCGCCCAAGTGTACGAGGATGACGTCCAAAAAAATTCACCCTGCATTATAAACAAAAGGGGTTGTAAGAAGTTGAGTTCATTTCTAATTTTATAATATCCACAAGATAAACACTCAAAATAGCTTGCTCCATAGTCTGTTGAGTGATTTGGTACTTGTAGACCAATTCTGCTGTCAGTGATCACGTCTCAGTCCTGTAGGTCAGGACGGGGAAGACTCACTGCTCGAAGACTTTCGTATTCAAGCAATGCGGGATGATTGACGAGAAGACTTGACGAAGCTTACCGTTACCGAACTCGTGCACTAAAAAAATCTATTTTACAACCCGTACGCAGAAGTTTTGCCGATAGCCTCATGATGTCACGCGTTGACGGTCAGTAGGGTTGACAAAAAAGGTGACGTAAATAGTTGTTGCAATAAATTTATTATTGTATATATATTATTAATATATACAATAATAGTAAGTAATACAATCCAATAATAGTAAGTATCATCAGCAAACCTTATACAACCGTAGCGTCTTATCTGCGAAACTTCTTTCGTGAGACGGAGTTCAACCATCTGTTAAAATTTAGAGACTAAAGCAATTTCCGAAAGCCTATCAAGTATAAAATATAGCAAATTACTTTACATTGTTTTAAACGTGTTTTCCGTTGAAGTGGGACTTAACGCGTTATTACCTGAATTAATGAACGTTAACACTATTTTTACCTGAAAACGCCAGTCATTGTGACCCATCGCACAATCAAGCCACATAACATTCTCGCCCTTGTTTGTTATTACATAAAAGGAGTTAAATTTCTTAACAATGTGCGCTCTGGTTATTTTTATTGTAACGTTACAATTATCGCCCAATCGTATGACCACTCTCTGTAATGTTAATTTATACTGAAGTTCTAAATAAAAATATCATTTAATTATTATATCAATTTCTTAGCCTAAGAGCTGCAAGTGGACTCACTTAAGCATAAAATTTCTTAATAAATTTACTCGAGTTACGTATGCACATTACGTTTATTAGATAATCTTCGGCTCTTAAAATAATTACATTAACATGCGACGCCATGTTTATAATGTAAACTCCGCTGAAGAAAGCGCTAACTTCGGTTTTACATATATAGGTTTGTGGTATATTTTTAATTTCATGATTGAAATATTAAACGAACAATAAATTCTGATTAATGTTTATTTAAACTTTATCTAGATAGATAACACTTTATTGCTCACCAGATATACAATTTCAAAATACACAATTACAATATTGTCATGGTAGAAACAAAAGGCGCCTTATCCTGAAAGCATTCTCTTCCAAGCAACCTAAATTAAGGAAGATTTTAGTCTAATCTGGCGATGTAGGTGGTACACATAGTTAAATATCCAATATCATAAATAAACATACTTAAACTACTTTATAAATTAAACACATACATACATATATATTAAATAGTCTATAATATAAGTATTAGGCATAATTATTTTGAGGAAAAGTAGTGCTTATCTAATTTATATTTGAACGGCCGCGTGGAGGAGCGGCATAATTTAGACTAGACATGGTGAGAGGCGGCATAAGTTTGAGAGTAGACTAGGGATGCATTTTTGGGCTTCGGATTGAATTCAGTTTTTTTGATTGATAAAATAAAATATGTTTCAATAAAAAATGCTTTCATTAAAATGCACCTAACCTAACCAAATCATAATTTGCAGTAAACCTGCGAAAATTCGAAAAGTGTGCTGGGACACGTATTAGAAGTGAAACTTCAACGGAAAACTGGAAAAACGAATGGCACCGGACATGTGGAAAAACGGATCGCCACAAAATTTCAACTTGAAGTTTTACGGGCAGGTTTTCAAATTGGATAAGAACATTCACAATCGGCCCGTAAAACTTTACTTCTAATATGTGTTTATTATATTGCATATATTTGAACTACATACAGCATTTATGGATTTTTTTACATTTTTATTACACAGGATTTATTGTATAATATTGTAAAACTGTATTCCTATATTTTTATGTTTATCTATTTGTTCGGGATTTTCGTAATAACTACTAGGACAAATTCGATGTGGTTGTCACTGAGCGATAGTAAATTTCCGGACTTAAAATCTGCGGTACTTTATATTCCGAGAATCCAACTGGAATTTTCTTGGCACCGGTTTAATGTGGCCGGGTTGAAAGAAATTGATCCCGATGCGAAATTTTCACTGATCGATGAGATCTTTAGTAAGACAATTGTAGTGGTATAATATGCCCGTAGTAACATTGTTTATCCCAAGGTTTGACGGGAATTTCCGGGATTCATGTATTTTCGCATTAAAAAATCCTGCTGCAAATATATTTTGATTTTATATTTAGCAAGTTAACTGTAGTTTTTGTTACCTGTCCAACGTGGACAATGTCACGGGCAAATATTGTTACGAGTTTAGCGGGACTCGAATTAAAATGCCGCTAGAATTACTATAGAGTTTATTAGAACTATACAAACACGTTTAACATAGGTACAAATTATAATCGAACACAACCAATCCATGCGTAATGCAGATGGTCGTAATTCTATAAAATGTGCAAAGTCCATCACTATTGGATCCCCGATTGTACACACGTCACGCTCGTATCGTAATCGTCCCTTGACTGCCGCCCCCTCTCCATCGGGCCGTCGTTTTATACTACTCAAATGGAAATGAATCCGCAACATTTGGCTAATGATGCTAATGAGCGAGTACAATGGACAATAGGCTCAATAATAATTAGAAACGTATGTCAATAAATAAGTGAACAAAAGAGAAGACGATCATAAAAGGATTACAATAGTTTCAATGTTATTAGTTCAAATACCGACGGGTAATAAATGTGCTTCTACAAATCCTTACTTGGAATTTGACTTTATCGGCGCCTAGGTTGTAACAATATAGTTTTAAACCACTTCTTGAGCACACCAAATTAATTGAGTCCTACTTTAGATTGCCATCAGTTCGTTACAGTTCAGATCAGATTGAATCAATTTCACTAGTCCGGAAATCTAACATTTCCATCTGTAACGTAATAAGACACTAGGTTATTAGCTTTTATATAAATATATAATGTCAGGAACAACTTAATAAGTGAACATATAAGAAGCGCCAAGTAATCATAATACTAAAATTACATGTTATTTACAACGTTCGATTAAATATACTTAGGGCCACTTGCATAACGATTGCCTTTAAATAAAATATGTTAATCATATTAAACTGCCTAAATACGTTTTACATAAAGGTATTGACAATTCTTTAAACATATTTAGCTGCAAATTTTACGTTGTGCAAGACGCTAATTGTATTCAAGGGTGTTAAATAGGTATTATTTTTCTTAAATAAATTTAAGTAACCTCATGCCCTCGGCCCTCAATATCACAAAAGCAAATATAAATTTTATATTATATTTTATATCGGGGTTGAGACTTTGGGGCCATGGGGACGTGAGGCTTATCAACTTTATCGAGACCTTTCAAGGCGATTGAAAGAAGTCTCGCGTGAGCAAAGGGCTGGCCTATGTTTAGGGCAACGAATAAGCGTTGCCTTACAACGAGGGAATGCGGCCAGTATTTTGGGAACGCTCCCCACTGACAGCGATTTCCACTAGATCGTTTACTTGTAAATATGTTTATAGTAGTATTTAATTTTATAGTTTAGTTTAATTTTTAATATTGTGAGTTTAATTTTATATTTTTTTTATATCGTAATCAATAATAAACAAAGTCTAGAACTTTCTAATAAACATTACAATTGAATTTCTATCCAGTACCTTCTAGCATGGAAGAAGAGTACCAGGGATTTAAATTAAGTATCTTCACGGCAGTCATATATATGATTACGGTCCCGTGATGCCTTTTTATGATGCGGAGGGACGCTGGAAGGTTAAGTGTGTACTCTGTCTGTCTGTGTTTGTTTAATAAATTAGTAGTCAATATATAAGATAATTTAATTATAACATAATATAATACATAATTATGTACCTAGTCAAGTCTTGTCTCGGTCCAAAAGGGTTTCAAAAAAACACAAAATACACGTTTGACCGAAATGCAGGTCTGTAATTTAATAGTCAATAATCTAAGAGACAAAATTAAAGCTAATAAATGCTGAAATGCGTCTGTGGGCTTTCCGCTGGAGAAAGCTTACTCAGCTAGTCGCCCGCAGGCGAATGTTTACTAAACCATTATAGATCATTGATGTAACAATAAATACATCAATGTTATAGATGGCCGGGAAGTGTTCATGACTACAATACACATTGTATAATTATATACATACAAAAGCAAACAATAACACTATAGCTTGAGGTAGTAATCTTTAACTAATCTGTTTAAAGATATTAATGGGCGTGTCTGCTTGATGTTTAGTGGTACTGCACTCATGCATGATGCATGCATATATATATGCCAGGATAGAAAAGTATATAAGATAAACACAAATTGTCCCGAACCGAACCGAACCATAAAAAACCAGTTAACTATTTATAAAATGTATAGTATAAATATAAGTAAGCATAAAATGGCACTTAAACCATATACCAGATATATACGTTCTCAGTACCTAATAATAGCATAAGATAGATAAAGAAAATAGAAATAAATAAAACTGAACAAAAACTTAGAATAGCATCACGGTATTTGTAAATGTAAATTAAAATAGTGACTAACTATAGAAATATATATTATAACTATTTAAAGCAATCTGTATACGTTCTTTTAGAAAAGTAAAATGTAACTTATAATAAATAAAACCATCAACAATACAATGTAATCTAGATAAGTGTTTATAAATTGTAACAATATGAGCAAATAAATTAAATAAAGTATTCCCATCCACTTCCAACCCAATCCAACCCTAACCAACATCCTCACTTCATACACCCAATCATGCTCCCAAATATCATCAACCTTCCGAAAACCTCCCAACCAACCAATACACCAACCCTAGTAGTAAAAATTATTGACCTAATAGAATAAGTAGCTATAATATACGGATAGGTAGTTAAAGTCATTTCTATAGACAATAAAGTAAAATTAGATCTAAACTTGGGCATATCTAAGTTCGCCTGAGAGAAAGCTGGAAAAAAAACTGTCCCGAACCTAAAGTATTAGGAAAATAAGAAAAGAGAAATATGGTAACATGCTTTCTCCTTATGGTAATTTTGTCCTGTACGCTATAGAAAATTGGTTGCATCATCTATAGCCATCTTAATCCAATCTTCGTGAAGTTATTAATTATTGATACAAGTGTGCTAATTTATTTAAAAATTTAATCATAAATTTATTGATCTATCAGATGTACAATTAGAAAGAAACTTTTAAGGTTTGCTTAACTCTGATAACGACCAAGATGTTACGTTATCAAAATAACTCTGATTAATTTATGTTTAAAATTCTCAAGTTTACACCATCATGTCACATTAGAGGAATTAATTATGATTTGTTGCTTAAGCCGAGTTTGGATGGTACACTTCTTCCATGTTTCAATTTGGATCAACAAACTAAAGTTCTTTTTTATTTATTTTTTATTGAAGGAGTTCAGCAAACAGACAGACAGACCACAATGGAAAGCGATTACCGTCGCTTATGGACATTTGCAACACCAAAGGTGCTACGAATGCGCTGATTCTGTCTTAATGGAGACTGGAACCTGGTCACGCAAATGCCCTGCCACCTAGCTTTGGGTTGTTTTGTCGCCTTTAACGACAGGCCGCAGAATATTGTATTCTTTCTCCGTTCGTGCACGGATTAAAATTATGTACATGTCATTGAATACCATCTTTTTCTTCTAGTACTGTGCCATTCAACTAAATTGATTCAATTTGATTGATCCCTCTAATACCAGAATTGATGGAGTTTTAAGAATTTTTGAGTATATTTTGTAATTATTTTGAATTTTTCATCTGAAGTTTTTGTAGAAAATATAACTAGTCTACTATTAGTTACACAGTACTTAGGTCCAAATGTCGCTTACAATAAAAATGCGCTAAAAGCTCGAAATGTTATATTTTTACCTTAAAAAAACAAGGTAATTGTATCAATATGCATTATTAGGTCATAATAAAGCCTGAGCTAAGTCCACTTAGGTTTCAATAATGATGTAAGTAATTTTCTTATACGCAAACTATACAAATTAAATGTTTCGCGCAACGATCAATTAAGTAATGTAATAGCAAATATTGGTGTAACAGTTGTAATCATTTGGATGTTTATTACTGGTATAATTAATTGGATATTGAGTTTACTTCTGTTAATCAAGACTGGTTTTATATTTTTTCTCAGGGCATGTGGTAATTCTCTTGATGGACTGTCATAAATAAAGTACTTAGTTATATTTAGTCTAGATTTATTTTCTTTGAAGCGATATTCTTTAACAAATAAACATTTATTTTAATAAAATTTAAGAAAACGGCACATAAGAAAAGACTGGCATTGATGAGAGACTTCAGTCTAAATCACATGGATGTTGGTGCCATTCAAACAATTGTGTCTGAGCCCACATCAGAAATATCTCAACAACTGGGTGGTTTGATTGGAGTCCTTCATCAGTGATTGCCCCCCCCCCCATAAACAATAACAAAAAAACGCAGATCATTGATTAAATTTCACTAAAATCGGTTCAGTGGCTTAAGAGAAGTTCAGTGATATACATACTTATAGCAGAATTATATATCTATACTAGCAGGCCCGGCACGCCCGGCAGATGGTGGTCAGTCCTAAAAGAGTAAAATTTAGAACACGAATGCAGCGTCACCTACTGGGTTTAATTGTGAATCTAAACCATTCCGCGACCCACGAGAACACACCAATAAATTCATCAAAATCGATCCAGCGACTTAGGAGTTCAGAATTTTATGTATTGTCTAATATATAAAATTCTCGTGTCACAGTTTTCATTGCCATACTCCTCCGAAACGGCTTGACCGATTTTGATGAAATTTTTTGTGCTTATCCGGTATCTATGAGAATCGGCCAACATCTATTTTTCATTCCCCTAAATGTTAGGGGTAGTCCACCCCTAAATTTTTTATTTTATTTTTTAGACAAACTTTTTAATTTATATTTTTTTATGATACAGCATTAAAAAATACATACAACCCTAAATTTTCAACCCTCTACGACCAACCCTATTTTTTACCAGGCAGGACGACGTCTGCCGGGACAGCTAGTTGTAAAGATAAATATTTTGGGGGCGATCTATTTAGATAACTTATAGGCTTTAGAAAATTTAAATATCAAGTCCTACCTGAACGAAGTAGTGGACGCAGTAATAATAGTAAAATTGATATAATCATTAATGATGAATGTCAAAGAAGCAAGTGAGGTGTGTAAGAATGGGCCTGTGTGGCGCTCTGTTGTTCGTACCTACCCCGCAAGGGACCTGGCGTGAAGTTATGTATGTATGTATGATATAATTAGGCCATTTTGAGTAGAATCGAGTGCAAAAGCGATTAAGGTAAGTGAGTTTGTTTTCGGCCATTGACAAGGCCATTATTACACTTACTCCTTCCTCTATATTAAAAACAATTACAACATTATATAGGCAGCACAATGACACAGTTAAATGTTCACACGCTTTTTTACTTTTAAAAGTTGATCTGACTCAACAATACTATATGTATACATAAAAATATATATATTGGGCTAGCAACATGGTCTTTACATTGAGGAGATTGCTTTCAATGTGTTTTTGTTTGATTCCACTCCCCAATCTTCATTATTTAATTTATTTGGGAAACATACAATAATTATAATTCTTACAAACTTAAAACATCTAAATTAATACACATATTAACTCAGTTTCCACAAAAAAGTGTGTTAAGCATTTGGCTCATACAACTACAAGAAAATTATAATATATTTGATACAAAATTGGAAAATTAGATAAAAAACGAATTGAATAATAAAAGACCAGACAAAAAATAAACATTCTTAAGTTATAATTGTCATGTCATAAAAAAATCGTGAAATATTTTACACATATTATTATATTATATTAAAAAAGGACAAAATAATAATATTAATAAAATCAAAGACAAATATTAAAAAATAAAATATACAAGTATATATGAAATGAGTAGAACGTCATTAAATTTATATACATACATACATATTTACACGCCTGCTTCCCATTGGGGTAGGCAGAGAGGATGGATCTCCATTTCCTACGATCCTGACAGACACTTTTCCCTTCATCAACTTACATTAACCTTTTTATACATACACACTTATTTAAACTGCTTTTTATCTGACCTTTCTTCAAAATACGAGTATCTTCAATGCGATCATGGTGAGTACGTCTCGGTCTACCGGCAAGGACTCTACCAGTCACATTGATGTCATTAAATTTAATTTTCCTTTTAATTTGAGTCCTAAACTTAAATAAATTGCCTAAAAGGAATTAACAATTAACGCTGCAGAATGTATTCCGCATTTCCGCATACCCTCGCGCACCGTGGGAGGTCACCGAGGAGTATACGGGACCCCCGATGGCTAGCGCTACACACAAGCTTTCCTGCTATTTCATCTCCCTAATCCACTCCTCTACCCTATTCCTGCAGTCTGAATCCATTATACCATCCTACTATGTCATCTCCTTATCGCATCCTATAGGTGACAGTAATCGTTCACGTTAGACCGTCGGCGTGTTTGACAGTTTCACAACAAATAATTGCGTTTTGTGAAATTTACCCAATTTGATGAATTTATTGTGAATGTGATGAATTTGTTTGAACGCGCTAATCTTAGGAACTACTAATCTGATTTGAAAAATTTTTCAGTGTTAGATAGCCCATTTATCAAGGAAGGTTATAGGTTATATATCATCACGCTAAGACTAATAGGGCGGAGCACCAATGTTTTGAAATCGGGATTTTTTATTACTTTTGTTTAAAACTATTCCACACGGACGAGTCGCGACCATCATTATTAGATATTTAGTGCTTCGCTAGATTTTTTACATGAGTATAAGATGTGGACTCTTAGAGTCCACATTTTATATCTAGTGTGGGGTATTCCCTTTTCTCCACCTAGTTGTGCGAGTTCGACTCGCGTCGTCTGTAATCTCAATATGTAGGTTGCATCACGATATTTTCCTTTACCGTTGTTAGCATGTGGTAATTGTAAGAATATGCACATTAGGTCATGAAACTGCCTAAGTGGTGCATGCTTTCCGGCGAGAATTCGAACCTCTTCCTTTGAGTTTAGGATGCGTGCAATAGCCATTACGCTGCCACGACTTCGGCGATAAGAGATTTACCCAACATTAAATAGTGTAACCGATTACCAGAATTGCGTGTATAATGTACCAAAATCATCATGTAAGGAAAAACAATTTATATGTAATCTCGCAGCCTAAAGCCTCCTAGGTATATGACTAAACCATTCCATCATCGGGCATAACTAAATAAATGCTAGCCTGACCTTTCTGTGACTAGTCAGGTAAGTTCAACTCCGTACCAATGACCCTCTTAAATGTAACTGTTACGCTCGTTATACAATTGGTAATGACATTTTAATCATAGAAACTATGCAAGCGGCCCGAGAGCTAGGTATTTGTTTAGTTGAACCGTAAGCCAGTTGCCTACACTGGTACGGTCACGTTTTACGGAGACTGGCTAGTTAGTATGTTATCTGGAGAACAAATGTCCCGATTGTAGGGGTAGGCCCAAGAAATACTTGAAGTTATGAAGGATGACATGCGTACTAATGTTCCCAAAACTGAAGATGCTAAATACTACGCGAAGTAGAGAAGAAAAAGTAAGAAAGCGGAGCCTGGGCGTCAGCAAAGAAGATGATGATATTTCTGAAGATCCCGTAAAGTGGTACAGCAGGAAATAGTCCTCAGGCTTCAAAGCGCAATCTCCGAATGCAACTGGAATTTAAAGCTCACATGATGATGATGACATTATCTACTTGGTAATCCTAACAGATAATAAAATTTAAGTAAATATTTGTAATGTCAAAATAAAAATGTGAAAAAAAATCAGTAGGAATAATTCAGACCAGAAGATTCTATTAATGCAATTTTTAGAATTTTAGTCTGTCTGACTGTCTCTGTATGTTCTGACCAATTTCTGAAACGGCTGGACCTATTTTGCCGGGACTTTCACTGGCAGATAGCCGATATTATAAGGAAGAAATAAAGGTACTTTTTTTAGAGTTCTGCAGAAAAATCCTACGCGGACGAAGTTTCGTGCAGAGCTAGTAAGTAAAATAAATAAAATAATATGAATTATAAAATAGCGCAAAATGTACGGATCATTGTGTGTAGAAATTGTGAACTATTTTGCTTAGATTTGTCAATATGTGAGAATGGTAATCGCTGGTCTCTCGAACACGAAATTACTAAGAATTGTGCAAACGATCTTAGCTACTCCTCCGCGGAGGTTGGGCTTAGTTGCAGCGATTTGAATGTTTAAAATGAAAACATTTATATTGTTACGAGTTGCAGGACTCGAATTAAAGTGCGTTGGAATTACTATAGAATTTATTAGAACTATACAAACACGTATAACACAGGTACAAATACAATGGACACAACCAGTAAAAACGTAATGCACGATTCGATAACACGCGCAAAGTCCGTCACTATATAGATTATCGAATGTACACACGTCTTGCCTCGTTTGTGGTTATCGCTTGACTGCTCTTCCTTTCCTTGAGGCGTTGCTCTATACTGTACAAATACAATATGCCTGCTTGACCGCGTGGACTGAATATCCAAGAATCACACCAGGCTAATGACTACCATTAAAGATTATAATACACAATGGGCTGTTTTTCTAATTACAAATTTAAACACAAAGCAAAGAAAATGAGTCGAAATGCCGAAAAGGTAATAAAATGTGTTTTGTTACAGAAGCAAGTGTGAATTTTCCTTTGTCCTTTGTTGTTTCCTTTGTGTTTGAAAAACTATTGCCCAGGTTTTGGTGCAACTTTGAAAAAATATTTATTACTGGCATCTGCTATCAAAACATCGTTCATTAGCTTTACCATGATAATGACGTGATTGTTAGTAAATTACAACAAGGCGATGATACCTTTTTTGCTATATGCACATCTCCCACGGCAACGATGGCACTGAATGAGACAAAAATATCCTAAGTCAACACTTCGAGAATAAACCTAGATCTAGGGAGTATAATTAAATCCATTCAAAAAGTCTAAAAATTATATTTTCGGGATGTACTGGTTCAAATTAGCCCCCGTGACTTTTTCACATTTCGCACTGTACAAACTCGAATCCTCTATGCATTTATTGTATTAAAGATGGCTATTGATTTTTCGAACCCGTTTCACTGTTAAAATATTTTCAGCCTTGTAGGTTATGTCAATATATTGCTGAGAACAAAATGCGTCCATTGTCAGTTTAAAAAAAAACAGAATTATCGTCAGTAACCATTTTCTGGCAGGTAGGCCGTCTGGTTAGTTTTTTGTTTCAAGTTCAAAAAAGAAATGTAAATTTGACAAGTGTGAGATGCTAGGCTGTTTATAATATAACGAGGTTTTAGGCTGGTGTGCATAGATATTTAACCGATGGCTAAAATAAATTAATCGCTCCAACTAAATAGTTAAATGTCTATGCATCCCAGCCTTAATGATATGAGTATTTAATCACGCGTTTATCATAAACAAAGATTTTCATAAACGGCATTATCCAATTGCTAGCAGGTTTATCAACTAACCTTATGAAAATGCAACGCGACCTAAGATTTCTTGATTTTACAATGATCATATAAGAATTCAAAAAAAGAACATTTATCAACATAGATACGTAACGTGTGTAACGTGTAAGTATCGATCATTAATGGTTGAAAGCGCGATGAAGAAATGTGTCGATGATTTTTATTGCTCATAATTAGTGATGGAAATATAGTAAACTCGGACAGCATGCTGTAATAATTACGATGTGTCTATACTCATTTGTCGTTAGAGGTAATTATTACTATTACTTGTTAAGAAAGAAGTAACTAGAACTACTTTTCATTTTTTTATTTTATAATCGTTATATTTTTTTATTTGTAGCGTAATTTAAAAAATGTAACATGCTAAACTTGGCACTTTTAAAATTGGGTTAGGAATAATAAAATAGAAACTACATATTATTATAATAAGAAAAAGTATTGGAAGCAGATTTTTTTTACGATAATCATCGAATGCGTTGTGGGTAAAAGCTCCGCTTCCAAATGCTCGCAGCTCTATATTCCTTTTAAAATTAATCATTATGCACATATCATGCGCAAACCACAAAGATCATGTTGTGATGAATGTGTATTAACTTAAATATACTATGAAACAATAAAATTTAACGATTACAACAGTAACTTAAATGATATTTGTAAAAATTACCCTTAACGCGCATGTACATGATATAGCCACCGCGCCACTGCCACACCACCAAACTATGTAGACTAGACGCTAACACATCGCCACTTCGTCACAATCACGCTACCGTGTGCCACCGTATTTTCTTTATTAAGTGACGGGGTGGCGGAATGGGGGACAGACAATCTTCGAATATAGAGACAGAAATTAACAGAATAGCAGAGCGGTGGCGGCGTGGTGGTAGCTCGGCGGTACCGTCTACACAAGCGCTAAACATACTTCACTAAACTGTAATATACTTATGCAAATACATCGAATGTCCCATTCTGTAACCAGCCGATTGTTTTAACTCTAAACAGCGAATTGTTTTAAACTCGATTAATTAAATCAGTGTTCATGTAAGAGATCTTAAATACTGACTGAAAGCCCTGTTTGATATACAAATGAACAACGCAACAGATTTGCGTAAGTAATCCAATTACTTGAAATGTACCTTTCTTATCTCGAGGCAGTGTATCGATGGAGTAATGCGCAACACTAGTTCATTATGCAACGTTCGAACAGTGATGGCATGTGTTCTTTATTTAAATTCTTTTGTATTTTTTTCTCTAATATAAACAGTTATCAACACTTTTGAGGGTTCCGCAGACATTTTTAAAATACAAAGGAAAGGAAAAGAAAAAACCATACCCTTATGGTTTTTTCATGTCCATCAATCTGTTCGTCTGTTACAATGTGACGGTTATTTCTCTCAGCATCTACTGGATTTAACAAGGTGGTGTGGGCACTCTATATGGCGTTCTATGTTCTGTAATGGTTTAGTAAAACGTTTGATAAAATCTTATACTAATATATAAAGTTGAAGCGTTTGTTTGTTTGAACACACTTATCTCAAGAAGTGCTGGTCTGATTAAAAAAAAACAGTGTTAGGTAGTCCATTTATCGAGGAAGGCTACAGACTGTATATCATCACGAAAAGACTAATAGGAGCGGAACACCAATGAAGAACGTTTCAAAATGGGGGGACTTATTTACCTACTTTTTTTTACTATTCCACGCGGATGAAGTCGCGGGCTGAAGCTAGTGTTATATATACATATTATCGTTCTCTAAAATACTACCATTAAAATTATCGGTTCTATATATAAACCAGACTTTTGTTATTCAATAAGGTGTTCTTTCATGTATTTTTAAAATGTAAACATATTATATTCACCAGAGCAGAACGGAATTAAATGAATTATTGCATTTTATGTCTATCTCCATAAACAACGATTATTAAACTCTTTACAGTTTATCGATAAATCGCGTGTAACACTACAACATTACGCAACTGCGTAATAATGACGGCGCGTATTCTTCCGTCAAATTAAATTGCAAGGAGACAGAATGACAGCGTATTTTCCTAAAGCTGCATTGACACGCTCCGAAAAAGCTCGGACCGAGTACACTCAGATGTAAGATGGCAACTAAGTCGAGCGCACTCGGACAACGATCTTTGTCCGAGTAAACTCGAACCGTGCTCAACTTTTAGTGGTACCTATAAATGAATGAAGAACTACTTTCTTAAAGATTTGGTACAATAAATGTTGAACAAATGGTGGACCTTATCGTTTAGAGCAGGGGTCGGCAACCTGCGGCTCGCGAGCCACGTGTGGCTCTTTGGATGTAGACTGCGGCTCTTTAGTTACACATCGAGGGCTTCATACAAAATGGGCGTACAGACAAAAGTGCAGTATTACACAATGCACAAAATTATGAATAAAACAAAAATAGTTGATCGTATAAGGCTGAAATTCAGAATACCCTTCTTCATAGGTACACTTGCATACTGGTAAGACCTCCTAAATTGTAACATGCATATTTTTTGTAATCATCAAAAAAATGGCATTTTTGCGTCCTATATATTACGAATCTCACGATGTTTAAAAAAGACATGGCTTCTATTGAGTTTGTTTGCCCAATTGTTTGTTATTGAAGCACAAGTTAGTCTTGTAAGTTAAAAGTTAATTGTTTTCATTTTTTATTTAATAATAAGTAATTATCTAATAATGCAACATAAATATTATCTTTTTGTTGTGAAAAACACTACTTATTTATGACTAAATATATTTGTTTGTTATTATCATACACTTAATTTAGGAAGTAACATTTATTGTTGGCAAGAAAAAAATTGTGACTCTTTAAAAACTTTGAAATTTCGTAAATTGTATTTTTGACTCTTCCGACTCAAAAGGTTGCCGACCCCTGGTTTAGAGCAATATCTTCCAAACCACACCCTAGATTAGATAAATATTAAAAGATGACAGTGACGGTGTATACTATTACGAGTGCAGAACTCGAATGAAAATGCCGTTGGAATTACTATAGTATTTATTAGAGCTATACAAACACGTATAACACAGGTACAAATATAACTGGACACAACCAGTACAAATTGCACAATTCAATAACTCGTGCAAAGTCCGTCACTTGTCCGTCGTCGTCGTCATCGAATGTACATGTCTTGCTAGTATCGTAATCCTCACTTAACTGCTCACTCCTCCGTTCAGGCATTGTTTTATACTTAACTGTGCAATACAGTAATCGATCGCGTGGACTGAAGACGTACGTTTCCAAGAAAACGTAATCCGCACACCTGCGGCCATAAACGAGTACAATAACAGTAGGATGTTTTTCTCAATTACAAATTTTAAACACAAAATAAACAAACGAAGTCCAAATGCGGGAAATGTAATAAACTACAGGTGTGTATTCACTTTGTCGGCGTGTAACAATACAATAAAAAATTAATATCAAACTGTGCCTCGCCCCGTTTAAAATTTTGAGCTACGAGCGCTTAGAAATACTCTGACAAAGTATTTCTTTTGTTTATTCAAGTTGTTAATATTATAAAATAGACGGCCTTTGATTTTTACAATAGATTTCTTGATCTAAACAACTTAATGGTTTTATGAACAACATTTGGAGCAGAAATCCGCCTGAAACCACTACTCAAACAATTTTAATGGATATGTCGATAATTTGCGAATTTATGAAATTATATAAAGTTACTGAAATTTATAATGTTTATATTTTTACATTTCATTTGCATAAAATATAAATATATTAAATTATAAATAAATTAAACTAAAAATAAACTATGTATTCAAATTAAATTAAACTATAATATCTAGTACCAAACCGCTGTCAGTTGGAAATGTGCCCAAAAAACTGGCCACATTGCTGCGCTGAATGGCAACGCAGGTTGCCCGAGATATAAGCCAGTCTTTTGGTCACATGAGAAATCCACTAGCCGTTTGGATATGTCTCGACAAAGCGACAAAGGTGTACAAACCTCTGGCCCCACCGTCCCAGGGTCTCGACCCCAAAAGCCGCGATATGTAGCCATTTCCGATGGCTGAGTATTTGTTTGTGCAGCAGCCGTACCGGCATTGTCGCGGCACAAACCGTTCGGTTCTAAAACGGCCGGTACCTCAGTGATGACAAGAGCCCGACAGATTATGTCATTAAGCGTGGCATGAAAGTAAATAAGTATGAAATTCTGCCGGCACTTCTGAATCACGATAACCCATGGTGACCGAGGCGCTCCATCTTCTCACCACACTGATAGCTGTGTGGGACAACATAGGCCGCCCCTAGGTGAACGTAAGCACTTATTCTAAATGTGTTGTCGTTTAGAAATGTACCCAAATTCGCCGAGGGGAATACCTGTAGCCACAAGCCAAAAGTTATATCATAGAGAAGTAGGGAAGGACCTAGGAGGGTTTGGGCTTTACTACCTGTTATTGCTTTGCATTTTCTGAGAACATTTACCATAATAATGTATATTTTTTACACCATCTGAAAGAAGATATTTCAACGAACAAAAAGCATACCGACTCTTTTAAAAAAACTGTTATTTTAACGTGAGAATTTTCGATTGAAATATTAAGTCAAAATAAGGTGAAAATATAACTATTTTAAATCAAAAAAATTACAGTGTGGTTGGGACATAAAAAGGCAAGTTTTCAACAAATTTTGTGAAAAGAAAATTATTTGTATAAAAGTTAAAAATAAAAAACCAAAAACTTTGTTATTTGAATTTTCCACACAAATTTTGAGCATATGTGAAAAAAGTGTTAATACAAAAAATGTAGATCTTTATACTACCCACAACTTTGCCGTTTAACTTTTTTCCATAGGACTTGTATAGTTTTGCTGGAAATCGAGGTAAACCGTTCTTCACCCTTAAAACGGGCCCCCCCTTCACTTTCCGACCTCAGATCACCCGTAAATTATTTTTCCTTTCATTTTTGTTATATTCTCTTCCATTTCCAATGGGTTTCATCCTACTATTGTTTTTTTCCCTTTTTTAACCATTTTCACAGGGATTAGCACTGGTCTATAACGTATATTTCGAATTACGGTTCCTAATATTTCATTGCACATGAACTATACAAGACTGCCGGATCGCTGACTGGTGTGTTCAGCGCTGAGCGCTGACCGGGTGAACTTGTTATATTTTTTCCCCGTCGGGGTTAAATGTTTATGTAGCATATATAACTCTGTAGCGGGTTGTAAATAAAATATTTGAGGCAAGACTACTTTCTTTATTTCCCTTTATAGGGAGCCAGGTTGCATCAACATAAACCACACGTACAGTTCAACAATAAAATTAAATTGAGACTAACTTATTAAAATATTAAAGTCCAGGGCAAGACTCTCAGGTCTAGACCCTGGTCACCAGACTAGAAGCTCACGGACTACCGTCCAGGATACGAATTATCAGGGCGTGGGAAACCTCGTCGGATCACAACCTTGAAATATGCCGCCTAATGTCGAGATATCTATTTTAAGAAAGATTAGTTTGAATGAATAAACGGAACGTTTGTTTTAGTACCATGTACCATGTTTTGACGGCTTCTGTGGTTGAGCGGGCTAAGCCTTTGCCGGCCTACCTTACTGCAACCCAGAGGCTCCGGGTTCGATTCCTGGTATAGTAAATTTCGGAAATGTATTTTCTCCGTTATTTACCATGGTCTGGGTGTCTGGGATCGGCCCCAGAGTGGTCCGTTGTATATTACCCATAACACAAGCGTAACTTGCTTAATTTGGGGATATACAATGTGTGTGTTTGTCTGCCGATTATTATTATTATTATACATGTATTTAAGATCAAAAATTTTACATTTTTTTAAAAAATATATAAAGATATTTTTTTATAAAAAAATAAATTACATTATTCTTTTACAAAAATACATCAAAAAATAAAATACATATTCAATAAAAAAATATAAAATCTTGCTGATCACCGTCAGCGGGGCCTGGGGTCCAAACTACCGGTGGTTAGGGCTCCAGAGACAGGAACCTCCTCACAATTCGTGCCGTGTCCAAGAGTGCTGCCTTCTGTATCTGGCCCTTCACCCAGCTTCCCAGCGAAAGCCTCTCTAGATGACGGTCGAGGCTTTTCGCTATAAGACCATTGACGGTTACAACTATCGGCACAATGCTCGTTGACTCCAGCCGCCACATAGCGGTAACCTCGTGAGCAAGATCTAAGTATTTACTTAGTTTTTCTTTTTCTTTCTTCACGAGATTATCGTCATGTGGGATACTGATGTCAACGAGTATTGCTCGTCGCGCAGATCGATCTATTATCACGATATCAGGCTTATTGGCTACAATAGTCCTGTCCGTAATAATTGATCGATCCCAGTAGAGCGTGGCACGACTGTTTTCAAGAACTGGCTCCGGCGAGTACTGGTAATAAGGCACCTCCGTTTCCACAAGACCGTATCGAAGGGCAAGTTGCTGGTGGATAATCCTGGCTACGAGGTTATGTCTGTGCAAGTATTCGCCGTTAGAAAGATGTGAACAGCCGGAAACAATATGCCTGAGGGATTCACCTGGGCGATGACATGCCCGACAGATGTCCAAGGTGCCATCCTTCAGGATATATTTCCGGTAGTTATTCGTCTTAATAACTTCCATAATTGCAAAGACAAAACCTTCGGTTTCTCCGAAGAGGTTACCGAACCGTAGCCAGTTTACCGACGCTGACAGGTCTACATCGGGCCCTGTCGAGGCCCGATAAAACCTGCCATGCAGTGCCTTGCTCTTCCATACGTTGATGCGGTCGGAGGCGCTCAGTACTGCTAGATTGCACCAATTCTCGTTAGCCAACGAGAGCGTGGTAAGACCTTTGTCTACTGCCACAACATCTTTATGCAGGCCCACGTCCATCTTAAGAAAATATGCCCTGAGATTGTTCACCTCGCGATTATGCAGATCCTTGGCATTTAGAAAGCCTCGGCCTCCACATCTTCGCGAGATGTACAATCTCATTACTGATGAACGTGGGTGATGCATACGATGTTTTGTCAGCAGACAACGGACTCTTCGATCTAGGGCGTCCAGCTCCGTTTGAGTCCACCTAAGTATGCCAAAGGAGTATGCTAACACGGGCATAACCCAGCTGTTGAAGGCTCTGACCTTATTTCCACCTGAGAGAAGGCTGGTTAAAACCTTCCTCAATCGGTAAAAGAATCGGTCCTTCACCGTCTGTTTTACGTCCGCGTCAGCTATACCTAAGGACTCTGACATACCTAGGTACTTGTATGTTTCGGTTTCGGAGAGGGATTTAAGAGACATGTTCTCTGAAAGTTGTAAATTCGGTGAATTCACAACTTTCCCTCGCCGCACATGCATGACCGCACACTTTTCTATCCCGAATTCCATATTAATTGACTTACTGAAGCGTTCTGTTGTCTTCAGTAATTCAATCAAGTCTGGTTCGTTGGATGCGAAAAGTTTGAGGTCATCCATATACAGCAAGTGCGACATGATCTCTCCCCCTCTTCGAAACCGATAGCCTAGCTTTGAAGACTCTAGCAAAGTGCTAAGAGGGTTCAATGCTAGGCAAAACCACAAGGGACTCAGGCTGTCACCCTGGAATATTCCACGCTCTATATTTATCGCGCCCTCCGGCAAAGAAGGCCCTCTCCCACCTGGAAGCTTAAGGTGTGTAACCCATTGCCTCATACATGCCTGAAGAAAGGTTCTTAGAGTTGCATCGACTTTATACAGCTCTAAGACTCTCATCAACCATGTATGCGGCACTGAGTCATACGCCTTTTTGTAGTCGATCCAGGCAACGGAAAGATTTCTTCTATTCCGTCGGGCTTGTTGGCTAACAGTTCTGTCAATGAGAAGCAATTCCTTCGTACCACGTGACCCAGCCTTACATCCATTTTGGGTGATTGCCAAAATGTTATTATTATAAAAATAATTTGATAATTTTTTTCCCAAAATGGATGTAAGGAGCTTGTAGATGGTGGGCAAGCATGTGATTGGTCTATAATTTTTGGGTTCAGTGGTACAGCCAGATTTGAAGAGTAAATGGGTGACGCCTGTCGTCATAAAGGTTGGAAGCGAACCACGATCAACAGCTTCTTGGAATTGATTAGCCAAACAACTATGCGAGCTTTTGAACCACTTAATCCAAAAGTTATGCAATCCGTCCGGCCCTGGACTTTTCCAGTTATGTGCCGAACGAATTGCATTACCATTATTATTATTATTATTATTATGTAAGGAAACGTTTCCTGGTAGTACATCGTTTAAGACTGCAAGCACTGTTCTAAAAAACAAACCGAAGTCTGTTGACTTCGGTTTGTTTTTTTTTTTACACGACTTGTTAGTCGTGTAAAAATCTCATGAGCGCTCGTAATATTGCAAAAAAAGTATTAAGTAATAACGTAGATAACAAAATGCCTAAATGATGCACATGTTACATGTAATTTGTGTGCTCAAGACTCGGAACGACCTACATTCGAGGCAAAAACTGAGTAATTATTAACATAAATCTTGTTAATAATGCATATCTTTTTACTTGGGAATATATTTTATATCTGATTTAATATTATGCTCGCTTCCATAGCATTAAGCAGTAAAATGGCGAGGGAAGTATGCAGCGTGAGTGAGAATTGCGTTTATACACATACTAGCTGATACCCGCCCGCTTTGCGTACCGTGAAATCCGTTTGTATTTTACCTCTACTTGGCGAAAGGAAGGTCCATGCCAAATTTCAAGTCTATAGGTATAATAGATAAATACTAGTCTTACTCTAATCTAGTCTAATACTAATCTTTTTAAATTTTTAACCATACATTGAAATTATCTTTTTCTTTACAGGTAAGTTCAGAGCGCATCTTTACTTCAAAAACGGTAAGTCGCTAATAGTAAATCTTTGGACACCATGAAAGGCGATAAGTGCTGAGCTTGGAATGTTATAATGATAAGCACGTCTATATACAATTATAATTTTTAGTTTACTAACATAATAATTTTGTTAAGATATAGATTACTACAGAAAAAAGTCACAGTTGTATTAATTAATAGGTAAATTGTTTCATATGTATTACTAGGCTATACCCGGGACATCATCCACGGTTGCCTTGAAATTCCCGGTAAAAAAAATGCCCCATTATTAAAAAATATGTAAACTATCATCAAAATGAAAACTGTGTCGGAATACGCTAAATTTTATGCATTCGAATAATTACAAACCGCTCTTGGGAAAATTCCTCGAAATTCCCGGGATGGAGAAATCACAAATTTTATTACATAAAAATTGCTATCGGTCAGTGAAAAAATCACATTGGTTTGTTTTTCATTTGGACGTTTTAAATAATTCCCAGAAAAAAATCCGCGGTATTCCCAGGGTAGAAAGTAGCGTAGATTTAAGCCTAAGAATTTGCTATCGACCATCGAAAACCGCATCGAAATTGGTCCAGTAGTCTTTACCTGAAACCTGAACAAACAGACAAGAAATTTAAAAAAACTTGCATCTTGTTCTTCTCCATCGTTTATACATAGTATATTCTAGTTTATTTTAATAATTTCTATGTACAGATAGGGCATATTTAAAATTTTATAATAATAAAGATAATCTGACTAAGATTATAATTTATTTGAGGAAGGTGGATGTTATAAATTATTGTTAATGAATAAAAATACATATTTTACGAGTGAAGAAGATTATTTGTATCTAGAATGTACGCTGCACTAGCTACACAACCTTTTCAGTGACAATAATTGGTACTAAATACCTGTAGCGTAGCTTGCCTTAGACGGGACCTGTATCAAAATGTGCTGGGGGGTCTCAAAGAAAGAAACAAAATACTTGAATTTAATTAAAATAATTATATACTGATTATAAGTTACTATTTATACATAACGCTCCTATGAGTTAAGTTAGACAAACAATTCCAAAACAAAGATACATTTTTATCGCTTTTTTTCGGAAAACGAATTTTTCAAATTAACAACAGCATGGCCGGCCATGCAGCGCGGCAATGCAGCCAGCCTTCTGGGCACGCTCCCATCTGGGAGCGATTTGTTACACAGTCTATAACAGCTTGTACTATTTATAACTTAGTTTATTTTTATTTTTTAATTGTATTTATTATTATGGCTTATTTATTTATAAAAAATAAGCCTGTAACCATAATATCAATCAAAGAGTTAATATTATAAAATTCTAAACATACTATAGCTAAAGACGATTTCAGTTTTTCTAGATTCTGCCTCCATCGATAATAATTACAAATCTGATAGCCGTTCCTGCTGACTGAGGAACTGTTTGTCTCAAAATTTGTATTCATTTTTAAAGGTTGTAGATAACACTTTAGGAATTTTCGGGGCCCCTGCAGCCTGGGGGCCCGCAACATTGATACGGTTGATACAGCTGTAGCTACGCTCCCGCTAAATACGCTATTATAAACTTATAATTTACGCTACTACGACTTGTACGGGTTTTTAAAGAATTTTATATAAACAATTTATTATTATTATTTTTTTTTTATTGCAGGAGATCAGCAGACAGGCAGACGGCCCACTTGATGGACAGCGGTTACCATCGCCTATGGACATTTGCAACACCAAAGGTGCTACGAATGCGCTGCTGCTCTCTTTAGGGAGCCTGGAACCTGGTCACTAATGCCGGAACACAACTCAAGGTTGTTATGACGACATACTCTAGACCAGGGGTGGTAGCCATCCAGTCGGGCAAATGCCCTACCACCTGGCTGTGGGTTGTTTTGTCGCCTCTTACGACAGGCCGCCAGGCCGCAGGAAATTGTATTCTTTCTCCGTTCCTGCACGGATAAGATATGAATGAATGAATGAAGATTATGAATATAAAGTAATTAATATTATTTGCTTCTTAATCATAAGAAGCAAATAATATCACGATGTTTTCCTTCACCGTTGTTAGCACGTGGCAACTGTAACAATATGCTCATCAGATCAGAAAACTAACTAAGGGGACCATGCGTTCCGGCCAGGATTGAACCCGCGCCCTTTGAGTTTGGTACGCGTCCGCTGGCCATTACGCTACCGCGACTTGTGCGGTTTTTTTTAAAGAATTTTAAATACGCAATTTATTATGAATATAAAGTAATTAATATTATTTTAATGCGTCATTTAACTAACAGCACCATCTCTGTAAAAAAAATATAAACCTACTAGCGCCACATGTTGACGGAAAAAAAATGAACTAAGAAGTTTTTATTCTAACTAGCCACCGAAGTTTCCTTTCACTTTTTTTCTTCATATCTACTAGCAATTTGACTAAACGTTTTGTGGGTACATGTAGTTCTCTGTATGGAGTCTAGATGGCGTTATATGTTATATATTGTTTATTAATAGGTAAGTTTTAAAAGAAGCGCTAAAACGACTACAGAAGGTTAGAGGTTTTTCAGGGGTCTTACAAAACGGCACACAATAAAATCGTTTTAAGATTATATTTCAAAAATCACAACAGTACAATAACTTTAAAAATAACCAAATTAATATATGCATGTTATTGTTCAAAATACTGAAAATATAGTTATTTTTATGTTTTCATGTAAATTTATTTTTTATATAAATATATATTAATTTTAAAAGAAAACTTGGCACCGACTTCAAGATATTAATTTTTTGTCCTTTAGTTTATATTTTTTTACTTATTGTTATTTGTCATAATCGATAGAGAAACTTATAAATGTTGTATATTCCCCAATTAAGCATGTTACGCTTGTGTTATGGGTGATATATAACGGACTACTCTGTGGCCGAATCCAAACACTCAGACCATAGTAAACAAAGGAGATAATTCGTTTTCGAAATTTATCACGACAAAAATCAAACCCGGAGCCTTTGCGTTGCAGTGAGATACACAAAGGTCAGCAAAGGCTTTGCCGCTTAACCACAGAGGCGGTCGCATTTGAAGACCACCGTTATTTGAAGTGGGTTTCTTTTTTTCGTAAAATATAAAACTGCCTTGTGATGCTTTATGATGAATTTAAAGTAAGCCATTTTCGCGAAAAATATTGAAATTGCAAACTTGACTAGCACAGTCTCTAGTCAACAGTATATAGTACCAATTAATAACTTGAAATATATAGAACTTGTCGATAATAATCAATACTTATTTTCGGTTAATTATCAGACATGTATTGGAGCGAATCAAATCATCCACGGGTCTATTGACACGGCCTGTTAAACTGAAACATTTTTAATAAGCAAACCGCCTCACTAAGAGTCTTGTCCATCTATGTTCCAATATGTAAATACGAACGTAACTCTTCTTGTTTATTTTCTTTTCACTACAAAGAGAAAATTGGCTGGTTCTTGGTATCCATGTGCTTAAAATTTAACACAAACTCATCCCAAGTAATCTCATTTCTCGACCCATGCCAAGGTAAACGTATGGGGTTTCTATATTTTCTATCAATTCCTCCCAATCGTATGGGCTCTGGACAATGTCTTTCCTTCCATACTGCACACTATTTATACGTCCTCTGTTACACTGCAAATCATAATCCATCATTTTTTAAATCTAAGTGTCATTTTTTTTCAGTTTAACAATCTGTATATGAATATATACTATAACTAGTGGTCGAAATTCGACCATATTTCATTTACATTATTAAAGTTCTGTTGTGATAGACTATACTTCTATAATCACAGATCTCGCCAAGGCTACACTGCTAATTTGACTTGAACAATAAACAAAAGAGAATATATGTGTGAGTGTGTCAAAAACATGGTAGTGTGTGTAATGTTTTTTTATTGATTTAATGTATTTTTTATGAATTAATTGAAAAAAATAGCAATATGCACTCCTTCTCTATGTAAACTATAAGTTTGCGAAATTTCATATCCCCTTCTTCGCAATTTTCGTAAAAAGGGGTATATAGTTTTTGCTTCACGTATTAATATAGTGATATAGAAATCTAGCATAAAGCAGGTGGTTTGGGCTTAATTTTTAGCTAGATTAGCTGGCTAACGGGGTTTGTATGTTTTGACTAATGGGGTTGGTATGTTGTTGAGTAAAATGTCAAAAATAAAGAATATTATTGTTTTTTGATCGATTAGTCCAAATAAAGGTTAAAAATCTCCACCGAAATCTACAGTGCTAAAAACTTGTATAGTTTTAGGAGCTTTGCAAAGTTTTTATTTTAAGCGATTGTAATTCCTAGCATCTATCCCTACTAATATTATAAATGTGAATGTAAGTTTGTTTGTTACGCTTTCACGCGAAAACTTCTCAACCCATCATCATGAAACTTTTTACACATATTCTTGGAGGTATTAGAAGTAACATACAGGATACTTTTTATGAAAAAAAATCCACGCGGATGCAGTCGCGGGAAAAAGCTAATACTCCATAATTCGAATTCACATTATTAAAATAACCTCCGACTCTATGCTTCCACTACTGATTACATTGTAACGCGATTATAATCAATTACATATTTCCGTTTTTATAATACTTTTTATCTATGTTATGCAACATAATATGGTGTAAAACGTAAAGTAGGCTATTATCAAGGTCATGGACGTACGAAAGTGCGAGTATAGAAAATGAGAGTGGAACGAGGCGTAAACGAGAGTGAGAGTGGAATTGTGTTGAGAATGCGCAACGGTAATGGGGATACAGCGGGTGGTGATCATTCGAGGAAATGTTGCGTTATTTAACAAATATAGAGTAATATGTTTTCTTAATATTAAATTAGGACTGCACGCAACCTTGTCCGCTTTAAGAACTTCTGCTTAAATATCCCTGTTTCTTGCTTTCTCAAGATTAAAAGATTTAACGAATCATAATGAATTTTGGTAACGGTATATATTATTAATCTTAATGAGGTGATAGTATACCTTTTGGCGGCAATTTAAAATAATATGTATATGTACGTTTTTTACTATGTGACAAAGTGTTGAATTTTTTTTACATTATGCATAGTCATTTTATGTTGGTATCGTTCAGCAGATTATAAAATAAACAACGATGTTTCTTAATAAAATATTTAATAAGTTCACGATGCCGTGATGTTGCTCTCAAAATCGTGGAAATCGGCAGACAAACACACACATTGCGTATTCCCCAAGTTAAGCAAGTCATGCTTGTGTTATGGGTGGTATACAACGAACCACTCTGGCGCCGATCTCAGACACCCAGACCATAGTAAAAAAAAAGTTTGTTTCTGACGCTCCAGCGAGTTCGCCCGGTTAAGACTTGCTCGTTCAACCACAGAGGCGTTTATATATTTATAATATTCGTTTAGCAGTTTTTGGAGATGTGGGGTTATTTGCGATTCAAATAGATAAAGACTGCGACTGCGAGAAAGAGAGAGAGATGACTCTTATTGCACACCGAAATATTTCTTCTTCTTTCTCCTTCTACTTCTTCTTATATATAAAATGAATGTTTGTCTTGTGTCAATAACATTTGATTATGTGATTGTGCATGAGCCAAGAAGGTTTTGAGTTGGTTCAGAATTCGACCCGAAAGATGGCGCTGCTGTCGGCATATTGGTTGAAGCTTTTACAGACATAACGACGTTTGACGGTACAGCTAGTACAATTATAAAAAACAAGTTATATTTACAATATTTTCTAAGCAGTACTATAGGCGGCCTTCTCGCTTAAAGCGATCTATTCCAGGCAACCTAAATCAAAGAACTTTGAATCAAGCGATGTAGTTGGTGCAGAAAAAAGGCAATAGGTACATAAATACTCAACTCAACTCATATACGACGACGACGATTGTGTTTATCAGACGGAAGTGTTCGGAAGAACGGTGTGATCTGGTGCCGACGCCTCCCTTTTACCACCGCACCGCTCACCACAGGCGGGCTGCTTAGCCTTATTTTCTTGAGCTACCACGCTTAACTACACAACAGTTTTCTAGAACAGTCAACTTTCCGCGTACAATGACAACTTCTGCGCTACGACATGGATCATTTAAGAAGAGCGTTTAAACCAATCCTCCAGGTCGGTGATGCGTTGGCAGCGCCTCCTGTTGTTGCAAATGGCGACGGTCATCACATTCCATTAAGGGGACTACCTGTTTACCTGTTTGCCAATTTATGGCAATGGAGTGAGAAGCACTTTTTATTTATTCAAATTCCACAGATTTCGTGAATACTTAAATGAATTATAATTGGAGCTTAAGATAATCGATTACTCAAATACGGTGTTTGGTAATCGATTTACTGGTGAACGTATCATTAGAACTGTTTCATTCAATCGGTACGATACGATCATCAATTGCGCCGCAATCGATTGTAATTGATTATTGCGTACTACGTCAACGGACTGGCTAAGGTCAGGAATTTGAAAACATTTATTCCTATTTTACCATATATACTGTTATACGAGTAACAACAATTTTTGCAAAATATTGTAATTTTATAGTTTATTGGCACCGACTTCAAGGTGTAGAAAATTTTATATTATTTTGTCTCTTATAAACTAAATAAATTTTAGTCAAAAATCTTTATTGTTATTTTATACTTTACGTTTTTGAAGTCGTTTTTTTAATTTTAATTTATCATTTAAGAGCATGCTCTTGTTGGTGGAGCCTCTTCCAATGTTCTCTATTATGGGCCAGTTTTTTACTTCTATGTACACGACACCCACTTTTTCCTTTATTTGATCCGTGAATGTTGCCTCGGTCTTCCCTTCCCTCTCCTTGCTTCCACTTGGCCTTCGATTAACGTGCATAAGAAGGTGTAGTTTTTTAAACGTCGGTTTTTTTAAACGAATTTTTTTTATTTGTTACTTTTACTGTCTAGCTATGGTAGGCCTACGAAAGGTGCCACGCGCCTCAAAAAAATATAGGCCCAAGAAACCGGAACGTAAATTTTTCATAAAAAAATTTCATAAAATGAAAACTGATGAGGCTAAACAATGTAAAATTTGGTAACTATTGCGCATCAAACTTAAGAAGAACACGTAAATCGGAAATTTAGCGTAATCGGTGTACGTACATAAAAAAAATACCAGTCAATTGAGAACCTCCTCCTTTTTGAAGTCGCTTAAAAATTCCTAGAAACAGTCGTTTGTTGTATACGGTATTTACCTTTACGTGTCGGGTTTCTAAAAATAACAACCTTTTACTTATTAACTAGATTGTAAGAATAAAAACAATCTAAACATTATGAAATGTACAAAAAAAATCCACAGAACGAGCTAAATTAGGCATAAAAGTAAAAAAAATAACAAGGTAACTAGCACCCAATACAAAAATCTATTTTAATTAAAACAAAAAATGTAAAAGGTAAAAAATTAAACTAGTGCACTTGCGTTCACCGAGCTTTTGATCATATAAAAAATGTTCTACCTAGAGGAAAATAATTTCCGTCTGAGACACACTGAGCGGAATCAATATTGTTATTTCGCGAAATCTTGTTTCCTTTTTCGCCTAACTGCAGGAAATGCGTATCGGCGTTGAACGAATTTTTAAAATACTGCACTTATGGGCTTGAGCACACGTTTACCAGACTAACCCTCCCGACTCCATCCAGGGTTGCGCAGTTCATGTAGTTGACGAACCCATACAAACAAGCGGCTTAGAATCGCTTAGCTTTCGGAAGACTTTGCGTCTCTCTGGGCACTTAGAGTACGCATTCCAGGAGAGTATTCCGAGGAACTGGATCTGGTATCAAAGCCTCATTTTTACAACCGCACCACTTGCCATCGACGGATGTTCACCCCATTTCCTGGAGTTCCCACCCTCAACTACGCAACGGTTCTCTAGAACGTTTATTCCGCGTACAACAATGATCTGGAGGGGACTTCCCGCCGAGGTATTCCCTCTGCGCTACAGGTGGGTCGTTTAAAAATGGCGTTATAAAATTCCTTAGAGGCCGAAACGTGTTGGCAACGCTCTGTAGTTGGCGACGTCTATTGGCGGCGGTAACCACCCTCCATCAAGTAGGCCGCCTGCTTCCCTGCTTCAGACAAAAAAAAACATATCCCATTAATTATCCCAGTACTCGTCAGCTAATCTTAGGTTTACAGGGTACAGGAGATAATACATGTATAAACGGCACACAAACACATTAATTGTATATCCCAAGCTAAGTTAGGAGGCTAGTGTTATAGGTAACATAGATAATGGAACACTCTGGGGCTGATTAGCAGACACTCAGGCCATAGTAAGAAGCGGAAAGTTTATTTATGAAATGTAAGTCAGTACTTGAATCTGAAGCATACTGCGCTGCAGCAAGGTAGGCCAGCAAACTCTTGGCCACGCAACTATAAAGACTGTTAGTGGTAATAAAGAAAATTGTTAAAACAGAGTAACAGCAGAATAATGTAAAATTACCTTAGACACTGAAGGGAAGAATAAATATCCATTTTTGCAAAAGAGATATGAAAACAAAGAGAAAATCTTGTTTCTGCCACTTCTCAAATAGAGGATGACCAGATAAAAAAACAGATTAAAATTTGATTATATTAATGTGTGAACATACAGAAAAGTTGTGTAAATTTACATAATTGGCTATTTATGATTTGACCTCACTTGGCTTTATTAGGCTTTTGAATTTAACACAACAATGAAACTTGACCTTTGTATTTGTGTGAGATTTCATCTTGGATTTATAAATTGTTCAATTAATTTGGAAATTATCGTTTTATATGATGTTGTTTTGTTCAAACAAAAACAATATTAGTATAAACGGGCTATTTCAAACTGTTATTTGTTGAACAACATTCTTCTTGATACAATTAAATCTGAAAACGGTATGCAAGCAAAGTTAGATAGATAGATAACACTTTATTGGTCACCAAATGTACAATTACAATATTGTCACGTTAAAAACAATAGGCAGCCTTATCGCTTCAAGTAATCTCTTTCAGGCAACCTAACTCTGTATTTTAAACTAATATAGCGATGTATATGTGCAGAGAATTAGATAGGACATAACTTAATTGAGGGCATGACTTAAAACTTATATGAGAAGCTCTCCTGGGTGTCATCCGTAGAATAGTGAGCTCTCCTGGGTGTCTATCCGTAGAATAGTCAGTTGTAGGACCTGTACAATACAACTCACTACAGAACGCCGTTATAAAGCCTGCTTCCACGGCATCTTTCGCTACGAAGCATCAAAGTGTTAGAATCATATTCCACCACTACACCACCACAGTATGCTGGTTTCAAGGCATACTATCTATTATATTATTACCCAAGAGGTAATGAGAATAAGGACCATATGATTCAATCAAAACTGGTAAGGAGAGGGTAGAAATTGATAGAGATATTTAATTAATTTATTAAATTTGCAACAATACATGTCTGAAGGAGAATGTTTTATGTGGCAAAGTCAGAAAATTGGTTTTTTTTATCAGTGTTGCCAACACTAGGCTAAGCGTTTCACGTCGATATTTAGTGAGAGCGTCATAACATACCAATGAAGCCGGCCCTAAGACCTGTGTTAAGCTAATTCGAGCACAGCAGGTAACGCCGGAAGCGGCGTCCGGAGTTGATGCTCAACGCCACTCTCAGCGTCTGCGACGGATTACGACCTGACAGCACCGAAAGGAATGTGAACGTGCGACATTTTACCAACAATAAATTGCAAACTCCATTACGTTGTGTTTTTAATACGTACATTACAAAATGTGCATCAAACCAACCTATGATTTGCGAGGACAGTGTTTACGATGCCAACCACTAATATTACGAAGCGTAAGTTGCGAAAATGTAGACTTCTAATTATTCATAGACATGTGTGTGAGAATTATTTCTGTTCAGACTGGTTGACTTCGTCCGCAAAGGAGTGGAACTCATTGCCGGAGTATGTCTTTCCCGATATTTATAGTCTTCAAGTGAGCTACATCTTAGACCACATTTTCGCTCCACATAGGGCGAGATTGTGGTCAATCGCGAACCTACACTACAATAAAAAAAATCTTCTTTCTACCATCGCGCCGTACGCCATCATTTGGGCGTTCGGATTTATTTCCACGAGTCACTTCGCTTATGTATGCAAAGTTTCTCATAAACACCCTGGAAATTAGAATTAGCTCCGAGTTGAGGTTTTCCTACAGCGTCACGATATGAGGGTTTTTAAAAATGTTTTTATTAACCTAATCTGTCATATGCGATAGTAATGGCTTTTCCAGCTATAAAAGAAAACTTAATTTTTTGATTGATTCGGTTTTCAATTTTTAATTTGACCAAATGATAAAAAAATAATTTCAAACATTGTAAGTGGTATATTTTTATACGCTTAACTAAATATAATTTTCTTCTCTCTAGAGACATGTAATTTTAAAACTATGATATGTCATATTCAAAAACTGGAGTTTTGTAATATTATGAAATGATAATACTTATTCATTTTCATTTAATAAGACTTATTTAAATATCGAAATTATAATGTTTTATTAAACTAAATCACAACATCATCATTTGCAAATAAATTCGGTAAATTCTTTACGAGACCAAAAGGATTATAAATTATATATTACGACACATCATGAGTTTTCATATTTTATTGCCAATGCTATCTGTTGTCATAATTCATGTTAATGCAATATTTAATTAGGATTAAAAATCATATAACTTTGCTACCTTATACCAGCAACTTGGTTTTTATTTTTTTGCTTTCCAAATGAAATAATCAGGGCGAGCTGTAAATGTTGCGAGCCTCATAACTTTAATCCCAACATTAATTTATTTCTTAAAATAAAGAAAAATGTTCATACACGAAACTTGAGGAATGTTTGTTTTTCAAGTAGATATTTTTATATATCGTCACTCCTGACCGTTTGACGACTCAGAATGTTAATATTTGTTATTTTCCCTTTATTAAAGTGATAACTTCTTATGGGAGGGTAAAAACTTCGTTACGTAACGCGTTACGGCTCCAGTCTGACTGGCGTCCCTTTCTCTCACGCTAGATTACTTTAAATTATCACTTCTGTCCGGCGTCCTGAGACACGCACCGTCTTTTTTAAAAATTCAAAAAAACTTTCTTCCTGTGTTTTGCATGTTTTAGATTATTTATTTAGGTCGAATCGTAGTCCATATACTTTCCCAAGGTACTGTCAGCTCCTTAATAAATTTCAATAAGATCCGTTTAGACGTGAAAAGGTTGCAAATAAACAGATTTAGCGACTTTCACGTTTATAATATTAGTATGATTTCGATACTCAATAGTATTTAGTGAAAATATTAATATGTTACTAAAAATCACTTTGATTTTTAAGACTTGTAATTTTTATACTCTTAACAAATTGTTCCAAGTCCCGTTCATCCATTAATTAGACTTATATGTTGTGTCTTTAGGCGAGTTGGGTATTTTCGCCTAGTCTAGCAACACACTCATTTATTTATTTCTCTTTAAGGTTTTGGACTTTTATTTGGAAATGGATGCCTTAGTTTATGGCGTTACTCCAATTTGATTAGGTATAATATCTGCAATACCTGTGCAGTGTGCAGTGATCTTTCCAAAAAAAATTTTGGGGTCAAAAAAATGTAGTAGGTCTGAGACGATCGAATAAAAGCATTGACGGAGCCTACGTGAACAAAAGCATACGTAAGGTGGAGGTTTTTTTACAAACTTGTGTGCGTTTATGTTGTTAATATATTAATAAAGTAACCACTGGAAACTATTCCACCTTTTATTATCATCCGAGCGTTAAAACCCCGGTTGCATTCTGAGCATTCGCTCCGAGACTTACTCTCCTTTTTCCTATTTTTTTTACTCCACTTCGCGCGGTCATCGGCATTTCATCCTTTACAACGTAAAGCCAGCATTTCATTTGGTCCCCACATAAATTCGCCGGTCTCCGTAAAACGTGGCCGTACCAGCGTAAGTGACATTCTTGCAATATGTCTTCTATGTCACGGACATGAAGACTGCCGCGGATGCGAGAATTCCTGACAAACTCTTCGTGTGAGTTCACACATTCGTCGCAACATATTCATGTCCGTGACTTCATGGAAACTATTCTACCTTTATCCGTACTGTTCCGATTATTTAATGCTAAGTCTATCTAAAGGACTGCGGCGCGATTGGCTTTCTATTCAAAAATTGGCGTCCTTTAGTTGACTTCAATTCGATAGCTCAGGGCGCGGTCTGCCCATTTTGTTCCTCTAAGGAGTATGAATAAAATGTTGTCTCTGGGATATAGAAATTCAGGCCTAGTACTAAAACGTCTCTATCATAATAACGACGACAGTCTGGATGTCATTTGTTCCTGGCATTTTCAATTCATAGAATTGGAGAAAATCCACATTCAATCTGGAGACACTGCTCCTGCGGGAGAAGGTACGCCATTTTCATCACTTATCACAGATCTCTATATCGTGTAGTAACCAGATTGATTTTATACTTAATGTTACAAGCCGATTGCAGTTTATGAAATAGTTTCACAAGCTAAAAGCGCCAAATAGCTGGTCGTAATGTTATTAGTGTTATGTGTGTTCTTTTCTGATATTACATTCAATTACGATTAATGTTATCTTTTTAAACTAGAATATTTCTTAGCTCAGTTTTAGACGGTCTTGAAAATGTAGGTTAATTGGTTTGATGCTTCTTTGATTTATATTAATGATTATTGTACAACGCCTCTTTTAAATTTTAAATTTCAAAAATTTTACTCGTTATCTTATTAATTTTTATCTAAATAAACATTTTCTTTTTTATATATCGATAGATGAACACACACGTTGTATATTAATATGCTTAGCAAGATATGCTTGTCTTGTGAGTAATATAGATTGAGAATTCTAAGCCTGATCATGTAAATCCAAGCCGCAGTCAAGATCATCATACGAGTGTTAAATTCCAATTGCATTCAGGGCGTTCGCCTCGAAGCCGGGAGTGCGCTTTTCTACCTTTTCTTTTCCAACCAGTGCAATCGTTGGCATACCTTGTTTTGAGACCATTAGTATGCATGCTATATGGCCAGGTAGTATATTTTTATATCAAGGTCGGATTATATACCAAAAAGATTTAGTCCGTGATTTATCACATAAATAATCGAACACCTGTTCCTGCATATGCTTTTTAATACGTACGTATCTAAGAAAATAGTTTTTGCTACATATATATCGGTGGTTGATGGAGAAGAACAGACGTCAGAAACAGTTTTGGTCCGATTTCAGTTTTAATTTTGTATTAGAGGCTACTCAAAAACGTTTATAGTAATAAACGTCCTATTGTTGGCCTCCAACCTCCTCATTTTCTTGTAGAGGAACGGACATTACACCCGCCACGCTTCTTCAAGTTGGACGGACGGGTCTGACATATCAGTTATCTCTAGTTCAGGTTTCGTCACAATGTTTTCCTTCACCTTCAGGACGTGGTAGCTGTAGCAATATGCACTTTAGGTCAGGAAACTATAACTGTACATGCTTCCCAGCTAGGATTCGAGCCCATCAATTTTAAAACGCGAGTGTTAGACTAGAGATCTTTACGAAATAAGCTACCATGACAATGTGCATAAAATCGTTTAATTAAGAATTAGGAAGAGATCAGGGCTCCTAAAGTGGCTCCTTTTGCAGATGCATATGATGAATATAACAAGTATCAAATTAAAGTGGAACTTTATATATGTCTTAAAACTACCACTATATTTAGACACGAAACTTCACTAAGCGTTTCTTTAAAGCCGATCTGGAGGCCATCTGATTTTTCATGAATTTACCGAGTCTATAAGCAATGTTGGATAAAAAAACGATATTTTTTGCACAGTTGGTACACGGGCGGATGAATGTTTTCAATACCAGGGCATGAAACAAATGCGTCGCCAGCTTATAGGATGAGATGAGCAGGACGGGGCTAGATAGATGTATTTATTACATAGGAGGAATATAATAGAGGGTATTGTAGGAATGAAGGAGAGGGAAATGGGCAATTGGAACTCTCACTCATTGCACGAAACACGAATAGGTTAAGGCCTGTGTGTGTAGTTGCACGCCGATATTCTCAGAGACCGTGATATCGCACTGATCGAGCTGGCCCTTAGAGATTTAATTAAGATAAGTTAGTCTAGCATGGCACTAACACGTTACGAAATGTTTTTTGACTTTTAAAGGAATTAAATAGAAGTAGTCTATGTGGTCCTTAACATGCTAAAATTCATTGGACATGATTAAAATTCTCACGATGACTTTGTGGAATGCTTTGTTAAAAATACAGTCGGGGTCGTCTAACCAACACTTATCATGGTTGTACCATGGTACAGAACGTTTTTGAAAATAAGTAATACAGTATTAAAGGGATCAAATATATGTAGCCGATGTGTGGTCCTCAATATGCTAAAATTCAATGGACATTATCAAAAATCTCACGATGATAATTATGGTAGAATGCTTTGTTAAAAATACTGTCGGAGTCGTCCAACCAAAGCTATCAAACACTTGTTGCTACAATTTTAAAACATAGCACATTATGCGCTAATATATACTCATTTATTTTACGCAATGTAAAATTATAATGACCCAGATAGGCCCATCGTAAGCGCAAACCCAAGTAGCCGTATGTCGAAACAACAATTTCACTCTTGACAATACGCGATCTCAGTTTTGCGTAATATGGACTAACGTAGCTGTGTTATATTTTACATATGTTTGCATACCTTAGAAATTGTAACATATGCAGATATGGTGTAGAATGATAATGCTGAGTCGAAGCTAATGTCTTAATTCTGAAACGATTTATACACCAAAGTTTGAGATGACAATATACCAACAATAACAAGTATTTCAGCAATTTCAAAACGTAACAAGTGTATTGTATTTTACGCAACAATACAAAACGTATCATGAACTTCAATAGTATGTTTCTCAGTTCGAAATTATTTATTAAGCTTATTGGGAGCGATATGTTTTGATACAGTATTAATTTTAATATCAATGGCAGCGGCTAGGTTTTCGAATTTTACAGCTGAATTATATATAGATCGTAAGTTTGTAACTATAATAGCTACAATATGAGGCTCTAAAATGAGCGTAAACACATAATGCAAATGATGTAGGAAAAGTATCGGCTCTCCTACTGCAGATATCAATAGAAGATGGTGAACAAAATCAGTCATATCTTCTGCCTGTTAACCTACCAGCTATAATTATTGTATCAAGCGTAAGTTTACGCTTAAGAAATGTTGTTTTAAAATCTGAGCCTGAAGTATTTATTAATATATTTATATAACATTATATCAAAATGTTCGTCTTGGATACCTCATGAAACCATAATTATTACGTTTCTAAATTATTCTTGCATGGTTAGCTCAGAAGACCCGATTTACCATTTTATTTGTATATTATTTTGAAGGTTTATTAGTATAACTCATCATAATCATTCCAACAGATGTCCTTGAATTGAGTATATACAGGTTGAGGTTTACAAAACGTCTGCATTAATTACATGATATTTATATTAACATAGTTAATAAGATTTATTTATAACTTTACACTTATTTGGTATGTTTCTCGTAATTTGTCCTTCTTTTTCTTATTAATTACCGCCTCAAGAGCATTCTCTGAATTGTGAAATAGTTTGAAATCTGTATAATTTATCAATGTATATTTATTTTTGTTACGTTGGTGTTAATTATTTTTGTATGTGCAATTATGAATTGATACATTTTAGTTATTTTATCTTCAGCTATTTGCCTCATAATTTTATTGTTGTTTGACATATTTTATGTTTTATTTCCAATATTGGTGTAATACTAGGGCAAGCAATTACAAGTTAGTTGAAATAGGTTAGTCAAAATTTCTTCGAGTCAAATCTAAAAATAAATATCTGTAATCACTTGGTTTAAAAACGACCACAAACAGTATCAAAAAAAACAATATGAACAGTATGTAACACTGAGTAAAGCTTGGGAATCGTGCTAAAATGACAATAGACAAATTATGTTTTGTATTGGTAATTACTGCAAGTTACCTAAGCAAGCTTCTTGAGAATCTATTATGTATGAAGGAAATCGAAGGCGAAAATGTAGTAATTATAATAATTTGTTAAGTTATTTAAATAATAATAATTCTCATCCAGACACATACATATTGTATATTCGCAAGTATTTTTTGTATTCTGCGGCCGATACCAAAGTGATGACTGAAAGTCACTATAATTATTAAAATAATATTTTATATATGAGAGTAGGTTAAAGAAAAATGTCATATTTAATACTTACATTTTGGCATAGCCAAATTTTATTTGTGTCTAAAGTTCACAAAACAAGTGATTCATTATTTCGTTCTTTTTCTTAAAAAAAATAATTCCAAATTTAATATAAACTTCGTTGAATTTGAAACTTAAAAATAACAGGTACATCAACTCAAACATAACAGTCACCGGTTATAATCACAACAAAAAAAAATACTTAAAATAATGAAGAGAGTATTTTTAACATCAGTGCGTTTGGGTTCGCTACAGGATCTGGTCAGTTACCACTATCCTGGTGACCAAATCCGAATCCGAATTTGGGCTCATACCAGAAGACACGGGCTTGATTTCTGAACATTTCGAAATTTTGTTGTGGATACCACACGTAAAAAAAATAAGTTTTAAATTTCTTAAGTTGGTACCAAGTTTAACGATGTTAAACACGTTCGATATTTGAATTTGAAGTATGAAGCAATTGAATTTAGAACAAGTACTGTTTAATATAAAGACCGATTATTATTTTCATCTGAATCTTGTCTTGATTTTGAAAATTTCATAAACTGTATATGTATAAAATAAGATGCTTAATAGGCCTGTTACTTCTGGTGTGAACTCACGAACCCTATTCGTTAAGTGCTAGCTTATATTATTATCACATTTCGCTTCCTGCAGCCTCTAGTAGCTTTCATGATGACCATACTCATGACCGTGTCCATGGCTGACAACAATGGGTACCGGCACCTTAACTGGGTAAGGCACGGGCTTCTCGATGTGCACTGGCACGTGCTTCTCGATGTGGACTGGATAAGGCCTGTCGACTGGGACCTTCACTGGGTAAGGCACGGCCTTCTCAACTGGGTATGGGATGTGTTTCTCAACGGGGTATGGCGCGGGCACGGGCACCTTTACGGGGTAGGGCACTGGCTTCTCGACATGTACGGGCACGGGGCGGTCGACGTGCACCTTCACTGGGTAAGGCACGGGTTTCTCGACTGGGTAAGGTACGGGCTTCTCAACTGGGTAAGGCACGGGTTTGGGAACATGCACTGGGTAAGGCCTGTCAACAGGAACCTTGACTGGGTAGGGCACTTCTTTGTAAACTGGGTAGGGAGCAGGTACGTGGACTGGTACTTTCACTGGGTATGGCACCTTCTTTTCTACTGGGTAAGGAGCGGGCACGTGAACCTTGACGGGGACGTGCACTTCCTTTTCAACTGGATAAGGTTGTGGTACGTATACCTTGACTGGGACAGGCCTGTCAACTGGTACATGGACTGGATAAGGTACCTTCTTCTCAACTGGGTAGGGCTGGGGTACGTGCACGGGTACTTTGACGATCTCCTTGACGGTGTAAGGGACATGCTTAACAACTGGGTAGGGTTGAGGAACGTGTACCTTAACTGGAACTGGGACCTTCTTTTCAACGGGGTAGGGAATGTGTTTCTCTACAGGGTAGGGTACTGGTACATTTTTGACCACAGTGATTGTTTTGTGGACATCCCCGTGACCGCCATAGCTACCGGCCCAGCCGCCTCCGATATCTCCATGACCACCATAACCCAAGCCAATGTCGAACAGACCTCTCTTCTCGTGTTTCTTGTCGTCGGCCGCCGCTTCCTTGTTGTCAGTCACTGCCACTTCTTTTTCTGCTTTCTTGGCTTCTTCAGCGTTAGCGAAGGCCAGGAGAGCCACCAGACTGGCGGCCACGAGCTGTAATAAACATAGAATGAATTAATTAAAATTTAAATAATTGTATTATAAATTAACATAATAAATTATTATATATTGCTGTTTAATATTAGGATTAAAAATCGATTCGAATGTTAAAATGTTAATTAAATTTTATGCGCAATTAAGATTCATTTTGAACAGAAATAACTGGAAACCTTTTTTATTTTATTTCGGATAGAATTGTTTAAATTCACTTTCTTTGTATGTAATGATAATCTAAATAATGCTTATGAATCATCAATCATAACGCCTTTAATATAATTAATTAGATATAAAATCATTTTGTGCCAATATAATTGCATTCCCAAAATGTAACATTAGACGACTATAATAAAACTACGTTTTAACGGTTTTAAGCGCGGTAATTTGTTTAATTTTTATTATTCCGTAGTTTTATTATCTATGTATACAAGTCCCGAAAACTTAAGAAAATATTACTCTAGACAAGTAGTTATGTGTTATTAGAACCTTCTTTAAATTTTAATACAATCAGGGCGAATGTGATTGTATCTCATTTGACTAAATTATTAGAACGAACACCATTAATTAGTGGTCAGTTAATGTGACAATGTGTATGTGCAATTTCCTTGTTGCGAAATTTCTTATGTGGGACAAGGGAATTGATGGTCTATTATATTAGTATTAAATACTATTAAATTACTTCCTAACATTTTTGGACAATGCTATTATAAAATTTAAGAGTTTTAAAATTGTATGTTGTAAATTTATATATTATTAATAAATATAATTTTGATCAAATTTAATTGTGAGATTAATGTGATTATAATTACAAAGTAAAATTTGATATCCATTACATTTATTTTTGTTCTTTATGTTGATTGCGATCATATATAAATGATCGTTATAAAAGTTGTACTAAGCAGGGTCCTATGTTTTTTTATATTTTTATAATATTTAATAATTTAAAAAAAGATCCCGACGAATTGAGAACCTCCTCCTTTTTTTAAAGTCGGTTAAAAATAAATCTACAATTTGAACAACGGATATGCTCCACAGTATCGAAAAAGTAAGCTATTATCTTCGAAATTCGAATTAAAAAAATAACACTGGCACTAAAACGTATTCCAAATTCGAAAATTTAAATTGCGACTTAAAAATAACCACTTATTCGAAACACTGTCACTGTTTGAAAACTTAAAATAATAAAGAGAACACACCATGTATCTCATGATGCCGATTTTTGGGTTGCACTGAAGCAAATGAAGTTGTGAATGCGAATGATGGTTGTACTGACGCCGCATCGGTATATATATGGAGTATGAGCGGCCGAGCGAAAAAAAAAATTGCAGTGCCTAGTCTATACTTTCGCTTTCGAGGGGTTCGTGAACAACCAAAGTGCTCCATATCTGTCTAGGCTGAGATTTGTAATTGTATACGCGCTTTTGATATATAGGTCTGGTACCTGTGAGAAATTCAGTTATACGCACAGTAAGAAAAGATGATTTATTATTTATTCCTAGAGTTTTTTTTTACAAGAACTTAAAGGGTGATGTTTTCTTGGGAAATTTTAATTTCTTGTAAATAAATATTGCCTAAAAGCGCAATTGTAATAGGATGTTGTTTGCAGTCACGTAGTGATGTCTTTTTATGGCAACAAAAGCTCCAATGTTCAGTGTCAGT
This sequence comes from Dendrolimus punctatus, assembly GCA_012273795.1. Taxonomy (NCBI): domain Eukaryota; kingdom Metazoa; phylum Arthropoda; class Insecta; order Lepidoptera; family Lasiocampidae; genus Dendrolimus; species Dendrolimus punctatus. Next base: position 3,403,099 of record CM022530.1, on the reverse strand, counting down.
CAAAAAATACAATTTGACTGAGGCGATTCTTGATTATTCATAACTAATATATAAGTTATAGTTATATATATGGGTATTTGATAGATTAATACTCGCTGTATAGACAAATTGTACAGGCCATGTTTAAGAAAAAAGAATAGTTTTTTATGAAGCTTTTTACCCTTGACTTCAATTAAGTATCATTAGAAAGCCATTCCAGTTTAGAATATATAAGATACTGTGAGAGAAGTTCTTGTCAATTTTTTAAGAGTAGAATAATATACCACATGAATATTAAATTAATTTTTAACCGACTTCCAAAAGGAGGTTCTCAATTTGATTGTTTTTTTTTATGTATGCACACCGATTACTCTGAGGTTTATATCCGATTTACGTGATTCTTCTAGCTTGATGCGGAATAGTTGCCATTTGGTCCCCAAAAATGTTAACATAGTTTAGCCCAGCAGTTTTCATTTTATGAACATTTTTTCCGTTTCCGTTTCTTGGGACCTATTTTTTAAGGCGCGCGGCACCTTACGTACGCTTACCGACAGATAGACACTAAAAAGTAACAAAAAAAAAACTTCGTTTAAATAACCGACTTCAAAAACTGAAAAGTATTAAATCAACAAACAGCCTTTTAAATTTATATATTAGTATGCTTTGACTATTTTATTCTGAGCACATTTTTGCTGAGTCTTGCTGCGATCGAGGTAGGTCATAATGTTGCCAGTTGTAAAGTCTACGCCACCGAAGAAGTCCCACAGAGGCGGCGCTGCAATTGTCGTATGCAATACTGTCAAAGTAATTATTTGCTAATCCGTAAACCAATTTTGGCAACTACTGAATAACAAATACGAAATATTTCACATTATTACAGCTGTAAATTTATTTCCTAGCTTATTAACAAAATTGTATCAAATAGCGGACCCGCTACTTGTAGTTCTTTTATTTTCAGTGGGACCTCATTTCTGGTGCGGATTCCTTAGAGTCCCGAATCTGAGATGTAGACCAGGCTTTTTGTCGCGTGTAAAATCTTATTTATTTTTAAATTTTATTGCGAGAGTTCATCAGACATCGCCTATGGAGATTTGCAACACCAAAGGTGCTACAAATGCGCTGCTGCTCTTTTAAGGGAGACTGGAACCTGGTCACTAATGCCGGAACACAACTCAAGGCTGTTATGGCGGCATACTCTAAGCCAGGGGTGGTCGCCATCCAGTTGAGCAAATACCCTACCACCTGGCTGTGGGTTGTTTTGTCCCCTCATACGACCGGCCGCCCGGTCACAGGATATTGTATATAATGATAAAATGATTATTATTTACCAAGTTTAGTAAATAAATACAATTTCTTGTCTTTAATTTACTTAAACTTACAATATGGCTTTTTTCCACAATTTTCTGTTGTAGTTTATGAAGTATGTTAAAAAAATCTTTGTATCAAGCAAGTTTCCCAAAGTGCTAGACTATGATGCTTTTCAAGAAGAACATAAATCTTGTTACCACCAGCAAGGTAAGCAACGTATCAGCTCCCTTGGTTTTAGATATTCAATGACAGCGGTTACCACTTACCATCAGGACCGTGTGTCAGATTTGCTCACCTGCAAACATAAATCATCAGTATTCTATTTTGAAAATGAAAGAAAGAAAGTTAAAGATTTATTTAGAACTACATTAAAGTAACTGAAACTATTGATAAGTAATTGGCCTTAGCTCAGCAAAACTGCCGGTTAAGATAACCAGCGCTGATCTCCCGCTAGGTTGGTGTCTTAAACAAACAAACAAACATAATCATGGTTTTTTAAAATCATAGTTTTTAACTATTTTTGATCCTCTCAGGTATAATAGTGCTGCTTTTCTGTATGTATTATGATATTTACTGTGTTTATCTAATATATAAAATTCTTGTGTCACAGTTTTCGTTGCCATACTCCTCCGAAACGGCTTGACCGATTTTGATGAAATTTTTTGTGCTTATCCGGTATCTATGAGAATCGGCCAACATCTATTTTTCATCCCCCTAAATGTTAGGGGTAGTCCACTCCTAAATTTTTTTTATTTTATTTTTTAGACAAAATTTTTAATTTCTATTTTTTTATGATACAACATACAAAAATACATACAATCCTCAATTTTCACCCTTCTACGATCAACCCTTATTTTTTACCGGGCAGGACGACGTCTGCCGGGACAGCTAGTATAGTATATAATTAAGAATTGTATTTATTTATTTTATATATTTTTGAATATTTTATATTATGTATTGTCTACACCGCCACTGTCATGTTTTAATTATTTTCCTTAGTTTAAGGGGTTGCCTGGAAGAGATCGCTTTAAGCGATAAGGCCGCCCGTTGTTCAGCATTTATTGTATGTAGTTTTTAAGAACATAGTTTTAATTTTGGTGAACAATAAAGTGTTTTCATTCATTCATTCATTCATAATCTAACTAACCATAATAACGTTAACTAAATATTAAAGGATTAAATACTTACATAAATTGATATAGGTACCTATTATCTATAAAATCTTAAAATAAAATCTTTTTGTCGTGTGTTTTTCGTCTCGCATTGGATTAAATTTTGTAAACAAACGCTTTCACAAGACAGTTTCGATGACATTGAACTTTGCTTGTGAGCCTTGAACCAAAAAAATATTTAAATTAGATTTAAACATTCTAATTAATAGTAATAATAAATCTGTCGAACAATTTCAACGTGTAAGACGAAACGACTGCTGTAATATAATATTTAATTTCAATAAATGTGTAAAAAAATAATCCAGTACCTCATATCTCTGTAATCTACAATTTGATTATCTGTAAACGGGTCGAGATTAAATTAAAAAATATATATATAAAACAGAAAAATCAGTTAATTTCAAAAATGAAACATAGAATTTTGTCTGTTTACCATTTTTTTTAAGTTTTCGCGACTAAAATTCAGCATTAGAATGCGTTTAAACAGTTTTAAGCATGGTCCTTTATTTATCGGATTTTTGTGTCAATGAGTAATGTTAAGTTATTGTTTAACCTACCCCCATCTTGTTCAAAGACATGGAACATAAAAAAGAAAAATAAGTTCCGCGGTTGAAACCGTTAAAACGTAGTTTTAATTTCGTGTCTCTGTTAGAGCATGACGTGGAAATTACTGAACGGAATTAAGTGAAACTCGGCACAGAATCCTGGATCAACCCTTGGGATACTTTCTATCCCGATAAATGACATAATTTCTGTGGATTGATGAAGAGAATAGTTTATCAGTGCAGGAACAGAGGAGGAACACAATTTCCTGCGGCCAGGCGGCCTCTCCTAAGAGGAGACAAAACAATCCACAGCCAGGTGGAAGGGTATTTGTTCGACTGGATGGCGACCACACCTGGCCTAGAGTATGCCGCTATAACAACCCTGTGTTCCGGCATTAGTGACCAGGTTCCAGTCCGCCTGAGAGCAGCAGCACATTTGTACCACTTTTGTTGTTGCAAATTTCCATAGGCGATGGTAACCGCTATCCATCAAGTGGGCCATCTGCCTGTTTGCTGAACTCCTGCAATAAAAAAAAATGATGCTGCGGCCGACGTTGTAGTCACCAAATACGTTATCATGGCTACGCGCACGAAGTGTCGCTGGCACTGCCTAGTTGCAAATATGAGAAGTGAAACCTTATTCAAAAATTACTCAGTATCTGATGGTATTTTGTTACCACTTCTTATACACTCTAATAATTACGTTACCTAATGGCGAATGCTAAAAATACTAAGTTTATTTCACTAATTATCTTTGAATATATACTTTAATATGTAACACCTCGTTAAAGTATTCCACTGCTAATTTAAGTAATAAGTATTTCATCAATTGTAGAATTTAAAAAATAACAATAATTCTGGTGAGTGCATGGCACTCTACGAACTACGAAGGGTTCTGTGGATGTGATGAATGTTATTTTTTATAATTTGGCTACGGAACCATGAAAAAGTATTGAGCAGTGAAAATATCCCACGTTTGAGTTCAAACCTGGCAAACAGACTTTAGATTGAGATAGAGGGATCAGGAAGAAGGAATAAGAGCAGGAGGAAGTGGGTCACCGGAACTCTCACTCATCGTAAGAGACGCGGTAAGTTCAAGGCCAACTGGTTCACGCCATCTTTGTTAGACCATCAAGTTTCCTTCGAGCAGTGCGTCCTCCCCGTCCTGACCTACGGGGCCGAGACGTGGACAAATTCCAAGTCCTCAACGAGCTATGGAGCAAGCTGTTTCTTTATGGATAAATCATTATCAAGTTAAGAGGCAGGGCCACACACATATGTCGCAGGACCGCAGATTGAGCAAACGAGTCCTGGATTAGAGAACGCGTCTTGGTAAACGTAGTGTTGCAGGGCGCAAGGTCACCGGTAGGCGCTGGATGAGGAAGGCGGAGGACTGGGAGGAGTGGTACCGACTTGGGGTGACCTACGTCCAGCAGTGAACTGTGTTTGGCTGACGTCAACGAGTTTCCTAAAGCCTATAATCAAGACAATGATTCCATGATGGCTCTAGCATTATATTTGTCAGGAAAAAGAGACTACAGAGAGATTTGTGTCTATAGATTCAATATACTAAATATTTATAAGAAATTTATCCACATTTTTTTAACATGAGTTCAGCAGGCAGGCAGACAGCCTATCATATTGAAGCGGTTACCATCAACTATAGACATTGGTAGCACGAAAGGTGCTACCGTGTACTGCCGCTCTCTAAGGGGAACTGAAACCTGGACAGCATTGCTGGAACGCAATTCAAGATTGTTACGGCGATATGCTCTACACCAGATGTGGTAGCAATCTAGACGGGCAAATACGCTTTACGACAGGCCGGACTGCACGGATTATACTAGACTTAATAGTTTCAAAAGACAAGCGAACATATAGAAAGACATAAGAAATATGGGATTCCGTTTTTGCAAGAATGGCTACTGAACTCTAATAAAGAGTAACATAAAGGCGATTTAGTAATTTATTTTTTGACCCACTTTTACACACAACTCTTATCTTACATTCATCTTTTTTTACGCGCGTTGCATCTATGGCTTCATATAGTATGTATTTTGTTCACGCTTCGGTTTTTCAGGGGTGACAGAACGCAATCGCTCGGTACGCTCCTGCGCGTATTCGAGACATATTTCTAGACAGACTGGGAGATAGACAGGTTCTTAAAAGGCCATTTGTGATTAGTATCTCACGCTCTCCACCGACAGTGACCTGGAATCCATTTTGTATTTGTAAATTATAATGTGTATATTCGTTTTATTTACTTTTTTAATGTTTTAAATACTTCTTAAAAAAATTAAGCATATTGTTTTGAATTACAGACACACGTTTTGTATTCCATCGCCTCTCCACTTCTCACAAATTGCGCTCAGATACATATCGTAGACTACTGACACCTGGATAAACTTCATCGTTTTATGATAACTCTTTTACAGTGCAGGGTGTCAAACTCTGGAATGCGTTGCCTCTTACTGTCAGAGAGGCCAAAACATTACCTACAATTCAGAACTCACTTAGAAAGTACTGGTTATAAATAAATATGTCTAATATATTAAACATTACTTACTTATCTATTTTTAATATAAAATACATACATACATAACTTCACGCAGGGTCCATTGCGGGGTAGGCAGGCACGAATAACAGAGCGCCATTCAGGCTTATTCTTACATACCTCACTTGCTTCTTTGACATTCATAGCTCTTGTCATGCACGTTCATCTGTTCTTAAGGCTCCTAACACCACCTTCTGCTAGTAAACGATAAATTTGATCATGGCAGGTGTGTCGTGGCCTTCCGCGACTTCTGCATCATCCATTTTGCATTGTATATCTGTTTAGTCATTTTTCATTCTTAATATAAAATGCTTGTCATATATAATGTTAATAAATATATTTATTTAGATTATTTCGTATATGGTATACTATAAATGTGTTTAGATCTATGAACGTATAAATTTAATAAAATTCATAAATAAGTGTTAGTGTGTATATTAAATTGTACAGTCCTATCATTTTTCTGCTTCGCCTACATCTCCAGATTAGTTGAGAATTTCTTTAAAGCTGGGTTGCCTGGACGAGATCGCTTTTAGCGATAAGGCCGCCTGTCGTTTTGCCAAGAAGTATTGTAATTATGCTTTTTTTTGTATTTGTTGAACAAAACTAATTTCGGCTCAAGCCGACTGCAACTCAACAATTTTTGAAACTGTACTCTGTTCTCGTAATGGTTTGTTAAATTCACAAAAAGTGACATAACTACGCATAGATTGTTCATAATAATGAGCGACTCTTGGCATATCAGTATGTTAACTATACAATACAAAGAATTAAATTATGTTACTTAAAATATAGTTTCTGTCACATAATTTCGTATTATTATCTTTTCAAAATTAATGTATAATTATTTTTGTATTTCTCTGCATCTTGGAGTTATAAATAGCTGATCTTAAGCTATTTGTAATGTACTTTGTTAACTTAGTTTGTAGATTTCAGCTGTTAACCCAAATAAAATAAAATAAATAATTAGAATATTTAGTTTGTATGTGTATTTGGACATAGACACTAAAAAATATATGAAATTCATTTTACAAAATAAGCAAGGACTTACTGATACCTTCGTATTGTTTTAGCGCCCATTACCTATTTTGAAAAAATAAATAGCGGCGGAAAGCGAGGCAGCTATGTTTCGAAGCTATGATAAATTAGATTAGGTTCGCATGGTGTAAATATTAACCATAAACAAAAGTTCCGAATAAATTAACAAAAAAAATGAAAAAGTTGGGGGTAGGCTAAATAATAACCTTTACATTATTGGCTGGTGGATCAATTTTTTTTCAATTTCCACGTCTGTTAAAATTATTGTTACACGCCGACAAAAGTGAATGCACACCTGCAGTTTATTACCTTTTGGCATTTTTGTTTACTTTGTGTTTAAAATTTGTAATTATAAACAGGCTATTATGTATTGTAATCCTTTATGGTAGGCATTAACCAGGTGTTGTTCGTGGAAAATATTGTTATACGGTCGAGTATTTTGTCGAGGCATATTGTATCTGTACAGGATAAAAGGAATGCCCGAACGGAGGGGTGAGACAGCCAAGTGACCATTACAACACGAGCAAGACGTGTGTATATTCGATAAGCTATATAGTGACGGACTTAACGCGTATTATTGAATCACGTTTGTACTAGTTACGTCTAGTTATATTTGTACCTGTATTATACGTGTTTGTATAGTTCTAATAAATTATATAGTAATTCCAACGGCATTTTAATTCGAGTCCCGTTACTCGTAACATTATATACAAGTAATGTTAAATTTCTACCGATAGTAAGACAAGAAAAAAAATAGTAAGATATAGAAACCAGCCATTAGTCATTTGCGATCCCAATGATCCCAAATTAATCGGATCGTAAATAATCATGACAATGTTTTTATAGCTTTTTAAGTAAAATTATAATTTAAGAGAACTTCCGAATTTTTAACAACTTTTGGCGTATAACGTGAAAAATTCTAAGAACAATTGACGCGTTTACATTTTGAAAATACACAGTTTCTATTTAATTCTGAAAGTATGTAAACATGACTATATATAGCTTTTATGGTTAAAACCATAAACGCTATATGTCATCATGTTTAATATAACTAGTGTTCGCCCGTGGTCGAAGTTTGACCATAATAATTAATGTCAACCACTATACTTGTACAATTACAGATTTTACCAAGGCTACAGTGTTCTGTCTTTCTGCACGAATAAATGAATAGGTATATGAAACTTATATTGTTGTTATACATCCTTAAAATGGTATCAGTTTCATGACCCTACAATTATGTGTAGGTGTCAGAGCCTCATTCAAAATGTCTCATTATCGCATAAAATTTGTAATAACAAGATTCCCAGAAGACGTACAAAAACCAGTTTTCGTTTATGCAATCATGAACTTTATTGACATTTATTTCATCATGGCCAATATAATGCAATCGTATTTACAATTAGGGTGGTAATACATACATATAAACTAAATCATGTGTATAGATGTATATGGAGAGAGAGAGAAAGAGAGAGAGAGAGGGAGAACAATTTATTGCACATCAAAATGTACTATTATAAAAACGGATTTACAATATTTTCTAGGCAATACAATAGGCGGCCTTATCGCTCACAGCGATCTCTTCCAAGCAAATAAATTTGAATCAGGCGATATATGGTTAGGTGGTGCAGGAAAAGGCAATAGATACATCATAAATACTCAAACTAATTTAGAAAATAAATATACAAATGCAGAAATATATACATAGTCATATATATACAATACTACATATGAATGTCAAAGAAGCAAGTGAGGTGTGTAAGAATAAGCCTGTATGGCGCTCTGCTGTTCGTGCCTACCCCGCAAGGGACCTGGCGTGAAGTCATGTATGTATGTACGTACTACATAAGTTATTATAAAAAAAACGTGCGTCTCGGTATGCTCGACGGAAGTGATAACTTAACCTATGAGAGGAAGGGAAACCAGACAAACTGGCGTCGTAACGCGTTACATAACGAAGCGATTTACCCTCCCATAAGAAGTTATCACTTCAATAAACCTAATATTTTCTTAAGTTTTCGCGATTGTACACATAATAAAACTACGTTTTAACGGTTTTAAGCGCGGTAATTTATTTTATTTAGGTTTATCGACGTTTCGGCCGCTTTTCAGTTGCCGTGGTCACGAAGGCAAGATGACATTTGTCGAACGTGTATTGTCAAAGTTTTATTCAGCCTACGCCAACTTGTTCATTTTAATTATTTAGTTTTAATTTTGTTATGGATATTATTTACTCTATGGAGCCTAATCTGTTGCGTAGGCTGAATAAAACTTTGACAATACACGTTCGACAAATGTCATCTTGTCTTCCGTGAACACGGCACTGAAAGCGGCCGAAACGTCGGATAAACCTAAATAAATAAATTACCGCGCTTAAAACCGTTAAAACGTAGTTTTATTCAATAAACCTATTAGCATGATTATATTCTGTTAATCAGACATAGATATTTGTGGACAAAGTGTTTTCTGAGCAAATTTCTAAATGTTGGTAAGGATTTGGCATCTCTGACAGTGAGAGGCAGCACATTCCAAAGTTTATCATAATGATAATCTCTAATATATAATTCTCGTGTCACAGTTTCGTTGCCATACTCCTCCGAAACGGCTTGACCGATTTTGATGAATTTTTTGTGCTTATCCGTATCTATGAGAATCGGCCAACATCCATTTTCATCCCCTAAATGTTAGGGTAGTCCACCCTAAATTTACTTTATTTTTAGACAAAATTTTAATTTCTATTTTTTATGATACAACATACAAAAATACAACCCTAATTATCAACCCTCTGCGACAAACCCTATTTTTACCGGGCAGGACTACGTCTGCCGGGACAGCTAGTATACATATAATAATACTAGCTGACCCGTGCCCACTTCGCTGGGCATCAGAAAAAGTTTCAAAATAATTTATTATTAATCACTGTCAAATATGGGGTAACTTGCCAACATTGAAAGAATTTTTTAATTCGGTTCAGTAGTTTCGGAGATTACCCCATATTTCATCATAAACTCACAAACTTTAACTGTTTATAATATTAGTAACATATAGGTTTTTTTTTATTTAGCCTGAACCGAGTCCATTGGCTCATTTGAATAATTAATATATTAACAGTCTATTGTCTTTATTTCAATACTTACGAATTATTACAAAATTCAAACCTGGAATGTAGACAACACAACCGTTTGTGAATTGTGTCGTAAATTTATTTAAAGTAAAGCTTCTTTAGAATCGTTGAGATTTGAAAATCGATGAAACGGAAAAGTGACACTAAACGCTATTTACTACATGCATATGAATATATATACGGTGCATATACCAAAATAACATTTTTTACAATTTTTGTCTGTCTGTCTGTTTGTTCCGGCTAATCTCTAAAACAGACGGACTGATTTGGACGGAACTTTTATTGGCAGGTAGCTGATGTAATAAGGAGTAACTTAGGCTACTTTTATTTTAGAAAATTCTTTTATTTTGGTATTATGACGATTTTCAATCACCACGCGGAAGAGACCGCGGGCCGCAGCTATTCCAAGTAAAACACAATTCTCTTTACCCGTTAGTATTAATTTTCAAATAACATAAAATTAAAAGATTTAAATGTATGTTATCTCTATCTGTACATATCTATCTATTCGTGCAGGAACGGAGGAAAAATATAATTTCTTGCGGCCGGGAAACCTGTCGTAAGAGGCGACAAAACTACCCACAACCAGGTGGTAGGGTATTTGCCCATTTGGATGGCTACCACCCCTGGTCGAGAGTATGCCGCCATAACAACCTTGATTTGTGTTCTGGCATTAGTGGCCAGGCTCCACTCTCCTTAATAGATAGCAGCGGATTTGTGGCACTTTTGGTGCTGGAAATGTTCATAGGACGGTGACCACTTTCCATCAGGTGCGCCGTCTTCTTATTTGCTGAACTCATGCAAAATATATATATTTATATATATACATACATACTAAAGGCAGATATTCTTTTATACGTACATCAAAGAAATTATCAGTGTATAGAATTTTCTATTGTATATAACAAATAAATAAAATTGAAGTGTCTGTTTGTAATGGCAAATAACAGCTTTTTACAAAACGCACATCAAAAATGTATACGATACCTACATAAAAAAGTTTTTGTTTTGTCTGTCTGTCTGATTGTTCACTAGGTTTAACATTGCATCATAATAGCCTTAGTACATACAGATAAATTTACACTACTAATTAAAGTAATTATTAATCAAAAGACAATAGGTACATAGAATTATAAGGTCATCCACCTTGTATTTCCTTTATTGTATTTACGGCTCGGCCACGACCTTGTGGCTATGAGCGATAACTAAACGCGACGCGTCTAGCGACAAAAACAAAAGTATTAAAATTCATAAATCACGGCCAAAACCACGGTACTGATTTTGCTGAAAATCAATATTTAAGTAGTTGACACTACTACTACCGGAAAAGACCAGGTACGTTTGATCCAAGACAATCGGATAGTCTTTTTCGTGGAAAAGATAAAATTTTATAGAAGCGAATAGCGCCTAAATAAAAAGTATTGCAATGTAACCCGTGTGAATGAATGCTGTTAAAATAGTATAATATCCTTAGAGTAATAATACCTAGAGAGATAGTTTCCTACAAAATTACATTCAAAGTTGAATAGTATAGGATCCCGCTATGCAACTACCTTCGCCGAGATGCTTATTTGATGAAAACTATTTTATATTTAATTTAATGTGCCAATAAATATATTGCATATGGGCTGCCTAAAAAAATTCCAGTATATGATTTTTTTTTTTTTACATTTCACCGGTTTGTTTATTAAACAAATTCTATGCCAATCGAAAGTAGCCCATAGAATATGCAAATGTTAGGTTGCCTATTCTTTTCCGCTCACAAATTTTGGGTATTTTCAGCCGCATTTTCAGGCACTCAGCATATTGTTATGCCAGAATTATATCCGACACCACGCTGATTTTCATTGCGAACCTTTCTTTTGGCGTAAGAAGAAAACGACCCAATTTTGTTCATCTAATATATAAAATTCTCGTGTCACAGTTTTCGTTGCCATACTCCTCCGAAACGGCTTGACCGATTTTGATGAAATTTTTTGTCCTTATCCGGTATCTATGAGAATCGGCCAACATCTATTTTTCATCCCCCTAAATATTAGGGGTAGTCCACCCCTAAATTTTTTTATTTATTTTTTAGACAAAATTTTTAATTTCTATTTTTTTATGATACAACATACAAAAATACATACAACCCTAAATTATTAACCCTCTGCGACAAACCCCTATTTTTACCGGGCAGGACGACGTCTGCCGGGACAGCTAGTAAAATATAAAATCATTAATAAAACTAATACTACTTATGTAATACTTAATAATGATATTTAATACGTGAAATAAATAAATATTTTTTATTAAAAAACAACAATAAATATGTTACTTAAATTAAAATTAACGTTACTTTAAAAAAGTATTAAAGTAAATACTCGTCTAATAACTTATATCCAATCATTTATTCGAATACAAATCGCTAGAGTGCTTGCTAACACGCTTTTTTTTACTTTTCCACGCGGAAGAAGTCGCGTACAGAAGCTAGTGTTAGTATATAAAGCTGAAGAGTTTGTTTGTTTGTTTGCTTGAACGCACTAATCTCAGGAACTACGGGTCCGATTTGAAAAATTATTTCAGTGTTAGATAGCCGATTTATCGAGGAAGGCTACAGGCTATATATCATCACGCTAAGACGCGGGCAGAAACTAGTTATTTATAAATATTTACTTCACTCCAAAGCAAACGTCTTCATATAATACTTGTAAAGATATTGAAATACGTGACAATTATTAACGCAGATCGCGTCAGACCGATCATGTCACCATGTCTTGTAACATTTAGGTACGCTTATGTTTTAATAAGGATGCACTTAGAATTTCTATTGGTTTCCTCACTGTATAAGTTAATCTAATAGTTTGTCTACTTGAAGCGTCTATTTAGTACTAGCATTCTGACAGTAGACGAATAACCTTTCAAAAGAAAAAGATATTTTCGAATGCATTTATTTTTGTGGAATTAGTAGTATCGTTACATGAGAGGTGAAAGTGGCCTATTTAGGCACGAAATATTGCTCTTATAATCCGAGTGCCTAAATAGGCCTTTCACTGGACGCTAACATTCTTCTTTTCATTTCGAATATGAGGAAAGTAAATAAAAACTGATTAGATAAATAAACAATCATTTAATACGTCACGTGATTTGTTTTTCTGTTATATTTTACCAGTCATATTTTTTGTCATTGCCATATATCGAGATAAAAAGTGTTGTTTACTAAGTGTTGATATGGAATGTAAGCTACCTATGTATCAAGTAACATTTAAATCAGTTCAGTAGTTTTCATGTGATGCTCTGCTTGAGTTATTCTTCAACTGTTCGGTTCGCTAATTCGTTAAGACAATGAATAATAAAGGCCTTTAAAGCGCGAGCTCACTAGCCCGGCTGCAGCTCAGAGGGCTACTGCCTTCTGGTGACTTATTTAGGAAGTCACCGTAGAATCAGCGGCTTCCTATGGCCGTCCCGGGCTTCAGTTGGCCATCTTTGGCGTTTGAAGGGCTGAGTCGCGACATCTCAAACATCGCCCTAATTTCGGCGGGGCACGGGACACCGATGGCCAGCTTTGGTGCTCCTTCGCGGATGGCTCGCATGTAACGGAGCAGTCCCTCTCAAGTGAGTATGCCGGCAATTGTCGGCGCGGTCGAACATTCAACGCACCGAGATCACCACGAACTCCTCGACCGTCGGGACGCTCAAGTCGCGGGCGATGATGCCGTGTGATGCTCTAACAGGCGGAGAGAGACAGACATATTCTAAAAGTCGCATTTTCGTACTCTGATATTCCGAAATAGCTTTCATGATTTTTCTCATCATCATTATACAAGCTCAACTCTTGTACACAATTATTATATTATACTAGTGGTCGCCCGTGGTCGAAATTTAACCATAATAATTAAAGTCGAGATTATACTTCTAGAATCGCAGATTTCGCTAAGGCTACACTATTCATTTGACTTGAACAATAAACAAAAGTGTATATATATATATATATGTGTGTGTGTGTGTGTATGTGTGTGCGTGCGTGTGTGTCAACTACATGGTAGTGTATGTAATGTTTTTTTATGTATTTATTTACGCATAATTAAAAAAAACTAACTTTCACACTCCTCCACAGGAGCAATTTTCGTAAAAAGGTGTGCTAAACTTTTGCTTCACGTATTAATATATAGATAGACTATTTCGGGTTGCTACTTACGCCATGCGACCAATTATCATCCATACTTTTAGGTGCTTCCTATGTAATGTGTAAACGTAATCTTTATTTACTTGTATAAACTATTGTTTTATTTATTTTTTATTGCATAAGTTAAAGAGAAGAAGTATTAAAGAATTATTCGAAACCATTAGCATAATATACAGAAACAACTTGTAATCACAAACAACTGCTGTAATATAATACTGTATTGCATTTTTTATCGCCCTCTTCTAGACAACTCGTTTGTTATATTTCAATTTAAAAAAAGAAAAGAAAATTATTTAAAGTTTATACATTTGGAAATTTTCGTTTTAATATTTCTAATGTATAGATGTGTGTGTATGTATGTTTGTGGTGTGTATGTGTGTACAAGTGAACGAGTGAGTCTCTGGTTACAAACTTATTGGACTACAGTAGTCAGTTTAGTAAATTTTCGGTGTCATCATAAGGGAGTTCTATTAGCCTGCTGAATAATTTTAATTTACATTTGCGATGAATAAGAAAGTGTATTTAGTAACTTATCAACTCAGCACTTCAGCAGATAGGCAGATGGCTCACCTGATGAAAAGCGGTTACAGTCGCCAATGGTCATTTTTGCCATACCAAGACCCTCCCTACTAATATGCTACGGCTCTCTAAAGGGAGACTAGAAACTGGTCACTAATGCCGGAACACAATTCAAGGTTGTTATAGCGGCATATTCTAGAGCAGGGGTGTTAGCCATCCAGATGGGGAAATACCCTATCACCTATCTGCGGGTTGTTTTGTCGTCCGACCGCAAGTAATTGTATTTTTATTGTATACTGAAATCAATGCACACAAAATTAGTCATTTGCAAATGTAGTTTTAAATATGGTATATGAGTTTCTTCAACATAACGATGAGGCCTCATCTGGAATAATGGTACAATTATTGGCTATTTCATGCAAATGTGAGGCGAAATATGAGCTAACCTTTTCATCATAAGTAATATCAAAGACTTTCTTAGAAATACAATGTAATTAATAAATAATAATATATATTATGTAACTATAAGGTTTCGCTACAAAGCCTCCCGGCTTTGTGTTGAAGCCTTACGTGAGTAGCGAAAACTCGACCCTGACTCCGGGAGCACGAAAGCAAGGAACCGGCCTCCGTGTTTGAGTGGAGATCGCTAGAGCTAAGACTCAAGCTCCAGGGGTGGAAGTAATAGAAGGCATAACGTCAGAAGTAGCTTCGGTGAATATGCAGCCCACCTCTCTACACTTCTTAGCCACTCACAACCATGTTGCCCTATACAATCTAGTATTTTAGGGGTACGGTATGGTATTTTTAGGGGCCCATGCAGTGAATGGCGAGTCACCGTCTGCCTATTTTATCCATGTTCTCCGAACATTGCAACGGGCAGCCGTCATAGTCCCCATATTCTCAGGTCCCTAGTTCCATTAGCAGTTCATCCCTGTATCCTGGTACATTTTATTCTCATTGCCTACAAGAGTCCTTATCCGGGACACTGACCGGAGCTTTTCCTTGGGTAATTTTATATGGTGTAGACAGAGATAAACGATGGTCAGTGTCACGCCACATGTACATTAATTTTGTCAAGGGGCCTTTACGTGTTGGCCTTCCCATGGCTCCACATCCTTCCCATGGCTAAGCCCTCACAAAATTTCTGGCCATTTTCAAGGTCCGTGATCTCTGAGACATAAAAATAATATATAAAAAATCTTTAAATAAACTATTTCCCATAGTCCCAGGCCCAATGTCTTAACCACAAACAGACAAAACTTTTCCTATTCTTTTTCTTTCTCAAAGCTGCATATTTGGACTGTTAGATGTCTTCAGCTAACGCTGTAACGTTGTTTATTCAAATGATATTAGTCATAACAAACAAAAGAAATCAGTTCATCAGTGATATAATTTTATTGATTAATCAATCTTGAACATCAAATCATGTAATTTGTTTTGATGGATGCCGTTGCCCTGGTATTCAAGGTTTTGTAAGTTTCACAAAACAGTGTGTAACAGATAAATCAATTATTAAATCATTACGTTTGTTTAATGCCAGTACGATTGATTTTATAAGCAGTATGTTAATTGTTTTACGAGGTTAAGTTAACCTGCATACATGAAAGAAATATACTACGAAGGAAAGTTGCCCATTAAAAATGAAACACTGAAAGCTTCTACACTTTCTTCTTCTTCTCTTATACAGCGTGTTACAGACCTTACGACAATAAATCAGACCACGTTTTCTTTATGACGTACTCTGCCCAAATACAAAAATGAATCAAGGTAACTTCTTTGGTTTAGCCACAGGAATTAATTTTTCATTTCAGAATATTACAACAACATGTATCAGTTATTGTGTCTAAATCGGTAGGTTAGTGACCAATGTATCATGTTGCGAGCTCGTCTCTTCATCATTAAACGCGGAAGTTGTTCATTCTTACGCTCTCGCTCGCGAACCAATATTTACAAGATGTTCTGTTTTTTATTCCCTTTTTATCGTAATTAATTTGTTCGGAAAAGTCAAAATTTTAATTTTGACATTACGGTTGATTTAATAGTACCAAAAAATTTGTATGGAGTACGACCGCTAAAGTTATGATTTATTGTCATTTGAAATGAAACACGCTGTATATAAAATGAATGTTTGTCTGTATTTTCTTTATACTTGTAGAATCGGAAACTATACATTTGATCATGCGATGATCTTTAGCAAAGTGATTGTGCATGAGTCAAAGAAGGTTTGGTTCACAATTAGACCCGGTAGGTGGCGCTGCTGTCGGCATATCGATTGAAGTTTTTCCGGGCAGGACGACGTCTATCAGGACAGCTAGTAGTGTTATATTTATTTCGTTGCATAGTTGTTCTTGTCATGTTTTCTTTTTAAGGTTAATAATTAATTTTGTTATGTACCCTCTTATTTCTAAAGTATACAGTCGGTCATTTTTTAATGGAATAATAATGTTATATTTTTATGTATTCTGTGATTAGCGCCCGTTTTGTATAGAGTAGTTCTTCGTAATTTACCTCAATTTTATGTAACAATATTTTTCTGACAAGAACTATGAAATATGTCAAATGAAATGAATATGTCAAAGAAGCAAGTGAGGTGTGTAAGAATAAGCCTAAATGGCGCTCTGTTCTTCGTGCCTACCCCGCAAGGGACCTGGCGTGAACTTATGTATGTATGTATGTATAATATTTTTCTCTAATATGATGCGATTAATTATGTAGATTATAATTCAAAATCACTCAATTGTTTGTATACGGTATTCACTACATTTTATTTTCATGTTGGGAGACGCGATAGCTTTCTACTGTGTTCGATTTATTTTTTACATGTAGAACTTTAAACATAATATTTTATAAAAAATATTACCTAGGGTTTCCATATAATAATATATTAAATTCTTGTCATTCATAATCCTTTTAATTAAAATATTTTATCAATGATTCAATCCGCAATCGGTTGTGCCAATTTGCTAAGTTTCTTATACTGTAAAACTGTTGGAGGACGGCGAAGTGTTCTAAAAATGATTCTGTAGAATCAGTGTATGAAATATGATAAAACCGTAAGGTTCTCTGATTATAGTGTAAGTGTTGTTGTTTTTTTATTCCCATAAACCCTTCTGAGTTGTTTTAAGTATTGCAACAGACATATTAATATCATATAGGTGGAACGATGACTAATTTTACATATTATATCTAAATAGAGAAGAAATATTAAACGTGTACGATTGTAACTGTGGTATTTTAAATATTTGTGTTTGTTATTTAAATATTTATCGTGTGGTATCGTCATATTTATGACCATAATCATTCGTTTAATATAAAGTAATACGATAACAACAAAAATATATTGGTCGCCACAATATCTGTATGAATTTTGCAATAAAGACCAAAGTTATTGCAAAACTGGTAAACAAACAGATGTCTTACTAGGAACGAAGTCAACGCGTTGCCAGCTTTGAAGATGGCATAGAAGGAATGGAATAAAGATATGCGATTGAGGGATGAAGCATCGCTGTAGAGGATATGCCATAAACACCCTTTAAATAAATACGTTCTATTTATTTATTTGAATTTGATAATCTCGGATGAAAAGCATATTTCGGCACTAGCTCCGTCCCTACGTTCGCGCGCCAAACCATCTTATACGTAAATAGGTCACTTTCACCTCTCGTGTAACAATGTATTATTTCGCTACGGAATCCTAAAAATGTATATAATAATTAAATTACCAAGCAATCATGCTAATATTATGCATAGAAAAATTTCAAGGTTTTATCTACATCGAATGGTAATATATTACAAGAAATTTCAAGGTTCGATATGGATATGGTTCGATTTTCCGATTATTTGCTTCGTAACAAAATAATAACCATGCGATAACAATTAAAATCCGTGCTTGAATTATCATGGAGAATTATTGCAAAGGCACCTACATTTTTTATTGCGCGTGTTTCGTTTTAAAAAGGATTTCGGATATTACGTTTCCTGGCGAACAACGTTTCGCGTTTTAATGTAATCGGATTTAAAATTACGAAAAGTTATTATGGAGCTTCGAAACCGGCGGAAATTGATTTTGAGACAGATCCATTTAAATGTTGTATATATATGCTTAAGAATAATGCTGTTTGTGAAAGATTTACGTGTGATTCTGGTTACGTAATTTTTTTGGGTTTTTTTAGTTTCCGAAAAGTGTAACGTTACGTGTTTCGGGAGATAAGTGGCGACAGAAGCGATAACTTAAAGTAATCTAAGTTGAACAATTTAATATTGCAATTGTTTAACTTGAGAAAAGCTTAGGTTATTACTTAAATTTTATGTATATTAATATGATGATGTATGGACAAGTTATTTATTAATAAAATCTTTTATTGATTATAAAATATATTTTATTCTTAGTTACAATTCTTGAATATGTACTTTAAAATTTCGTGTATGTACATTGTACATTAATAGTATCGTTATTAAATCCAATTAGCGAAATACGGCTAGCGTTAGAGTGAGAGAAGAAGAAATTGCCGACCACTGCCGTTTGCGTGAAAGAAAGGGAAGCCAGACAGACTTTAAAAATAATAATATACCAAATTATGTTTACTTTTTACCGAAGTAAATACGATGGTATAATCGTACTATTATAACTTATATTTCAACGTTTGTAGAGAATGATGTAATTGTGAAATAGATGATGATGTAATTGTGAAATAGAGGATGATGTAATTGTGAAATAGAAAAGGATGTAATTTAAAAATAGATGAGGATGTAATTGTGAAATAGAGGAGGATGTAATTGTGAAATAGAGGAGGATGTAATTGTGAAAAAGAGGATGATGTAATTGTGAAATAGAGAATAATGTAAGGAGAAAAATCAAATCAAATCAAATTGAAATACAACAAAATTGAAAATTTTGAATAATCAAGGCAGCTTAAGGAACACAACAAACGAAAATTGATTTGACCAGATGAATAAAGTGACTTGAGAAATGGGATATTTTCAGTTGAATGCTACTTTTTTAATTTAATGAGTCAAATAACGAATAACTAGCTATTTGTATATACTTTACATGTGGTGGTGTGTTTGCGCAGAAAAGTTTCTTCCTTGAAACTATGATGTAAGTATGACGATCGTAGGATTAAACCGATGCCCTGTTACAAACGCCGTATGCTGCGTACGGTATGATGCTTTACGCGGCCGACGCATACTTATTACTAAAATGTACTGCAGCCCTCTCAAGTGCCTGACGCAACGTATATACTCGTAAATCGTACGCCAGTTAGTAGAATTTGCCTAGAGTATACCGCAGTTACAACCTTGAGCTGTGTTCCGGCATTACTGGCCAGGTTCCAGTCTCTCTTTAGTGAGCGGCAGCACATTGATAGCTACTAATGTCCATAGGTGATCTTAACCGCTTTGCATCAGGTGGGCTGTCAATCAAGTCAATTAATCTGTGAAACAAATATATCTAATCATATAGAATGTACAGGAAAATCTGCCACGCACCTAAACGTTTCCAGAGTGACCATCGGTATAATATTCATCAGACGTCGAAAGCGGACTCTGGCTTAAATGAATGCTAAACGCCGCATTCAGCGTCTCTGAGAGACCATGGCCTTCATAATATGTTTCGCGTATTGTATGGCTTCATTTTTGCAATTCATTTAAAAATGTATAAGTGGTACAAATACATGAAGTGGTATTCAATTATATATCTTGCATAAGTAATAAAATTATACATTTTATTCATTGAAAATAACTTGTACTTTTATCAAATACGTACATCGTTATAACATTTTATTAAGTTGTTGTTTTTGTATTTTGATTTATTATTAGATTGTTATATAATTTGTAACGCACATTTACATTTTTTAATTAGGTTATATAATTAATCTTCCGCTAGTCATACACAGTCTTCATTTTACCAATTTGTTATAATTTCATTTCAACTTAGAAAATAATTGTTAGCACTATTATATTCAAAAATATTAAGGGACTATCTGGCTTAGATTTCACAGGGATGTACTGTTTTCATTCATCATTTCATTTGATTTATCCACATTAATACTATATGCCTAATACAGAATCATATAGGTGGTAGAAGCGCAAGATCTTCTGATACAAGATTCCTAATGAAATGTTAGATCTGCCTTTCACTAAATTTAAAACCAAATTAAAATGCATCTTGCTTGAAAAGAGATATATTACACTATTGGAGAATTTTTAAACGACGAAACTTGGTTAACATTGTAGTTTGCTCCAACCTCTTTTACTATCGTCTGTATAACGTTTTTTACCTTGCCAAACACTAAGGAATTTATGGAGATATGTTGCAGTATAAACTTAGTACGTCTCGGCATTATTAGAACTATAATAATAGTTTTCTATCCTTTTATTTTATCTTTGTACATACATACATAACTTCACGCCAGGTCCCTTGCGGGGTAGACAAGAACAACAAAGCGCCACACAGGCCCATTCTTACACACCTCACCTTTATCTTACTGATTATGCACTGTTTGATGCAATTCCATTAATTCTTCGAAATGTAATTCTGTAACATACATTACTTATTCTGTACAAAATTGAAGAAAAGAGTTTGAGATATAAATTGAATAAGAAATATAAAGAAAAGCAATTTTTGACTAGACGCGTTCCTGGGAAATTTCTTGCCGCTTCTGCTCCTTAACAGCAATAACACATTGCGAAGCGATGTAGATAGACTAGGAAGTAAATTCAAATTTTAACTTATATGAATGACCTTCAAAAAGTGTTTTCCAGTGGAATATATTTTAAATAAAACCTTTTGAATTGTAAGCAAAGTTTGCTTTGGATAAGATCCCAACAACAGACAAAAATTTGTTTATAAAAAATAATATATTCATTTAAAAAAATGTGAGAGGTATTTTTCATTCACAAACATAGAAATGAACAGATTTTTGTTAAATTTGATTAAAGATGTTTCAATTATGGGCATAAGCGTAAGATTTGACAACCTCTGCTGTTGAGCGGGTTAAGCCTTTGCCGGTTAACCTCATTGCAACTTAAGAGTCTCCGGGTTCGATTCCTGGTACGGTAAATTTCGGAAACGAATTTTCTTCGTTATTTACTATAATCTGGGTGTCTGGCATCGGCCTCAGAGTAGTCCGTTGTACATTACCCATAATACAAGGGTAAATTGCTTAATTTGGGGATATACAATATGTTTGTTTGTCTGCCAATTATTTATTTATTTATTGTCTCTGAAATCGGCCTAACTATCGCCGGAATCGTGGTAGCGTAGTGGTTAGTGCACGCGCCCCTAAATCAAAGGGCGCGGGTTCGATCCTGACCGGAACGCATGCACCTCTTGCGCGTGCTAACAACTGTGAACTGCACATCGAGATAACCGATGTCTCAAACCTGCCAAGCCGCCTTGGACAAGCGTGGCGGGTATACTGTCCGTTTCCCTATAATGGGAGGCCCGAGCCCAGCAGTGGGACATTTATGGGCTGATATTATTGTATTATATATCGCCGGAGTGACATGAAATTTAAGCGAGTGAAACTGCGTGTAAGTTCTAGCACCATAATAGTTACTAAATGAATGCATAGAAAGGAACTGTCTAAGCTCTGTTACGACATTATTCGATTCAATATTTTGAAACAATATCTAAAATGCAACAATACGATAAGTGTTACTCAGATTGGACCATGTACCTACCTTTTACTCTCCTTCTCTGAATACATGCTTAGGCATTTCTACGCGGTTTGCTCGCGTAATTGCAATTCTGTACCCCTCCAAACCTTTTCTGTTTTCTAAGGGCCTATTTTTAATTCACCAGATAAGTGTTATTTAAACCAAATCAAATTTATTTGTTCAAAACATATTTAAACAGTTGGCATATATGTGTGCTCATGTTTTGCTCACATAGGAGCGAACCAATATTTATAATAAATTTGCCAGGTGGTAGGGTAATTGCTCGACTGGATGACTACCTACCCTAGTCTAGAGTATACCTCTATAACAACCTTGAGTTGTGATTCGGCATTGGTGACCAGGTGCCAGTCTCCCTTAAGAGAGCAGCAGCGCATTTGTAGCACCTTTAGTGTTGCAAATGTCCATATGCCATGTTAACCGCTTTCCATCACGTGGGCCGGCTTCCTGTCTGCTGAACTTCTGAGATAAAAAACACTAAATTATATAAGTTTAAATGGAGCATATGAAAAAAATTGACTGATAAATGTCAAAAAGTAATAATAATATTCATAAGTCAAGGAAGGTATTTATTTACAACTATCTGTCTCGGCAGACGTCGTCCTACCCGGAAAAGCTTCAATCAATATACCGACAGCAGCGCCACCTACCGGGTCCAATTGTGACCCAACTCAGAAACCTTCTTTGGCTCATGCACAATCACTTTGCTAAAGATCATCACATGATCAAATGTATAGTTTACGATTCTATAAAGGACATACAGACAAATCAATTACCGGTACCAATTACAATGCTGGCAAATAATGTAACATCCAAAATAACTTGTCGCAAGCATATGGCGTCTATTGGAAAGCCTCGTTACCTAACCCAATCTTTAACCGACAAGATAGGAAACGGAAGTTAAACAAAAGTCTCAGTGCGATTTAGGAATTTTAAATGTATTTTCTAGCTAGGAAATTCCCTTAGTAGAGAGTAATAATAGTCTATTGTAGCATATTTCCGCAAATCATAAATATTACAACGAGATAACGTTAACTTCCGAGTGTTGCAGGATTTGATAGGAAATATATTAGTTGAAAATTGCAACAGAAATAACAAAGACTTCTAGATTATTGACCGACTTCAAAAAGTAGAAGGTTCTCAATTCGACTGTATGTTTGTTACCCGATTTCGCCGCAAATTGTGAACCGATTTTCAATAATTTTGTTCAATCTTAATGTGGTCCCATTGTCTCAAGTCAGGATCTAATGAGAGCAACTCTCGCATATTATAGGCACGTAAAAAGTGTTTCACATGCCTTTTATTTTCTATAGCTATCTATATCCATGTCCATCCATTTAAGTATTTGAGAAACTAAAATAAACAAATAACAAAAAACAAAATCTATTACAACTTCTAATCTATGTCATCTTTTAGATTGGCGCTTCGATGCGCTTCGACTCTTCGCCAACTTTTTTTCGAGGCGGGGGAAATGCAATTCGCATACTATTGGGTCCTTTGCTAGGGATTAGACCAAAGCGATGAGAGTTAGCGACTGAAGATAACGCAGCTAACAGCGTCAATCGCCGACATGTGTGGAGACTCAGCAAGGTACTTCCCTCTATGTGGAATGGTCACCCACGGGCCAATACTACACTAAAACCACCCTTCTCCCACGTGCCTCACTCTTATGGTAGGAAGAGCGTGAGACTTAGAACGTAGTTACGCCCACGCTGATCCTAGCGCATCAGTGCTTGAGAATGCCCCGGGAAAGGTAAACTCACTTCGTCAACAGGGGTGAAGACTCCTCTACTCCCTAGATGATGGAGGGCCCCTGCAGCGGTATTACGGGAGGAGATCCTGCGCATATCTGCGCCTCCGGGACCCCGACTGACGTCGGTACCCGCGAGACGCATGCGCACCTCTCTGCCTTTCTTGTTCTGCGGCCTCCTTTTGAGACATCACTGTCTCGCAGAAATAGCTCTATGCTAGCTTGAACGGACCCTAATCAAGGTAAATTCTAAGGAGTATAGTTATTCATCTAATCATCTTACGCGTTAGAAACGCAACGCGTTTGACCATTGCGCAAACCCTCTC
Organism: Dendrolimus punctatus; assembly: GCA_012273795.1. Classification (NCBI taxonomy): domain Eukaryota; kingdom Metazoa; phylum Arthropoda; class Insecta; order Lepidoptera; family Lasiocampidae; genus Dendrolimus; species Dendrolimus punctatus. The sequence goes on along the minus strand of CM022530.1, from coordinate 3,378,945 downwards.
GACTGTCATACAAGGTCTTGTTCTTTTCATATTGTTTTATTTTTATTAGGATTATATGCGGTTTAATTATACACGGCGCTTTTACTTGCGTAACATTTTGTAATTTTGAACTGTTTTGTGTAGGTGTTGTTGGCTAACGTTACATAGGGCAATTGGTTTTCTATAAGTTATACTATTATGTATGACATGTATACTGAGACCCAAAGTGAGACTTAACTTGGTTCCTTAACTTGCACGAATATTTTTGAATTTGAGCAAAGAAAGAAAAGGAATGAAAAAACAGTATTTGAATAATTAGCGACGCAATTACATTATTTATACCTATATAGAGCATGTTTTAAGAATTTGTACACCGCATTTTCAGTAAACAAGATTTGCACTCGGCATATTGCTGTGCCGGAATTAAATCCAACACGACGCTAATTTTCAGCGCGAACCTTCCTTTTGGGGTAAGAGCAAAATGATCCGATTTTGTTAAACTAATTCTACTTGTGTAATATCTAATTAGTAAATCAAATAAATGAATTTAATTATTAAATAAGGATTCATATTATTCAGGATAAAAACTATCATATGTGTACTATTTGCATCTAGTTTGTTTTTGTTAATGCCTGAAGCAGACAAATAAGCAGACGGACTGGTGGAAAGCGGTAACCAGGATCTAGCACTCGGATGATGATGAATATGATTGAGAAAGGAAGAAGTAAATGATACAGTTATACAGTACTTACAGTATACAGCTAGCTAAGATTTGATTCGTATTTAAATTCTACAAGGACATACTGTCTCTTTCGTTGTATACTATTTATCTAAATACTGTTTAGGTGTTTAGCAATTGGGTACAAAGTAGACATTTAATGATTCATTGATTTAAGATACGTTTATGTACGTTAAAGGGAATGTGGTATTGTCTTGTCTTTTATTATCTTGTATTCGGGAATTGATCAAATAGAATGTTCTCAAGTTATGAAGGACTTTGATCGAAATCGCGATTCACAATTGAAGACATGAGTGGATGAAGGTGATAAGTCGGATAATTCAAATTCTGAGTAAATCGAGATAAAAGTTTTAATTTTATTTTAAACTGAACTGAACTTAACACCTTTTTCAACTCTTTATTTTTTTAAATACGCCTTATATCTATGGTCTAAGGTCTGTAGTCATTTGGTATCGACTTATAACCTTCATCTACGCAAAAAAAGCAAAAAAACCGAATATGCGACATATCACCTTCATCCACTCACGTCTTCAATTCATTGCCTATTTATTTGCCCTAAGCTGAAAAAGAATCTTAACTCTGAAAAAATATAGTGATCTTTTTAACTGCTTTTTCATTTTTGTCAAATCAAATCAAATCAAATTAATTTATTGTATACAAACATGGTTTTACAATAGGTCTTGTTGTTATACATTGAGCACATGTTTTGTCTTTATATTATTGTAAAAAAAAACTAAATTTGGATCCAAATTTTGGTATTTGTATTTCTAATAGTTATTTATACATAACAAATTCTAAGAAACTCCATTAAATCACAGATATAGATAAGCATTTGAAAAGTCACATATTGTATAAAACCTTTGTTAACAATTGAGATCGTCTCTGCTTTTAAAGATGACAATGCCACATTTCTATCAACATTGAAAGACAGAAATGGACTGTCTTAAGCTCTTCAAGAAACCTAATAACACATTACAAAAAAGGTAATCTTCACGATCTTCAACTAGTCAAAACTATGTATTAAGCTTACTGGTAGCAATACTATATTATTGTATATTTTTACAATTTTTGGCGAACATAATTCACGAGCAAATGCACAGACATTTGTTAAAATATTTTTTGTTTTTATTGAAAATATATATTCATTTACTTTTTAACTGAGCAAAACTTCAATAGTTTTAAAAATAATGTACTAAGCACCTGTAGAAATGGCACAACTGGCACCTACATACAAATTTACCATCTCACTCATCGGCGTATATGCTCTCCGACAGGGGTTTCTCTCGATTTCCTTGCGATCCACAAATCAGATTCTGAGTTGGTAGTAGATTATAACTGGCCAATCTCTCATACATAAAAACATCGCAATATTTACTTCGACCTGGTATCGTGTTACGAATCAGTTGATTAACAATTTTCGAGAGTTTCTCTAATACTTTGGAATCCACTCATCAGTTCCTAACATGGTGAAAGCGGGACCAATTCGGGAGTATAACCTCTAGATTGAAAGAGAAATTTTGAAAATCAGTTCACAATTGACGGAGAAATCGAGTAACGAACACAGAAAAAGAAACAACATGCAGAGGAATTGAGAACTTCCTCCTTTTTTAGGTCGGTTAAAAATAATATCAATTGCTAGGTTTTCAAATGGCACAGCTGAGCTGGAGTTGAAACGTATCCAAATATTCATCTCCGATATCATCTAACCGTCCAATATAGCTGTGTATAATCTGAGTAATTTCAATCATGTATACATTACTTAACATTTACCTTCATGGGTTGTGGTGTATAAGTGTATAATACCTCGCTTGTGCAACGTCCCTTAGGCGCGCGTGCGCATTGAGATGTCCACACGACTACCGTATGTGGAGCATAGCGGACGGATGTACAATGGCTTTGACAATTGCTTATTATCTGACTATCACGACATACTGGGATTCGTATTTTTATGTTTGCTTGTGAACAAATTGTCGCCCATAGGCAACGTCAAGGGAGCCGATTCGTTGTCTACCTCGTTGAGACTTTAAATATGTAATTTTTTAAGAGCCCCATTTTGTCGCGCTCTGGGGAAAGCGCAGGAGGGTGTTCATTCCACAGTTTGCTCACGTATGGCTACAGATCCAAAATGATATTGAAAGACATTCAAAGCACAAAAGCATGTATATAACATACGGTGTTATTAAGTTGTAATAATAAACCAATTAGACTATTTTTGTACAATAACCACATATCGAGTACAAGGCCGCTTATTTGATGGATAACAAATCATAGAAAGGTGTTTAGTAATTGATCAGTCCTTGGTACACGCTTTTGTCTATCTCTGATTGCTGTTGAGTCATATTAGTGGAAAGTAACGGACATAACTGTTATGTTCTACGGTTGTTGTTTCGTTATAATTGTCATATAATATTAAATTATTAGGGTTATAACCTTGAGTTGTGTTCCGGCATTAGTGACCAGGTTCCAATCTCCCTTAAGAGAGCAGCAGCGCATTTGTGGCACCATTAGTGTTGCAAATGTCTATAGACGATTGTAACCGCTTTCCATCAAGTGGGTCGTCTGCCTGTCTGCTGAACTACTGCAATAACAAAGGCTTAGATCCATATTTCATTTAAAACAAACGGATACATGTAAACCATTTTTTATAGATTTTAAGATATTGACATTTCCTTGTTTGTATATTTTTGAAATTATCATGTTAATCAAAAACAACCCAACATTATTTGAAAATTATAGGAGTGCCCGACATTTTGATAAAATTTATATGCCTCCGCATACCACTGCATTATATGATAAAAGCGTATTTGGGATGGCACCAAGACTATATTATAAGTTACCATGCAATATAATTCAAGAAAATAATATTAATATGTTTAAACAAAAATTATTCGAGTGGTTGACAAAAAAATCCTATTATAGCGTACAAGAATATTTGAATGAGAGATAATTATGAAGATTTTTTGACATTGTATTTACATAACCCATTTAATAACTCTGAACTCGATATACTATCTATGATTACTATATAATTTTAGAAAAATAAGTAAAATTAATGTCTGTAGATTGAGTGGACTACACTGTTTTTGTTAATTAGTTGATTTTTAATTTAATTGCTATTTGCATGCCTGAAAAGGCAAAAAACATGTGAAACATTACACAATATATTGTCATCTAATATTTATATAATACTAACCATGTTTTTAAGCAAATAAATGATTTGATTTGGCTTTTGATAATCTTTATTGTGAAGCTTATAAACAGACCAGCTGCAGGAAATTGTATTCTTTCTCTTTTTGTATTCTTACACGGATAAGAGACATAGATTGAGAGATTTACATCGTTTGATTTATCCATAATAATAATATATGCCTAGTCATATAGGCAGTGGAAGAGCAAGATCATCTAATAGAAGTAATTTGCCTGCCTAGATGTCTACCAACCCTGCTCTAGGGTATGCCGCCATAACAACCTTGAGTTGTGTTTCGGAATTAGTGGCCAGTTTCTAGTCTCTCTTAAGAGAGCGGCATCGCACTGCTAGCACCTTTGGTGGTACAAATGTTTATAGGCGATGGTAACCGCTCTCCATTAGGTGGGTCGTCTGCCTGTCTCCTGAACTTGTGCAATAAAAAAAGTGGTTACTTCTTTTGCAGTATCAATGCTAAAGTTAACACGCTGCCAGCCTTTAGGATGGGATAGAGTATACAGATCAGGCAGGAGGAACAGAATAGAGGAGATTAGATAGGAAAGTCAAACATCGGAACTCTCACTAATTAGACGAAACATTATTAGCTCAAGGTTAAACATTTGAAGCCGATATTATGTGTTTACGTGATAGGTGTCACACCGATAGAGACGGTCCTAAGAGTTGTAATCAAGATTAGCTCAAGGTTAAACATTTGACTCCAATACTATATTTCCGTGATTGGTGAGACACCGGTCGAGCCGGCCCTAAGAGTTGTAATCAAGATTAGCTCAAGGTTAAACATTTGACTCCGATATTGTGTTTCCGTGATTGGTGCGACACCGGTCGAGCCGGCCCTAAGGGTTGTAATCAAGATTAGCTCAACGTTAAACATTTGACGCCGATATTCTGTGTTTTCGTGATTGGTGTCACACCGGTCGAGCTGGCCCTAAGAGTTGTAATCTTTTTTTTTTTTTTTTTTTTTTTTTATTGCAGGAGATCAGCAGACAGGCAGACGGCCCACTTGATGGACAGCGGTTACCATCGCCTATGGACATTTGCAACACCAAAGGTGCTACGAATGCGCTGCTGCTCTGTTCAGGGAGCCTGGAACCTGGTCACTAATGCCGGAACACAACTCAAGGTTGTTATGGCGACATACTCTAGACCAGGGGTGGTAGCCATCCAGTCGGGCAAATGCCCTACCACCTGGCTGTGGGTTGTTTTGTCGCCTCTTACGACAGGCCGCCCGGCCGCAGGAAATTGTATTCTTTCTCCGTTCCATCAATCAATATAATAACTCCAATATGGTTCTACCACGTAAATATCCTAACATGAAAAGTGATATTTTTTTATATTACAAGTAATAATGACCGAAGATCATTAGCCATAATACTACAGAACGTACTATGTAACTTCACGTTAGATTGTAATCTGCTGACCGTGTGTGTTATTTTATTATCATAGCCTACCTTTATCATGATAAAATAAATAAACTAAGTCATTCTTGAATATGTGTACATGTCATAAAAAACTTGAGTGTATCAACTCTGATGCATAACCGAAGTATAACTCTTTAAACATGCGCGGTGACAGCGGCCGAATGCGACCGAATAACATATAAAAATATAAGGACAGATAGATAACTATGAAGCCAGTATAATATACACATATAGAAACAAAGCACATTCACAGACATATGAATTAAAAATTGAAATCATATAAGTAATATAAGAGCCCCGAATAAGAGACAGAAATATAACACTAGTTTCGCTAAAACTAATGTTGGTAAGCAAGCTAGTATAGGAGAGGAGAACATTAAGATGACATATAGATTAACACTTAAAATAATTAATAAAGAAAAACGGTCTGAAAGTTTTGAATTTACAATAAACCAAATACAGGGGTGTTTTAAAAGAAAAAAAAACATGATTTTGAATTTCAATTGTATTGTTTCCCTCCTCATAAATTTCCATATCGGGGGCCTTATGTGAAAATTGTTTCTTAAGGAGTAAAACTCCAGAATTCTATTAATTTGTTGGTCAATAATAATATTATATATATAATACTAATATAAATTTCTGCATGTAAAATATTGTAAATGAAGTAGGATGCAATAGTAAATCATATGACTGTCAGTTGTTGCATCTTATTTTCAATATTTCACAATGTGATTTGAAGTTCCAATGTAAACTATTGCGACAGTTTTTTGCAATCTTACAATCGATCTTACGAATAAATCAAAGATTCATTCCCCATTGGCAACGGACTGCATCCAAAAATGTAAAGGCGAGTGCATATAGAGTATATATAATATTACTGTTACATTCTGTCAAAGAAATGCGCACCACTGCCTTTCGTATAAACGCACTTTATTACATTTCTAGCATTCGAAGTTCTTTTGGTTACTTCGTGTTTAAAATTTGCAATTAAGAAAAACATCCTATTGTTATCGTCGTACTTTTTCTATGGCCGTCATTAGTGTCGAACTAATCGTTGTTGTTATTGCATTACGTCGAAACTTTCCAAGTCATACAATATTACTATTATTAAATGGCAAAAAAAATAGACTTCTTTGTTAACGTATTGAAGATTAGTATTAACAATCACTTTAAACAAAATTAAAACAACAATATATATTTACTAATAAAATGTTTAGCTTAATTTACAAACCAAAGAGAGTTACAAATATTAAATGGGTCCCAAATCACCGTCAGCTGGGAACGTTCCTAAAACGTTGTACGGCAACGCTGATGCGTTGGCTTAAATACAGGCAAGTCTTTTGCTCGCGTAAGACGTTTGTCAGCGTCTGCCGGGTACAGCTAACATGGCCCTAGAGTTTTTTAATCTCATCGTCATTATTCGAGCATTAAATCCTGATTTTTACTGCGAAGTTTGGGTTCCGTTTACCTATTCTTTCTTTTCCACTTTGAGCTGTCTTCGGCATCCCTAAATATGAGACCATTGGTACGCATGTCATCCTACACGACGTCAAGTTTGCATTACTTGGGCCTACCTCCTCTACCAGGATCTTGGCGGATACGACATGGCTAGAAACATACCTACATTAAGATTTATCTATCTACGTCTATATTAATTATATTATAAAGAGGAAAGATTTATTTGTTTGCATTGAATAAACTTCGAAACTACTGAACCGATTTGATATTGAGTGATAACATAATCTAGGATGGAGGGAGCTCTAGATATAGAAGACTCAGTTAAAGACTTCTAAATTATATTTGTTAGGAAAAAAGACTGGCTAATTATTCCAATCTTCGGCAGTGCCCACCAGAAACATAAAGCGAAGCGGTTTGCCCTGACTGGTAGTGTTTGCACCATGTAATCATGATGCAAATGGGGTTCGTCTGATTGTCCGATATTAAATTAGAGATGGAGTAACCGGCGCGGGGCAGTTCTGAGGAACACTTCCCATAATGTATCTGATAAAACACAGACAGTCTAGCAATCTTGCGTCTATGCTCAAGACTCTGGAGTCCAGCATTAAAAACATTAACATTGCCGAATAGCCTCCAACTGGTATTTGGCTCAACCGTCCCAAAGATTCGCATTGGGGTAGGCGAACACAACGGGTCTCCGCCTGGTACAATACTGATAAATACTTTTCGCTTCATTTATTTTCATTAACCTCTTTAAACAAACATTGTGGATGGAAAGAGGATGTAGTGACAAGAGTAGAACAAGGAATGTTAAGGTGGTTTGAGCATGTAGAGAAAATGAATGAAAACAGAATCACAAAACAGTATATGACAGCAAAGTGATGCCACAATCGGTCACTCATCATCGAAGTGATGATATTCCGAAAAGAAAAGTCCAGCAAAAAGCACCTTAAATGAACATGTATGTATGAAGAGCGGTAATTATGTAAAAACAAATCATAATTTCAAATATGAAATTTCAGATGCAGCCTACCTTTCTAATTCGACTAATTAGGTATTTTGTAAAAAAACAATCACATGTATACAAGCCTTGTGAAAGGTGTGTCTGGCGGACCTCATACGCTTAAAAAACAAAAAGGATATATATTTATTGCTCCATATTTATCTTATAAGACTGTTGTGTAATGTAGTGTAACTTTGAAGCAATGTAGACAATTCCTAGTATATGTATGATTAATATTAAGAATTATTTGATTGAAATAATAGAGATTAGGTTGAGATCCTGCCGTTCCGCTTGCGGGATGCTCTGTGTATTTCGTCTTCGTAGTAATATAAATATATTTTTGAATTTCTAAAAGACTTTGTTTCATGACACAAATACAAAACCACCATAATCGGTCCAGGTGTATAGGAGGATTGTAGAACCCGATGTCAACGCCACCTATCGGTTCTAATTGCGAATCTAAACCATTCGGGAACCTACTCAAACACACAAACAAAATCACCAAAATCGCTCCCGGTGATTAGGAGGATTCTAAAACCCGATCTCAGTGCCACCTACCGGTTCTAATTACGAATCTAAACCATCCGGGAACCCAGTCAAACACACAAAAACAAAATCGCTCCCGGTGATTAGGAGGATTCTAGAACCCGATCTCAGCGCCACCTACCGGTTCCAACGGTATAAAAAGTATCCTATCTTTCAAGATGGATCAAACTGCATACGGTGTTCAAATTTGATTAAAATCGGTTCAGTAGTTTTGGAGTTTATTGGCAACATCATCGTGACACAAGATTTGTATGTATATAAAATTTTTTTTTTAGAAGATCATTTTGATGCAATCTCTCAGACGCCTGACGCGGCGCACATACGTTGTACGCCGCATCTGTTGTCGTTCCTGGGTATTTCAGCGTCAAAGCAGCGCGTTTTTGAAGTCAATTGACAAACCTGTCCAATCATGGAGTGTGCAAGGGCAAAACTGAGGCGCAGTTTAGACGGTTCCAGAGTGAACATCGACACAATGCGAATCTGAGGTTGAAGGCGGCGTCCGACATCGAATGATGCTAGATGCCGTTTGCAGCATTTGTAACTGGCTACGGCTTAAGGTGTGCAACAGAAAGATTCTTGAGAAGCTTTGAATACACGAACGAAACGGTTTAAGGAATTAATGATGACTAGTGGTGCGGTAGCAGAGAGAGGATGGATGTTTCTGAACAATTTCTCGGAACACTCCGCATTATATAGATGGTACGAAACGTACAGAGAGGCCGAGTTTATCCAAACGCTAATTATATCTAGTGACTAATTTCTCGGAAATTCTTTGGTTTTTGCAGCCAGTTTTAGTCAAATTTTGATTTATCTACTATATAATAACAGCCCGCAAACGTCCTACTGGTGGGTTCGACCCTCCCAATCAAAAGGAAACAGTCAGGACGCCTATTTGCATATATCTCTATCATATTTTTCATATCTATCGCAATGAAATTGTATTTTCAATACCTTCGCATCGCCAAGATATTAAAATGGCAGGATTGTGATTGTCCATCGTAGATTGGCGGGTTTCAGACTTGGGTTATCTCAATGTGCAGGTTTCATCACGATGTTGTCATTCACCGTTAGCACGTGGTAATTGCAACAATACATATTCGATCAGAAAACTGTCTAAGTTGTGCATGTTTTCCGGCCAAGATTCCAACAGCCTATGACTTTGAGATGAGAGTGCGCTAACGACTAATCCACCAGTGGAAATGCTACTGGTGCGAATTAAAAGTTTCGCCTCTATGTTCCTTCTACGTATGGCAGAGTTGTGTAATGTACTACCTGAGTCCCTGTTTCCCGAAAAGTACAATCCGGGTATCTTCAAGTCTCGTGTGACTAGGTACCTTCTAGGTAAGCGTGTTCCATTTTAGATCATAACTCCGCGCTATATAAAGCGAAATAATGGTCAGACGCGAAACTATACTACAATAAAAAAAGTTGCACTCGTTTACTGTGCGTATAATAAACGTCTATGCGCTACAATCTTTATAAGACACTTTTTTATCAAAAGTACCAAAAATATAAACAAAATTACACTAAAAGGTCATACCTTAATACTTAATAGAAGCTCCCAAAATTTCTTGTATGTACTTTTGGAACAAATAAACATTTATTATCAAACTTGAATAAGAATGATTTAAACACGCCCTCTATCTCCAACAGCAAGAATTACAATCGTGACATGTGTAATTAAGGCGGGTCATGCTTTCGTAAAATTTTATTACACTTGGTCGTGTAACATATTGGCTTTATATGTAAGTTACTATATGTTGATGTATAGATGGCGCTTATTTAAAGCAAAATACGTTCTAATGTCTGTTTAGTTTCTGTGAAATCGTGACCGTCGGGTTACATCTACGATAATGCAGAGTAGAGTAGAGTAGTAGATAACACACTTTATTACTCACTAAATAATCACTACATAGTATAAAACAAAGTCGCCTTTTCTGTCCCTATATCCCTATGTGCGCTTAAATCTTTAAAACTACCCAACGAATTTTGATGTGGTTTTTTCCAATAGATAGAGTGATTCAAGAGGAAGGTTTATATGTATAATACTAAGGTAACATTGCAATTTTAGAGGTTTCTATGTAGTGATGCCCGTGCAAAGTCGGAGCGGGCCGCTATGTTTTTATATTGCACCCGTGCGAAGCCGGGGCGGGTCGTCAATTATAAAATACTATTTTAATATTGTTATGGTAATCATAATAGGCGGCCTTATCAGTCAAAACGTTCTCTATGAGGCAACCTAATTTAAAGAATATTTTACACTAAAGTGGCGATATTGGTGGTGCAGAGCATTAAACAGTAAATAACTTAAATACATACCTAATAAATTAAACACATATGTTACGACGGACTGTGTTAGAGTACTTGTGTTCTGTGGCTTGTCTAGAGTATGCCGACATAACAACCTTGTGTTGTGTTCCGGCATCAGTGAGCAAGTTCCAGTCACCCTTGAGAGAGCAGCAGCATTTTAGCATCTTTGGTGCTGCAAATTTCCATAAGCGATGGTAACCGCTTTCCATCAAATTCCGCTGTTAATGAAGAACTACATTAGTGTATAGAACATATTCACATACGTTATATATGAATATTTAACGTCATTGCCAATAATAACAATATCGCATGAAGAATAAAGCATTGAAACCATCGCTACATCTGCGTGAAACGGTCTATAACATGTCTTTTACAGCGTGAGTTTAGCAGACAATCAGGCGGCCCACTTGTTGGAAAGCGGGCAAGGTCATGGACATGTTTGGTATGGCCATGACCCTGCCCACTTTCATTGCCCACATGTTCCGCTTTTGGGCTTGAGCCTCCCTTTTATAGGGAAACGAAAAGTATATCCGTCATCCTTGTCTGAGACGGATTGTCGGGTTTCACACATCGGTTATCACGATGTGCAAAAACACGTATAACATTCCCGCGGATTTTTTTGCATGGATATAATATAGGAGAGATCACCTGCTCCAGGCCTTATGTTATTAGTTGTTGTGACACTTATCTGGCATTGAAGATTAGTAAAAAAAGAGTAAAAACTTAAATGGCCCATGAGGGGATCGAACCCGCGACCTTCGCGTTATTAGCACGACGCTCTAACCAACTGAGCTAATGGGCCGATGAACTTTCATCTCGATATCATAAGGTTAAACATGTATTATATAATATTCGTGTATAATAACAGCCCATAAAGGTCCCACTGCTGGCCTCGGACGTCCCAATTACTTAAAAGGAACGGACAGTGTATCCACCACGCTTGTTCAAGATGTCTTGGAAGATTTGACACATCAGTTATCTCGACGTGCAAGTTTCATCACGATATTTTTTTTCACCGTTAATATGGGATAAATATATGTGCATTAGATTAGAAAACTGCCTAAGTGGTTTTTGGTTCCCGGCCAGGTACCCAATTCTGCCATTTCCATACCTTGACATTGCGAAGATATTGATACTGTGCGAAAAATCAAAATGATCAGATGCTTTTCCTAAAAATTTAAAACGATTCCATCAACATAGTTTATTGTTTTTGTTTACTATTACTTTGAATGAATCTTATTACAGCTGGATAAAAATAGATATATTCTCAGCAATTAGTTACAATGAAGAATCAATATTACGCTCCACTTTATTAGTTAACCGTTAAAAGTGCAAGTATTTCATTAGTATTCGCACAAATATTTCGCACGGAGGTAACATATTTCGTAATGCAAAAAAATGAAAAACCTTTTCCCAACACTATATTCGTACACTGTGAGGCAAGGAAATATACTTCAAAATTATTTCTTTTTAGAAACTACGCATATCATTCATAGTATATATAATTAACACTTTTGAGAAAAACACGACTTTTCAATCAATAATTAATCATTAATAAATCATTAGTTAATTAAAAGATTGTATATGAACATAGAAATATTAAACACGAAATATTTATATTAGTGTTACCACATAAAAAGCCGCAAAAATAAAAAGTCTGGAAAGAGCATACAGTTAACTTGCAGTAATGGTTATGTAGAGGTGACAAATGTCCACTATTTCATCATTCAATTACAACTCCTTAAAAAAGCATTTAATCAAAAATACCGTGGGGTATTCAAAACTAATTAACAGATCTCGTTCAATCTTGTGACTAGTATTTTTAACACAACTAACTTAACCAATATTTTCCACGAATAATTCAAAAGTTATAGGTGTATCTAAATATATACGTGGTATATTATTTAAATTTTGACAAATATCCGTCTACATAAATCTGGATTGATAAATTACACATTTTTTAGAATTAGTTGTTCAATGCTGATTAGGTGTGCAATAAGAAATTTAGTTACTTTATTCAAAAAGTTTCGGGCTTATAATTTTGTCCGTATTTGTACAAACGTGTGAAGTTTTGCAAATTGCAATACAACAATGTGCTTTGTTCCTCATAAGAGATACTCGAATAAGTGAGGTGCATAGTACTATATGGAGTAATTAATAGCACTTTTTTTGTTGTTATGATTACATAACATCTAAGTGTTTCGTCAGCGTGGCGTCTTCATTATTATGTTTTCTATCCAAATGTTTGTGTTCACGACACGTTATATTGAAAATAATATTTTAAAGGTTTTAACATTTTTCCTTCCTATTTTAGAGTATACTGCTTCTCTATATGTATATTAAAAAGTATCATCGTATACCACCCTAATTTTCAATCGAAAATTCTCGCATCAAAATATCAGCTTTTTAAAAAAAGTTGGTGAGCTATTTGTTCGTTGAAATCTCTACTTTCTGATGATGTAAAGATATACATTACTTTGGTAAATGTTCCCAGAAAATGCAAACAAATATCAGGTAGTAAGGCCCAAACCCTACCGTTCATAATTCGTGGCGCACACGCACTTGCCAATTTTGTTCTATTGGAAAGCGCAAGACAAAGGATTGGATTGGATTACCTTGAAGATTTCCTGTATGATGATTAAAATATGCAGCAGTTCCTGATGTAGTCATTCCGCGTTACTCCACATTTAACCGTATGCTTAAGATATTCAGATTACATATCTTCATTAAACCAGGAAGATAGTCGGCATCATGAAACAAGTTTTAACGTAATTTCTGCTACATTTCGGTTAACCTTAACCGAGTTATTACGTAAATATTAAACCGCATAACATGCATCTGCTACCATATATACTTGGAACTTAACACATTTTTAAAATATATTTGTTACTGAATACTGGTCGTATAATATCTGTATACAGAAAATTTATGCATGTGTGAGTGTGCAATTCACACGCAGTAGAGTGAAAATTCAGAGAATATACTCACAGATAAATCACACACAAATAAAATAAAATAATCGCTGTTTATGCATACAATTTCATCGATTATTTTATTTTAACCACTGGTTAAATGTCGGTGCACACCAGCCTTATCATATTATAATCCAAAAAATTAAATCTAAATTACAATTTGAATCACTGGCATAAAGTTTAAAATTGAATGCAATCTTACAAACAATTTCTTTCAATCTATGTATAAAAGAATATTTGCCTTAAGTATGTAGCGATAGCACCGAAATTCATGTGAAATCTTTTGAGTTTTATTTATATTTAAAATTAATACTAACGAGTAAAGAGAAATGTGTTTTATTCTGAATTAAACAAGGTTGAATTTATGTGTTTATCTCTTTTTAGTGTCGCTTTTTCGTTTCATCGAGTTTCAAATCACAGCGAATATAAATCGATCATTTATTTAGTAAGAAATTATTTTACAATTAATTGTTATTAATTTATCGAGTACAATTTGGTTGTGTTTATTTTATTGTTGTCATTAAAAAAAACATTCATGATTATGATATTTGTCAATTAACTAATCCTGTAATTTAGGTTAAAATTAATTAATTTATATAAAATACTTTCAACAGCAGGAAAAAAACAAGAATTTTCAGATATATGAAAACTCTTGTATCGTTATAGAATTTTGTGTTTCTTAGAATTAGTTCATATTAATATTATTACTTATCTGATGAAAAATAATGCTAAAAACTGAGTCAGGGAGATGTTAGAAGTGAAATAGAACTAATTTAGATTTTTTAATTTTTTTTTGATTCTGTGTTTGTCTGTTTGTAACGGCTAATCTCCGAAACGACTGAACCGATTTAAGTAAAATTTTGTATGGTAGTAGCTTATATCCCTGGTCAATATATAGGATACTTTTGATCCCGAAAGTTAGTTAAAAAACTGCACCACGCGGACGAAGTCGCGGGCAGAAGCTAGTCATATATACCAGAATATTGTTATCCATCATATGCACACAAACACATACATACACACACACACAAGTTAACATATTTTTTTTTAATAATTTATATATGAATATTGTAAAGTAAGTCACACTCGTACTTGGTGTCCCGCGATACAGGTAAGTCCTAGTGCGGAACCTATGTAAACATTATATCAGTGTATAATTTTTTGACAATAAATTGATTTTGATTTGATTTGAATATAAATTATGTAAAAAAGAACCATAATTTACATTTAACGTATGTTTCAGAAAAAATATTTTTAAGTCATATAGTGTGTGTATGTATATGTATTTATTTCATATTTTATATTGTAGCTGTTCCTTTAAATAAATAAATAAATACTAAACACGTAACGTGTCAAGTGCCTAAAGAACAGACGAGCGTGTATGACAAGAGCTATGAATGTCTAAGAAGCAAGTGAGGTGTGTAAGAATAAACCTGTATGGCGCTCTGTTGTTCGTGCCTACCCCGCAAGGGACCTGGCGTGAAGTTATGTATGTATGTATGTGTCCAAGACTCGCAGCAAATGTGATTAAAATAATTATCGTTGATATTTAAATCCGAGTTTCTCGTCGTTGATTATAATAAACCAGTTGTCAACTTGAACGTTTATTTTGCAAATTGCAGTTTTATGTAAGCCTAGATCTAATATCAATTATCATACCTATCTGTCGCAAGTAATTTGAACGAGTTATATAATATACGTTTAGTCCAGTTACATTACATTATGCAAGAATGAATTAAATTTCTTCTTAGCCTTTGGAATTAAGTTCGTTTTTATTTTATTTGATTAAAAAAATCGGTAGACAAACAAACACATCGTATATTCCTAACTAAGTGATTATGCTTGTGATATGGGTAATATACAACGGAATAGGGCCGATCCCAGACACTCACATAGTCCGAGTGTCTGGGATCGGCAGCCAAAAAATAATATACGAAGTATACTATGCCAGAAATCAAACGATTACAATGATGTTTCTATAAAGGACATACAGATAAGACCGTCCTTTGTACTTAATTAGATTATTCCTAGTTTGTAAGTTTTCTGTGATGGTGTATAATAAAATATTATCTATCTATTCACAGACAAACATTCATTTTATATATAGTTAATATACAATATATAGTCGTGGTAGCATAACGGCTAGCGCACATGTTCTAGACTCGAAAGGGTGCAGGTTCGAATCTTGTACGGAGCGCATGCACTACTTAGGCAGTTTCTGATCTGATGTGCTATTGTCACAATTACCACGTGCTAACAACGATGAAGGGAAACATCGTGATGAAACCTACACATCGAGATAACCGATGTGTCGTACCTACCAAACCGCCTTGGACAAGCGTGGCGAGTATATGCAGCAGTGAGACGTTTATGGGCTGTTATTATTATATACTAGCTGTGCCCGCGAAGTCGTCCGTGTGGATTTGTTTCAAACCCCCCCCGATTTTGAAACATTTTCATTTGCGGTCCCTCATTAGTCTTAGCATGATGATATATATAGCATTTAGCCTTTCGAAAATGGCTATCTAACATGAAAAATTTTTCAAATCAGACCAGTTCCTGAGAAAGCGCGTTAATCAAACAAACTCTTCAGCTTTATTATTAGTGTAAAATAAATAATTGTTTAAACAAAATGTCCGAGGTCGAATTTAAGTGGTACAATTACAGCTGCAGCAAAAACCAGGCGCGTGCGCAAATAAAAATAAAACTTCTTATACAACGGCCATTGCGATTAAGCGCCGTGAAGGTCAGCCATTGTTAACTCGGACACACCTTCACAATATTTGGCTTTTCATTCACTTTCAAGCTACTTCCTTGTATTAACGAGATTTTAGTTTATGCTTTGTGTATTTCCTCGTGTTATCGAATTTTATTTGTAAGTTGTACCGGGCCTAAGGTGGTCAACTTTTACAAAAAAGGGCCTTTTTTATAATATTTTCTTAAGATTTCGGGACTACCTTCCACCCTTCCACCTATTTTAATATTATATAAATTGTTTTAGAGCTAGGCATGTTTGCTGAAGAGTTTCTTGTGCTGTTTATTCTCTTCAAGCCATAACGTGTTGCGAAGCGGTGGTAAATTAGATTAGGCTCCCATAGAGTAAATAATAACCATAAACAAAATTAAAATTAAATAATTAAATGAACAAGTTGGCGGTAGGCTAAATAAAACTTTAACAATACTCGTTGACAATTGTCATCTTTGTCGTCCGTGACCACGGCCACTGATAAGCGGCCGAAACCTCGGAATAAACAAAATAAAATAAATACCGCGCTTAAAACCGTTAAAACGTGGCATGTTTTTCTTAATTAAGTGTTTTAGGGTTCTTTTGGTCATGGTCTCACAGATGCTGGATAGTGGTATCTAGCACCAATCGATGCTGGACGCCGCTTCCGGCGTCAGATAGACGTTACACGGATGGTCACTCACGTCTAAATGTATGTGCTTCGCATCAAGCTTCTGACAGAAACCACTAGTGCATTATCATAGTAAGGATTCGTCGGTCGCGTATAACGTTTTAATCTCTTTTACGGTTTCTTAACAAAGGTTATTTCCATAGGAGAGTTGTTAACCCGCCGCACAACACCCATAATGCTGGAAGACCACACCCTCCTTCGGTCAGAGAGACTATCGGTGTTGGCCAGTGGCGTAGCTAGGCTTTACCACCGACCACTCCCCTCTCCACCACCCAGGGGACGTTCTCCATACACCGTGAGGGCCAGCGCGGGGATGTTGCTATCAAGTGTGGCAATTGTTACTATAGCCATGGGAGAAAAAAAACCTGTGTGCTCCATAGAAATTTAATGATATTGTTTTGCTTTTATTCTGATTTTTATTCAATGATCATTTAATTCACACCCATAGACATCAGCTTTAAGCAAAACCACCCCCTACGTCAGTGTTTTCAATCCGTGGGTCGCGACCCCTCTCAAAGCCTTGCTCGGGGGGTCGCCGGCAAAAGGCAATTGAAATTTTACCTCATGCTTAGGTACTTTCTAAGCTCTACAGCATTTTGCAGAGTATAGGCCCTAATAATGAATATGAGTAACAAAACAGAGAAAAAATCGAAGTCTTTTAAATTACTCACTTTTTGTCTGTCTATGACTATGATCCAAGGGGGTCGCCAAAATTTTTCAACCTGTAAAGAGGTCGCGTATTCAAAGAGATTGAAAAACACTGTCCTACATTGTTTATATTTAACCTTTTTGTTTCAATAATATTGCACAATATTATTTCATAAATAATCTTCACCTTTACGTTCTCGCCATAAACTGAAATTAAGAATTGACATTTTTATTATCAAAAGTCAGTGGAGCAAAAAGTAGCTTTAAATTAACTCGTACGAGTATAGTAACGTTGATGATTTCATCTCGAATGTTACAGAAGTATAGTTGTATAATTACTTGGTAGTTGCTTTCTTAAATATTTAAATATTTGATATACTATGCCAGTTGTGTGGTATTGATAGTTTTTTTGATATAGAACTGCCCTTTTTACACAAATAGAATACACGTAGTACTAGAGTGTAAGGTTTTAGTATGCAATAAAGCTTTGCTTTGTCTACTATCTTATTACTATATCTGCGAGTCACTTCGTTCGCGTGGAATAGCTTAAAAAAGAAAGTTAAAAAAATCCCCCGATTTTGAAACATTCTACATGGCTGCTCCGCTCCTATTGGTCTTAGCGTGATGATATGTAGCCTATAGCCTTCCTCAATAAATGAGCTATCTAACACTGAAACAATTGTCCAAAATCGGGCCAATCGGGCGGACAAATAACACTGGGATTAGCGCGTTCAAGCAAACAAACAAACTCTTCAGCTTTATATATTAGTGTAAGATTTGATATATGCTACTTATCTGGAATTGATAGGTTTTAGCGATATAACTGCCCTTTTTACATAAACAGAATGGTACTAGTGTGTAAGTTTTGGTGTACAGTAAAGCTATCTCTCCTATATTATATAATGTTCTTATTTATATTCAGTTAGGTAGTTAGCAAGTCTGTAGGCTTCTTTAAGAACTTTAAATTAAAATTAAAACCTACAAACTTAATCTAAATCAATATGAATAAGATCGTAAGACTTTAATTATTGCATACTCTCTTTCTATCTTAACTGATATTATTCAATCACAGAGGTAAGAAACAATGTTTCTGGATTCAATAATTAGTAATATGATAGTAACAACTGTTTATTGAAAAAAGAAATTGTTGGATTTTATAGTAAAGTATTTATGATCGAAGTGAGGGAGATGCACGATCGCTCGTCTCTTTTTATTTAACAGGAATTGATGTAGTTCGCATATAAACACATTTTTTAAAGTTTTGAACTTTAACTTACATCTTTTTTATTATTTAGACATGCAATATAAACAAAACAATAATGTTTAATTTGAATGAAACAAGTGAGTTAAACTTTTCAACACATTTTTTTAATTGTTATTTACTCTCTCATAGCTTTTTACAATTTACTTAAACACTAAGAGAATGGTAACCTTTTATTATCACTACGTACAAGTACGCACAAACATACATACATACACAAGAATTAAATAGATACATACAATACAAAAATAGAGTATTAACTTTGCTCTTAGCCCGACCAGTCGAAAATAAGATTTAAATAGAGATGTCTTTTAAAGACGGTCGAATACGCGATACTTAACTAGTATTAGTCTAATGGTGGTAGTAGGAACCGCCGAGGCTCAATTGGCTGCTGTAGTGATCGTGGTCGTTCACCAGGACGGGAACTTTCACGGGGACTGGGTAGGGCTTCTCAACCGCCACTGGGTACGGCCTCTCGACATGGACTGGGTAAGGCCTGTCAACGGGGACCTTGACTGGGTAAGGTACGGGCTTCTCTACTGGGTAGGGCACCTGCTTGTAGACTGGGTAAGGCTCAGGAACTGGCACCTTAACGGGCACAGCCACGGGCTTCTCTACATGAACTGGGTATGGTCTGTCTACTGGCACGTGCACTGGGTAAGCGACTGGCTTCTCAACTGGGACAGCGACTGGCACAGGCTTCTCGACTGGGTAAGGAGCGGGCACATGTACTGGGTAAGGCCTGTCAACGGGCACCTTAACTGGGACACCGACGTGCTTGACCACAGGGTAGGGCTGGGGCACGGGCACTTTCACTTCGACAGGGTATGGCACATGTTTCTCCACGGGGTAGGGCTGAGGAACGGGCACCTTGACTGGGTAGGGCACGTGCTTCTCAACGGGGTAGGGCTGGGGCACTAAGACCTTGACGGGGTATGGCCTGTCAACGGGGACGTGTACGGGATAAGGCACCTTCTTCTCTACAGGGTAAGGGGCAGGCACATGTACTGGGACTTTGACGTACTCCTTCACGTGAACAGGCACGTGTTTGACGACCTCGTAGGGCTGCGGCACGGGGACCTTCACGGGGTATGGGACGTGTTTCTCGACGGGGTACGGCACGGGTCTCTCGACGGGGACAGCGACTGGCACGCCTTTGACTAAGGTGATGGTCTTGGTGATGTCAGTGTGGCCTCCGAGGTTGATGCCACCGTAACCACCGTAACCGGAGTATCCGGAGTATCCGGAATAACCGGAGTAACCGTCATCGATGACGTTGTAAGCGCCACCAACGCCGTGTCCGCTGCCGATGTATCCAACGTCTAGACCCTGGATTCCGTAACCGTAGCCGAGGTTCAGGAGACCGCGTTTGTCCAATTTCTTATCTAGGGGTTCAGCCTTGCTTTCTGTCGTCTTCTTCTCGCTGGCAGCCGCTGCCGCTACCAGCAGGAAAACTAAGCAGAACTGGAAAGAGAAGAATACATAGAGTTATAATTCACGCTTGTAATAGGGTTCTATATTTGTAAATTATAAATTAAGTTCAGAAAAAGTTGTTCTAAGAAACTTAAAAGCAATAAATAAAATTCAAGTTTTGGTTCAAACTAGGCCCTGCCGAAGGAAATGTTCGCAAATGAAAAGTCAAGACGCATTATTGCTTGATTAAAGAGAAAAAACGGCGGGAAACCTCCATCATAATTTCCTTTTAAAGAAATTATGCCATTGACGATGTACCCTATTCATCATTTGCATTGTATGGCGAAGAATATTTTAAATACTTGTCCGAAAGGAGTCGTTACCATTCCGGGTAAACTAGTTAGATGACTCGTAATATTGCAATCAACGAATTACTTAATGTACCCATTCGCCAGTATATCCAGTCTGACTTTACATAACACTGTGTAACATTTCTAGCAGTCGTGTGTAAGAATGTTAGGAAAAGTCGAGAAAATTCAATGACTTATAAAAACCTGTTGTCTCTATGACAGTGATTGAACAAAGCTACTATAAAGTCGATGGGTTCCGTATTTTTTTATTATTAAGTGTCAAAGTAAAAACATAGTTAACATTTATTTTGTTAAAGTAATTGTATAATGTACTTCTTCTGTACTTAAATAATCTCTTCCTCTTGGAAGTCTGCCAATAAGAGCCTGAATTAGACAAATTTACTACATAAAAGAATTGTTAGCTAGTGTTGCTAGGGAGTTTATTGTCGCTTCTTTTTCGTTTCCACACGTTTCAGGGATATATGAGTAACCTATGAGTCGAGTTTCATTTAAATCCGTTCACTAGTTTTAAGGTCATGTTCTGACAGTCGGATATAAATTCTAAAACGGTATTTTCAGAATGTGCTAGTCCAAATTACTTTTCAGACTTTACTCTTTTTTAAATTTATTTTTAAATTCTATCCGTATCTATATCTATAATTTAATATTAATTATGCATATTTAGAAGTTAGTTTTAAATATAAAATTAACTATTGTTCCCTGTTGCAAATTTAACTGAGTTGTTGAAACTGAACTCTAAAATTTTACTATCGTATGCAGCGATCAGTATAACGTAATAGGCAATTAGGTGCTAGTCCATTTCGACGTGAAACCAAATAAAGCTGGCAATTAACTGTTTAAAAGATTTAGCAGTTATGCTAATTAACTGCTAACTATGCGTAGTATTTACTTTATGCTTAGTAATCTTTATTACTGTGTGTAAATGCAAGGTAAATGACAATGTGATAATAACTTAATCATAGAAAACTTGTAACGTTTTGTCTTGGTATTTAAATACATTATTAGCTATTCAATTTCAAAATGTAACAAGTGCTTGCCAATACATTTGACGGCACACCACAAACAGTATTACGAGGTTTCACAGCGGGCTTCTTAAATTTGGCAGCAATACTAACAACATCAATGTTCACATGATATTAGTTTTTATGATTCTGAATCGATTTGATAATAAACAGCTAATTTGAGAAAAGCACACTTAGCTGATTTAATAATAGACACGAGGTTGATACATCAACAAAACACCACATCACAAAAATTATAATGATGTTCAAAAGCCATAAAAATAAATAACAAGCTTACTGGAAAAATTCTAAATATTGATACAATTTTCACATGTTTTAGCTTAGTTTTGATTCTGAGGTAACTTGATAATAGACAGCTGATTTGATAATAGACAAGAATTTGATACATCAGCTAAAATAATTTAAAACTGTCTTACAACATTCTCATACCGTCACAGATCTTCAAATTTTATTGAGATTGAATCTCCTATAGACTCAGAGTTCGGTAACAATATTTAATTGTATTTTTTTTTTCAGCAAAATTGTAACCTACCTATGTGTGGACCTATTAATATCATGTTTCTAATTAATTATCTATAGTAATCTATAGTAATTAAATATTGATGCTTATGTGTATTAGTTTGCTTGACACAGTTGGATTAATAAAATAGTTTGTGCAAGTTTTGCTACGTAAAGACCTGGTATTGGCAATATCATCACTAAACCGGTGTTTACATTATTATCTAACCCGATCTATTGACATAGATTATACGCATGTTGCACTGATTAATGGTTTCTATTTCGCATGTTTCAATTGAGCATTCTTGAATTAAATTACCATGACTAATTTTTTGCGAAAAAATAGCGTAAGATAGATGGTATTAATATTTGTAGTGTGGCAAGATGATACGCAAGAATAGAAAAGTGTGCAAGGATATTACATATTAGGTCAATACCAAAAGAAGGAAGAGGCAAGGAAAAATAAAGTATATAATTAGTATGACCAGTGATTCCCAACGTTTTTTTGAACCACCCCCCATTAAAACAGACCCAAAATCTCAATACCCTTAGTTCATATTAATCAAGTTTATGTGAAACTAGCTTTTCTCGGGTAGGTTCATATGAGATACCCAGTAAGAGACGTGTAATTTTATTATACGCTTTGATACCGCGTCCTTGAAATGCTCCAGAGTCAACCGGGAGCGACACCGCCCCTTCTGGTAATTTATGCTACATAGTTGAGTATGATCTTTCTTAGAAATTTATAAACTAAAGTTACAGCCATTATTTGGATTATATTTGATCTAGGTTAAACAATCGACTTGTTTTTTCATTTATTTGAAATATATTATTTTGTAATATCCTATTCGCAACGCAACAATTATGAGTTTTGTATAAATATAGTATGATAATCTGCATTAACATTTAAAAACAATTACTATGTGTATAATTATTTCGTAATAAAGGATGTTTGTTTGAAATTATATAAAAGAAGTTTAAATGTTAAACCCAAATAATTCTTATTCAAAGGATGTTACAGTTTCCTTTTAGAACTAGTTTAGTTTCAAATAATTAAGCGAATTGAATATTAATAATTATTTGTGCAAGAGAATTATTATTCAAGGCTGCTGAGATCAAGTTTATTTTGATTAAAAATATTGTTCATGTAATGTTGAGGTTAGATTAGTTATGTAGACGAGACGTCTTTGATGGTCACTCTTATCTATGTAATTTAGTTCATAAAGCCTGTATTGGCAGCCAAAAAATATATAAATATAGAAAAATCCATAATGTCTCCCCTTTAACGATTTTTGGCTAGAATGGCTAATTATAGTTAGCCTCTAGTTCTCTTAAGTGAAAAATTCAACTTCGATCTATACTACGTTGCGTAGTTAAACTGCATCATAGTAACATGTGTTTGTGATGACTTCGTAATTTTGAGTTATTGCTTTCTGAACAATGTTTCACGTGATGTGCGAATTTTTAATTGTTGTATTCTGTTTGTATAGGTATTTTCTGTGATGTGCTAGTCAATTTGATTGGGTTTCTTTATTACAATCGTGAAAATTTGATTTGGTTTTCCATCTGAGTCCTTGTATTTTATAAGGGAAGTATTTTATGATGTTTGGAAGATAAGCGCCTTTAGCAAAATACCATACATACTATTTGTTTGTAATGGGACAACACATTAATTAATAGATAAATTTATTAATAGTAAAACAAGAAAAATACACAAAACATACTAATTAGTTTGTTTATATTAGTAATTAGTATAAATAATTGCAATTATGTAATTTTTAAGCAAGTTAAATAATTTAGTCTCGTATCAGATTTAATTTAATTTTTATTTTCAAGAAAAAAGGTAGTTTAATTATAATGATTAAAATTTGTAAAAGCGAAAAAAATTCTAGATTATCTAATGAATTTATTTCTCAATCCGTTTGACTCAAATTACGCAAACAATATTGTTTAATAGATAAATATAAAATAACACCGTTTACATAGAAGGGGAACCTTCAGTTTTCTTGACTTTAAGCTACTGAATTAGACTTTTAAGACCGACGTTTAAACGGAAATTGTGTGTTTTTGTATTGTGAAATGTTAACATTATCAAAATAACATACATTACTAAGGAAATAAAGGTCTTTAAGTTTAAATCTTACTTATTCATAATTTAAATATGAGATATCATGGTTGGTTGGTTTTCAATTCTTAGATAGCTTTTGATTGTTTTGTGTGCTAATTATATATTTAATAGCTTTAATATTATATGCTTTATAGTTACACATAATTATAATAATTAAATATTTTCTGTAATTTTATTTTCATTGAAGAATATAAAAACAAATAATGTATATTTATAAATTATATACTTGCTGATTTAAGCAAATGCAATACAAAACAGGTCGCGCTTAAGTTTTAGCCTCAGAGCTTTGGTAGCCTGTAATCAAAATGTCTATGTCCATTTTATAGGCATTACACAGTCATTACAGTTAAGGCTTTCGTAACATCCGGACAATGGTCACGACATTTAATTTTGGTACCTATTTTCCCACAGAATTAATTTTATAATCAATCTATGTTTCCTCAGTATATGAATCTTATAATACAAGTTGTTAAACATACTTATGTTCTCTTATGTAGTTCTTTTTCCAACGGCCAATATTTATTTTAGTCTATTGAAAACATATTTCAGGTAGTTTCTAATAGTAGATTTATATTACAAAGAAATTGTATAGGTATAATTGGAGACAGTTTGACAACCACTGTTTATACATTTTAATAGATATAAACGAAGCAAACAGAAATTATATGAGAAATTCTATATATATAAGTTACTAGAGGCCCGTCTCGGCTTCGTACTGGTGGACATTTTTTTTTTTTAAATTTGGAATAAATATGGCTTATGTTACTCAGGTCTAATATAGCATTTTAATTGTGATTTTTTTTTAAAATCAGTCCAGTAGTTTGAGTTTATTCGTTACAAACATATACTATAAGTAAGTAATATGACTATAAGTAATAAATGCAATATATACAACAAACATTTAAAATGAAGTAATAAATCATTATCATCAAATGTATAGAGAAATAATGGTAATCACTATGACGCCATGAATGATAAATCAAAATTTATAACCTGACGAAATTTTTACATTTATTTAAAATCTCACACAAATTTCCAGTTTCCGTGACACACTAGCTCGAAGAATGAGCAAAGAAATTAATTGTGAATGTAATTATGCGCGACGATGTCTCTACTATATCTATTACATCATATATAATTTTGACCTGTGTTTTTAACGTCTTGAGGTCAAACAAATAACACATTGACCGCTATTTTAACTAGAGTGTCTTCTTCACTTTTAATGTATTGACATACTAAGCGGATTTATCTGTCATATTATGACTTAGAAGGTTACTAACTTTGAGTCTAAAGCTCTAGAGTTATGATTGGCTGCTGTAGCGTTATATTAATGACGAAAACCTTATCCTCAATCACTTATGGAAATTTTGCACATAATAATTCTGACTGAATTTTGAATTCAAAATTAGAAAATGCAAAACAAATATGGTTGCTAAACAAATAACTAACAAGTAAAAAGTCAAATGTGATATGTTTAGGCTTGATATTACTGAGTTGGTATATGACAATCGAACTTAAACAATATTGAATTCCTTAAAAACGGCATATAAGATATTAGTTTGCACGAGATAGGAAACGCATAGGTTCCTTCAATACCGTAGATAACCTATAGACGATGGACTTGCTATCAAGGGATCGTTTGCCTACAAGCAACCAAATAACCTTCTCTGGCTTCTAGAGGTGCTATTTTTGAAACATTTATGAATGAATTTCAAGCAAAACAAACCATAAATGTAAAGTATTTTGCCGGAGTATGTTAATAAGTAGAAAACAGCGCGAGGTCGAGTCAGCCTCGTGGGATACCCGGAGTACGTTTATGGTATAACACTTTCGTAATCTATGCAACAGTTGCCTTGTAGGTATTATTAGTTATGGATATATTATTAAGACTTGTGTCATTCCATTTTGCTGTTGCAAAGGCCTCTTTTTCATTCTCATTATGACCCGAGCGAAGCTTGTGGTCCGTGTTCTTAATTTTTGTACACCACTTTGCGTGAGCATCAGTATCTCTTGTTTGAGACCACTGGTACGCATGTCATTCTTAATGACATCAAGCCATAATTCATTTATTTGGACAAAACAACAGATAAAAACCAGTAATTTATTTATATAAAATAGTTTGTAAATTATTACGTCTAGATTGAAATCCAAGCGTGCTGACACATCAGTGATAAAATTATATTTTCGCAAACAAAATTGTGTAAATAATGTGAGTAATAATGATTTAATAAATACTTAAATCTAGGACTTTAGTTTTAGTGATACATTATAAGGAATATACCTAGAGAAAGAAAAAGAAAGCATTAAACAAATTACTAAACAAGTGTAGAGGTAATCTTTCAACATAGAAATTATTTTTTTTTCTTTATTAAGAGTTCGTTGTAGACACGACACATTCTTGTCAACGAATTATAGTATGTGTTGTTTTTCATATGCTTTCAAGATTTGTTTTGTTATGTACACGTTTAGTACATTTCATTTTAAGGGTCAAGATACTCAATAAATAAAACTAATCAAATTTACCATGCAATTTATTTTCTTAGCCTTACACTTTCTACTAGGATCTGGCAAAAGCGGCATGGCTAATTTGTTACGCACATGCCTGTTTTTTTTATTATGTCCTATAGTGTTTCCTACCTTTAATATTTGTTCACTGTTATTTCATTCTTTATCGCTAATTTAATTATAGCTAGTCAATGAAGTTTCTTAAATATATTTTTATCTGAAATAATGACAGTGTTCTGAAAGGACTAAAAACGGCACTTTACTGTCTGAGATTTACTGAGCTTTAATATTTGGGTCTAAAATAAAGTTTGAAAATTGATTTTGTCTTATATTTTTGCATTATTATTAGTAGCTACATGATATATCCAGTACTTTTACAAATATTGCGTTTTAAGCAATATGTTTATAAAAATAATAATAGTAAAATAATATATATTTTTAAAAATAAAAATCAGTAAATCTACGTAATACGACATTTCGAAGGTATTTTGATTAATTAATGGCCAGGTTAAGAGAACAAGTTTTGCCGAGGAAATGCAGGGAGTTTAAAAGTTTACTTTCTATACGTAACACCCATGAGCTCGAGTGATCGATTACATGAGTAGTTTATAAGTTATATAGTAGCTAAACAAAAGTAACAAGTAGTTATTGATTTATGAATAATTTACCAAGAAATCTTTTTTAATGAGCTCTTCAATCTTCTAAAGATTATAAGACTCTTTGGCTTATCGTTTTACCTTTTAACTGATTACATTAATTAAAAAGCGTTTTCGTCTGTTTCAATGTTAGTGATGAGTTATAAACTAAAGCAAGTAATTTATACGCCTAAGCTAAACAAATATTGCTTGCGATGTGGGTAATATACAACAACAATTTTGGGGTTTCTCATAGATGCTATGATTGAACTCGGGACCTCTCGAGCTCTGTGAGCATGTACTTTGATCACTCAAAAGCAGAGACTATTAATCAACCTCTTTCTTCGATATGTTAGAACTTCAAACATATCAAATTGCAAATTGCGTAAACAAGTTTTTTGATTCGCACCCTCGTTAACGATTGGCTACATTCGATCCTTATGTAACTTGCAGGTATTCAAAGTGACGTCTAGTATTTCCTGAATAGCCCTTCCTGTTAGACCAAAACCTGTCTGCCTAGTTTCAGTGACCCATTGTTATGCAATAAATAAGTTAATCTAGTTAGTTAGTCACGATTCTATTGTTATAACTTTTCTAAGGAAATATTACACTTTTAACTGATATTGTTTTATTCTTTGTTAGGTTTAACTTTTTATTGGGGATTTAATTATCAGTTATGACTGCTTCTTGACCATCAATTTTATTTTAACGATTTATTAAATACTAATAATAATGATAATAATCATGTGGATCTATTAAAAATGATTTATTTTCTTTTTCGTGTAATACTGTTTGGTGTCATTAGATTACTATTTGGATTGTGACTTCAAAAAAGTGTGTCTTATTTTGTATTTATTTTGACTTATATTTGAGAGCTTATTCATTGCTTAATATAATCTATTTTAAATAACAAACACGAGTTATTATGTATTAAAATTACAAAATTTAGATGATCATAATAAAGTTTTATCCATCGACCTTAATAAATGTCTATTGAACTTTATGGACAACTTATATAATTAGAGCAATTGTTGGTATAATATCTTGATCAGCCCGTAATCATTCCACTGCTGGGCTTGGGCTTTCCCATTTTAGGGGTTGCAGATGGTGATTCATATTTAAATAAAAATTAGTATAATATGTTTATTTATGAATAAAAATCATATTAAATAAGGGATATAGAATTCGTTATTTGCATCTACATCCTTGTAATATGCATGAAATGGGTTTATCAAAAATCCATATACGATACGGCCTATCTCAATAAGCTCTCAAATTTTGAAAATTAATTTTCTTTCGGAAAAATCACAAAGCACGAGACACACTTTTGTTCACTTTTTCGAAGTCACGATCACAACACTACACTTTGTCGTCACAAACTCACCGTCGTTTTCATTATGCCTCTTCAACGGTGTGGGAATCGAACTGGATGCAGTACGGACGTAGTTCTGTGTTTTTATAGGTTCATATTCGGTTACTTTCGCCATTGCCCCCTACTTGTGGGAACGCTGCGGATTTGCGGCCGCTGGACGTAGCGAGTCCTTCGAACTTGTATATTGTGTGCGCCGTTTCTCTGTTGACACGCGCTGCCTCATTTACCATTAATTTTTATTTATCAGCCTAATTTGTCTGAGAATAGGTTTTGTGTGTAAACACTTCTAAGATCGTTGGATAATTAGATGCACTAGTAACACATAAATCGTAAGGAGTGTACTCGATCATTATTATTAAACCCTAATAATAAGTTTACAAACGCAATTTACATTAAATTTATTAAAATTTCAAATGAAAGAAATACCTTAAAATTAACTTACAGGCATAATTAAAAACTATTTTGGTAGATATGCAATTGGTCTATGCTTTAGTGTATAATGTAGTTATCTATCTATGTATAGTTTTGTAGTAAAAGTCTACATAGTTATCTAAATAATTTTCTTTATAGAAACATAAATAAGTTGAATTATTTTAAAGGTTTGTATTGATTTTGGTATTTTATGGCACTTTCGTTACATGAGTTTCTTACATTTAATAAGTGTTCTACGATCTTCTTAACTTGTGATATGCAAATGCATCCTATTTCCAGGATTGATCATTAGAATTTAGGATTTTGTGATTTTAAATAGTTCGTATTATTGTTTGTCGTATCATAAAACGTTTATATAAATTAGTAGATAAATAATGCTATTGTTCACCAAAATAAACAATTACAAAAAAATATAATTTTTCTTGACAAAACTACAGGCGGCTTTAGGTGTCTGATAAATTTGACTTATGTCACTTCTATGGACAATAGACATGTCGTGGATTTCAATATTACTACTTGATTTTATTTCTACGTTTTTGTTAGATGTTGTATTGTTTCCATCTCAACATTCTCATCTTAGCCGAGCCGTTAAGCTGAGAATGTTGAGATGGATGTGTTCTGGTTCGAGAATACATAAGATAAGAAATTAATACATGACGAAGTCTATGAAAGTTGCACCCGTCATTGAAAAAATTAGGAGGAAGATGAGTAAGTTGATATTGGCACGAATAATGAGAAGAATGAAAGAAAGTGACAGAAAAATTCAATTGGAAACGTATGGTGAATGCATTATACGAAGGATGATATGACCATTTGTGGTGTGACAGCGGACTTACGCCAGATTATAGGAATATGGAAGCAAAAATCCGTTCCGATCCCAATTGATTGTGAAAAGATAAAAGAAAGTAAGTACTGATATCAATGTTGTAGATCCTTGTTGTTCCTTTAAAAACATAAGCGTATTCATCTTCATAATGTAAAGTGAGTCTTTGTAAAGAAAAATACAAATTAGAATATGTTTCTAGCAAAAATATATATGTAATATTATGTAAAAAAACGACATTGAGATCTTTCGAGAACGTTTGTTGAAATGCATTCAAAAGTAGATCAAAAAATGTAAGTCGCATAATGCATCTTCTTGAAATATTTATATTCGTTTCGTAATGTTTAATGCCAACCTTTTTTAATCATATTGTTATAATTTGGAAACATATATTTATAAAAGTTTCGTAATTTAGAAACGTAATAACTTGTTTGTGTATGTTTAAACCAGAAATACACACAAGGTGAAATGAAATCAAATTTTAGTGACATACAAGTAATACAGAGTATATACATACATACATACATAACTTCACGCCAGGTCCCTTGCGGGGTAGGCACGAACAACAGAGCGCCATTTAGGCTTATTCTTACACACCTCACTTGCTTCTTTGACATTCATAGCTCTTGTCATGCACGCTCGTCTGTTCTTAAGGCTCCTGACAACACCTTCTGCTAGTACACGATCAATTTGATCATGGAAGATGTGTCGTGGCCTTCCGCGATTTCTGCATCCATCCACTTTTGCATTGTATATCTGTTTAGTCATTCTTTCGTCATCCTTTCCTTACAGAGTATATACAATATTATAAATATATAAAAAACATTAAGAATGAAATGAAATATATATACTTGCATAAATGTAATTGTATACAGGTGTTATTCCTAGAAATACTTGGTTCAGTACATTTTACCAGTTTCACTGGTGTGCAAGTAAGCAGGATCTTAATCGTCATTATTTAATTAGTTATTTGTTATTTATTTTATTAAGTACCAACTTGAATAATATTTATTACCTTTATTTTTTTTTTATTAATTATATAGATGACTGTTTTTTTTAAAATTATTATTTCAATGTGTGTATGTATGTATGAGAGGTGTTCAAAAGAAAATACAATGTATAAGAAATCGTACGATTCTATTGTAGTCCAGACATATTCTGACAGCGATTTCAGTCATCCAGAAATGTAACCTGCCGGTAATCAAACCAGGGAATTCTGCGATTAAGAATTCTTTAAATCCTCTGAATATTAGTCGATATAAGTGTATATAAATGCAGAATAAGAACTAAGTGGAAACTTCTATGTATTTGTAATGTCGGTCGATTCTTTTTTACGCGACCACCAATAAAGGGCTATTTTTTTCGCGCGTATTTTATATCTTATATATATAAATCTCGTGTCACGATGTTTGTCCGCGATGGACTCCTAAACTACTCAACCGATTTTAATCAAATTTGCACACCGTGTCCAGTTTGATCCAACTTGAAAGATAGGATAGTTTTTATACCGTTGGAACCGGTAGGTGGCGCTGAGATCGGGTTCTAGAATCCTCTTAACAACGGGGAGCGATTTTGTTTTTGTGTGTTTGAGTGGGTCCCCGGATGGTTTAAATCCACAATTGGAACCGGTAGGTGGCGCTGGGATCGGGTCATATTTTTTCAGAGCAGGACAACGTCTGCTGGGCCGCTAGTTTTTTTATAAATTTCTTTATCACCTCGAATCTTACAAATGGCTTGATGGATTTCGACAATTAAGTTATCATTATATGCGCCTTAACCATCCATGTTCATAAATAGGTGTTTGAGAAAAAAACAAAACTGCGAATTTTTGGCGCGAAATAATAATACGGTTATAAAAAGTAACCACACCTATAGAGTAGGGTCTCAAAACAAGGGGTTACAAAAATGTATGTAAGTTATATGTTTAAATTTAATTAGGAATAATATATTGGTTTATAAAGTTAACGTTAGTGAAGGACCTCGTGCTATCATACAAAATTTAGAAAAGCTATAAATATCTGTAGCCCAATCACGACATTTAAGACACAAAGCAAATGCATTCCTTCTAATATACGTCTCCCCTGTTTCAATACGATTTTATTATATGCGTACGTAAGGCACTTATAATAAACATGTATTTATAAAGAGGTTGTTGAAAGTAGATGAAGTAAAATATGTATGTGTCAAGATCGTAGGAAGTGAAATCCATTGTCTGTGCCTACCCCTATTGGAAACAGGTGTGATGATATGTATGTTTATGCGTGCCTAAATAATTCATGAATCATAATTATTGATCAATAAAAATATCTTCTATAATTTATTATATGATATAAAATACCTCTTTGATTTATCATTATAAATTGCATATAAACAAATATTTGACCAATCAGCGGGGTCAATGAATTTATATTAAGTGTTGTTAATATGTGAATCATTGAGAAATAGTTTGCATTTCTTTTCCGATAGTCACGTGATATCTGTCAGGTAATACTGTGTAACCTAATAGCTTACTTACATTATTACATCATTATGTCATATATTTTATTCATTTGACAATTATTTAATGTTCTGGTACGGGTCTTGTTTTAAATCAAAACGTGATATTGAATGATCAAATTTTGGATGGTAGAGTTAGTTTATCACCCCTGGTCTAGAATATGCTGCTATAATAACCTTGAGGTGTGTTCCGACATTAATGGCCAGGATCCAGTCTCGCTTTAGAGTCTTTGGTGCTAATTGGTCACTGGCTAAACTCATGCAATTTAAAAAATGATGGTCTTTGCAATTCTGCCAGGGTCTGCGGAATAGCAAGGCTAAATAACCGTAGTTCCGGCATAAAGGCGAAGGATAGAACACCGAGGGGTTTTAGTGGTTACTCGCTACTAGGGTAGCAATAGTAGGTGCTCCATAGGGCAGCTAATACCACCCTAGCATGATGATTCTCTGCGGAGGGTTGGGTTGAAATAGATTTCCCTAGTTAAAAAATGATTTACTGCCACATGGTATACCACGCGAGTAGTATAAAATCGTAAATTTTAAAGAAAGATGATAAAAGCACCTCGAATAAACAGGAGAAGAGATGATATGGATACATAACAAATAAAGTAGAAAAAGCAAACAAAGTTTGTTAGGATCGTAACAAGAAAATGGATGTGTTTATATATAAAAATCAATGCCACTTTTCGTTGTAATTTTATAACTTGAGAACGACTTTACCGATTTTGATGAAATTTTGTGTGTGTGTTTGAGTGGGTCCCAGGATGGTTTAGATCCACAATTGGAACTGGTAGGTGGCGCTGAGATCGGGTTCTACAATTCTCCTTATCACCTGGACCGATTGTGATGGTTTTATTTTTGTGTCATGAAACAAAGTCTTTTAGGAATTCAGAAAATATGGCGGTACGAAGTTCGCCGGGTCAGCTAGTACGGAAGTATCTCATTGTTAAACTTTCCAATCTTAAATAATTATTACTTCTAAGTATGAAGAAGTTTCCTGAAAAACATGATATTACCAAAATTAACTTGAATCGTCTGAGGCACGTGTGTCTGACTGAAAAATTACAAAAAAATCCAGTTTTTCATAAAAGAAGCTTTAGCGTCGCAAAAATTATTTAACACCACCTAATGTATTTACTTCATAATGATTATATTAACGTCTTTTTTGTCAATGTAGTTTATATAAGGTTTAACAAAGTACTTTTTATAAATCATTACTACTTGTAACTATCGTAATATTTCCAATCAATGCGGTCATGTCTAAAAAACTTAGTTGTATAATTAGACGTCTCATAACAAATTTTTCAGAATCATCATCACAATCATTCATAATTTTAACTGACTGAAAGGTCTTTGGACAAACCGCCTAAAACTTTATACCCCATGGTTGATATCCACCGACTTCGCCCACTCAAATGTTCATGGAAAATATACCTAAGGAATGACAATTGCGAACTAAAAAAAACTAACTCGTAACACACTCTGCAATCACAGTTGGTGCCAGCCATCAGTTGGCTCTTCTTTTTATAGAAATGTCAAATCAAACTGTTGGTCATCGTCTTATGTTATTATTTGAGCGGTGCATGCTCCCTCCCTAGCCAGTAATTTAAATTCGCAACACTTAAATGACATACATGAATATGTTGAAATCAATAAGCTACCAAGAGTACATACTCTTAGTATATTTATTTGATCATTCATTATATGAATGACTCGATAATTAACTTTAAGAAGTCGCGGAAGACCACGACACATCTTCCATGATCAAATTGATCATGTACTAGCAGAAGGTGATGTAAGGAGCCTTAAGAACAGACGAGCGTGCATGACAAGAGGTATGAATGTTAAAGAAGCAAGTGAGGTGTGTAAGAATAAGCCTAAATTGCGCTCTGTTGTTCGTGCCTACCCGCATGGGACCTGGCGTGAAGTTATGTATCTATGTATGTATTTAAGTTAAAATAAGTTTATGATATACTCGGGAAGTAGATTAATCTACCGCTCTAATCGTAGCTTTTTGCTGCAAAATGTTTTCCGCAAAATCTGAGTGGTTAACAATCCTTGTAGTTTTTTGTATACTAGCCAACGGAATGGAATCACATTAACTCCTTATCCTTGCTTTACTTTATTTTAGTAGAATAGCGCAATTCATATGCTGGTTAGTAAATTACATAAAATGCTTAAAATCTAGTGTTAAAGGAACCTATTCTAAAGTTTTGTTACAATTGCTATGCTGGCTTTACATTTGCTAGCACAACAATTGAGTGCTGCCACGTCAAATCTGTCAGGCAGGACTTTTAGGATATTGTTGTTGAGGGGCAGCCCCATCAACATTCTGAAAGGATCATCTCATCTTCATCTGTGCAGGAACGGAGAAAGAATACAATTTCCTGCGGCCGGGCGGCCTGTCGTAAGAGGCGACAAAACAACCCACAGCCAGGTGGTAGGGCATTTGCCCGACTGGATGGCTACCACCCCTGGTCTTAAGTATGTCGCCAAAACAACCTTGAGTTGTGTTCCGGCATTAGTGACCAGGTTCCAGTCTCCCTTAAGAGAGCAGCAGCGCATTTGTAACATCTTGGTGTTGTTAATGTCTATAGGCGATGGTAACCGCTTCCCATCAAGTGGTCTGTCTGCCTGTCTGCTGAACTCCCGCAATAAAAAAAAAAGCATTGTTGTATTCGACCCGCGGGGCATTGGCGGCTCTTTGCGTACTGTTGGCCCATAAACTGCATGTATAGAAATACCTGGCAATAAGCTTTCAACAAGTAATTAAGGCGTCGCGTAACCGATGGCTGATGGAGCATACGTGTCCTGAAGTGCAGACCACGTTTCGGCAAACGTAGCGTAGGACACCTTCCAATCCGGTTGACTGACGACCTGTGCAAAGTCGCCAGCGGGGCTAGATGAGGAAGATGGGACCGGGATATGTGGCACTAACGAAAGATGATTGTGTAACACAATTCTGTATAAAAAAAAGAAAAGTTTGAGTTAATCAATTTTTGGCTAGACGTGTTGCCGAGTTCTTGCCGCTTCTTCTCCTTAATAGAAATAACACGTTGCGAAGCGGTGTACATAGACTAGTAAGTAAAATTACATTTTAACTTATGATCTGTAAAAAGTGTTCTCCAGTGGAACTTATTTTCAATAAAAACTTTTGAATTTTATTTTTCTTTTTTATACTTCTGTAATTACAGATTTCGCCAAGGCAACAATAGAATAGCTAACTGTAAGTACGTATGTGGGTCAAATAATGGTAGCGTGTAATTTATTTTTTACGCATAATTTTAAAAAAATATTAGCATAACTATAAATTACTATAAATTTTATATAAAATATATATAATATTTTTGCTGTAACGTCTTAAAAAATATGATTAATGATTATATATGATATTTAAAATAAGTATTTCTGAATAAATTTATAAATATATTGAAAAAAAAAAAAACGTTCTGGCCCCGATTATCGAGCGTTTTGGCCAACTTTTGAGCGTTGGGTCAGAATTATTGAAATATTAAAAAAAAACTTAATATTGTATTTATGATTGTAAAATTTGTTCTAATTTTTTAAAGCTTTATGAAACTTGAAATTTATATATATTTGGTGAAATTTATTAGTAATCATCGTTAAAGACTAATTAATTGCGTAATTAATACGATGTTTAATGGTCGATTCTTATGTTCCGGGTTCTAATTTAAATTAGAGTTTTCAAAAGTTAAGTAAATATTGTGCAAAAAGTTTAAAATGTCGAAAGATTACCTTGTTGTGTTTATGAGAGGATACTTTTTTATATTATGTTAAACTAGCTGTTACCCGTGACTTTGTATGTAAATGACTGGTCTAAAACAAAGTCTTTGTTCGCTTACTCTTTGAAAACTGTTGTAGATTGATATCAATACTGGCTAAGTTAATATTAATCAATTAATCAATAACTCTTTATTGTACACCAA
Source organism: Dendrolimus punctatus (assembly GCA_012273795.1). NCBI lineage: Eukaryota > Metazoa > Arthropoda > Insecta > Lepidoptera > Lasiocampidae > Dendrolimus > Dendrolimus punctatus. The sequence goes on along the minus strand of CM022530.1, from coordinate 3,342,348 downwards.
AACAAAAAAAGGAATTAAACTAAAACTAGTCTCATTATGCACAGAGGGCGGTATTATCGCTAAAAAGCGATCTCTTCCAGACAACCCCAGGCATTGATTGAGATTATAAAGACGATGGTGGTAATACATAATGAACTGGAAATAAATATATATACATGTAAAAAGTGTTATTAAATATTATAAAAATATATTATCATACTATTTCCTCCAATCTTCCATTGCAATAACTTGTTTCATATCCAAATATTTTCTTCAAAAACAATACAAAATTTCTTCCTTTATTATTAAGAATTAACCCCTCTGGTTTTATTCTCTTCTATTTTACTGTGATTTCTGTTTTATTGTCATGTATATACGAATAAACAAAGTAGCTTAAGTTATGACGATATAAGCTAGCTTTGGGTCGAGTTTCATTTCAAACCCGTTTATTAGTTTTCTCGTCATGCTCAACAGGGACAGGGACAAAAATTCGGAAATGTTGCATTTTCGGAATCTGCTGGTCCGAATTATCCCCTCTGTCCTTTTTTCACATAGGCAAACTGACATACGGATCAGCTAGTGGTAGGTGGCTACCGTCTCCCATGAATATCTGCAACAATAAAGGAGCCAATGCGTGCCCACATCGTTGAGATTTTAAGTAGGTATCAGTTTACGCACTTTTTGAGGAGCCCCATATTGTACCTTTGGGAAAAGCGCGCCACGTGTAGTAGACAACTTACAAGTGTCTAGCAAGAGTGGAAGAACTCCCAAATATCGTCGAGTGGTGCGATGATAGAATGGCGATGTAGGCACCAAATCAAATAGCTCATCAGAGCACTCCCTGTTGTACAGACGGCAGAATACTCTTAGAGCGCCGACATTCGTTCTAAGGCTGAAAGACTAAACCGTCTGTAATTTCGGGATCATCGACACTCCAGGATTTAAGTAGGAGCAGCTGATATTGAGTTATAATAATTCAAAGATGGGAATTTTAAACGCATTGTACAAACTCTAACCATTTATATATTTATTATAGTATAGATAGATGTACCTTATCGAAATCTGTCATATGACCAGTCATGCTATAACAGATCCTAAAGTTGGGCCATTAAATTGATAAATCAAAAATGTCTCTTCAGCTGAGATGAGAATGTTGAGGTGGATGTGTGTTGTTACAAGAATGAATAAGATGACAAATTAGTACATAAGGGGTTCTTTGAAAGTTACACCTGTGACTAGATTGAGAGGAAGAAAATTAAGGTGGTATGATATAATGAGGAGGAGCTAATATCACGTGACAAAAATAATGTTAAACTACCTACAAGATAGGTAAAGCAAAAAGTGATGGATGGATTGTGTGAAGGATGATATAATGATTTGTGGTCTGACAGCAGATGTATGTCAGAATAGAGGAGTGTGAAGGAAAAGACATACCTGTTCCAACCTCAAATAATATGGTGAAAGAAAAAGAGATATAGATATATATGTATCTTAAGCTACTAACCTAAGTAAGTCCATATGTTAAGACTTTTAAATAATCAATGTTTATATTTATGTACTCAATTTATATGACGATCCACTTAAACTTCTTGGGTATTTTAGTGAGGAATTTGGTAATGAAATTTCCAAAGCCAGGTTCACGCGATGCAACAAGTCAACACATGTGTAATCAGTTCACACTGTTTGCACAATTAATCACGACTTGACAAATTCTGGCCTAATCACAAGGTTAGAGTTACATACCTACAAGTATTATTTCGTGTTGCTTAAGATTTGAATTACACTCGTAATTAGCTGTTGAAACTATGGAAATACATAATTTATAATGCAAGTGATATACTTGCACATAGTGGTTTGAATCTCATTTTAGCTTTAGTGAACTTTCAGTAATTTCAGATCTAATTATCAGTTTAATACAATTCGATAGGAAAATTATTATTTATTTATTTGATTTGTTTGGGAAATATGCAATAATTAATATTCTTAAATATAAAACACAAAATTAATACTTATATCAATCAAGTTTCCACTATAAAATAATTTATATAATGAAAAAAAAAAAAAAATGATTATTGAGATATCAAAATTCTTAAAGTGTATTATAGAAGCAAGAAAACAAGAAGTGTGAGTGCAGTGCACACTCAGTAGATTTGAAACTGTAGACAATATACTCACAGTTTTAGTGAAAAAATATTATTATCAATTTTGTTTCAGCTCAAATTGGACCTATGTTTCATACATACATACATAACTTCGCGCCAGTTCGCTTGCGGGGTAGGCACGAACAACAGAGCCCCATCCCCTTATACTATGTTTCATCATTAGTTTTATGTAAAACTCATATCTCGTTTTATCGATGGATTAATTCAATATATTTATGTGTTTAACTCTTTAATGTCGCTTTTTCGTTTAATCGAGTTTCAAATCACTGCGATTCTAAATATTTTTCACTTCAGTAATGAGATCAGCCCATAAACCTACACGTCCCACTGCTGGGCTCGGGTCTCCTATTTTTTAAGGTAACGGATGTATAGTATATACACACCACCGCTACGTTTATCTAAGGTGGCTTTGCGGGTTTGATGCATCGGTCATCTCGATGTGCACAGGTTTAATCGCGATTTTTAACCAACTTCCAAATCAACCAACCAACTTCAAAACTAACCAACTGTCTTCCGAAAGGAGGTTTCAATTCGACTGTATTAAACGTAAGTTTGTTACGCAACTTCTCCGTCATTTGTGGCTCGATTTTTTTCGTTATTATACTACTGGCTTTTAATATATTATTTCAAAAGGTAATTAAGAAGTGGCAATAATATTATTTTTTATAAAAAATCTAAGCAGACTTCCAAAAATAAATATTTTCTACAACACCCTGATGTCGGTGCCCAGTAAAACATTAAAAAAAAATTGAAAAATGAACCAACTTCAAGATGATGTAAAAATAATATTTTTTGATTTTTATTTTGAAGTTGGTTATATTTTTTATGAAAAAAATCTTTCACTCATTGTCAACATGTGCAAAACCTTTGCAAAAATGTAACCTTATATACAAACGTCATGCTGACTGTCTATCGGTATTGTACTTTCCACCGGGATGTAGGAACATTATTGTCAAAACAATACAATCTACACCATTTCATATATAATACCAGGCACACATAGATATAACTCATTTAAGGAATTGCAAAATTTACATTATTGTATGTAAATTATCGTCATAAATTCATAAATTATGTTGCCACTCCGTAAATTATGCAACGACTGTTTAGATTTCTTAAAACTTGCTACTTGAAAGTCGTTTCCAAAAGTTTGACTCGATTTTGTATGTCCTGTCATTATTCTATACCGCGGCGGATGTAAGAAGTCACGTGGAATAATCGTATGAGCAACTCCCCAATTAAACCAAAATTATGAAGTATAATATGAAGTTTTAGGAACGTTTAGAATTAAATATATAATTAATAATAAACTAGCTGTACCCGGTAGACGTTGTCCTGTTTTTAAAATAAGTCTAGATTCCCATTGTAGCGCCATCTGTCGGGACCAAATGTTAATGTTAACTATTCTCGAATCCACTGACATACAATTTCGTCAAAATCGGGCCCACCGATTGCAGCGCCACGTGAACACGTGTGTGTTCCTATTTTGTTCCTAAACAACAACAACCCAACCCTGGTTTGGTAGGATAGTTCAACAGGTGTTATTATTTAAAACAACCGACTCGATGCCTGACCACGGTAATTGGTTTTCAAAAATCTAATGATACACCTTTAGTTTTCGTCAAAGATGGCCTCGGGAGACCTTTGGTTTTATTTATCATAGTTTACGATTTGGCCCTAAAGGCCCAATAAGAATTTTAATAAATAATAATTAGTACTAAGAAGTGTGTATTCCAGACAAGGAAATTTGTACATAATTGGAATAATCATGACTAAGGTCGGACTAGTTGCGCGTGCGCCAGATAAAATAACCCACGCGGAAATGGGTTGTAAAATCGTTTTTGTGAAATATCAATTCTGTTCAATAAAATTGGTTGTTTATAGTCTAATCCTATTAAGGTTCTTTGTGACATTATAGACGGAAATATATTTTATTTGCCGTTGCTTGTCTTTCCAGATTCGTATATAGCGAATCGGTCTTTATTTTTTTATAGTTGATAGTTTGATATATATAGTATATGAGACCGGGTTTTATGACATACGTTTTTTATTGCATGCTAGTTATCCCTGCGGCTACGTCACAGGACAGATTTGAGATAGGACTGTTTTACTCATATATAAACTAAATTAGGTGAAACATAGGAATATATAAAACAAAATGTGGTCTGTAGTTTTGGCACCAGACCCACCTATTCTTATGTATTTCGATGTATTGAATCCGAATATGCGGTCAGTTTGGACCATACAACCTTATTAAGGGTGTATTTTTAATGTATAAGTTCAGCAGACAGGCAGACGGCCCACTTGATGGAAAAAGGTTACCATCGCATATGGATATTTGCAACACCAAAAGTGCTACAAATGCGCTGCTGCTCTCTTAAGGGAACTGGAACCTGGCCACTGATGCCGGAACATAACTCAAGATTGTTATCACGGGCTACTTTAGACCAGGAGTGGAAGCTGCATGGCTCGAGTAAATACCCTCCCACCTGGCTGCGGGTTGTTTTGTCGCCTCTTATAGGCCGCCCGGCCGCAGGTAATTGTATTATTTTTCCGTTCCTGCAAAAAGATTGGTGTATGGACCGAACTTATTTTAAAGCCGCTTAAAAATCCGCTGCGTGGTAATATTAATAACTTTGGAATGGTTTGGTTTTAAAAATATGTTTTGAAGAATAAAAGGTCAAAAAGCGATAAAGAAATGACATGTGCCGCCATCTAGTCTCGCAGGATTTAAGTCTTCATATATGATATTGGCAAGAATAAATTCCGCACCTATACTGATTGCGTTTATTGCCATAAGATGATTTATTCGCTATTAAAATTTGGGTGCGTCCTATAGATATATCTTGCCTAAAGTTTTTGCAATTTATGCTCATCAAGCGTTTAATCAGTTATAGATTACGATATATAGGTATTAGTTTCTTTATATTCAAAACCGTTAAAATATTTTTGTAATAGTTAACATACAAACATAAATTATTATAGATGAACTAATATTTGTCCGCGATTTATTTCATATTGAATCAGTGATAACGATTCCCTCTTTTCTTTCCATACTCTATTCTGACATACATCTGTCACACTACAAATCATCATATCGTCCTTCACACAATCCAACTTAGTTTATTATTTAAATTGTGAGGGTAGTCTTGAGACAAAAGTTGGAGCAAAGTTAGTTATTTATCAATGCAACGGGCTTATTAAAACGCGTAAAGCGATTTGAAGGTAAATTTTACGTATTTTTGTCAGACAGGCTATATGTTAGTTATTAAGTAGCTTTACAACAACAAATGGTGCAGTGCAAATAGATAGATTTATTTTAAGTTGGATAAATAACTTCAAAATTAAAATAATATTAATTTAGTCAAGCAAAGAGTAGCTCCTTTAGAATGTGGGTTTTCAATAGTTTTTTGACCAGTAAAAACGATTTTACTTCTTTAATATTTTTTGGTATATCCTGCTAGTAATCAAACCTTGGCATTTGCAGTAAATTAGGTGAGCCAATAGTAATATATATTAAATTAATATATCTGTATCTGCGCGGATCCCTAGTTTAAAAAAAACCCGGATATTCCGTACACACGAAACCGCTGACAATAATTTTATACTAATATATAAATCTGAAGAGTTTGTTTGTTAGAACGCGCTAATCTCAGGAACTGTAGGTCTGATTTGAAAAACTCTTTCAGTTTTAGATAGCCTATTTATCGAGGAAGGCTATAGGCTATATATTAACACGCTAAGACCTATAGGAGCGGAGTACCAATGAAGAGTGTTTCAGAATCGGGCCTTTTATTTAACTTACTTTTTTTAAACTATTCCACGCGGACAATGTTGCGGGCAGAAGCTAGTAGGGTAATTATTTGGTTGCCATCAGTTGTTGTGTATTTTTTTGTTGAATAATTATATAGTTGATAAGTATAGAAAGTAGATAAGTTCACCCCAAGCTCATGGCTAAACTACGCCTTTGGCTTCTGAAGTATATATCTTGCAGTTATTTTAAAATCAGCTCAATCAATCACTTTCACTAAATTCCTCTCGTAAGAGGCGACTAATAACCCACAGTCAGATGGGCCCTCTGGGTGCCTACTACCCCTGGTCTAGAGTAGATTTACCGCCATAACAGCCTTGAGTTGTGTTCCGACGTAAGTGGCCAGCTTCTAATCTCCCTTAAAGGAGCAGCAGCGTATTTGTAACTCTTTTGGTGTTGCAGTTGTTTACAGGCGATGATAACAGCTTTCCATCAGGTGGACCGTCTGCCTGTTTGCTGAACTCATGCAATAAAAAAACAGAATCGGGCAAGATAGACTCCGGTAGTGAGCTCTTTTGCAGTACGCTTGATAAAAGTGGATGTAACGCGCTTAGATCGTTTAAGTGTAAGTAACACTTGTCCGGTTTTTGAGGTACTTTTAACCGTGGTTTATCTATTCGTTAACTATATCGGTTCAATGACATTACAATATTCCATTTCTAAACACACCATCGTACGATACTTTTTTTTTATATCGCAGGGGGAATGTCTTTGGACACCGTCCTCGGGTCCTTCGGGGGAAGGTCCAAATGCAGCGTAGAAGCATACAACGAGGGTGTGTGGGACTCTCAGCGACCGGTTCTCCACGCTAGCTTCAAACAGAAGCAGTCGCGAGAAACCGATCGCCAAACTACCCACCAAACCTCAACCTGCGCCCCTATATCTGCGTTTTTACTGGGCGTCACGGGATTTAGAACAGAGTTACTGCACCGTGACGCCCCAACGCTCGGCAATACTGGGCCACCCCGGTGGCAGAGTGACCCACTTCATCAATCAGGGGGGGGAAGTCCACTGCTACCCCCGTAGCAGCGGCCCCCTGTGACGGTAATTATAGGAGGAGATGCGCGTAGCGGCGCCTAAACTAACTGACCAATATTTGGCGTTAATCTTTTAATATCTTTTGTTTGACGTTTTGTTATGAACGTCTTTGTTTGATGTAAATAAATATTAGATATTCCTTCTCAAATAGATCCATCTAGTGGCGAGTGATTCTATGGAATCAATTTTTATTGAATTCATAACTGGTAACCTCAGAAACCGGGCATTATAGTAGCAGAACAGTCGTTCATTTATCTAGTTCTATCGCAACTTTATATGACAGAAATAACTTTACACATAACAAAGTAAGGTTAAACCGCAAATAGAGCACCTAATCATCAAGTACGAATGAATAATGTGCACAAACAAATATAGATTGGATTGGAAAGGTGTTCGATTCAATGAAGCGTAACGCTTTATCTAATAGCCCAGGAGCTAAAAGCTGAAATTAAGACTCTTTATAACTCTCTTAAAAGTCGTGGCAGCTTAATGGCTTAACAATTTTAAACAAACTGAATACTTACTTGTTATATACTAAATTTGTATCGAATTATAGCAAGAGCCAATCTACTTTTTCATATATTTAGTACCGGATGCCACTGCTTTCAATAAAGTTTTATAGTCCGAGATGGCATCTTCGAGCTCAGTACCACTAGCAACCATATTAAATCAAGTGCACAGTTCACTTTCTATGGTATTTACGGCAAGATACAGCAAACAAGTTCGCACGATAATTAACAAATTTGCTCTAAACCCAGACAATCTTTTGTCCGGGTTACCAAGATTTTCTTGACCGGACAAACTTAAAGAAAACCGGGCATCTGTCAAGTCTTATTAATAAGTGACTTGAATCGTACAGAATTTCCGTGCCAATCTAAACTAAAAATGTATGCAAGCTTGCAACATAAAAAGACGCTCGCAGTTGCCATTTTAGTCCAGGGTTAAATCAGAGTATAGTTTGTGTGACCAATTGTCATATTGTGAATATGGCTTGTCCCTCTGTTCACATCCGTATGTGAACTAAATTGGGTATAATAATAATTGTGTAAATGATGATATGATGATATGTGGTGTGACAGAAGGTATATGTCAGAATAGAGGAGTGTCGAAGGAAAGGACCTCAATTAATTGGGATATGGTGAAAGAAGAAAAGAAAGAATTGATGTCTTGAAATAAGGACTCCCGCGAGATCGAGCTGAAGTTTAAGTGATAACGCAAAGTGGAAATAAATGCATTATGTACAATGTACATAAATCTTTTATATTTAACCTTAACCTATATATAATTGATGTAAGTGTATTAAACAATAAAGAACTTTACTTACTGCTGACCGGATTTTCTCACAATCAGTTAAAAGCGAGACTTGTTTAAGACATATCATTATACCATTGCAGTTAGAGGATAACGGATGCAGTAAATTTTGAAATTTGATTTATTACTTAACATTTTAATTACTTAATATACGTGGCGTAGCAGATTTAATTTAAACAACTTAATATTCATATATATGATGTTTAATGTTAGAATAATAGTTCAAACGGCCTTGGATATGGACCGATTTTCACGAATTTTAGTAAAGATTTTCCTCGTAGTTTGAGGATTGTTTTTTACATTTATCTTAGAAAATATAAACAATTATGTGGCTGAATCTGCGTATAGTCTGAATTAGTTGAGGGGGAGAGACACCCAAGTAATATTAAACAGGAGTGTAGTGTAAGTTAACAAAAGGCGCGGGTTCGATACTTGTCAGTTTTCTGACCTAATGTGCGCATTGTTACAATTACCACATAGTAACAATGGTGGAGGAAAACATCGTGATGAACCTGCACATGGAGATAGCCGATGTATCAAACTGCCAAGCCGCATGGCAAGTGTGGCGAGTATACTGTCCATACCCCTATAGTGGGAGGTCCTAGCCCAGCAGTGGGATGTTTATGAGAAATGAAAATATATTTTAATATGACCATTAGCCATCGTGCCTTACGATATCAAGGCCAGGCTTCATCCATAAAGCTCTTTAGCCAGATTAAACACAAATCTAACCGCCGTCTGCCGGTTTCGTCAAACTTGTACACATCGACTTACATTGTAAAAAAACAAAACAATGATATTTAAAAAAATGTGTAATTAAACTAAATTAGAGTACGTTACTAAATACGTTGATGTATTAAAATTATTAAGAAACCAAATTCATCATCGCTAAAATATTTAATAATACTTGAATTTGATTTCAAAATCATGTTCCTAACAAGGTTCTTTTTGTTGTATTTTTAAGATTACATCTTGTATTATAATGGCGATTTCTTTTCTTTTTTCTTCTTGGCCTTTTGGTCTTCCTGAAAGAATCTTAAAAGGTCGTTTATTTAGATTTGTTATACTGTAACCATATTATTGAAGAAAAATCTTCTTTCTTAATGATCTGAATAAAATTTGAACAATAGTCGTTAAAAGTTTATACAAAGAATTCGGTAGTGAAGTAATAAGATTTATTTACGAATTTTTTTACTTATATGAAATAAATTTCATTGCATTTTCTCTAAAAAACTTTAATTTGTTTTGTAAAAGAAATCTTATAACCTTTTTACTTTTAATCACATTCCCTTTGACAGTTTGTTTGCAACGTAAATGCGTAATTTGTGGCTGTATGGTTAGGCTGTGTGTGTGCATTTTCGTGAATATTTAAATAATATAAAACAATATGAATATTACTTTCTTGTAATGCGAGAGTGTATTTTATTACTACCGCTACTTGTATCATATAAAACTCATTTCATAAACAATGTCCAATTAATTACTCTTTTTAAGCAAGGTTTGAATGTATTAAGTTTTGAAAGGAATAACTTAAACAAAGAACGCTGTAATATTAGAGATTGCCAGTCACTATTACACAAATGCAAATCACTAGTAATTTATCATCTCTATTAAGTTAGAAGAAGAGCATTGTAATAGTGTTGATCATCGTAAAAGAAAGGAGTGCAATTCTAAAAACGATATAGAAGAGAAGAGGAATAATGTTTGGGATATTTAAAACGACACGACTCATTTTTCTGTAAGGTAAAGAAGAAGGTATAAGAGGGAAGGGGAGATCTAGTAGCGCGTTTATCGACCAAATAAAAAGGATAGGTATCGTGTCGTATAAAGAAGTGAAACAGCTGACCAAGAATACAGAGGATTGGAGGAGGCTCCACCGACAAGAGACAAACTCTTAAATATTGAAGATGATTATTAACTTTTATGTTCTTTATTCTGTAATATGAAAATGATTACATAAGGTTATTTAAATAATTTAATCATAAACTAAATGCATTTTGAGGCAATCTACAATTATTATTGTCTTAGTTTTAAGGAAACGTTTTTTAGTCTGATTTATTACTGTTTTTCTTCTCTTTTTATAAACTGTTTATCCAAAAAATATATTTCCTTACTTTATTCCGTTGTTCCTTCTTTATATATAAATTAAAGATTATTTTAACCAATAGAACATTTGGGGCATTAAGAAAAGAAAAACGTCTAGTATAATATAATATAATCTGGTTTATACTCGTATTATCCGTTACCTTTAAATAAAAGCTACTTAACTACGCTAATAAAAAAAATATAACAACTAATTGTGATCCTAAGCGACGTTTGTCTCCTCAGAAGCTCCAGTGGGGCGCTCATATATTTAGTCACTCAGGAAAACTTAGTTCCGCTGCATGCAGTCAGAAGAGTTAGGCAGTTAACTGACGAAGAGACTACTAGACTAATTTATTTTAGTTATTTTCGTATATGTCTTATGATATTTTACTTTGGGACGACGCTACTGACTTAGAGAAGATATTTGTTTTATAAAAAAGATCCGGAATATTAATTTTCAACCTCAGCCCTCGGTACTCTCTTAGATAACGCTTTAAGGAAATCGGTATTATATGGTCGACTGCTAATGCATTTTTTATAATATAATTTATATTCGTAATAATTTGAGAACCTATAAAAAATAAGGATATTCACAATTTCAACATCGCGCATAGTAATAGACTGACGTTGCCATCTTTCAGATTTCTTGGGAGTTGGTATATGCTTGTTAAAAAAAAAACTAAATGAAAAGTCAGATCTGCCTTTTATAAATTTAAAACTAAATTGAAAGTTATCTTGCTTAAAAAGGGACACTACACTATTCAAGAATACTTAAAGGACAAAATTTCATTAACATAGCAGCTGTCTCCAGCCTGTTACACTATATATTGTATAACATATTTATGTTGCTAAGCATGTAAGGAATTTATGAAGATAGTTACAGTTAAAAATTTTAGTACTTCATGTATTATTATAACTACAATTTTTTTTTCTTTTATTGTGTCTTTGTTTTACTGAGTATTTACTACAGCTCCATTAATCCTTCGAAAAGTAATTATATAATATATTTCTGTTCAAAGTTTATTTAAAAAAAACTTTGAGGTAATCAATTTTTAGCTAGAACTTATATGCGTGAGCTTCAAAAAGTTTCTCCAGTGGAACTTATTTTGAATTTTAATATTTTTTCGCCATCCCAGAAGTTCCCAATGAGAAGCTTAACTTAAATATTTCTTTTTGAATAGTAAATAATTGAATGGTGAATACATTACGCAAGCTCTCGCACTATCACCTGCCGGTTCCGGCCTCCCGGCGGCCTTGAACTCTGTTAGTTACCTCAAAAACGGTGCATTCAACGCGGCAGTACGTAAATATACTTGTTTCTAGTAAATGGAGGAAACGAACGAAAGAAAGAACTAGGAAGTGTTCTACGAAATCTATACTAATAATTAATATTGAAGTATCTGTCTGTCATTTTGTGATTACTGGAGAGGCTCATGGCCCTTTAGATGGAAAGTGGTTATTACTATCGTCTGTGGACATTTGCAACACCAGAGGTGCTACAAATGCGCTGCTGCTCTTTTAATGGAGACTGGAACCTGGTCACTAATGCCGGAACACAACTCATAGTTGTTATGGTGACATGCTTTAGACCGGGGGTGGTAGCCATCCAGTTCGGCAATATATTACCGCGGAATATGTCCTCTTATATATAAAAATTAATCGCTGTTCATTAGTCTGGCTAAACTCAAAACCGACTTGACTGATTTTGATGAATTTTTTGTGTGTTTGAGTAACACCCGGAATGGTTTAGATTCCATTAGAGGCGATGGATGGCGCTGCAATCGGGTTTTTCAGTGCAGTACAATTTCTGTCTGGCCCATTATTCTATAATATATTCGTATAGGAATGTGGACTCGAAGTAGACGCAAGTGAAAAATCATGGTAGTTCGTACTTAATATAATATAATAATATATCAGCCCATAAATGTCCCACTGCTGGGCTCGGGCCTCCCATTATAGGGGAATGGACAGTATACACGCCACGCTTGTTCAAGGTGGCTTGGCAGGTTTGGCACATCGGCTATCTCGATGTGTAGGTTGCATCATGTTTGATGTTTTCCTTCACCGTTATCAGCACGCGGTAAGTGTAACTATATGCACATTAGATCAGAAAACTGACTAAGTGGTGCATGCGTTCCGGCCAGGATCGAACCCGCGTCCTTTGAGTTTGGGACGCGTGCGATAGCCATTACACTACCACGCCTTAGTACTTAGTATCAATGAATTATATTCGGATTACATATAACATCTAGAGTATAATACACGTCGTCTTGTTTTGTCTTCCTCTTATGGCAGTTAGCCTAACTCCCGCGGCGATTGAGCCATGGACGTCACCAAGCGGTGCGTCACCTTATCCAATAGGGTAACCATCATACAAGCAGTACACTACACTAATACAACCCCCCACATAAAGTTAAGTTAAATGATAAGGACCAATGTGAATGTGAAAATTGAAAATGTAATAATACGATTTGAGAAAGGAATGTTAAAACGGTTTGGACATGTTAGTTCATTGAAATCTTACAATTTAAGGACCGAATATTGCATTTTTAGAGCAATTTTATTTTTGGGACATGTGTGGGAGGTCAATAGAAGCTTAACCTCAAGTTTGTAGAGTCGCCACCCTTGTCCCCCGGCAACCATCTTGGAAAAAGGGGTGAAAAAACTTTTTTCGCGATATCTCGGATACTATGCTTCTTACAAAACAAAAAATCAGAGTCATAATTTGACTCAGAGGTCTTAAAGAATTTACAGGTAAAATATACATAAAATACACGTGTATATTTGAAGAGACCAATGAAAGTAGATGAAGATTTATTGTATCATACACTATTTACCCGCCTTACCTTAAGGAATATTTGAACTTCCTTCATACATTACACAGCTTCGATTTGCGCTCCTCTAATAACCTCTTATTAAAGGCACCTGCACATTCTTCAAGATTTTACTCCAAATCCTTCGCTGTGCAGGCTGTTTGTCTTTGAAACTCTTTACCAGTAGATGTAAGAAAAGCTAAATCACTTGCCATATTTAAAATATCTGTCAAAAACCATTACCTTAGTTTATAATAAAATATATTTTTCTTCTTAACTCTTTATTGTCCGGATTGTACTGTTCTTCCTTTTTTATTTTACTTCTTTTTAATTTAATTATACCTAGACATAAGTTGTTAACATAGTTAAAAGTATCCTCTCAGTCAGGTTGCCTGGCAGACATCGCTTTTATCAATGAGGCCGCCCTTTGTTTTGCCATTAAATGATTCATTTTGGAATCGATTATTTGGTGAATAATAAAGTGTTTTCTATTCTATGAAGTAAAATATAATTAGATCAACATCTTAGCAATTGTAAATTCATTGTCTCTCTCTATCCCTATAGGAAACAGGCGTTATGAATGTATATACATAAGTTAGAACTGTCCTACTTTTAATCCGTATAGTTCAATGTAACTAAATCAAAACATTAGAAAGGTTAGACACAATCAATACTCAAGTTCAAGTGAACATTATTTTGTATTAGTTACTCATATCACATTGACCTTGTATAGATAATATTTGGTACTATTAATAATCATTTTATTTGAACGATATTATGAACTTTGTGGTCTTAAAATATTCTCAATGTAATTGCAAACGAGGTCAGTATTGTGACCTTTTCTTCAGTGTTATAATAATTGTTGTTGTATGGTGATATTGAGCAGCTTTAAAACACGAGGATTGAAATACACTTATCTCTGTTCTTTATTACTTTATTTATAAATTAGTGTAAGTATGTTTATTTAAATGGTACAGGTCTATCTTTTTATGGTCCATCTATATCGTCAGATTAGGTAAGAATTTCTTTTAAGCTATGTTGCTTGGAAGAGATAGCTTTTAGCGATAAGGCTGTTGTTTTTCCTAGAAGAATTGCAATTGTACATTTGGTTTTTGTAATTATTTATTTTGAAGAGCAATAATGTTATCTAATCTAAGCTACTTTAATGGTGTACTAAAAAAATCAGATCTGATCAAAATTAAAACTTTTAAATTTCTCTTTAAATAAAGCATGTCAGCTGTCAGCAAAATAAACTAGAATAGTTTGCCAGTCAGCTATTGCAATCGTCATATCTTCGTGTCTGCAACCTAAGGAATTACGTCCCACGACACATGGTGGCCCACGACCACTTCGGGTTACTAATTTTGCCGTGCTAGAGCTATGCTGGAATCTTTATCTTTACTATAGGTCTTTGGGTCTATAGGTCTTTCTTTCAGTCTAATGCCACGCTCTCACAGAATGTTGAGTTAGGGTTCCGATGGTCCATTTTCTCTTCTTTCTTTGACTATACTATCTTTCTTAACCCCTCACCCGTTCTATTTGTTTATCTCATTCCATCTATCTGATTCCCTCTTTTTTCTTTCACCTTATCCTTATATTATTTGGGGTCGGAAAAATATGTCTTTCCTTTCAACGCTCCTCTATCTCTATCTCTGTCAGAATAGTCTGACATTCACCTTCTGTCACAACATAAAATATCATATCACGCTTCACACAATCCATTCACCTCTTTTATGGTCTACCTTTCCATTTGTGCCATAATGGCAGACAACGCGTGGGCCTCACCCCTAGTATTGCAGACGTTTATAAGTGACTGCAATTGCTTGCCATAAGCAGGACGTCTGCATGTTTTCCAGCTTGGCAATAAAAATAACCATGATTTAACCAGTTATTTGGGTTCTCTTACGGATATCCTCCGTTTGAATTTTGTCCACAAGAAAGACTTTTAACATAGCTCCCTACTCTCTTGAGTGACTTTAAGGTAGACCATCCCGACCTTTAGTATACACGTCCTAGCGTTGGTAACATGTACTGCTGGACGATTTTCGTCTTCAAGTACTACGGGATAGTAAACTGGGTTAAATAAAAAAGTTAACGAACACCAATCAAATAAACTGACCTTAAGTCTGTCAACTGCATCGAGTTCTGATGATAATGTCTGTTAATCTTATTCCATGGCCACACTAAAGTGACAGTTTCGAAATGAAATTCTAAATTAAATGAACATTTTTCCAATGTATAATGAACCTAATAGTTGTTTCATTGACGAGATTAACTTTTGAGTGACATTTTAAAATATAATACGATTGTATACTAACTAGTAATTACTAGGTCTGCTCGGATGTTGTCCTCATTGCAATTAGTAGTAGCAATATAGCAGTAGTAACCTCATATGCGAATTATACTAATATTATAAATTTAACTAATATTATAAATAGGTTAAGGGTTAAGTTTGTGAGTGGGTTTGTAGGAAATTATGTCTTGAACTACTAAACCGATTTTGAAAATTCTTTCACCAGTAGAAAGCTATATTAATAATGATTATAATATTTTAAATGTCAAATAACAATTCCGAGAAAAACGGGCAGCTACGTTGACGCATCGGCATGCGCTGAACAAACAATAAATAGGTCTCTGGGCCAAAAATTCTCGCTGGAGGGCATTGACTTTTTTAACTATGGTTTCATTTTTGTTATAATGGCCACGGATCTCTAAAACAAAAGAGATTCAATTCTTCAAGTCTCGCGTGAACAGGTATCTCCTAGGTAAGCGTGCTCCACCTTAGAATGGCATTTACGCTTGACATCAGGTGCAATGTCGGTCAAACGCGAACCTATTCAATATAAAAAAAGAGACATTAATTTTCAGTTAAACAGGTTTCTTTAAAAAGCTTTTTATATACAAGCTTTTGACATCCTGGATATCATGTAGCAGAGTACTAGTTAAGACAAGTAAAACGAACCCAAACACGATGGCTATATTTTATTTAGTACAGGAGTTCCTATAGCCACCTCCCGACTCCATCATCAGATCAGCTCCATATTATTGCGTTGTCATGCGATACACATACGTGTATTATAAAAATTGGCACACGTCATGTGCCTTCTATTGTGTGAACAAAGGAACGTAGGCGTATTTGGAATTTTGCATGCAATCTGTCACTTCTTAATATCTTCTCTACACAAAACTTTCAAGGTCTCTGTTTTTACACTTGTGTTTTTTTACATTTATTTGCTTGACTGCCTATTGTTCTTCATTGGCTTTGACTAATACAAGTAATCAAACAGACAGACAAACCTTACTATAATATATAGCTTACGTTTTTTATGACTAATTTTTGAATAAATTTTAATTAATGCTTTAATTAAATTTTGCCGGGTGGTAGGGTAATTACCCGTCTGGATGGCCACTGGTCTGGTCTGGTCTAGAGTATATTTCCATTACAACCTTGAGTTGTGTTCCGGCATTAGTGGTCAGGTTCCAATCTCCTTTTAGAGAGTAGCAGCGCATTAATAGCACTTTTAATGTTGCCATTGTCCATAGGCTATGGTAGGCAACCGCTTTCCGTCTTCTGAAATCACACATTAAATTTAAAAAAATATTAAAAATAAATAGTTTAAAATATTTTCTACTTTACTATCAAACTTTAGATTTCTTTAATTGACTGAGACGTTTATACATAATCGAGTGATTTAACTTTTAAAATATGTTTTAAATTATAATATCTTTTTTTTCGTTTTGAACAATATCGACGTATTGACAACTACAAATTAGTGACTAAATCAAAATATAGATACATAAAATTATAAACTTAACTTAACTTATATTGTATTCCACTAATAATCCTTACTTTAAGATATATGTAAAATACCGAGCATAGGTTTACGCGTGCAGGAACGGAGAAGAAATACAAATTCCTGCGGCCGAGCGGCCTGTCATAAGAGGCGTATTTGCCCTGGTCTAGAGTATACAGCCATAAGAACTTTGAGTTGTTTTCCAGCATTAGTGGATACTGTCTTTGGAGAGCAGCAGCAGTTGTGCAGCAGGGTGTTACAAATATCCACAAGCGATGGTAACCACTTTCAATCAGGTGGATCGTGTATCTGACTGCTGTGCTCGTGCAATAAAAAAACAGGTATATGCAGCTTCACTCAAATTACTAAATACAACGGCACCTATGAAGCAAATTTATTCTACTGAAATTCCATTTTTACACAATAATATACCAGTAGCAATGGTTAAACAATCATAATCCAGAACAGTTTAAGCAATCAGTGTGGGAGAATCTTGATCCAACAAAGAGCGATTAAAAAACGTATTGTTTTTTTGACAATGCACTTTTCAAAAGTGGGGCATGCGATCGATGTGCGTATATGTTTGTAATGCGCTTTTCTTAATCCTGATGCAAGGATATATTGAAACGTATGGAGTTTAATTGCAACCATAAAGGCGCAAAAAAAACGGTACATTTGAAATAGATTTACCAGTACAAGCTGTGTCAATCCAGTGCCGAATTATTTACACCATACGCACCGTGCGCATGCGCGTCTATGGGTTTTCATATGTTACAAATTTTGACCCTTTTAGTCTTAACATATTTCAAAGTAATATACTTTGAAATATTCGTAGTGCATGTACGCCTAAAATAGTTTTTAGACCCAGTTTTGGAAAGACATCACTATTCGAAATTTCTAATTCACACTTTATAGTAATTGATTAATATATTCGATTTAGGATTAACGACAAAAAGAATCTATGGACAAATTTAAAACCGGCATGTGCCATGACGAAATTTGAAGATATCCATTATATCAGCGGTTCTCAATCTTTTTTGGTGACGGAACCCTTTTGGAAAGCGATATACTTGATGGAACCCTACAATGATACAATAGTTTTTAAAAGCAATGTTTATTAATAAGCATAATAAAAGTACCTACCATGTAACAGTTACTTATTACTTACTTACATAACAAGTATAATAATAGAAGATATTGAAAAAGAAAAAATCTAACTAATGGGAGGTATGAAACTATTTTGAAGTGAAACTTCTTTAGGCGCATGAGGGAAAAAATTTACGGATGAAAGGCAATTTAGCGTCACTAAGATGTGCAGCGTTGTTGTCTTACATTTTTAAATTCGTGATATCTTTCAAATGGAATGTCTGAATTAAATAATTCAAAATAAAGGTCTTGAATATGAAGTAATTTACTTTGATAAGGATGAATACCAAGATACAAATAAAGAGCCTTTTCTAGCGGCGGCATTTTAATATTTTCTTAAGTTTTCGCGACATGTATACTTAATAAAACTACGTTTTAACGGTTTTAAGCGGGGCATTTTAATTAATGTTTTAAAATATAAGAACACTTATTGTGGCATAACTATAATAGTTAGACATATGCTGTCGCAACACTTTTTGTAAATAATGATGTGTTCTGCAAAGTCGTAGTACATTATTTTATTCTATCATCAATAGTTTTCGCAGCGCACGCGATTTTAGGTATTTTTGAAGTGAAAGTCTTGAGGGATAGGTTGAGAACCCTGTTTCGCACAAATATGTGGAACGGGAGAAGAATATTCAGAGCCATTTTGCAAAGCATTGGATATTCACCGCGGGTTCTGCACCAAAAATCGTTGAGAGGCGTAGTTGCACAGAGAGGTGTTTTGATTTTTTTTTTTTTTCTAAATTCTTGCGGAGCCCTTACAGACGTATCGCGGAACCCTACGTTACGGGATTGCCCCACTACACGCAAGGCCACCAGACCATCAACGCACCTGGCTGCCGACTCCTCGTGATCTCATACGCTCACCTAATCAGGGCGATGGCGTGAGGTCGCAACACCCACAAAGCTGCTGACAGGCCACCAGAAGCCACAGATGGCCACCTAAAGCCCGAGATGGCCACCGAACGCCATGAATGGCCAACTAAGCCGCGGAAGTAGCCAGCGGAAAGCCCGCGAAGGCCACCGAACGCCGCAGATTGGCCAACGAGAGCTGCTGTGAAGTCATCGCCATGCGGAGAAGACTCCAGCAACTCCAAACCCAGTTACCGGTGGGTAGTTGCCCACTGAGTTGCAGCCGGGGTAAAGAGGTATACCTCGAGGCCCCAACCTCCTCATCACAAACCGAGGAAGAAGACCCTGGATGAACCCTACGGTTCCGCGGAACACAGTTAGAGTAACGCTGCATTATATGTTTGGTAAAGTAATGATTCTTAGCTACAATTTAAAAACATCTATAAATCATTATCCTATTAAGAACAAGAGCATTCATGACACAATATTTAATTATGTTTCATAACAATTCATTCTACATTAACGACATGACTTATGTGTACATCCAAATAGTATGATGATTTTCATAACCCTGCAATGATTTATTTCATCGCTATAATCAATAGTGTTAGATTAATTACAATTACACTTCGTGAGCATAATTTTACTTGAAACAATAGTTGACGACGTGCGTTTAAGAACGCTCTCATTGAAATAGGTATTAGAGGTATTGGAAGATAGAATCAAAATACCTACTCTATTTGAAGAAATACCGATATACCAAAGGAGCACGGATGTTTGTTATTTGACTACGAAACCTTTAAGAAAGCGCATATTCAAAAATACCGTCCATAGGCAACGGTATAGCTTGTTTGTTAGTTGTTTGTGTTTGTTCAGCCCGATGGCCGCATATTGAGTATAGCTGATCTATACGGATTAATAAGATTGTTTGTCTATAACGAATTTTCAAAATAGATTAGGCCCAAAATGCCACAAGTATTCGGACATAATAATAGATAAAACTTCATTTACATAGCAGCTCTCTTCAAGCTCTTATAAGCATATTTTGTATAATTATCTTGCCAAGCTTGTAAGGAATTTATGGAGATATGTTGCAGCAAAACAAATAAAACATGTAGTACGTTGTCTTTATTATAACTATAGTAATATTTTTCTTTACTTTCATTGTGTCTTTGTGAATATGCACTGTTTGCTACAACTCCATTAATTCTTCAAAAGTCATTCTGTAACATAATTCTGTATAAAACTTTAAAAAAGTACTTTAATATAAATAGAACAACAAATATAAAGAAAAACAATTTTTAGCTAGACGTGTTGCTGGGGAGTTTCTTGCCGCTTCTTCTCCTTAACAGCAATAACACGTTGCGGAGCGGTGTACATAGACTAGGAAGAAAAATTAATTTTTAATCTACATGGACATCTAGTACATCCAGTGGAACTTAATTTGAATAAAAACTTTTGAATTTGATATATATACAAAACTACTTTAGAGTTACTGAGTTACCAAGTCTTTCTGAGACAGGTAAAAAAATAAATTAAATTATCTTTTGCAACACAAACATTTTGTAATTCGCATTTAGAATTAATAGAGTCAAACTGGAGCTATCAATCATATGCGAAGAATACATTTCTGGTAAAGATTAAGATCGTATCAATGTTACAACCAGATTAAACCATTGCGTAATATGCTTCTTCTTTTTTATAATTTCATGGCTCTGCAACAATTTGATTATCTAGTTTGTAGCCGATATAAGACGTATTAATAAAATTGAATCGGTGTGGTTGAAAGGGGTAGCAGTGTAAAGACACTACTTAGCAAAACTACTTAGCCTAATTTAACTAAATAATTAAAATGAACAATTTACTAAATAAAACTTTAACAATACTCATTGATTATTGGCAGTGATTTTCACTTTGTCTTGCGAGATTACGACCACTGAAAAGTAACTGAAACGTCGGAATAATAAAAATCTTTAAAGTTAAAAAATAGTTTTATTATGTATACTAATCACGAAAACTTAAGATGGTGGTATGCTCTGGAGTAGGGATGGTACCCACCTAGATGATCAAGTTCGCTGTGAGTTGTCTTGTCGCTCGCTTTAAGTGAGCCTGGAGGACCGGTGGCTGAGGGTTCCACATATTCTTTGGTAGACTTTCCACCGAGCCCCGAGGATATGTTCATAGACATTGCATTATAAAAAAAAGGCTAGCTAACTGCCGGAATAGTATTTTTCTCCGTTCCTGCAAAGTCAAACATAGGAACAGGAGTATGTAAAGAAAAGGGAAAAGGTGAAAGAAAACACAATCTTTGAAGTACTGTTTACCTTTTACTAATACTTTTTGGAAATATAACTGCACAGCAAAACAGGACTCTGCAAGTCACTTAATGCGGGCAGGAACGAAAAAGAATCTTTAACGGAGGATGAACATTACAGATGACAAGACGACTCACAGCCAGTAGGAATTTCCCTTTTTAAATGATTACTATTCCTAACCTAAAGCATGCCACCATAACAAGCTTGATTTGTATTTGGACATCAGTCACCAAGTTCCTATCTTCCCTTCAAGCAGGCAACACATTCTAAACACCTCTGGTGTTGTAAATGTCCCTGTGAGTTTTACACCAGCAAGATATATTTTACCTCCAAAACACTTGCATAATATTATTAACACAAACAGTACGTGATTATTGAAGTAATAAATTATTCTTATGTAATCTAGTCTAATTTTTGCTAAGAGCAACGGATCAAGGTCAATATGTACTATATTAATAGGTCAACTTTCGATTACTGACTTCCTGATACACATAACAGTAAAGTCAAAATTCAAATCTTTATTTCGAAACTACGATAACAAATTCAGATTAGTCAATTTTATGACAGACAACAACTCAAACTTTTTATGTAGCTTCACATGCTATTTAGACCTAACCAGTATCAAATATAAGTTTCAGCCCAAATTCAGGTCGTAAGTACGTACTACTTAGTGTGACACGCACTTGGCCTATTTTTCAATGAATTAACGAAGATTTTCTAAGAGTATCAGCAAACGCTCAAGGCTAGCTTCTTATATATGAAAGCTTTGGCCACAACAGTCGGGTGTTGTATTCATAATATATAGCATATAGATTTGAAGGTACTTCAAACCGTTTTGAAACACTGTTTAGTTGTTTCCTTGGTGTTTATATGCTACAGTACAGTACAATCAATAATTATCTATTTATCTTTTGTAAAGAAGTTCTCTATTCTTTTAAATTGGGGTGAGAGATAAAACAGTAATTCAACTTCAAGTCGTGGTATTTCAAAGGCTAAGCAAAAGGCTAAGCCGGCGAAAATACATCTAACATGTAAATTCGAGACCTGGGAAGCTTTGAATGCTTTGACAATTTTTGTAGCATATTTTTACAAATGCTTCTTGTGAAGGAAAGTGGTATTATTGTAAGAAAACTTTCTGAACAAAATTATCAACGCTTTAAACTTACTATCTACTTGGGATATACACAACAGGCACAGAGTCTATTCCCCGAGAATGGAGAGAAATGTTTTTTTTTTCCATAAATGCATGCCATTATGCATCTTAGTGATACAACATTAAAATTACAATCTAATCTAGGTAATAAGATTAATGAGTAATTTAAATCTGATGACCTAAAATAACTAGATATAACTTAAACTAAGAATGTGTGTAATGACACGTTTTCTATTGTCTTTATTAAGGAGAAGAAACTTTGTTCATTTGTTCTTTGTTAATGTTTAGCAAATAGCACTTATGACAGTATATAAAATGATGAAAAAGTTTTAATGGTTATCACAATATTTTCCCGACATCATCTCGCCACTACTTCAGTGTGGCCGATGCTTAAGTTCGATTAGGGCAACTCTCTATGAATCATATCCTGTAAGTTATCAAATTATATTAATCTGTTTGATTATTAATATTCTAAGTATCGTAGGAAATTGCAATATTCAAGAAACCTCTTAATTATTGTGTACTCATTCCGAATAATATTTCGAAAATAATTCACAGCGTGGAAATGCGGTCAGAATTTTGGAAATGCTCAACATCAGCAGTGATCCGGGAACTATTTGTGCATGTTATCTGCATATAGATAAACTACATTTATTTATTGCATGAGTTCAGCAGACAGGCAGACAGCCCACCTGGTGGAAAACATATCGTCGTATCTTACCTAATCTCATTCATACGAGACTTGAAGCATGTACTGCACGAAAACCACAGATTCTGCTAGTGCATTTCACAGCTTTGCCGTACGCAGAAGGAACGTGGAGGCAGAACATTTTGTTCACACTGGTACCGTTTCCACTGAGTAACAATGGCGTAATTCAAAGCGCCTTGTCGTCTGAAGATGGAATGGCGTAGGGGGAATCAGGTCGAACAGTACAACCGCAAACTCTTGGGAATGAATCCTATAGAATGCCGATAGTAATAATACTTGCGGCTCAAACGCGCGTTCAAATGTCGTATTTTTTTCATTTGTTTAATGTATGAGTTCAGCAAACAGGTGGACAGCCCACCTGATGGAAAGCAGTTATCGTCACCTTATACCACATTTATAACACCAAAGTGCTAACGCCGCTCTCTATAGGGGGGACTGGAACCGGGTCACTAATGCCGGAACTCAACCCAATGTTGTTATGGCGGCATACTTTAGACCAGGGGTAGTAGCTAATAGCCATCCAGTTACGCAACGTACAACATCCTTCAGCCTGATGGACCAACGACCTACCTAAGGTCACCGAAGAAGGCTGAATGAGGAAGGCGGGATATGTGGTGCAGATTTGGGGAGGCCTACATCCCGTACTGGACTTTGATTGGCTAAATAAGTAGAAGATTGAGTTTGCAATGTATTTAGAATACACAGTCTATGCAGGAACAGAGAAAGAATAGAATTTCCTGCGGCCGGGTGTCCTGTTTTAAGAGGCGTCTAGAGTATGCCGCCATAACAAACTTGTGTTGTGTTCCGGCATTAATGGCTAGGTTCTAGTCTACCTTAAGAGAGCAGCAGGAAGTAATAAATATAGTATCTCGTCTATTCCTCATAAGGTAGACAGATTTATAATTACTTTTTTAAATACTATAATTATCAAATTCTTACGTATTTCTCTGAGTCATTTTTAATATTATTTTATTAAATGTATACAAGGCTATTTAACAAAAAAGGCCTGAAATCGGTTTAACTGAAAGTTGTTTTGAATTTACTTCCGGAAACTTTGTTCCTTCGAATTTATACTTTTTTGTATTATATTCAATCAGAAATGTGCAACCTTCATTTGAAATGGCTATTAATATTTATCAGTACTGGTGTAATATATATCCGTGCAGTAATAGAAAAAGAGTATAATCTGCGGCCTGGCGGTTTGTCTTAGGAGCGACAAAATAACGCACAGGCAGTTGATGGAGCGCAGTTACCCGCCTGAGCGCATACCACCCCTTTTTTTGACAATGAAGGGGGATTGTATTTGGACACCGTCCTCGGGCTCTTCGGGGGAAGAGCCTAATGCAGCGCAGAAGCATGCATCGAGGGTATGTGGGGTCATCTCAGTGACCGGTTGTTCACGCTAGCTTCAAACAGAAGCAGTCGCGAGAAATCGGTCGCCAAACTACCCACTGAACCAAAACCTGCGCCCCTGTCTCAACGCTTTTACGCGTTACGGGATCTAGAACAAAGTTACTGCACCGTGACACCCCTATGCTCGGCAATACTGGCAGAGTGACCCACTTCATCAAACTTTAAACACCGCTGCTAATCGCTAAGAGTTTCTCATCTGTACAATCTAACTTAAAGTTTCCTACATTTTCTTGTTTTGGATCTAATTACTACATATATTTTAAGTTTAAGTGGGGAGGGGTATATTTTTAAATAGAAGTTAGATTTTGAATAAAATTGAGTTTGTAAAACCAACATTTGTTATGTAGTTTTTGAGTTATATATATATCAATCTTTTTAAGTATCTAGATAAATGATGAGATGTGTAAGAATAAGCCTGTATGGCGCTCTGTTGTTCGTGCCTACCCCGCAAGGGACCTGGCGTGAAGTTATGTATGTATGTATAAATGATGAAAAGACGTTTCTGGCCTCTATAGTTTCATCTTGTATTTGATTTATACGTTACGCACTTAGACGATTTCATTGTATTGTGTAAAATTGTTAATTATAGTCGTATAATAAATAATCTGCCACCCCAATTCGGTACGGAAAAATATACGTGGTCGAGTGCGGAAGCCCAGCACAGAAACTCTAGCTCTTACTATTATATTATTTACCCTAGTTTTCCTATAATTAAGACATCTCATCAAAGATACAGGACATAGCCTAATGGTGTAGTGTTAATTTTTATCCATATAAGGACAGATACAGCTTAAAGCAGTTTTCCGTGTTCTGGTTGGTATTTTGCTCTTGTAAATCGATCAACATTCTTGAGTTAATTAGCGGGAAATTAAACTAATTTAAATGACCTTATATTATCGTAAACTGACATTTGTTTGTAGACTGAGGCACATATTGTAAAAATAAAAACGAAAAATATACTGTTAGATACTGACAAAGAAATGCACACTTGGTTTATTACCTTTTGTTGTCTAAAACTTGCAATTAGGCAATAGCTATTGTTATTATTTCGTTTATGTCCGTTGGCAGAATAATTAACCAGGTGTGCAGATTACGTTTTCTTAGAAAATGTCCACGCAGTCGTCTGTTGTATTGTATAGTTTACTATAAAGCAATACCCCAACGGAGGGGTGGGGCAGTCAAGCGATTATTGTACGAGCAAGACGTACATTCGATGAACGATATAGAAACGGACTTTGCGCGTGTTATTGAATCGTGGAATTCGTACTAGTAGTGTCTAGTTATATTTGTACCTATGTTATACGTGTTTGTATAGTTCTAATAAATTCTATAGAAATTCCAACAGAATTTTAATTTGGGTAACTCGTAACAATACAATCATAGTTGTTACAGTTGCCTATGGACATTTTCAGTATCAAAGGTGCTGCTGGTCCTGACTGGAACCATGGCGTTGATGCTGAAACACAACTAAAGGTTGTTGAGTCACCAGGCTAGTAAGTGCCCTAGTTGTTTTTGTCGCCTCTGATCAGATGCCATAGAAGAGATCAAATGACAGGAAGGAAGTGCCGACCCCAAGGCACAAAGCCGGCGCCGCCAACCGCTCGGAAGCATTCCTGCTCACCGCAGCACACGCTGTGTTTAGGAGTCACTGGCTTACCGACTATTAATATGTTCTATGCCGTTGTAATCATAGAAATTCTGGCTTTTCAACCAGTCTGATTAAAATATTATGCATTTATTTTAGGTAGACCAAAAAGGTTTATTACAATATCTAACGAACACTGATTTGCACACGTCTAGCTACAGAAAAAAAAATGGACCTTACTTGATGATCTCTACACTGGGCAATTAAATAAAAAATATGCATTATGTTTGTAATAATAATTATTTTTGTGTATGTTTTATAGATCGTAAAATACAAAAAGTACACAAGAATTTGATGATAAATGATGTATAATCGAATTAGTGCTCTTACCAAACTGTTTGTTGGTAAGACTATTAGGAAAAAAATGTACTGCCGTGGTAACTATTCTTTATATTCTTAGCTTGCCTGTTCTGAGTCCGGGACTGGCAACGCTACACCATCAGCCGAAGCCCTCAAGCGGGCCAAATATGAAACTGAGGATTTTGGAGTTCAATCATTGTTCTGAGAGGTCCATCATCGGCAAGGAGTATATGGCTGATTTATACTTCGCACAGCTAATCAGAATTGCCGGATCAGCCGGCTGTAAGATTTAGTATTCTTTCTTTGTTCCTGCACGGATACAGATTTGTTATTATGTGTGGCAATGTGGTCATAATTATATAAAATGCCAACTTGCTCTGTAACTGTCAAGTGCGTGTGTATAATCACAGACACGTATCTGCGTTGTGTCGCAAACGGAACCTCGCCGGCCTGGCCGAGGAAGCGGGCAGTTAAAATGCCTTTATATCGCAATGGTCGTTTATACCTAGATTCACGAGTTATGTGTTATAACTTACGTTTCATCTACTATTCATCACATTATTTGTGAATCACTGTCTCAAAGATTTTCTAAAAAATTTGATAATAATAAGTTACAATTTAACTATTTAACGAGCACTGTGCTTCTTAATCTTGATTTACATTTCTATCCAAACGACGTCGATATGAGCTCAATTCAACGGTTTCGCAAGTTAACTGGCCTCTTAACTGGTGCTAACATAAATTAGGCTTTTTAATGAATGAATTTGAATTTTTTATCATGATTTATATATACTTCACCATTGAACTTAAAACGTTAAACACTCGTATATCACTGTAATAGGTATATCTTTATATCTTACAAAAAAATCTATGTATTAAATATTGTGTCTCTTAATTTAGAAAGTACGTTTTGCCTATACAAATTTTCGTCACCTATTTCACTCGTCTCAAGATTTTTTGAAATGAAATTAAATCTTTAATTGTATGAAACATGATAATCAAGATCTTATGCTAGTGAGAACATGTTTCGCCATTTACTGGCATACAAATTTTCTTATATCCTAGTAAGGTTTTTAAACATTTAATTTTTATTTATACATACATACATACATAACTTCACGCCAGGTCCCTTGCGGGGTAGGCACGAACAACAGAGCGCCACACAGGCCCATTCTTACACACCTCACTTGCTTCTTTGACATTCATAGCTCTTGTCATGCACGTTATAGTCATTTCATATTCATAGTCACGTCATTTTTATTTAATTGTCCTATATCATTTTGTTGCACCAAAAGTTAGACCAAAAGTTGCTGTTGTCCTTCCCAAGAATACATCTTCTTGCCAAATATCCATTCAGTCGTTTAGTTTATCCCTAAACCCGTATTTATTGGCAAAATTATTAATAAGTCTCTTAATAAAACTACTTTTTAACGGTTTTAAGCGCGGTAATTTATTTTATTTAGGTTTATCCGACGTTTCGGCCGCTTTTCAGTTGCCGTGGTCACGGAAGACAAAGATGACATTTGTCGAACGTGTATTGTCAAAGTTTTTATTCAGCCTACCGCCAACTTGTTCATTTTAATTATATAGTTTTAATTTTGTTTATGGATATTATTTACTCTATGGGAGCCTAATCTAATTTACCACCGCTTCACAACATGTTGTGGCTTGAAGAGAAGAAGCGGCGCAAGAAACTCTTCAGCAAACATGCCTAGTTCTAAATTTTTTTATATAATATTAAAATGAGTGGAAGGAAAAAATAAAAGAAATTATCAGTCAAGTTGGTTTGTTTCGTTGCACGCAGAAAGAGCTCACAGTGTCTTGAGGTCTGGCAGTTAGTTTTTGCTGGGTTTGGGTCTTAATTCAGCAGTAGGCTGAATAAAAACTTTGACAATACACGTTCGACAAATGTCATCTTTGTCTTCCGTGACCACGGCAACTGAAAAGCGGCCGAAACGTCGGATAAACCTAAATAAAATAAATTACCGCGCTTAAAACCGTTAAAACGTAGTTTTATTATGTGTACAAGTCGCGAAAACTTAAGAAAATAATAAGTCTCTTCATAAAATTATACTATGCTTAATTTCTTATGTGTAATTAATCAACTCTACAACTGACCAAACGGCTGGCGCCGTATGGATAGCAATGGATTAGTTTGGCGATCCAGCGAGGTTAACTTAGCCTGTATTGAGATCTGGATCGGCCGCCATCTCCGAATTCTGTGAGCGTGTCATGCTCGTCAAGGAGGAAGGGTTGTGAGAGCGCCAAAGGACGACGTGTCGGCGCCAGAGGGCGTTGTTAGAGCTTCACCCGCTGAAACGGGAAGCGCGGGTGGGACCAGGGGAAAGGCTCCTTGTTAATGACGACGAGATAGCAGCGCTGGTACTCGCGCGCGCTCACTTCTCCTACCGTGGGGCACGTTACGTACCATACCACGCCAAAAAGAGAGCACGAAGACGCTGGAGGATTGGTTCCCCTAGCAACAGATGAGGCCCTTGGACCGCCGCCTGCCAGGACCAGGGCCTATGGAATGGCATGCCCGTCTATCTGTGACCCTTGCATAAGACGAAGGACGAAACATCAAGGGGTTGTTGTGAATATCCTTCAATCGGCTGGCAATAATCTTTCTAATTCTTTGATGGTGCTAGTGCCACCTCAACGTAGTGAATCCCATACGTCTTCATCGCGTTTTCCTCGTGATGACTGAAACCTAGATTCAGTATTCTTCTTATAGTAATCTTAATGGAATATAGACAAAATAGAATATATCAGAACATAATTAATTAATTAATTGGTAATAGTTAAATTAAATAATAAATAATCGGCAGCCAAATAATACGTTTATATCCCCAAATTAAGCAAGCTACGCTTGTATTATGGGTAATATACAACGGACTACTCTGTGGCTGATCCCAGACACCCAGACCATAGTAAATAACGGAGGAAATCCGTTTCCGAAATTTGCCATACTAGAAATCGAATCGAAGTCTCTCTGCATTGCAGTGAGGTCGTCCGGCAACGATTTAGCCCCCACAACCACAGAAGCTGTAAAAGTTAATTTTACTTCTTTGTTTTGGACATAAATATTACAAGTTTCTTATATTTCATTCATGTCTTATTTTAGGCGGAAGACAGGTCAGTCGCTCGTCCGGTATATGGCGCAAGCTTAACACTATTTGTAGGAACTTATGATACATTCATAACTTGAAATTGGATAGGGCTGGCCAGTCTATGGTTCACATTCCAAATAAAGTTCCTGGGCAAGTCCACGTACAACCATGATAGTCGTATCTGCTTTGAAAAATGTCAGTTAATACATAATGGAGTTGGTAATTATTATTAGCCATTTGTGCCCACTGCTGGACGTAGGGCTTCCTTTGCGCCACATATCCCACGCTCCGTTCCTCCTCAACAAGCCCCTGTTAGCTACCTTGCGCAGGTCGTCAGTCCACCAAGCTGAAGGGCGCCTACGCTACATTTACCGTCACGCATTCCCTACTCCAGGACTCGTTTGAATGTAATATTTAGTGATTTGATACTTAAAAGAAAGTTGTATAATGTCAAAATATAACAACTGATATTGCTTTTTAAATGAATGTTTTTTTGTATATTCATTGTCTTATTAGGTATTTGCCAATACATGTGAAAACTGTATTGAAATGTAAATTACTCCTAATAAGCTTAAGCTGACCAACACTTTTCACTTCAACTACTTTCATTGACCTCTTCATACATGCACGTTTATTTGAGATGCTTTTTAGTTAGTATCTCTTTAACACTTCTGATATTTGATCATGGTGTGTTCGTCTCGTTCTACCGGCAACAGCTCGACCAGTCACAATACGGTCATACAGAGAATGGATAAAAGCAGAATCACAAAACAGTTGTAATTCTACTTTTATCCATTCTCTCAACATGTCCAAACCACCTTAACGTTCTTTTTTCAACTCTTGTTATCTTCTTTCAATCCACAACGTTCCCTTGTCACACTGTTTCTTATTATATCATTTAAACTAACCACACATATACTTCTCAAAGCTCTCATTTTAACTGCGTTTATCCTACTTTCATGCTTCTTCTGCCATACTCAACTTTCACAGGCATACATCAGTGTTGGCAACAACACGCCTTTATGGACAGCAAAGCGTGCCCTATATATTTTTTTTGAAACCAACTGTTATGTCCTTTATAAATTTACCAATTAAATATGTAATTTGATAAAAGGTTCTAGTAAGTATAAATAAATCTCACGTACCAACCCTGTACCTATCGCACGTACACAAACCAGTGGCAAGTTGTCGCAACATCCGGCAAACGTGATACGTCCTTCATTCATACTTTTACTGCAGCAGTCAGTACTTAACACTACGCAGCGTACCCTAAGTATCATAAGGCGTAGAACTTCTTTGCTTCAAAACATAATTTGATTCTAATTTAAATATTAATTTTTATAAAGCACTAACGGCCTGTCCTGGCTTCCCACGGGTGGTTTATAGCTAATTGTTGTACACCTTGAGTTACATTATTTAAGTTTTAGTAGGGATCTTTATTTTTTCTAGTAATAAATATAGCCTATATTACTCAAGGATAATGTAGCATTATAACAGTGAAAGAATTCTTGAAATCGGTCCCGTACTTTGAGATTATAGGCTACAAATATACAAATCTTTCCTTTTTATAAAATTATTATTATAAAAAGTATAGATTTCTAGACACCTTTTACGAGTTCCGCAGTGATTTTAGTAAAAACAGAATTCTTACGTCTTTGCTGCGAACTCATACTAGTTCTTTCGTCGTCATCCATTGGAGTCCACTGTTGGACGCAGGCCTCCCCAAGACGGCGTCACTCATCTCTGTCTTCTGATTTCCTCATCTAGCGCCTATCGGCAACCTTGCACGTGTCGTCCCGTGAATTCCCCTTTTATTTCTAAAGTGAGCAATTGTTCTCGCCTATCCAAGTTGAAAATTCCAAGGGAGCCATGTCTGTTTTACAATGTCGGTCAGTCGGGAGGTAGTTGAGTTTCAACTGCGATTGATACTTTATCTAGTGTATTTTCGGAACGAGTAGCTTATAACGACGAACTTTGCGCAGTTTATGTCATTACAATTTTCTGCTTTACGGTTTAGATTTCTTGTATTCCGTTGTATTTGTAAGAACTGTGAATTACGTTTGTGTTACAATAAGCTTTGTGGTAATTCCAATGACATTTTAAATTTAAATTAACAAATTCTAACAGAATGTTAGAATAATTTTAAAGAAAATGGACAGTGTGTAGTAGCGTCGCAATGGCTAACACCTACATTCTAAAGTAGGCCACCGAAAAACTTTAAATTGTGTTACTGCAAGCGACTAGCTTCCAGTACCTTTTCTTGGACGGAAGCACCTTCGTAGCAAGTTTAGTATCGCAAATATCCACAGGTGATGGTAACCACTTCTAATTAGATAGAGCAGATCGTGCACCCTTTTGCTGTACTCATCCAATAAAAATATTAGAAGCTATTCGATCTTCTGACCTTTATATGAATTCATTAAAAATAATTATCCTCTCTTATCAAGTTTTCTATAAAATTATCAAATTCTGACATTTGTTATTGACATTATTAATCTGGTTAATCCGATTTCTTTCAAAATAGATCCGTTTCGATAATGAATGGCTCTAAGGAATTTCAAGGACTATGATTTAGTATGTTTTTAATGGTTTTTAGGTGTTTTTTCATAGTTATCACGATTAGAATATGTTGATCGAGTTATTTTGCAGCGAACTTTTTAGAATATTATTATACAATATTTATAGTGTTTGTCATTTTAAAACTGCTATTTATTCAATTCCAAATTTATAAGAGTAGAGGTCGTAATAAAATTTTCGTGTTAGTCTGAAAGTTTACTTTCATGAGCTTAACGGATTTTAATGAAAATTTTAGAAGTGCTCCTCTTAGTCCCTGGTTTGCTAATACTAGCTATGATAGATGGCTTCGTGTGCTAGCTCATAGATTGCGTTCCGGTCACTTTCCCCACTAAATAAATTCTTTAATCTTGTAGAAAGGAGCAATACTCTAAATTGTCTACTATGTAATATAGTCGAAGAGGGACAGCATTTGTTTGTGGAATGTTTTTGGACTAGAGACGGCAGGAAGGGACTGGTGTTGTTTAGAGTATTTTGTTGCGGTCACAGTCTCCTGCGGCTCTTTTAATATATAAATTGGTGAAAACGTTTATATACATTTTGTGCAAATGTATGATTTTGGTAAAATGGGGCTGACATGGTGACATCATCACTAAAAGCCCCTAAATAAATTAGCATAAAAAAAGTATGATGCAAACAACTTAAGTTAATGAATGGTTAAAACCCTTTAAGATTATAAGTAGAATGGGTATGGTTCCCAAAAGTCTGGCCACGTTATCTCGCTGGATCGTCATACTGATACCGTAGACGTCCGTAGTCCGAGGTAGGAAGTAGCTCTCTGGTCAACTGATTAATAGAAGTGTTTTAAAAGCTCTTGTTAGATCTCAAAATCCTACGCTTCAAGCTGTCTAAAAAAACTCCACAAACAAGTAAGTCTCACTTAGGGTTGATTTACTCTACTTGAGCGATTCAGGCGTTTGCACCGTTAAACCGGCTGATTTAGATTTGGTCAATGGCATGCGGCCGACGTAGGTTATACGCAGGTTGGTGATAGACACCGCACTCAGCATTTGTGATAAACCACATTATATTCAAGCGAGAGGAAAGGTATTGTATTTCTTCTGGTCTGCAGTACTTCTCGAAATATTACATTGGAGATACTTATTTTACTGAGGCAGCGGTTGTTTTGAACAAACAATCTCATCAAATATCAATATATTAATTAAGTAATATGATTTCGACTGTGTTTGGTTCAAATTCTACATGAACCACTTATGTCAAAACTACGTAATAAAATAGCAAATATAACGAACGCTGTGTTTAAAGTATTACGTGCAATTGTAGGGAGAGAGGTAGCGCCCTTCAACAAGTCCGGCTCGCGGTTCCGGAACACAACGGTTTGTGGCCGACATTTATTTTTTAATCTTGGATACGGTATTAGGTTACACTTCCAAATATTTTTATAATGCATACCGACTATTTGAAGTAAAAAGTATTTTATATTTGAAATTAATTTTCTTTATATTCTAAGTAATGTGAATATACATTACTTCGGTGTAGTAGTGATTCTTGGTTGGACAGTTTTATTTTTATGTCCCTAGTCTAGCTGGGATACTATTAGTGCTAGTGACTGTAGTCAAATGCGTCTTATTTATAGCGTTAAAAATAACGCCGTTAATGATTATCTACGTTAATGTATATACATGTGTTGTCTGCCATGTTTAACGTCATTTACAATTAATAATAATGTATCATAAATAAGGCATTAAACCCATCGCCATATTTGCGTGAAACGTTTACAAAGACTTTCCCAGATGGAGCAGGGATATTAGAGAGAATTTAAGGCTTATTAGAACAGTATTTTTTTCCAAATTTGGATAGTTATGACCACATTCAGCCGAATAGGTGATAAGTGGAAGACCGTTTCTTGAATATATAAAATTTTTATTGATCCATTTATACTATTCGACAACGGAACTCTAGAAAATCGTAATCCGCCGTAACTGGTTCCACTAATAGCTAATCAAAAGCTCAATAAAATTCATCACTTTAATAAAGTTGCTAAACCAGTTTTAACAAAGTAGGGCATATATATTAAATATGCGTTTTTTAATTTACATTATTCTTTCTTACATCCTTGTTTTTGGTTATGACACATACTTCGATATCTACATACCTAAAGTAATTAATACTTCAATCACATAAAGACTGATTATCGCAGATAATTTATATTATAGTTACAGCTAAAAGCGGTTTCATTTGTATTAACCTCGTGCAAAAAATGAATGTGATCTAAGTTATTGATAATTGAATGCAAGGCGTTCTAATTTTTAATAGTTTTTGTAGTAATTGTTGTTATTACTTTAGGGCCTAAAGTACTAACGACAATTGCTACTATTTAGCCTAAGCTGATGAACCTAAAGTTTAATGATAATGATAGCAGCAACGTCCTACTATTGGACTCGCCTCTTCGACCTTTTTATCCATGAGCACTTCAGATGTTTCCTATTTGGAACCAACAGACTGACATACAAGACATAAAAAAAATATTAAGCTTTATGTTCTTGATTCTATTATGTTTTTGTTTATTAATTCGCTTCGTAGCATTAATTTTTACGTTAGTATTTGTTTTCCAATAATAGTAGTCATATTTTCTTTGTTTTGTTTATCCGTGAGTCACTGTAAGGGCCCTAGTGGAAGACCAGCACTGTTTGAGTCAGCCAGCATCATGCTGAGTTAGGACCGATCCAGAATTCATTTCTTAGTTGTATTTTCTCATTTATAACTATGTATTGGTTTGTAAGTAGCTCTAAATATATTTTTTCTTTTTTTTCGGACGTGCACATACTTTATGAAGAAATAGCTAAACATAACAATAGATTTGTCATGCGCCCAAATGGCTGGTCTAAATCTCGGTTAACGCGTCAGCGTTGCCATCTAACGGAATCATGTGGCTAATCTCTTTGAAACACTTCCCATGGACAGCGGTCTGATACTAGATTTTCTAGATTAATTTTGATTTGTATAATTATGTAATTCTATTAGTTTATTTTTAGGGTTTCATTTATGCTAAGAGGGTATTAAGGCAAATTTTACTCATAAGTAAATTAATTGCTTTTTGCAGATTCTCTCACGACATTTTCAAAAATCAATAGTACCTACTTGATTATTCAAACAATATCTTAATTAGGCATGTCCTTTACAAATCGATTGTTAGTCTGTATCTACCTTTCCTCTTACTTCTAAATTGCCATGTCATGCCACTCGTTAAAATTAGATATAAATTCCATACAGGTAAAGTAAATATTTTGCCAATAACAAGTCACTTAACCGCTGAGCTATCACGATATCGAGGTCATACACCTTACAATTGTCAGTTATTAGTAATGATTCTAGAGTTACTGGTTTCAGCAATACTACTGAAGCATGACTAATGACACCAGTCGTACGTAGAAGGTATATTTGGCCCAGTATGCTATCGACTTACATAACTTGAAGGTAGGCGCTTACTCGGTCAGAGTTGAGACACTTGTTGATTTTGATTGATTAATTCGATGGCTTTAATGGTCAATTATAGTCATGACTTTAATTTCAGTTTATTGGACGTTTTAATGAAAAGTTAAATTTATTTGAGCCACTGGACTTTGAATGCGGTGGTTTTCTAGATGTTTCCTTTGCGCGCCTTAGGTATTTTGGATAGCGTCTAGCTGAATTTTTCCATAGAACTTGATATCTGTGCAAGAACGGAGAAAGAATACAACATCGTTCCACCGGTGACCTGTTATAAAAGAGGACAGACCACCCAGAGCTAGAGTCACCGCTCACTGATTCTGATAAACAACTCAAGATTCTTGGTGATGCGTTGTAGGAGAGGAATAATATTGTTGTTTGTTGGGTTTGCTGGTTCGTTTTTGAATGTAGTATTTTTCATTACATGTTAATTTACTTCAAGAAGTAGCGTTGTAAGACTGCATGATACTCGACAGCTATGGAAGCGCAGTGCCATAGACTTTGATTCTTCCATTGTGTGTCTCATTTGCGCGAGTGTTGTGGTGGATAGGACAGACAGGGATGGAGGATAATGGGAGGATATTCATTTTTTGCGGTTATGTGTATAGGAGTGGTAGCAAATATCCTACCATCTGGCTGGTGGTTAAACCAAAAAGTCGTTGATTTTTTTTATTAAGTTTTAATAATGATAACAGTTTGACATCGATTTTATTTCTCGTAACCTTCGCCCGTAGTACGAGTTGAAATCTCTTACGTCTTGTGACATTTGTGGGCCGCGCTCGCCTTGCGCCTTGATCCTTGGCATATACGACACGGGTGGGTTCAACGACATTTCGTCTGTTTGTATATAGATAGCGAATTTGGAACACGCGTGTATATGGTATTGAAACCTAGCAACGAAATCACTATTTTCTATATAAACGTCGTCATCATGAGATTACGTTGTCGTTGTTAGTCATTAATAGTAATCTTAACTATAAATGCGAATGTGGGTTTGTTTGTTTGTTACAATTGTACGTCCTAATTACTCAAACGAGTATCATGAAACTGTGAATACACATCAACAGAGGTATGAAAAGGACGTAGGATAACTTCCATTCAGAGAAAATTACTATTCTCGAGGGATAGATAAATAAATAGCGCTAAATTAATAGCGCTCTAATAGCGTTTTTTAAGACTACCGTTGCAACCCACTAAAAAACATTTTATGATGGTAACCGGTTTGCTTCAAATCTTGAACCCACATACCTAAATATAAGAAACCAAACATATACATAAGATTACAGCGTAAATTACTTACATACGCTAAGTTAAACAATAGTTACTAACACTACAATTAGCAAAACAACCCATTAATCATATATCCAAAATATTTTACAGTGTAAGATTTAAATAGAAATACAATGTACAGTCGTGGTATGAAAAAGTTCGCCAGTTTTCAAATTGATTCATTTGACGTTTCGCGTGCATATGTTACCTTTTCAAACTAAGTCACAGAAAAGACTATTTCGCAGAAAATTATGTTTAACTGTTTGACAATAAAGCTTAAAATTACTAAGGCCAAAGTTGTTTGATTTTCTATCTAGTCTAGAAGATATCTTATTCTATAATGTATTATTTTTTCTACTTTCTGTATTTATAAACGTTACATTATTCAAAATGTTGGCAGTACTGTTTCTTGTACTCGTGCAAAGAAAAGTCGACTTTAACGTGACGAGTCCGCGACTCTCCTTTTTTTACCAGGGGAAATCCGATTGAGGACTAAGCCGCGACAAGGGCAGAACCTTGGGGGG
This sequence comes from Dendrolimus punctatus, assembly GCA_012273795.1. Lineage (NCBI taxonomy): Eukaryota > Metazoa > Arthropoda > Insecta > Lepidoptera > Lasiocampidae > Dendrolimus > Dendrolimus punctatus. The sequence goes on along the minus strand of CM022530.1, from coordinate 3,304,892 downwards.
ATAATTCGCGACCTAGTGTGGGATTCGCCAGATCGGGGGTGGCACTAGCATGCCCAGTCAGAACTGGTGCCATGCTATTGCCACTCCCCGGTTAGGGATACCCACTAAAACCCCTGGGTGTTCTGTCCTTCGCCTTATGCCAGGGCTACGGGTATATGACCTAGCCTCTCCACAACCCTGACAGGCGTGCGCCCCGCGAGGCCTCTTCCACTGCCGGGGGCTACTTCTATTCTCCGGCATCTTCAGTCTCTCTAGGCGTGGGGCGGTCTGTAACTCGCCCACAGGAGGAGAGGTGAGCGCGCGGGGAACACGCCACGCCCCTATCTCGACGGCATGTGCAGGTGAGTGAGAGGCCGAAGGTCCTGGCTGGCCCTCCGGCGCCGACGCGTCCTCCTTTGGCGGGAGCGAAGCAGTGATGTACGCTCACGCTTCCGCTCCACCTCTCCTTTGCAAGCATAACGTGCTCGCAGAAGGAGAGGACGGCGTCCCATCCAGTACAGCTCCCGACCATGGTGCGAACCACGGCCGGGAGCGAGAGGTCCAATCCGATGATGGCGACGACGTATCGGCGCTGTCTGTCCAGGCAGACATACCTGGAGGGTGTGCAGGCCGCGACTCTTCCTAGATTAACGGACCAAGAGTCTGTAGCATTACAAAAATCTTGAAGGCATTACTTGTGTGCTTAATGAATCTAAATAATTATACTATATTAATCGAACAATCATCACCATATCAGGTAGCATTCAATTCATGAGATAATTTTAAATATAATAGCGATGATATTTACAAAATCTGCGTCATCAAGTATTGCACTGAATGTTAGTTATTTAAATAAATTAATATTACCCCATACACTAAGGTCGTTAGCAAGGTCAAGTCAATGACCTTGTACAGTCATTTCGAGTATAATACAGGAAATTTATATGCAAATTCTTTATGGTCCAAAAAACCAATCGAAATGAAATTATTGATATTATAAATATGCATAATCGCGGATACACTGATATTCGTAGAAGTGTTTTCACAATTCATATTTTCCATTATTATATAGTATTGTTACGAGTTACGGGAATCGAATTAAAATGCCGTTTGGAATTACTATAGAATTTATTAGAACTATACAAACACGTATAATACAGGTACAAATATAACCGAACACAACTAGTACAAACGTAATTCACGATTCAATAACACGCACAAAGTCCGTCACTATATAGATTATCGAATGTACACACGTCTTGCCACGCTTGCGGTTATCGCTTGACTACCTCCCCCTCCGTTCGGGCATTGCTTTACAATATGTCTCGACACAATACTCCACCGCGTAACCATAATTTCCAAAATAACACTTGGCTAATGACTACCATAAACGATTACAATACACAATAGGCTGTTTTTCTAATTACAAATTTTACACACAAAGTAAACAAAACAAATGCCGAAAAGGTAATAAACTGCAGGTGTGAATTGGTCTTTGTCGGTCGTAACAATATTACAAAATTCTAAACATACTGTATGTGTATTGTTAGCTTGCATCCAACATCAGTCTAAATTTTCTTTAATCAGTAAATAACAGCCTGTTTTTATTTTTAATAGAGGGTAGAAAAACAATACCAAGCCATCGATACTGTTAGTTGCATTTTGGCATTGGTTTTTCGACTTTAAACCCTAAAAAGAGTATTATCTTGTTTGAAACGCGCAAGCAGACATAAGTGCCCTAATAATTACTAATCAGACAAACTGGAAAAGGAGAAATTATAATAGAGAATTGACTCAGTTGTAGGAACTAAATTGTGAACCGCTTATTAAAATGTAAGTAGACGCCATGCTAACTAAAGGTGCCCTTCCAACCTCGGCTGCAGGCTGCGGATGCAGGCAGCACATGCGGCGGCTGCACGAAGCCGGCTGTGGCTGCACGACTGGTTTTCTATGTAGTAGTATAGATTTCTGTGAAAAACATTCCGAACGCGGCTGCGGCTGCACGTGCTTACGAGCCTCGGCTGCAAGTGCTGCTGCGACTTGCAGCCGCAGCCGAACGCAGACCTGTAGTGCTGCGACTGCAAGCTGATTCGCACGTAGTGACGTCACTCCAACCTTATTAAATCGACAATAATGGCTAAACTGATCGTCATCATACTTCAAGTGTTTCTTAATTAGTATTGAATAACTTCCATCAGTGGGTCTATCTACTCTTCTTTGGCTAGTTAACAATGACAACATGTCATCATCATCCTCTTCCTCTTCTAATAAAAGATATAACATCAAACTATTCTCACGACTATCCTTCACGTCCGACATTCTGAAATATTGGAAGAGACTGGTCGCCACCTGCTGCCTGCCCCGGCACGTGCAGCCAGCCTCGGAATCACTCCTGGCTGCGAATGCAGGCAGCGGCTGCGTGTCATGCGTATGCTACCTGCATCCGCAGCCTGCAGCCGAGGTTGGAAGGGCACCTTAAGTGTTTTGTTACGTATTATGTTAAAGGAAATGATTATGTTCTTAAATCTTAAATAGTTTTTTTTCTATTTCGAGCCCATTAAACTTAGGACTGTGCCTAGCAGAATATTGAAGCTATTTAAAAAAAAAATGTTGTAAGCAGCGTACTTATTACTTCTTTTACATAATCTTTACCATGACATTATATGCGTTATTCATCATTAAGTATTAAATTCATTAATTTCGATGGCAGATATATTATTATGTACGTATTTGCAATAAGTATTTTATTTGTTGTATGTAAGCTAATCTGACACGCGCGCATATATTATGATGCAACTTTATGAATTTGTTCAAAAGTTCTAGATTATTTATGTAAGTGTTTGGAAATTCAGATCAGTTCATTACTAAATCTATATATATAAAAGAAAGTCGTGTTAGTTACACTATTTATAACTCAAGAACGGCTGTACTGATTTGACTGAAAATAGCTTAGAACCAGGACAGGAGGTATTTAGAACCAGGACACGGACATAGGATACTTTTTATTCCGTTGGAACCGTTAGGTGACACTGACATCGAGTTCGAGAACCCTCCTAATCACCTGGGCCGATTGTGGCAATTTTGTTTTTCTGTACTTGAGTGGGTTCCTGGATGGTTGAGATTCACAATTAGAACCGGTAGGTGACACTGAGATCGAGTCCTAGATTTTTATTTTTTCAGAGCAGGACAACGTCTGCCGGGGCCGCTAGTATTTTATATAAAAAAATCAGTTACATTGTCCATCTATTGGACATGTCGTAGTATCACGGTCACACAGAACCGAAGTTAAGAAATGATTGACCAAATAACTGCTAGCTTTATATAATATGTAAAGATATATGTCACGTAAGTTTCATTGGTTTTAAATGACAAAGAGAGCGGTTCATGAGTACGGAAAAGGGCTAAGCAAGGACAGGACCTAGTACGTAGTATATGTTAGGCTGCATACACATCGAAACATTGAAAACTTAAAATATTGTTACGAGTGCGGGACTCGAATTAAAACGCCGTTGGAATTACAATAAAATTTATTAGAACTATACAAACACGTATAACACAGGTACAAATATAACTGGGCACAACAAGTACAAACTGCACGATTCAATAACAAATTCCGTCACTATATATGTTATCGAATGTACACGTCTTGCTCGTGTCATAATCCTCGCTTGACTGATTATCCCCCCCCCTCATTCGGGCATCGTTTTATACTAAACTTTACAATACAACAATCGACCACGTGGACTGAAGTTTCCAAGAAAACGTTACGTAATCTGCACACTTGCAGCCATAAATAAGTACAATAACAATTGGATATTGTCTAATTACAAATTTTAAGCACAAAGTAAACTAAAGAAGTCCAAACCCGGGAATGGTTATTCAACCAGGTGTGCTTTCACTTTGTTGGTGTGTAACAATATATAATAATATTTTTTTTAAGAAATAATTGCCAGACAAACATAATTATGCATTGCATAATACCAAGCTAAGCAAATTACTCATAAATTATACGAAGTGTTTCATGCCAAGTTTCGAGGCTGGAGCCTCTACTTATCAGTGATCTAACCAGACAAAGGCTTAATCTGCTTAACCATAATGGCTGTCAACTACTTTATTATGAGTATGACAAGTTATCTGAAAACTCTGTAAATTATTATCAATATCATACGAATATTAGAAGCCCTGGGTTTGCTTACCTATTTTTCTTCTCAACTTCTCACAGTCTTCAGCTACCTTTGTGTTAAAATTTCATCCTACACAACGTCAAGGCAGCATTTACTGGGTCCACCCCTTCAACCGGAACTTGGCGGAGTTGGCGAGACTAGACATTTGCTCCCTACATAACCAACCGGTCTGAGACGTGGCTGAACCAAGTTGGTTGCCTAGAACTCTCTTGCAGAAAGAATCTTAAATTATATCTAAATTAGTTATACTCTTTATTGCCAGACATAAATCTCCTGCTGGATACGTCCATATTATATACTTCTCTAACTTTCATCATATAACCTGGTTCTTTACTTATTTCATCCAGTACTTCCCGGTAATCTTGATCAAGTCAACGGTTCACAAAATTGGAGAGTGTCCTACACTATGTTTTCAGCATACATGGTCTCCATGATAGGACCTAGGTCCTGTGATAGACGTAACCGGCCCACAGCGACTTAAGTTGATATCTGTCGATAACTTCGGTTCTCTAACAGATATCGTTGGTTTGGATTTTTTTCATGACAGAAACATAGTGCACTATATAGTCCTCTGAGTAACTTGAATTTGTAGACTAGTCCTATTAACAATGTGTACATATTGTTAATTGAAGAAAGACGGAAGGAATACACTATTCGAAGACTTTTATCTTGAAACTTAAATTGAAGAAGAGGAGTCATAACAAAATTGTATGTGCAACACTCACTGTTTCAAGAATAAGTAATTATATAGGTAAGTAAGTATTATATACAGCGTGTTTCATTTCAAATGACAATAAATCATAACTTTAGCGGTCGTACTCCACACAAATTTTTTGATACTATTAAATCAACCGTAATGTCAAAATTAAAATTTTGAAATTTCCGTACAAATTAATTACGATAAAAAGGGAATAAAAAACAGAACATCTTGTAAATATTGGTTCGCGAGCGAGAGCGTAAGAATTAACAACTTCCGAGTTTAATGATGAAGAGACGAGCTGGCAACATGATACATTAGTCACTAACCTACCGATTTAGACACAATAACTGATACATGTTGTTGTAATATTTCGTAATGAAAAATGAGGTCCTGTGGCTGAACCAAAGAAGTTACCTTGATTCATTTTTGTATTTGGGCAGAGTACGTCATGAAGAAAACGTGGTCTGATTTATTGTCGTAAGGTCTGAAACACGCTGTATAACTAACTCATAGTCATTTCATTTTTGTTTCATTTGTGTTGGTTGGGTAGTTGGCAAAATGCATTCGTATCGTGGAAATATAAAAAGAAAATATACTCCATTATAAATACAGCCCAGTAATTAAAATTATGATTGCTATGACATTTAAATTTGTATGCCTGATTGAATGTGGTCATTTAGACCATTATTAAAAAGATCGACTAAGTAAAGCCTGCTACAGGATGCCGATCGACTCAGTATTAAATAATCGATTTAGTACGGATGGACGTAGAATGGACAGTGTAAATTCTTTAGAAAATATCATCAATATTTTATCAAATTAAATGACATGCGCGACTATGCAATTAGACCTACCTATAAAAATAATTTAATTCTACCAAACTCCAAACTTAATATGCACAGCTGTGGCCCGAACGCAATGGCCATTAAAATATATAATAAATTGCCTGCTAAATTAAAAAACACTAAAGACGACATCTTTTTAAAAGAACTTAAAAATATATTAATAATAAAATGCTACTACAATATAAACGATTTTTTTAAAGATGATATAAAATAGATATAATGACATTTTTCAGTACGTGAAATAGACCGATCCGCTCCGCACAGTATCTATTGCTATACCCTGCTAGGGTTATTGTGAACGTGTAAAACTGTTTATAATTGTGCAATAAATGATTGAGTATTGAGTATTGAATGGTTTCCAGTGGATATATTACTATTAAACACACAGACGCAAACCACGTGCGTATAATACATATTATGTTAACGCACACATTTTTTTTTAATGCTTCACTTCATTTGGGCTTTTGTTCTCATAGACTCCGCCTACACTTTCCATATTTGGATGATTTGGTTTAAAAACAAACGTATTTTCTTATATATGTCACCTGTCATGAAATTCTTCGGCCCTGAGATTGTTAATATTTTTAAAAGATTTTTCTCCAATTATCTCGTATATTGCGATGTGTTTCATTGTTTTCTATGTATGATACGTTCACAGGCTTTTTTTCTGTTCTGACCATTATTTGTTGGTGTGTATGTTTGTTTACATGCGTGTAAGCGTCATAATATATGATATGTACATGTATCAAGAATCAAAACGTGAAAGAAAATTTTATCTGTGGTTCTATCAAGTCAAGTGAAGTTAGGAGTTTGTGACAATTGCATTTAAAGGTAAGCGTCCACATACCCGCATCGTACTGAGCGCACGCATCTGATAATCGGCAATAACAGTGCTCCGGGGGATAACTTTTGCGATATTTCCCGATGACGTCACACATAATTTTTAATTTCCTTTTCTCTTTTGCTAACAAACTAGCAATTACGACAAATTGCTTTTGTTGGCATTCCTTCGTTATCACACTACGAAAATCCGCATGAAAGAGGCATCGTCAATATCGCCGATATAGTAGATGCGATGTGAAAAATTAATCCCTTGGATGCGATGCGTTCGATGCGAATATGTGGATACTTACCTTCATGCTCAACAATCATTACCAGTATTTTATCTTTATAATGCAAAAACATTGCAACTAGAATATTTATTGCTGTTGTTGGCTTATACTATTATTATGATTGAATGCACATATTATGCTATAATTATCTTGTGTGTATACTATAAAAATAAATAGGCAATGCGTAAAACGGAATGCTCTCGTGACCTTGCGAAAGGTCATTCAGCCTTTTGTTTAGAGGTACCGACCTTTGGGAATATCATGAAAATTTATTGTTTACGTAAGAGGCGGTAATTGTTGTATTGGTAATTGTGTTTATCAATTACTTTTTAAATTAATCATGAACTTCGTGATACTAGTTTAATTGATTCAATTAATTAATGTTATTTTTAACAAAATATTTTTTGATCTCTTGAATCGATGTTAGCCTCGTTTGGCTGTTGTGTTTAATTTGGTTTTGAGTCTTCATGAATTGAAAAAGTTTAATTTGTTTTCATTCAAACTAAGTTTTACTGGTGTACAATAATTTTGAACGTTACACAAATATTTCATAAATATTCTCATTCCTAATATATTTAAAAAGAAGAAAGTTTTAATTAATTAATTTTTAGCTAGACGTGTTACTAGGGAGTTTCTTGTCGGTCCTTCTCTTCTTAACAGCAATAACACGTTGCGAAGCGGTGTACAGAGACTAGGAAGTAAAATTGACTTACACGTATTGACCTCCAAAAAGTGATCTTCAATGAAACTTATTTTGAATAAATATTTTGAATTTGAAAATATTCTATGTAGGCCGAAGACGAGGCAAGAATTATTTATGAATCATATTCTTGAAGATTAAGCGTTTATTCGCTGTTAAACATTAAACAATTAACTATTCAATTGCATATTTTGATTAGTATTCTAATCAAAATATACAATTAGAAAAATGCATATTTACAATACATTTTTTTAAATAGGAGGCCCCATAAAGCCATATAGTTTAAAGATATCTCATAATTGAAAGGAAGTTCAACATAATTATTCTTGTAGAAGAACAGCATTCTACGCACAAAACCTATAGCTAAGTAAGAAAACCGCATACAAACATTCTACTGCAAGTCAGTTAGATGGACAAATGGACGACATACCCACCATACAAGTCGAACATGGATTGGCTAGTTTCACTCGTCACTTACGATATAGAAGTTTCCTCACTATATTTAAGCATATTACGCCAGGTATCTCAATGGTACTTAAAAAACAAGATCAATTGTTCCAACCTTCCTCTTAACATAGGCAACCATTACGCAAACCTTTTTGCTCATTACCATTCCTTACACGTTGCAGCATTTCCTTAAGCGTGTTTTTGAAACGTTTCCTATGCGTGATTTTGGCTACGTTGCCAAGTTCATTTTGCGTAATTTTGGGAAGTCGTCCAAAATACGTGGGAGTTTTAAAAGTTGAATTGGATGTGGTAACAATTCTAAATTGTCGCACTTGAAACTGCATTATTATTTATAAATAATTTTTAGGTGTAAAGTCACTGCCATTTTTTCTAGTATTTTTTCTTAGTTATTAAAATGTCAAGGGGAGAATGTTTCTCGAAAAACTATTATGACCCAAATAGGTAAATAAATGCAATAAAGTGTGAAGTGTATTTGTATGTATGATAAGTATTCCGACTTTGTCGGTATGGAATTTGTCCAGGTCTTCCGAGCATGGTCGCTTTTGACATTCCAGCGAAATATATCCTATGATTTAATCAACCTTTATGTTTTACCAACTACAGAAATGAAACACTTCTCGTGGGAGCAAGGAATTTAAATTTGTGATGAGTATTTCAGGAGCCAAGCGGTATTTAAGAACTAACTTTGTCAACAGTGATTAAGTATTTCGGTGCCTTTCTTACATCTACATGAGTTCTACAGGCGAACAGCCTGTACGGCAAAAGAGTTTCCTTTGTTAATTTATTGAAATGCATTTAGCTGTAGGTTTTCCTCTTAAATGAAATCGAGGATATTATCAATTTTCACACACAATTATTATTTTATATCTTAAGTATAGCTGATTTATCTTGCAATCTCACAGTCATAAAATTGTACCACCATATTCAGTATGGGCGCAAATTGCATCAACATCTTCGTATTTGCTTGTTAAGCCTCCACTACCGGCGTGGTTGTGCTAAATAACTGAAATAATCACAGTATTAGGTGAATATTGTGTTTTATGTAACACTTATTATGCAATGTAATATATTTTCACCGCAATAAATGGTCAGCGTCAGTAATAAACCCATTTCGAGGTATCATGTCGCATATTTCACTGAATTAAGCGAGAGAACGTGATGAGATGATAAAAGTGTTACGCAGTATGATGAAGTACTCTATAAGGGTTAAGTTGAACTACAAAGATTGTGAAGATAGAATTCCAGGCCATAATTATGTTACCAAATATACCTCAAAGGGCTTATATACCATACCTTCAACAAATTTAAAAGGACTTTGCTCAAAAGGGTACTACTACACTATGAAGAATATTTCAACGAAGCAATTGTAGTTCCTACATATATACATACATAATATCACGCCTGTTTCCAATGGGGTAGGCAGAGACTATGGATCTCCACTTGCGACGATCCTGACAAACAACTTTCGCTTCACCTAATTTCATTAACCTCTTGTTAATATTGTTATATATATTAATTGTTGTTCCTATAAGAGATAAAATAAAAAAGACTTCAGTTTCCAAAATTCAGTCAGGAAAATTTACATCAGCTGCTTCTCTATGCTGTCTACAATATTTTCTACTGGACACCACTAAAGTAGCGTAGTCCTTCATACTTCCTGCTCTATCAGCTATCTCAATTTTAACCAGAACCAATAGATAAACTTGAGCAACTTCAAAATTTATGTTTACGATTCATATTTGGCTTATGTACATGTCTGAATTTCGCACAAAGTTTGAGTAGTTACCAATTTGACCCGGTCGTAATGCTTATATTCTGTCTCTTCTTTATGATGTATTGTTTGATTCCCCGTCTAATCTTAAAGAACGCTTTAAGGTCTTTACAGTGATTCTAGGTCTTTGATATCAACAGAGAGGTTGCAACTCAGGACGCCTTTACATATTACGGAGATTTAAGCAAATTTTTCTCTATTCAGGCTGTGCATCTTTGAAATGCTCTGCCGGTGATGAGATGAGAGATGTGGGATCTGCTAATTCTATTATTGCTTTTAAAAAAATAGTGAAAAGCACTATAGACTGCATGCCCACGCTATTTACACAATTGAATCAAGTCCATACAAAGGTTTAGAATCTAGGAATAGTTTGGCTTAATCAATAGGGCTGCCCATTACACTATCTTCTAATATTTAAGATTTTTGTAAACTTTCAGTCAAATTGGCGTAAAATACAATAAAGAGTGCCGAATTGTTTTGATTATTATTATTACTTACCTGAAAACTGTTGAGTAAATACCAACCGGTGTGAAGTTATAAGTATTAATTATCACCAAGGAATATTAATTAACGCGATGGCAGCTATCATTCGACCGATTACATGTAACAAGAACATTAAGAAATTGGCCCACTTAGAGTTAACTACGCTAAGTCTATGATGAAACGCTGGCCATTGCGTTGCTGGCTACAATTATTTTAGACCTCGGGAAGGTCTATTATAATAATTCTAACCTACATTTGCACATTCCTAAACATGTGTCATATAGTTTTTGCAATTCATTAAGGCGAGCGAGCTTTAGCAGTGGTTGAATGTATACGTGCACTTTAGGATATTGTGCCTGTCTGACGGAACGATCAGTTGCGTGCGCGCCGTCCAGTCATACTCGCTTTTGGTCTCACGCACACACAGTTACATATTTACTACATGTACCTGGTCACTTGCTTAGTAATTTGTTCATAATGCTCTCTTTTCCCTCGTCTATTATCCTTACCATGTATCACTGAAACCAATAATGTCTCTCTTAGATTTCAGTATTTACTTAATTATTATTGACATAATTTTGTTTATGAAAATGTAATCTTAACACTGACATGTCTGCACTCTTGGATACTAATCTAGACCTAATAATTTACAAACCATATTATGTTAAGGAATTATTGTTTGTTATCTGTTGCGTTGTCCAAATAAGTAAATATTTTATTTTTTAATGATGTATAGGTTTGCGTTTGACCACTGTCTCGCCTGATGTTGAGTGATGATGCAGTCTATGATAGAGCACGCTTACCTAGAAGATACCAATTGAAGATTGTATTTGTCAGGAAAAACAAACTCCGGCAAATTATTCCACTCTACGGCAGTGCGCACCAGAAAAGATGAAGCGAAACGCTTGGTCCTGACTTGTGGTGTTTCCACAATTTAACGGTAGCGCGAACCAGTGCGGATCTTATTCGATGGTAAAATGGGGATGGGGGAATCTGCTTTTGATAGAAGACAATTAGCCCCGGGACCTTGCAATGCTCTAGACTCTCCAGCATAAAAACGACGATCATTTCCGACCAGATTCCTAGCTCTTTTCTTCTCAATGAGTTAATTAATTAATAAGTAAGTTAATTAATTAATAAGCAAATAAATTAATTAATAAGCCCGGTCGCCTTCGTTAATCGCAAGAACTATAATTGTTGCAAAGTATATTTTTTCGGTTCCGTATTCATTTTAAAATAACTACGTCTCATGTTTTTATATTATCAGTTACGGTATTTTTTTAAGACAGTAATAGGTTCATACACTAGAGATGGTGAACCAATGGCACGCGACACAGTATTTTTAGAACGCCACCGATCACAACGAACGCCAAAGAAACTGTTTGATGGTTGGGTTCAGTTCAGCATGTATTCTTCTAAAAGCAACATCTTATAACCCTAATTGAAGTCTTTGTTATCTAATCCGCAACAACCGAAGACTCACTAATGTTACTTTTATTTAAATTAGGCCTATAACTGCTATATTTATTACGACTCGAACTAAATGGACCATAATTAATTTAAATTATAAGTTTGAACATTACTAAGGTTCTGTTGTCAATGACTATACTTCTATAATCACAGATTTCACCAAGGCTACACTGTCAATTTGACTTTAAGAATAAACAAAAGGGTGTATATGCGTGTATGTGTCAAATACCTACATGGTAGTGTGTGTAATGTTTTTTAATTAATTTCATGTATTTTTTATGCATAATATAAAAAAATGCATTTTGCACTCCTTCTCTATATAAACTGTAAAAATAAATACATTGCTGAATGTATTTTTTTTGTAGTAAACAAAGAGTTGAGTTAATATTATTTCATATTATTATTTTCTAAATAATCACGAAGTCAAATTATTAGAAATTATTTGTTGGCGCGTCTATGGCCTCATTGATCATTTCTTTAAGTTACCCAAGTTACGCTTCTGTTATGTGTAATATACGATCGACCACTTTGAGGCCGATCGTACACACCCAGACCATAGCAAATGGAAAGTTCAATTACGAAATTTACCATTCAAGGAATCGAGCCTGGAATCGTCACTTCCTTGCATAGAATTGGATATAAAAACCATTTTTGAGCATAATTGTCTACATTATCTCTTAAGTAACAGTAATGTTTGATTTTAAAATGTTTTAACCAGCGTAATAGCACCGAGGTGTCTTTGTTGCAAGCTAGGTGCATGAAGCTAAATTTTCTACAGAGATGGTGTGGCCTCAATGCAAGCGGTAACTTAAACATTTACGGTCGTATTTATACTGAGTTAGGCGAAGATTGTAGGCTTATTTAAGATAAATCGTTAAAAAGTGTTCTTCATAAAGACACATGAGCGTCAAACTGCTCTAAAAACAATAAGTGTATTGAATACACTCATATTATTTATGGTGTCGACAGTCAAAAAATGTTATTCATAATTGCATATTAGTACTAAAACGCCCCAAACCTCTTTTCTAATTTACTTGGACCCTTCTGAACGTTTTAAAGATTGCTTAAATATTACGAACATTTAATTAATTTAATTAATTTAATTGAATTAATTTGCGCCACGATACATATCGAAAACTTATGACGCCTGCACACACTTCATCCTATTATGATAATTCTTTTACGGTGCAGGCTGTCAAACTTTGGAATATGCTGCCTCTTACTGTCAGAGAGGCCAAATCCTTACCTATATTTAGAAATTTACTTAGAAAACACTATTTGTCCATAAATAGCTATTTCTGATTTACGGAATATAATCATGCATGCTAAGACATTTATTTATTATAATAACTTATGTGTTATTGTATATATATATATTGTATGTATATATATACATATATATATGACTATGTATATATGTATGTATTTGTATATTTATTTCTTAAATTAGTTTGAGTATTTGTGTATTGTGTATCTATTGCCTTTTTCCTGCACCACCTATTTCGCCTGATTCAATCTCTGTTATTTAGGTTGCCTGGAAGAGATCGCTTTGAGCGATAAGGCCGCCTGTTGTATTGCCTAAAAGTATTGTAAACATGGACTGTTTTTGTAATTGTATATTTTGGTGTGCAATAAAGTGTTATCTATCTATCTATCTACGAACACTGCGATTTTATCAGCATATCGCTGAAACTTGCGTTTAATTATAATTATCACTATAAAAATAAAAGATGTCAAGATACCTCTTGACATGCACATTTAAAAAAAAAGTTTGTTTTAACTTATATTAAATGAGGTGTTAGTATTTTTCCTCAAGTAGAAAATGTATCTACGTTCTACTCTACCCGATTTTCTTAATTGACAAACATATCACTTGTCAACAAATGGTTACCGTCGCCTTTGACAACTTTAAATATCGGCGACACTAATAATGTAAAAAGATGACGTAATTTTCACGAACGTTGAAATTAGAAAAAAATGTGGGTATGTGTGTGCATTTCACGCGTGGTAGAAGTGAAACAATGGGACAAGGGTGGGAGAGATACTAAATTCCGTGACGTCACTTCATATATTATACCGTTATAATATATTTAAGATTTAAAACACGAAATTTGAAGCAAATACTTCAAAACTGTATGAGCATGAGTGTTTAAATTATTAAATATAATGTGTTCTATCTCATTCTCTCGCAGTCTTAGTCCTGTAGATTTATGTGTTTATCTCTTTTTAGTGTTGCAATTTCGTTACATTGAATTTCAAATCAGAACGATTCTAGAGAATTTTCAGTGCAAAAATCCATTGTCAAAATTATAAATAAATAAAATATCAAATCGGACAAAACCGGAATTAAAACGCTGAAAGTGCAACCACACTATATTACATCAATTTAAAAGCAATATACATTGATTTACTGTTGTACTGATTACCGGGCTATTGGATAATTGGATTGATTGGTGTTATAATAACATCAAACTGTTACAACGAAAAACCTTAAAATATCGCAATATGCAATCTAGGTTTTCGCGAATATACATATTCTGTAATTATTGTAGTTATTAGAGTAAGGAATCCTATCTAATCTATAATATTAAAAGTGTAGGTCTTTTGTTCCTTAGATTTTTTGTGTCTGTCTATTTGTTCAGTATACACATAAAATCTATGGGGCCGATTTCAAAGCGGTTTTCGCTGAAGGATAGCAAATTCACGGATTTACAATCTCCGGTACTTTATGCTCCAGGAATCTTGCAGGAATTTTCATGAGAGTGGTTTAAAATTACCACGACTGAAAATAAATCTGATACCAATTTGATATTTTTACTGACCGATAACAAATTTAAACTGCCTAACGTGGAGTCGCGGGCAAATGCTAGTCTATATATACAGATCAATTAAATTGTCTATTTGTAATGTCAAAATAAATAATTAAATGAATAAAATCATTAAAATAATTTTAATGTATTAAATTTAATTTTAAATAATTTTATAGATGCGGTAATGAGTTTGTTTGTGACGCTTTCACGCCTTCACTACGCTACAGATCATCATAAAATTTTGAATACACTTTGTCAGGGTTATAAAAAAGGACACAGGATAACATTCATACAGAAATCAGTACCGATCCCGAGGGATAGATGAATATAGTCATACAGATGTCGCTCCGATCGCGTTGTTGCCACCGTTGCAATCTTAAATTAAATGTCTGTTTCTAATGTCAAAATAACAGCTTAATAAATGCATATATGGCACTCATATGAAAAATCAATTTTTAACATTTGTGTCTGTCTGTTTGTTCCGGCTAATCTCCGAAACGGCTGGATAGATTTTGACTGGAGTTTCACCAGCAGATAGCTGATGTTGTAAGCAGTAACTTAGGCTACTATTAAACTAGGGTTAGGCTAAAAAAATCTACGCGGATGGAGTCGCCGGTAACAGCTGGTTCACTAATAAATATATCGTGATGATGACAACAATGCGATATAACTTTAATATTTGCGCGCATATTTCGTTCCCCCTTCGCTAATGGCGTCACCGGTAATCATAAACAGGTATTTTGTATTAAAAAATAATTTTGACATTTCTGAGAATTTATGACCTGTCCACTTCTTGACATACCTACATGTCTTTTTTATAATCCTGGAGGAATGAATTTTTGCACTTTCTGTCGGCCCGGGAGGAGGCTATCGGAGATGTCTGAGACGCGAGTAAAGCCGCAGGCAGAAGCTAGTATTTAATATTTGTACAGTGCTCTGTCAAAGACCGCGAAGACAATGGTCTAATTAGTGCGTACTGCCGCAATTTTTGTAAGGTATTTCAGTAAAATTAAATTTTATTGGCAATTAGAGACTTGTTGGAACATCAGGCTCAGTGGAAGTATTGGGTAAGGCAAGACTAGGAATTAGGGTTGCTACCTTTGTTGCATTAAATACAGTATTTTTGTTTTTAACAGCAAAAATATGGTACTTTTGGGAAAGTTGGAAAAAAATTAGAACGCAGATTTATTTTACATTAATTATATGTTTATATCTTTTTACTTTGACCAGCAAAGTAAGTCATGGTAGCGTAATAGCCAGCGCCCAAACTCAAAGGGCGCGGGTTCGATCCTGGCCGGAACGCATGCACCACTTAGTCAGTTTTCTGGTCTAATCTCGTCTGTTGTTACAATTACCACGTGCTAACAACGTTGAAGGAAAACATCTTGATAGAATCTGCACATCGAGATAACAGACGTGTCAAACCCGCCAAACTGCCTTGGACAAGCCTGGTGGGTATCCGTCTTTTACCCCTATAATGGGAGACCCGAGCCAGCAGTTGGACATTTACGGGCTGATATTATTATGTTATTATTGACCAGCAAATTCTATTATTTTTAAAATCATCATAAGAATCTGTACAAAAAATTGTTTGCAATTGAATTAGCGATGAAAATATGATAAATTTCGTACTAAGTACAACCCGCAAGAGTTAACTTGAGACTTCGCTATGACGACGTTAATGCGGTACTACTACGAGATTCTACCGCGTCGATGGCGAGAGCGGTAAAAATGCGTGGGTCGGGAAGGGACGCGCATTCCGCTCAGGTCTCAAGTTAACTCTTGCGATCATATATTATTTTTCTATAATATATTGTACGATTGGCTCAAATATAGTAGGATACTATATACTATATATAGTACGGTTGGGAACCCTACTAGAAATAGGCTTCCGTATGCTAATTCCGTATGCTATTAAACAAAGAAACGTTCGAAGAAGTACTATTTAATTTTAACAATCGCTATTATCAGATTTTAAACTAGATTTTTTATATCAGTACCACAGTAGTCTGTCGCTGTGTTTGTTTTCATATAAAAACTATTTACTGGAACGCTTTTGCTGAAATTTGTTATATATGTAATTTCAAAACCGAGAATGGTTAAAGGATACTTTTTATCCCGGAAAATGGTTTACTTTATTTATAAGGATAGTCGGAAGTCTCCAGAGGAGCAAATGGCGCTTAGATAAAAATTTAGAGCCAAGTAACTTCAAATGCTTGTTTGTTCTCAGTAAAAAAATGGGTATATGGATTAGTGCATGTTCATGATTGATAAAATAATAATTGTAGATTTGGAACTTTAAATACGAATGTTGAATCGGGACTTTCATGGCCCAATGATTTTTGAAAAATCACAGCTGATTCGAGCTAACAAAGCTAGCTTCCGCGTTGAATAGTTAAAAAACCTCCCCGATTTTCAAACATTCTTCGTTGGTGCACCGCTCCTATTAGCTTTAGCGCGATGATAGCTTCGATAAATGGGCTGTCTAACACTGAAAGAATTTTTCAAATCAGACCAGTAGTTGCTGAGATTAGCGCGTTCAAGAAAACAAACAAACAAACTCTTAAGCTTTATATATTAGCATATGATTGTACCACGTAGGGATCACTTTCTGTGAAGGAATGCAAGAAAGGCTTGTTTTTGAACAAAACGTTCTATTTTCTGTGCTACCTATATCTTACATCTACTAGTTATATAGATACGTCAATTTCAGTAAGCGATTCTCCAATAGCGGCCGCTTTTGGCCCTCAGATCGCAGGATGTACGTAACATATAAAATGATTGATGCAACGTAATTTACATCCTTGCGTAATGATTTAATGTTTCCCGATATACTTATAGTGCATTGTTTTCACTGCGTTGCAAAAGTGTTAAGCTATCAATATTACTTTAGCAGACATGAAAATTACTATAATTGTAATATTTAAGCGATCGACCGAAACGAGGTCCAAATATTACGTTTTAACCTCCTTAATTAACGGATTAATTAAGTACCTATTAAGAATAATTCTTAATTGTGGTGGCCGCCCAGTGGTCGAAATTCGACCATAATTAATTTAAATTATAAGTTTGAACTTTATTAAGGTTCTGTTGTCAAAGACTTTACTTCTATAATCACAGATTTCGCCAAGGCTACGCACTATTAATTGGACTTTAACAATAAACAAATGATGAGTAAAGACGCGTGTGTATGTAATGTTATTTTATTGACTTAATGAATTTTTATGCAAGAAAAATTTACCATTCTGCACTCTTTCTCTATTTAAACTATAACTGTGTGAAATTTCATACTCCTCCATTCGTAATTTTCCAATTTTCGTAAAAAGGGGTATAAAGTTTTTGCTTCACGTGTTAATATAATGATATCTCTGGGGAGTTTGTTGCACTACTTCTTCTGTAACAGTAACTAAAATTGCTTTGGAAGTGGTGGGAGACTTTCAATGAGTAATTCAAATTCAAGTTTTTATTAAAAATAAGTTCCACTGGAGAACACTTTTTGAAGGTCATACATTAGGTTAAAATGTGATTTTACTTCCTAGTCTATGTGCACCGCTTCGCAACGTGTTATTGCTGTTAGGGAGGAGGAGGAGTATCCAAAATGTAATCTTATAGATTACATTTTGGAAAAGGTATTTTATGTGTGTGCAGTTCACACGCAGCAGAAGTAAACCTTTAAAGAATATACTCACAGATTCTCTAACTTTTATTAATATAATTATAATTCCTTTTTTTTTGAGGCGAGGGAAAATGCTTAACCGATTTACGCACAATCTGGGCCGTTGCTAGGGAACGACACGCGTCGGTCGGGGGCGATAACACTGCAGCAATAGTATGCTCTTTTCAGTGCTCCGTCCGCGATCAACGTCACAGAATAGTGTGGAAGACTCAGAGGAAGCTGCACGGGCAAGCGACCCCAATACCCACTAAAAACCCCCTCCTCCCTGTCGACCCTGAGCTTTAGTTTGTGAAGGAAAGGCTGAGATTTAGAACATGATGGGGGGTAGATGAGTCCCTTGCTTTCCTAGCTAGCGAAGGGCCCCCCGTAACGGAACCTAACTCAGGGAGGGAAGTAATGCGCGTACCTGCCTCTCCGGGTGCCAGCTGAAGGCCGGCGACCTCGAGTAGAGACATTAGCACGCACTGCAGGACTTCGCTCCCTGTCCCGCTCTGCGGCCTCCTTGAGAGACATTACTGCCTCACAAAAAGTAACCGCAGCTCCCCAGCAGTCGTCATTTATTATTTCTTTAGCCTACATCCGTCAACATAATTATTATAATACAAAATAAACTTCTTAAGTATCACATTTTCATTGTTTTAGTCTAAAAATATTATTATCATTTTTATTTTGGTCCAAATTGGACCTATGTTTAATCATCGGTCTTATTGACTCTATAATCTGTGCTGCAGAATGTAAAACTTGTATCTTATTTTCTAATAGGTTTAATCCTATATATTAGTGTTTATCTTTTTTTGTGTCGCTTTTTCGTTTCATCGAGTTTCATATCACAACTATTCTAAAGTAGTTTCACTTTAATAAATACTTTCATTTAAGATGTTAGCCGTAGTAGTTTAGTGGCCAAGCCATCAAGTTCCATTTTTGATGACTGTTTCCAATCCAAGGTGCAGACCATACTTTGTTAAGACATTTTGATGTGAAACATCTATAGGCGGAGGTGATACAGGCCGTGGCGATGCTTCGCCACGCTATATGATGGAATATATGTACTATACGTAGTCTATAGGTAATAGCGTGTCAGACATGGCGCCGCGATGCCATGCACAAGTGACTGTGTTTTGCACGTATGTGTATATCGCGTGACAATGCAATAATATGGTACCATGGAGTTGATCTGATGATGGAGTCGGAAGGTGGCCATAGGAACTCCTGTGCTAAACAAGATAGACCCGTCGTGTTTTACTTGTCTTGGATGGCACTCTGCTGTTACATGATATTCAGGATCTCAAAAGGTGGTATTTAAAAACCTTTAAAAAAATCAACTAAGAAATGAAAAATAATTAATAGTATTTTTACAATGAAATCATTTTTTCTTACACAATTTTTTTATACATATAACTTACACAAAACAATTTCGATGTTTCATATCTGCCAGGCGTCCCGTGACAGCTTACATATTTTTTTCTGACTTTTACAATTATTATGCGTTGGTGGTGACCGTAAACATTTTGGGAAATGCAGTACATCACACATGTGTGAAACTTGCCAATCTGCTCTGAATTTTGTTTGGTCCTAAGCGCATTCCTAAGAGTGGGCTGTTTGTATGCTAATATTATATTTAAAATAGCCAGGTGGTAGGGCATTTCCCCGTCTTGGTGGTTAGCACCCCCGATGTGTAGCAATGGCCCATAACAACCTTGAATTATGTACCTGCATCCGTGACCAGGTATCTTTCGCTTCTTCGAGTCCAGCAGCGCATTGGTAGCACGTTTAGAGTTGCATATGTCCATGCGACCGTAACCACTTTCCATCAGAGTTGGCCCGTCAGCCTGTCTGCTGTACTTTAGCAATAAAAAAATCATCTTGAATCTTAATTCATGTACTCTTTTCTTTTGTCTACAGATACTTTGTGAGCACCATTCTCCAGTTCCAAATCTACAGAGCGCTGTGCCAAAGGACCGGCCAGTTCATCCCGGGAGACCCCGGAAGACCTCTGCACAAGTGTGACCTCTACAGGAACCCGAAGCTGGGAAGATTTTGACGTAAGTTAAATAGCAACACAATCAACTAAACACACACTAATCAACGGAATTAGTCTGTATTCTGTAACTTGGATATGCCCGCGCGATTTTATTCACGCTTGATTTATTCCGTGCGATTCCCGGGATGAAAACGGGATGCATTTTATTGCAAAAATTTGCTATCGATCAATAAAAAAGATCATATTTGATCTGTTCATTTGAAAGCGATACCAAAAAACCTCAACGGCATTTCCAAAATAAAAAATTGTGCAGATTTTAGTTTTAAGAATTTGCTGTCGATCAGCACAAGCCGCATAGAAATCGGTTTAGTAGTTTTTACGTGTATCCCGAACGAACAGACAAGAAATCTATAAAAAATTGCATAGTGTTCTCCATCGTTTATATTATAGTCTATTCCGGTTGTTTTTTCATAGCTTCAATATACAGACATTTGCTTAAATTTTACAATATTATAGATTTCACTCTGTGCATTCTGCTACTGCATTATCAATGCAACATAAATTAAATACGTTGAAATTTAAGTATAATGAAAACCTTTAAATATACTACATAGAGTGGTAAACGGTAGTATCTTATTTTATGGGCTTTAAACATGCGTAAGATCATGGAAAAGGTCTACTTAACAATAAAGGTCAGCTAACAGCTTATAGGGTGATTATAAATTCTAAAGTCAATTGTTACCATAAAAATTAAATTATGCTACAAATAGGTGATATGAATCGATCACGTTATGTTTTTCATTAACACTACGATAAAATCTAATAACGACTTTTGACGTAATACGGTGTCGCCTTAAGAAAGCCCCTACTACGTGTTATTACTCACTCTCATGTAATCATCCAATGTATTCCATCATCTTGAAAATTGATATAGATAGATAGATAGAAGACATTTTATTGTAAATCAAAACATAGGTATGCGGAAATAAAAAATACAAGAGTTAGTACAACGGGCGGCCTTATCGCTAAAAAGCGATATCTCCCAGGCAACCCTTGTCAGGTATTGATGGACCTTTAATACTGACGGTGGTGATGTTTATAAATAATGATTTATGATATACACAAAACATATAAGTACAAAAAGAATATACATATGTATATACACGCACTTATATACATTATGACAATACAAATACACATACATATATATTTGTAGTATATACATAGTCTAATCTTTTTTAGGTTTTTTATCATATCTTTTTTCCAATTTATAATTAATTTCAAATGAATCAATAAAATTGTACTACTGTATTATTTTCTTAACTTTTTAAATTAATGTTTTCAACACACTTGCTCATAAAGTGCCGTTATTGTCACCGCAATTAGGCACAGAATGACACCCATAATCAAACTGTAACTAAAAATTATAACTCACTAGTGAGTTATAGTTTTTTTTTTAAATTTTATTGGTTGAGTTGCTTTGTTCTTAAAAAAGTTTTTATAAAAAAAGATCGTGTTCTATAGAAAAATAAATTAATGTTCCTATTGCTTGCTCATTTCATGCAACTTCTTATTTAAATAGATAATTTTAACTCGTACGTGTTTAATAAATAAAACTTTCACTCATATATAACTTTTTTTTCTCTGTAATAAAAGAGAATTTTAAATTCCCCATTTTGTACGTGGCAGAATAGGCGCAAACCCTATGCGCGGAAAAAAAAACCTCATCCCTTTAGTCTGTGGCCGATCGCAATGCGCGTGCATAGAAAAACTGATTATTTTCTCCCGCCATAGCGAAACATTTTTCACAACTCGTTTTCACTGTTGAAATTATAGTTATTTATTAATTAAAATGTCTACAAGTACTAGTTACGAAGAAAATTATTTATGTTATACACCACCCGATATAAGATGTGAAGCCCTTAACGTTATGGAAAGTTTACTACCTGAAAACTCCAAGGAAAATATCTATTTATCTACTAAATAAAATGAGTTTTTGTTGTGATTTTATTCGCAAGTGTGTTGAAAACGTCGTATGATACACGTGTGTATAGATGACTACCGTCCTCGCTCTCTTAAGACCTCGCCTACGCTCGAGTCTCAATGGCGCCTCGGCGGTAATCACCAATGTTACACACTAGTACCATAATGTACTATTTTACGAAATGATACTGACCTATTAAAAACCGTTTTAATGGTTTGTTTCCAACTTGATTCACCGTTCTCTGAATACGATATAAACATCTCCTCCCGGTTTTGCTGTAAAATCTGATAACGGGGCGATTTGATGTAGTAGCTGTGCTGTGGTCATTCTCTTGATTTCAGCTGTTAGGGACTTCTCGAGTCGAATGATAGCACACTCTCACAGAATATCTGCGAGAAACAGTTACCCTTGCTATTCGTGTTTCGTGCGATGTGTGACGAGTTCTGATGGCCCACTTCCTCCTTTACCCTCTATGCAACGTTCCCAATTCCATCCCCTCTATTCCATTCATCCTATCTGATCCCTCTATCTTATCACCCTACCCATCCGAAAGGTTGGCAACGCCTTGGCTTCGCCACTGGTGTTGCAAACATTTGTATGCGACAGTGAACACATTTCATGAGCTAGGCCATTTAAAAAAATACCATGGTAAGGGTTACAGAACGTGATTCTGTAACCTTGACCGGCAGTACGAAGGTTACTGCTAGAGTAATTTATCAAAATAAACAATGGATCAATAAATATATATAGTTATGTGAGACAATAAAAAAATACTGAGACACATTAATTGATTCGTGGTTATTTTAATCGATTGCACTCATAAAACTTAAGGAGGTGATCGAAATTGGACTCGATTAGTGATTGAAGGGTCGCAACATTCAAATTCAAATGTTTTTATTCAAATCAAGAGCACAAAAAGTCGAGCACGCTTTATAAGCCTTAGGTGAGTAACGATGCCTCGTACCTGACTCCGGGGACCGAGGCATTTGTAATTAAAATATAACTTAAGCCTAAGTTACTACGTTTTATCGACGAGTTAAATACTAAGGTGTTTCTCTCTTTTCTTTCACCATATCCCAATTAATTGAGGTTGGCACAATATGTGTTTTCCTTCCACACTCCTCTATTCTGACATACATATTCTGTCACATCACAAATCATCATATCATCCTTCACACAATCCATCCATCTTTTTTGGTCAACTTATACATTTGTACCCATACATCTTGTAGTTTATCATTATTTTTGTCATGTGACATTCATCCCTCCTCATTATATGCCCATACCAACTTAGTCTTCTTCCTCTCAGTTTTTCAGTCACGAGTGCAACTTTCAAAGATCCGCTTATTAATATACTAAGGTGTATTAAATTATTATTCATTATTAAAACACGCGAACTGCTAAAATGCATATCAAATCCAATTGCATTCAATTAATGTTACATCATTAATTAAATCACAATTATCAAAACATTTTCACCTTTATTTCGTCTCTTATAAAATCTACATTCGTTTAATAGAAACTGTATTGATGAAATTTTTTACACGTTCATTTAAAAATCAACTTTAAGTGATTTGCAATAAGTTGTATTTCTTTTGAAATTATTGCAGTTTTACACAAACTTACTGCAATGAATAGAACGCGACTCGAAAAGCAAAATTGGACTTTATAAGGATTAGGATAAAGTATGAATTACTTTGTGGTGAAGTGAAAAATAAAGCATAGTGCACACAATTGTCACCGTCTGTGCCAAAGGAAATGACCAATTGACTTATGCGGGCGTCGTTATTAAGTTTTATTTGTTGATGCATATGGACGTTGGGCAAGAATTTTGGTTTTGGGGTTTAGTGATTGATAGACGATTTGTTTAAATTTATTTATTTCAGCACAAAACAGTTTACAATTATTACAAATGAAACAATAACAATATAATATACAGGGCCAGATTATAATCCAAACTATATGCTAATGAAACAGACATCAAGAAGATATTCTGTAAAAGGTTGTTCATATTCATTTTACAAATAATATATAAAAAAATATCAGTGAAAAATCGAGAATAGATATTAATACCGATTGTGTGAAATATTTTTTTTGCATTTATTCATAACTTATAATAAATTGTTTAGTTTTAATATTATTATAATTTGGTGAGTTCATTCAAAGGCGACACATTCGAACCAATGAATTGAAATAAGAAGTACTAGCTATTGCCCGCGACTTCGTCCGTGGTGCAGTTTTTGACTATCCCACGGGAATTCTTTAATTTTTCGGGATCAAAAATATCCTATATGTTAACCAGGGATATAAGCTACCGCGATACAAAATTTGGTTTCGGAGATTAGCCGGTACAAACAGAGAAATTAAAAAAAAAAAAACTAAATTAATTCTATTCGACTTCTTACATCCCTCTGACTCGGTTTTTAGCATTTTTTTATTGTACACAAATTTGACCTCTACAATTTTATTATATGTATAGATTATAAGGATATAGATGAAAGGAAAAAACTGCTGATTTTCTACATCGATAATTGGTATTGATGTTAAGGAAATGATTAAAGTGTTTAATGATAGTCCGGTGTATACAAAAAAAAGAAAATGTTATAATTTTGTCTTTCTTTGATTGCTGGAGTAAAACAAACAAAAACAACTTACCATAATTATTGAATGCTTGATAAAATAAGAATTAATTCTGTTTCCACAGTTTCACAGTGTATAATTGCTGTTCAAAGGAGAAACTCACCAGAAACGCGCCTGGCTAAGATATCCTTAATTAAGTTACGGGCGATGTTATTTTACTTGATATTTTTATTTCAACTTATGAAACTACTGAGGACAGATATATTGTCATCCACCTGTGTTGGATATGTTGTACTACTAATTCCATTATAGTACAAAAGCAATTGTATACAAAAACCTGAGATGAATAAAATATTTTATGCAAGGCGAGCCCAAGCTCTCAGAATGAAGAATTCGAGTGTATTATGAGAACTTAGGATTAAATGTGTGAATTAGTATGAATAAATAATTAGTTTTTAGAGTTTAAAATATTGTTGAATTTATAAATAGTAAAAAATTAAATTTGGAACTCTACAATAAAAAAATGAAAAAGCAGTTGAAAAGTCACTTATGAAACCTTTTTGATCAATTAAGAACCTTTTATTTTTTATGTCTTATTTCTATACAAATTAAAAATTAAAGTACTACTTACTTACTAAATAGAAATACCCCGCTTTCCCCAAGGGACGCGTTTCAGACAAAATCGCGTTAAGTGAAATTCGCGTATAGCGAGCAAAGATGAAATAACAACTCAAAATAAAATTCAAGTTCTTTTATTGAAAAAGAAACTAAATTTACTTATTTATTGATACAGATTTTATTTATTTATTTAATTCTTAAAATTACATGTTATGTTATGTTTTTGAGTTATTGCCATTTTTTTCGGCGAACACTTACAATAATTGAACTTTTATAAACTGAGAAGATTTGCGCTGTTATTGGCTAGCGCAATCGCTAGTGGACCAATCAATGAACCGCCTAAAGCGGGGTAAATTAGCGGGAATTTTAAAAATCGCGACAAATCCGCGCCATGCGGGATTGCGTAAAACGGGGTAAACCGTCCAATTTTGGCTTAACATTCTATATTGAAATAAATACATCACTTTTTACACGATATCTAAACTAATAATTACAATGTAATTTAACAAGTATGTGAAAATGAGGTAAGTAAATAAATGTAAATACGTTGTAATGACGTGTTTATATTTTGTGTATAAAGTAAACTGACACTTAGAATGGCCGTTATATGAGTACGGTTGTATAACAATGTAACATAGAGAATGTAGGCTTAGTTTGCATTACCCACTGCACTCAGAGTTCGATAATGGGCCATTTGCATTAAATAGCCAAATCTGTCTGGTTCGCTAGTCAAGACAACCCCTTACAATCATTTTCCAGAATAAACATTTTTTTATTTATTTATGGCCCATCTGTGATAAGTGGTTACCGTTGCCTATGGACAGTAGGAATACTGGAGGTGCTGCCAGCCTGGAAGGGGCTACTGGGACCTGGCCACTAATGCAGAAACAAAACTCAAATTTGTTATGGCGGTGTAATAATAGAAAAAGATAGTGGGCAACACTGCTTGTGATTCTGCGGCATACCTTGATTAAAAATGGCTCTTCCTATATGTATTGTAAATGGTATTCTAAATCTGGAGTTGAAAATAAAACACAATTTTTAAAGATTATAATATATTAAATATAAACATATGAAACACAAACAGGCGGTATACTCTAGACCAGGTTACTACCTGGCCGTGAATTGTTTTGTTGCCTCTTTCGAGGTGGTCCGGCCGCAGAAATTAATATTATTAATTTTCCATTCCTGCACGGACAAGAAATTCCTTTTTCATTTCCATGGAAGGTAACGACAGAGTCTAAAAACTCAGATCACGAAGAGCCTGTTAGACATTTCCACATCCCCAAACACGTAGAGCAACTTATAGTAATTTTTGTATTATTTCATTTGATGAAAAAATAGTAGATTGTTATACGAGAGGTAAAAGTGACCTATTTGGGCACGAAACGGCGCTAATAATAATAAGAAATTGGCAGTTTGAAAAGTCGGTTATCACGATGTGCTGTTTGCATCAGGATGTTTTCCATCACTGTTGCAAGCACGTGGTAATTGTAACAATATGCATATTAGGTCAGAAAATTGCCTAAGTGGTGAATGCATTCCAGCCAGGATCGAATCCGCACCTTTTTAATTTGGGGCGTGCGCGCTAGCCATTACGCTTCCACGAGTTTTCAAATAAACATAATATGTGTACATTTAATTTAAATTTTTTATGTCACTATCTGTCTTCTTACAATAAATAATTATTATAATTGAATTATGGTATTTCTAATTTAGTTACAGACCTAGTGTAGGTACTTAATTCAATGCTATCTATTCGGTTTGAATCGTAAATTTAGTGGCGTTAAATGTACAAACGTGATTTCTCTCCCTAATTACAATACCGATGTTAGAAGGAAGCGAGAATTTAGGGCACATTGCGACAACGCAGTGGACGAATGGACCGCAGGGCGACTAAAATGGCGCATATAATTTATAATACTTTAATATATGTATATTTATTTTGTAAAATATGTAGTTTTAATTATATTTGTTTATGATATTCTTAGATAATTCGCTCCACCTATATCGGCAGATTAAGTTAAACTATTCCTTAAGTTAGGTTGCCTGGAAGAGATAAGGCCGCCTATTGTTTCTACCATGACAATATTGGAATTGGGTATTTTTGAAATTGTTTATTTGGTGAGCACTAAAGTGTTATCTATCTATCTATTTGTACTTTTCAAACCTCATTTTAACAATATATATTATTGTATTGAATAAACAGTTTTTAATACAATTAGGTATACTAAAGATATACGATGAAAACACACTAACTTTTGTTTTGGCCATAAATTACGATCTAAGTGTTTCCTGGAACTTAAGCCTGTTGTTAGAACCAGTTTAATTTGTTGGATAAACGATATTAGGACAAAATTAATTAGTAATCTTATAACTTCAAACGAGCAATTCTTGTATATATATGAAAAAATATTTATGCATCTCGGAAACGATTCTTATAATTTGGACACAATTCTGTATTCAGATAAAATTTTGTTTTTTTATCTGTCGCCGCACGATTTACAAGGTGTGTACGCGCATTATCATTTAATTTACTATGACAAACACTCTTTGTCTACGGCCAACCGCCAACTTTCAAAGTTTACGACGGAACGCAAAAACGAACTTTTGCACGCGCAACAAATTTTATTAATAATAATACACAATACATAACTTCACGCCAGGTCCCTTGCGGGGTAGGCACGAACAACAGAGCGCCACACAGGCCCATTCTTACACACCTCACTTGCTTCTTTGACATTCATAGCTCTTGTCATGCACGCTCGTCTGTTCTTAAGGCTCCTGACATCACCTTCTGCTAATACAAGATCAATTTGATCATGGAAGGTGTGTGCCTTCCGCGACTTCTGCATCCATCCACTTTTGCATTGTATATCTGTTTAGTCATTCTTTCATCATACATTCTTTCCACATGCCCGAACCACCGGAGCATTCCTTTCCTTACCTTCACCCCGACACTCTCTTTCAGACCAACTCTCTTTCTTACTTCGGTATTACGAACGCGGTCCGCGAGCGTCACTCCGCAGATTTTGCGCAGTGCTCGCATCTCGACCGCGTTTACTTTACTTTCATGCTCTCTATTCCATACCCAACTCTCGCTTCCATACGTGAGCGTAAGTACCAACACCGTGTTATGTATTGCAAGCTGGGCCTTCTGGCTGAGATTCTTAGCGCCTAGAAGCTTACCTAACGCTCCATTCACACTATTCCCCAAATTTACTCTTCTTTCTATGCCAGCGGTGTACTTTCCATCCCTGCTAAAAAACAAACTCATTCACTTGTTCCAGCATAATAATAATAATAATAAATAATAATAAATTTTATTATTAATTTAAATAGCTGAATATTGAAATACACACATTTCTCGAGAAAATTCATAATCATCATTGAAGAATTCCTACGCTTCATTATCGATATAAGTGACTTACACGAAAAAAAAAATAGATTTTGCGAGAAACCATTATAAAACAATTTAGTTTTTTAATCTACTAGTGCTGTATTATATTTTTTATGGTATTTTCCATAGTTGCCAAAGGTTGTTACTACTAGTACTATCTGGTAATAGTTTTTTTTTAATATATAAAAGTGGTATCACATGAAATAAATCTTATACTAATATAGAAAGCTGAAAGTTTATTTGTTTGCTTGAACGCGCCAATCTCTGTAACTACTGGTCTGATTTGATAAAAAGCCAGTGTTAGATAGTCTATTTATTGAGGAAGGCTATATAGGTTGTATATCATCATACTAAGACCAATAATAGCGGAGCATCAATGAAGAATGTTTCAAAATCGGGGGTTTTTTTCACTTACTTTTTTTTCTCTATTCCACGCGGACGAAGTCGCGAGCAGAAGCTAGTAGGTAATAATGGTAGGAATGTGCGAGTGAAGTAAGCAATAGACCTTAATTAATATGTTTAAAGTACGATTTTAGCACCGCCCGTCAACAAATATACCGTAGCACAAGGTATTATGTAAGTGCCAGCATTCTGATGCGTATCAATTTTATAGCCCCCGCTGGTCTTATATCGAAAATGTTCTCGAAATCATTTACATAGATAATCTACGTATATCGATTTAATTGTACCTTACACAACAAGTCGTCGTAGTATAGTGCCTTACGTTTTTTTACGATAAATAGATTCGCGTTTGACGTCAATCACGCGTAATATTAAACCACGGTGCGGTTGAACATGCATCACGCTTGGCTCGACTCGACTTCGACTCGAAACTCGAAAAGGCCAGATTATGTGTACTTTTCGGAAAACACAGAATCTGCTAGTGCATTCTACAGCTTTGCCATACGCAGAAGGAACGCGGAGGCAGAACATTTCGTTCGCACTGGTGGTGTTGCCATGGTTAAACGATAGCGTAGAATGGCGTAGGGGGAATCAGGTCGAACAGTAAAGCCGCATACTCTCGGGATTGAATCCTATAGAACGCGCGTTTCAAATGTTTTTTTTTCATTTGTTCATTATTTGTATAGCATGAGTTCAGCACACAGGTAGACAGCCCACCTGATAGAAAGCAGCCCACTCTATAAATAAATAAAAGAGACTGGAACCTGACCACTAATGCTGGAACAGAAGTCAGGCTTATTATGGCGGCACACTTTAGTCCAGAGGTGGTAGCCATCCAATGCTGGTTTCATCAAGATGTTTTTCTTCAACCTCGTAAGAACATGGTAATTGTAACAATATGCACATTAAGTCAGAAAACTGCCTAAGTGGTGCATGCGTTTCGGTCAGGATTCGAACCCGCGCCCTTCGAGTTTGGCACGCGTGCGCTAGCCATTACGCTACCACGACTCTCTTTGTTGATGATACGACACCTTAGTTGACTATTTCAAATTGAAAGACAAAATGAACTGTCTAATATCATCGGCTAAGTTGCAAATTTAGAAAATATTTCAAATTAATATAAAGCAGAAAGTTGTAAGGAGTCCATCAACGTCTCTTACTCTCCTACGTTTTAAAT
This sequence comes from Dendrolimus punctatus, assembly GCA_012273795.1. Classification (NCBI taxonomy): domain Eukaryota; kingdom Metazoa; phylum Arthropoda; class Insecta; order Lepidoptera; family Lasiocampidae; genus Dendrolimus; species Dendrolimus punctatus. The sequence continues at coordinate 3,274,552 of CM022530.1, read as the reverse complement.
ACAAAATGTATGAATAAATTGCCGGAAGCTTTGCCAAGTGTAGCATAATATTAGCAAATAGACCGGTCCACGAATCTACCGGCATTGCATAAAACATGTGTCAGCGGCAGCATTGTCTTACGGTAGTAATTTTGTAAGTTATCTAGGAATTATATAACTGCATTTGTCAATCAACTTGTTTAAATAAGACTAGAATAATCGTTTCTATCTATTTTGTAGATTAGTAGCGAGTTCAAAAATTTCGTAGACTCTGAAAAAATAAAAATCTAGAACCCGATTTTAGCGCCACCTAGCAGGTGCAATCCAAACCATAACGGGACTCACTCAAACACACACTAAAAATTTCATCAAAATCAGTCCAGGGTTTTAGGAGGAGTTTCGTGACATCTGAGTAAAATGCCAACGCAATTACAATAATTTGATGTATTTCTTTGTACGCAAACGAAGTTTCGATATCACATGGTAATACATAATAAGAATTAAATTCGAAAATTACGTGAGAAAAGCCGCGTGATTACTCTAGTTAGTAATATAACATTCTTTCAATCAATGCTATTTGCTCTATTGAAACATTTAACTAATATACATACACAAAAACCTAATTTCAGGCGTATCATGGAGAAAGGTTCCTCCCAACCCTGGAACCAGATCTTGCAAGACACGATCGGAGAGTCCAGGTTAAGCGGCGAAGCTCTGCGTGACTACTTCAGGCCTTGGAGGAATGGCTGAGCAGCGAAAACTTGAGGACTGGGGAGTACATCGGATGGAGCTACGACGGTGACTACTGTAAATTTAGGTAAGTTTTTTTATGCTGGAGTATAGTAGCCAGACTGGTGGTCCACATGATGGAGAGTGTTATCGTCAATACTGTAAAATTAATTTTGTACCCGTTTGTGTGGACAGAATGCGGAGATACTGTGAAAACTTTCACACTCTTGTTACGCAATAAAATATTTTATTCTGAGAGCCGAACTCTCCGTGACAATAGTCCCCGGCACTTGAAGAGGCCTTACGAGGCTCACGCCTAAGGCGGAGGACGGAACACGCAGAGGTTTTAGTGGGTATCGCTAACTAGTGAGTGGCAATAGCATGGCACCAGTTCAGACTGGGCATGCTTATGCCACCCCCGATCTGGCTAATCCCATAATAGGTCGCGGATTATCCCCCAAGGTTCTGCCTAGCCGCAGCTTAGTCCTCAATCGGATTTCCCCTGGTAAAAAAAGAGATGTGGCCGTTTGGGAGCCTCCTCACACTCCCCGGAATGGAAATGGACAGGAAATGGAAAGGAATGAGATCAAGAGGTGGTACAGGAAAATGCAATAGGGGATGAGGTTGCTGGGATGGACGTGGACCGTCGGAATTATCGAAAATATATTGAACATGTGTTCTATTGTATTTTCAGTATCGAGACTGCCGGTCTTCAAGTATACGGTGGTTTCTACAATGCAGCAACATTAAACTTCGATGCTACAAGTTTCTTTATTATACTTTTGTGCTCTCTTATCACAACTATGACTTTTAGATTAAGGTAAATGCATAAACATTTAATGACGTTACAATAGCGCATGATAATATATTTTAGAAAAATACAACTAACATTGAAAGAGCTATAAATACGATGCTTGTCTGTCTTAAATGGCTCTAATTATTTATAATTTAATAATTTCTCTTCTGAGTATTGCTACCAATGCCTGAATATTTCTGCGGAATCCAAAAAAATCTTACAGCTACTTCAACTGGCCTCTCTGAGTTTGAGTGATATTGCCATAATATCAAAATTCAGTAAAAACGTAAACCTGAGTTAAATTGGCGTTAGTTAAGTAGTTAGTTAACTTACGAAACTGGCAAGTTAAGTCCTTAACATCGTCTGGGACAAAAATAATCCAGTTAAGTAATAAATTGTTACTTAACCGCTGATTCCCCTATTTAATCATTAACTTACCTTAACCATGGGAATCAATTTGACATTGCATGAGCTTATATCAAAATTTTAACTAGGAATTAGGCGTATGAAAAGATGCTTAAATATAAAACAGGCTTTCATTAATGGCAGCATTCAAAACCAATTTGTTTGAAGATTCTGAATTCGATACTTTTCTATGTATTTTTGTTAATGTCAACGTCATCAATCAATTTCAACTGAGCAAATGTCGAAAAATATTTAAACATTTGTAAATGATATTCAAATCAGTAGCAATGAATATTATTTTATTAAATATTTTGTTTTTACGTGAAAATAAAAAGTGATTTATAAACTGAAGGTATTATTAAGAAGGTATTTGAAAAATTCAAGTCATTTCCTGTAGAATTGCATGTTTCTAGAGAACACGTCTGTCAGTTAACTTTCTGTTCTGTCTGTCAAGTTCACTTGTTAACCAAGTGACAGGTATTGATATATTTGGTATGTAATTAAATAAAATATATGTATGTAATATACAAACTTATTTGATACGGATTTATATTGTATAATATAACACATAGTAAATAAAACACATAATATCTTATTGTAAATAAAATTAATAGTGACTAAGATTTTTTTTGTCATAACGAATTTGATAAAAATATATAAAATAAAAACCACTTGTTTTATTTCAAAATCCTTTAGTTACTCTATTAAATTTCACCCCAATCTTCAAAAGGTAAGCACTTTTCGATTTTGCACGTATTCTACGGAACACGCGTGTTTCTGACCAACCAACGCTGATTGGGGCGCGCACGTTCGCGACCAACGCCAGTATTATATTATTTATATATAAATTTATTTATTTATTTCTTACTTCATGTTACTAGACTAGAATACTGAAATAAGGGAACCCTTCGGGGGAAGAGCCAGGAAAGAGCCACAAGGCCTGCATCGATCGGGTGTGTGGGACTCTCAGCGACCGGTTCCCCACGCTCGCTTCTAAAGCGAAGCTCCTAATCCTGCGTTCCATTTATAGCACTCTTACGGGGCTTCCCTCGCTCTTACAGTGGCCTCCTTCTGCGACATGATGGATTCCCCCAAGGAGGAAACCGCAAGCCAGTAATTGGGTCCCTGGTTTGGATTATGTTGCCATAACAACCCTGAGATGTGTTCCGACGTCAGATACATCCAGTCCCCGTTTCAGTCTAGCAGCACATTATGACAATAATCACTAACCATCAAGTGGATAAATCCACTCCGTGAACTCCAGTTATTAAAATGACGCGCTTAAACCACTTATTTTGCAAATTGAAACAGATAATAATATATTTGACAAAAACAACAATTATCACACCACATGCCCGTATAATCGTTTAAGATTATTATCATCTATTAAACAATTTTAGGGGTTAAATGCCATGAAGGTCAACTGATACAATAAGTCAAAAATCGGCCAAGTGCGTGTCAATCTACGCATAAAAAGGTACCATAAATGCGATCAAAGTTTTTTCATGGTTGTAAACTTCATAAAATATTTAACCCAAAATACTCGAAAATTATTTATTCCCCAATTTTCCACCTCATAGTTGAAAACTTTGGAAGCCAAAGTCATTTACAAACATCATTATTGTAATAGCAGCCCATAAATGTCCCACTGCTGGGCTCGGGTTTCTCACTATAGGAAACCGGACAGTATACCCGCCACCCTTGTCCAAGGCGGCTTTGCAGGTTTCACACATCGGTTATCTCGATGTGCTGGTTTCATCACGCTGTTTTTCTTCACCGTTGTTAGCACATAGTAATCGTAGCAATAATGTATATTAGACCAGAAAACTGCTTAAGTATTGCATGAGTTCCAGCCAGGATTCGAACCCGCATTCTTTGAGATTTGCGTCCGCAAGCCATCAGGCATCATCATCATTATTACAACTGTACATTTTTAGTTTTTGCGATTTCACTGTACTACCATTGCATGTAAAAAATTTGAAAATAATCCTATTCGATACGTTTTAGCGGCTTCCCATCTTCCATATACAGCGGTCACTGCTGCAGGATCTGCCACACGTCAAAAAACACTGAAGCGCCGCAAAAATGCATCTCCATCGATGACTGATACATATTTGTCGCTTTTGGGGTTGAGACTTTGATGCCATGGGGACGTGAGGCTTATCTATCGTCTTATCAACTTTATGGAGACCTTTCAAGGCGATTGAAAGAAGTCTCGAGTGACCAAAGGGATGGCCTATATTTAGGGCAACGGATTAGCGTTGCCATACAACGTGGGAATGCGGCTAGCATTTAGGGAACGCTCCCCACCGACAGCGATCTGGACAACATCTTTTACTTGCTTTTTTTGTAGTATCATTCTAGTTTTTTTGAAATTGTAATATACGTTCGCATTTGACCACGATCTTGCTCTATGTGGAGCGATATGGTCTTGGATGGTACACGCTGACCTAGAAGGTACCTATTCACACGGGACTTGAATACCCTCAAGCTATAAGTATCGGGAAAGCAGACTCCGGCAATGAGTTTCACTTTGTTCTGATTCTGATTAATCTTAATATATATAAATTACGTGTTTGTCCGCGATGGACTCTTAAACTACTTAACCGATTTTAATCAAATTTACACACCGTGTGCAGTTTGATCCAACTTGAAAACTAGGGTAGTTTTTATCTCACAATTGGATCTAGTAGGTGGCCAGCAATCGGGTTCTAAATTTGGCTTTTAAGGCAGGACAACGTCTGCCCGGACAGCTAGTTCTACTATAAACTTTCCTTACCCAATCTGCATTTATCGACAGTAACCAATACAGAATTTAGGCAATGACTCATTTGGTTGATATTTTCATTCTTTGAATCGTACCATGAATTATCGAATGAATTATTTATAGAAAATCTTATTACAAATAACTATACCAGTAAGTACATAGTAAATCAAACTATCTTCAAAAATAAACTACATTAGTCGACCTTCAATGAATATATATATATATATATATATATATTGTGCCCACCAAATTCGCGATTTATTTAGTTATATGAAGAATTGTGTACACAATGCATTGAATCCTAACAGAGAACATAATTGGTTAAATTGGTTATGGTGGTGTATTGGTTAAAAAGTACAGAACTGAAAAAACAACAATAATTAATGAGATTTAATGATTTGTTTTATGGTTGATTCATCTAAATTCCAAATTGAAAGATAAATTAATTACTTAATATCAGCTTTGCTACACAATATATTATGTTGGCGGTAAATAAGAATCTCCAGTGTGGACGTGAACATAATGAATACGAAGGACATCTGAGCACTTCATAAATATTCCCGCCAAAAGCCATTCCATAGAACACGCCTTTCTAACGGCCACATTCAAATAACAACAGGCCCTCGTGGGCCGCTCCCCTGTGGCGCTGAGAAAATTAGATACGTAGACTAGGGTGAGCGTCACCACCATGCGCCACTATGACGCCGAAGCGCTACAGTTAACATCGCCAGCTGTTTATGTTATCCTAGTACTTTGAGGCAATTTTGTATTGTCAAGTTACGTCATCTCTAAACACTAGCGACTTTTGGCGGGATCTATTTTTTAGTATATAATTTAAATTTCGTTTTTACTGTTTTTTTTTGTTATTTTGATTTAAAGTTATACAAAAGTGACTATTACAAGCTGTTTAATCGGAATGGGCTTATGCAAAAAATATACATGCTTATTTTCGAGTTGTTACAAGACAATTCTGCTAAAATAATAACAGCTCCTAAACGTCGCACTGCTGGGCTCGGGCCTTCCACTTACAGGGAACGGACATTTACCCATCACGCTTCTTCAAGACTGTTTAGCGGTACATCGGTTATCTCGATGTGGAAGGTTTCATTACGATGTTTTCCTTTGTCGTAAGCACGGGTAATTGTACACATTAGATTTAGAAAAAGTGCTTCAGAGGCACATCTTTATTCGGTCAGGAATCGAACCTTCATCTCTCACCTCAACCACTCAACTCCCTTAAGGTACCGCGACTTTTGCTATCTGTTGTAATAACTTTGACTTATATGAGACCGATGTAGAAGTTATTTATTGATAGTTCTTATTTCACTTCTTGCACATATTCTTTGCATTCTTATTAATTCAGTACTAGAGAATTAAATTATTATAATTTCATAAATCACGCTTAAACATATTCAGTGTCCTTTATCAATATTTGGTAAGCATCATCAGTTCTTAATATTAAACTGATAAACAAAAAAAAATAGTTTTTACCCGACTTCAAAAAAGGAGGAGGTTCTCAATTCGTCGTTTTTTTTTGTTTGACGGGGAATAGCTGCCCTAAAAATTTGACATAGTTTGGCCCAGTAGTTTTCATTTTATGAACATTTTTTATTAAAAAATTTACATTCCGCGCGGCACCTTTCGTAGGCGTACGTACATAGCTAGACACTAAAAAATAACAAATAAATAAAAAAACTTCGTTTAAAAAATCGACTTTAAAAACTAAAAAGTATAAAATAACTTATTTTAATAACAATAACTAGAATATATTAATAATAATATCTTTAGAAATAAGTTATTATATACTTTTTAGTTTTTGAAGTCGGTTTTTTTAAAAGAAGTTTTTATTTTATTTTGGAACTAGAGTTCGTTACAACTTTAAGCTTTTGTCTATTTTATAAAACCATAGGTGCATTCCAAATACCTTCCTTTGCTTCTGTTAGACATCGAATAATAACTGCTCGTAGTTTTTGTTTCCCTGGTAAACCGCTACACTTTTGTATTGTCTGATTACGTCATTACTTCTCGTCAAATGAAATTAAGTTAATTTAGGCAAAGTTGTTCACCTTACTACTTGTACAATTTTGAATAAGTTAATAATTCTATTAACAATAATAATTAGTTAATATAATAAATAACAATAGTCATTTTAATGAGCTACAATACACAAATGGAAAAAGATACCGTTTTTGGAGTTCTTTTTAGAGCATTGTATAGTAAGTGTTATGACAGAATATATAACAAAATGTAGAAGAAAAATGTATGTGTAGTTCACACGCAGTAGACATGAAACTTCAGAAAATATACTAACAGATAATTCTTCTTTAACTTTTATTAATTAATATAAATATAATTCCTTTAGCCTACATCCTTCAACATGTTATAATTCAAAATAAACTTTTTAATTATCACTTTCAATTTTTCATTGTTTTTGTCTCAAACATATAATAAACACTTTTATTTGGGTCCAAATTGGACTTATGTTTGAAAATTGGTCACTCTTATCTGTGCACAATGCAAAGCTTATATCTCATTCTCTCGCAGGCTTAGTCTCATAGATTTATATATTTATCTCTTTTTAGTCTCGCTTTTTCGTTTCATCGAGTTTCAAATGACAACGATTCTAAATAAATTTCACTTTAATAAAAATGTTAATACATAAAGATGGTGTCCTTGCTTTTGGCATACCATTCGCCAGAGATTTATTAAATAAATAAAATAGTAAAAAAATGTTCGTTTCAGACAAATATGCAGCCGGATCTAAAGACCTTAAATGTACAAAACCTTGAAAGCTGGACTTTATAAACATAATGAACGTAAGAAACTTTTACTTATAATAAAAACAGAATAAATCTAATCATGTTTTTATCTGATGAAAACAACACTTCGTATTCCGCCCCATCTTCATCCCCTATTTTATTACTTTGTTTACAATGGAGCGGGTTGAGCGGCCCGCCATGTTGGCGCCATGTGCTGTTGCAGTCAACAAACTAAATGCATTAAGAACGCCTTCACCTCTTTGCTGCCCTAGTACTATTGGGGTAAAATCTATTGTCATGTTACGTCATTTCACCGAGATAAGAAGTTTATTATGGAATTATCGTATTCGTACATTGCTGTCTTTGTTATGTTGTCCTGGTAATATGGATTATGATGTTGGAAAGGGTTACAATTATTTGGAACTTGGAACTTAAGCCGACATTGAATACCGTCGTGTCTTTTCAGTTCTGTGTTTTTCAATCAAATTGATTCAATTATTTTGTTACGTCTAAGGCCCCAATTACACTATCATATATCTATCATATAAGTACGATCTAATATATCTAAAATTCTATGATCATATTTAAATGACGGCCTCTGTGGTTGAGCAGGCTAAGCCTTTGCCGGCCTACCTCACTTCAACTCAGAGGCTCCGGGTTCGATTCCTGGTATAGTGACTTTCGGTTGGGTGTCTGGGATCGGCCCCAGAGTAGTCCGTTGTATATTATCTGTAACACAAGCGTAATTTGCTTAATTTGTGGATATACAATATGTGTGTTTGTCTATCAATTATTATTATTATATAGAAATTCGGCAATTATATATGGTTAATACAGCACATATCATACGCTTATTATATTATATTAATGATGCTGTTCTTCATTTTTCATATTGCACTTACGATGATATGAACGTCATACTTTATCAAGATCACAGACTACTCAGGAGATACTATCACGATTTAGCCTTATTTTCTGTTTCCCTGGGTGCAATTTCATTAATTCCATTAAAAAAGAAGATAAAAACGATCAAGAAATCAACAAAAAAGACGTATTTGAGTTATTATAGCCAGCAAGGCGATCAGAGAGAGAGAGATGTCCAAAACACCTTACTCCAAGAACTTTGATTGGAAGATAAAAAGTTTTATAAGATATTTCAGTCGAATTTCTTGCGTTTTGATGCCATTTTTTGTAAGACTGATGACATGATCGTATTTGTACGCTTGCTGTCAAATAACCCTTAACTATGATCATAGAGAATATGAATCACATGCAGTACACAGTCATAGTTAACTATCTTAATTGAAGCTCTTAGAGCAGGCTCGACCGCTGCGATGACACGCTCTCATAGAATATCGGCGTCAAACAATTTAGCATTGAGGTAATCGTGTATCACATTATTACGATGACAATGGTCCACTTTACCCTCACGCTATCCTATCTTCCCCACCTTTTGCCGCTTATACCATCCCTTCCTAAAGACTAGTAAGGCGTTAGCTTCGTCCCCTGGTGTTGCAAAACTTTTCGTCTAATCTAAACCGTCGCGGTGAAAGTTACTCATATTTTTTATCGAATTACCAATTTACCCCTCATCATATATTATATATATATATATATATATATATATATATATATATATATATATTCATTATGTATTCATTACCCTTGTTTCTATATATTCCATTGAATTTCCCTTTCAAAATTCAATACACAAAATAATCTTCGATAGAAAATCGGCGAGCGGTGAGCTGCCTTCGCTACAGAATTGATTATTATGTTCCGCCATTGTGACGCGCACTTTAATAGAACTAGGGTATTGTTATGCGCTCCTAGTACTTGGTTTGTAATTGACCAAGGTAAAATGTTTACCCCTCCTAGTTTATGGCACATATTTCACATGCAGGTCGCTGCCTCCGCTGCTCGAGCTATCAAAATAATTCTCAAAATATTTCTCTGGTAGCGTCACAGGCAGTGTTTGTTTACATGCTGCTTTTATACTCGCTTCGGCTTTGCGCTCCCTTGTGAGCAAAATGACGGATTAAAATAATTGAAGTTTATCTAATTATATTGTTACGACCGACAAATAATAATTCACACCTGCAGTTTATTGTCTTTCGTCATTTGGGTCTTGTTAACTTTGTGTTTAAAATGTGTAATTAGAAAAACATCCTATTGTGTATTGTAATCGTTTATGGTAGTCGTTATCCAGGTGTGATTCTTTAAAATAATTGTTATGCGGTCGAGTATTGTGTCGAGATATATTGTATTGGTGCGGTATAAAGCAATACCCCAACTGAGAGACGTGGCAGTCTAGCGATAGGCACAAGCGAAACAAAACGTGTGTACATTCGATAAGCTATATAGTGACGGACTTTGCGCGTGTTATTGAATCGTGCATCACGTTTGTACTGGTTGCGTCCAGTTATATTTGTGCCTGTGTTATACGTGTTTGTATAGTTCTAATAAATTCTATAGTAGTTCTACCGGCATTTTAATTCGAGTCCCGTAACTCGTAACCAAATTAATGTCTTGAATAAATAGTATGATCGATCATAGAAAAAAGAATTAGCTTCGACATGATGGATGATGTATTCATCGGAACAGAATGATATTTCGTCAAAGATTATTGTCATTATATAATTTTGGCTCGTTATGAATTGTATTGAAATACAATTCTATAAAAGTTCATATAATTATGCTTGTGGGTGATTAATTTTTAATCGATTCTCCAATATGGACACTTCTGTAATTACACAATATGTTTAAAATTCCGGTTGATAATTGACATTAAAAAGTACACGCATGATCAAAGGTCAAAAGGCACTGTAGGCCTTATTAATTATTGCGACTATTCAATCAATAAAGGCAGCGTTTCCAGATTGGGCAATTATTGTCATAATAATGATTAGATATATAGATAACACTTTAATGTACACCATTACAGAAAACTTACAAACCACAATTATTTTGATAGTGTACAAAGGGAGGTTTTATCGCTAAAAAGCGATCTCTTCCAGAAAACTCGTGGTCTCCAAAATCACACATGCCCTAAGACCCTATGTAAGAACAAGCACCACCTTAAAATATAACATAGTACTAATATAAGGTTCAAAAATTTCAATTAAGTGGATTGATTTCACTCTTGTATTATCTCACTCCTAATAAAACTGCCTAATATAAAAATCTATTCTTGAGGAGTATAGTCTAAAAACCTCTGAAGTTATAAAATAGTCGTAACACGTTTCACATACCCACCTAGAACCATAAATATTTATTAATTCCCAACGTTTTATGTTACCCTAATATTTTTTTCACACATGTAACCTATCCGTTAGACCTTTATCTCCCACATAGTTTCGTGTACATGTGTCCCGCATCCCGTTGCTACATCCCATCCCAGTTGACTCCCGACCGTTTTAGTAGACGCACGTGTTTTTGTGCGCCTGGTACTCGTCAGATAAGTGAAAGTGTTGAGTGAATTTTGTAATCTTTTCATTTATTTTATCGTCTTTTATCAACTTTTTTGTTTATGGTGTCCTAGTAGGTACAATTTTTAAATTCAAATGCAATTATTGCTTACGTGTAGGGTTAAAAGGTTTATATATAATATTTCCTAAAGATTTTAGTACAAAACAATTAAATGGGTAGGTATTTTACAGTTAATTAATTAAGGCCTTGGTCAAAAAGTAGGGACTGATAATAACTAATTTGTTTTTCTATACCTGGATTTTAATTCCACCTATGCTTGTATCCTTGAAAGGAGGAGAAAATGAGCTGGAATGAGCTTTACCAAAACATTTAAGAGATGTTATTAATACTTAACCCACACTACTTAATAGAATATTTCTCCTACTCTTAAAAACCGATTTCAAAATATTCTTCATTGTTGCTCCGCTCCTTTTGGTCTTAGCGTGATGGTATATAATCTATAGCCTTCCTCGATAAATGGGCTATCTAAGACTGAAATAATTATTCAAATCAGACCAGTAGTTCCTGAGATTATCGCGTTCAAACAGACAAACAAACTAACTCTGAAAGCTGAAGAGCTTAAATTCTTCTTCCACACGACGACGCATGAAAGTACATCGGGAATGTGATCGTTAGATGGTATTTTAGAGTTTATTTTTTCATCTCAGACATGTTTTGATAGGGTATTTGGCCACTAGGGGAGGTGATGGTCTTAACTACCTTGATTTTTGATTCATCATTCGTAGCTGGGTTACAGCTTCCCGCTTCAAAGCCGGCAGCACATTGATGTGATTGATAGCACCTTTAGTGTTGTAAATATTCATAGACGGCATCGGTATTTAAGTATTCTCCATCAGATGGGCGTCAGCCTGTGTGTTGTAAGTACTTTAGCGATAAAATTATAAAAAAAATAGCGGCCCCGGCAGACGTTGTCCTGCTCTGAAAAAATATGACCCGATCCCAGCGCCACCTACCGGTTCCAATTGTGGATTTAAACCATCCGGGGACCCACTGAAACACACAAAAACAAAATCGCTCCCCGTTGTTAAGAGGATTCTAGAACCCGATCTCAGCACCACCTTCCGGTTCCAACGGTATAAAAACTATCCTATCTTTCAAGTTGGATCAAACTGCACACGGTGTGCAAATTTGATTAAAATCGGTTGAGTAGTTTAGGAGTCCATCGCGGGCAAACATCGTGACAGGAGATTTATATATATTAAGAAGATGACGTCAAATAAAAGTTTTTGGGGGAAATGTTGCTCAGGAGACCCTTACCATGGGTAACTAGGTAAACTCATGATTTCCAAGAGGCTAAAACAAACAAACACATAAGGAATTATAACAATGCAACATTCATATTTTTTGTTCGTAAAAATATTTTTAATGTTAAAGTCTTACTATGCGCTTCCTCTTACTCTAAGGCCCATGCACAACAAGCCTTGTTCTTATGGTCAGAGAGCAATAACTTCTTGTTTCGTCTTTTCAACAACTTTGCACCCTTGAAGACCAGCTTCTTGAAGTCTCGAGTGCAGTGGTTCTTGTGGAAATAACGGCACGGCTTTACAAAATTACTTAAACTATCAATACATTTTTACCGCAGTTTATAACATTATTATCTTTGTCCATCACTTTATACTTCGAGTCAACAAAAGCAGCTCATGTTATAATAGCCATGAAATGCTATAATCCAATTTATATTGAACCCTATTCTCTAACTCATTCTATACAACATAAGTTCTCATTAAAAAGGTGTTTATTAATTTACCATCTGTCCAGCGAAGGACATAATTGCTTTGATGAGTTTAACATGCACTAATTATCTTTTGAGTAAACAATGTTTTGTTTCGTTTAATTACGTTGCCTACGGTCTGGTAAGTTTATATGCCGTTACTTTGAAGAGGGTAGTCAGTTCGATTACGAAAGTGGTGATTGATTATGACTATTTGAAATTAGTATGATCTACTTTGTTTATTGTAAGTATACATTTGTGCAATACACAGTATTTCACATATGCATTATCTATATATTACACTTCTATATGGTTGAGTGGTCTAAATCCGTGTCCATCTAGTTCACGCAGAGGTTTCGGGTTTAATCGAAGCAAAGTAAATTTCGTATATTAATTTTCCTTTATGTACTATGGTCTGGGTGTCTGGGATAGATATTATGTCCCCGACCATATACAAAAAAGTACTGGAAACTGTAGGACTCTTTGGTAGTTTAATGTATTAAATACAAACCTTCTATACCTTGAAGGAACTTATGGAATAAGAAAATTTGTGACAAACATCTTGATCCTGACGTATAATATAGTTATAAAGTTAATTAGTTTATCAACTGTAACTTAACTTAACTTTCTGGCAGCGTAAGCCGGTCTTAAGACTTTTAGAAAGGGAAAGATGATGAACAAAAGAATAGCGCAATAAAGATCGATATTATGGAATAGAAGGTTCAGGAAGGAAAAGACAGACACAGATAGATGTATAGAAAGGGATAGAATGTAAATAAGAGAAGATCAAAATTGTGGGTTTCAGAAGATTCTTCCGGGAATATAAGCAGCGTAACTTGAAGTTCAGTTGAAAACAATAAAGCGACAAATGCGTAACAATAATGTGTATCGTCTGCCGAAAACAAAGTGCGTGTGTACTTATGTACACGCGTTAGAAGTATACTTCTGTGTACATACGCGGGCGTAACAAGATAAAAATCTTTTCAAAAATTTTATCTTTCGCCTTATTCTACGTTTGTAGAAAAAACGACACTAGAAATAGAAAAACTTAAATGTTGACCATAGCTAACTTCAGGGTGTCGGATTTTCGTGACGGTGTGCACGCGCATCGTAAAAATTTAATCACATCATTTTTCCCTAACGCGTCAAAAGAAGTATACATACATACATACATACATACATAACTTCACGCCAGGTCCCTTGCGGGGTAGGCACGAACAACAGAGTGCCATACAGGCTTATTCTTACACACCTCACTTGCTTCTTTGACATTCATAGCTCTTGTCATGCACGCTCGTCTATTCTTAAGGCTCCTGACATCACCTTCTGCTAATACACGATCAATTTGATCATGGAAGGTGTGTCGTGGCCTTCCGCGACTTCTGCATCCATCCACTTTTGCATTGTATATCTGTTTAGTCATTCTTTCATTATACATTCTTTCCACATGCCCGAACCACCGGAGCATTCCTTTCCTTACCTTTACCCCGACACTCTCTTTCAGACCAACTCTCTTTCTTACTTCGGTATTACGAACGCGGTCCGCGAGCGTCACTCCGCAGATTTTGCGCAGTGCTCGCATCTCGACCGCGTTTACTCTACTTTCATGCTGTCTGTTAGAAGAAGAAAAGAAAAGAAGTATAACTTAAAAAAAATAGAGATTTTCTTCAAACGTCTTTGTTTGTTTACACTTAAAGGCTTTAGGTATAAACTGATTTTCGTGACATTATGAGACATCATTTGTATTAAAAACTAGATAATATTTATATAAACTGCATTGAGAAACATCAGTTTGTATCAATGTGACATGATGTAATGCGATAGCATAACTGCGCAACTGAATTTAGTCGCACCCTCTATCTAAATAGATCACATCCTGTTTGCGTTCAATTAACTGATGGCTAACATAGATATTATATTTGAACTACTGTAATACTTGCAACAACTAAGAAGTGTTTATGGCAATAAAAAAGCAACTGGTCACAATACTTATAATCAACTAACTCCACAGACAAAAATCATATATTTATCGCACAAAAGAAACGTATAAGCTCAATCTGCAATTTGGGTACCAGAGACAGTTGCAAGACTCATTTTCAAACATTAAAATTTTAACATTGCCGTCTGTATATATACGAGATTACAATGTTCGTTAAAATAAACCCCCATCTATTTCAAATAAAACCGCGACGACATGAAAATTGAAGAAAAATTTTGAGTTAATAGATTTAATACGGCACTGTTGGATATGAGTGTTTACGAGATGGCACCTGCAATATTTAATAAACTACCAAAACCGTTAAAAACAATACCAATTAATATATTTAAAACAAGTCTAAAGAAATTATTTAGAGGCAAATCATATTATTCCACAAACGAATTCCTTAACGACAAATTTGAAACATAATATCAATACGTAATTAAAAATAATATTTAATTAAAGAAATTAAATAATTGACAATCAGATTGAAATAATAATTTTAAAAAAACAGACGTCTATATCATTAATAAAAGTAATAAATATTTATTATTAATAAATAAATGTAATAAATACGACTCAAGTTGGTCAAAAGGTACTTAACAAAATAATAACTAATTAAATAATGACATTAAGATCCTGCTTACTTGCACACCAGTGAAACTGGTAAAATGTACTGAACCGTGTATTTCTAGGAATAACACCTGTATACAACTACATTTGTGCAAGAATAAATATTTCATTTCATTTCATCAGAGAACCTTACGGTTTCAGAACATTTTATCTACTCACTCTACACGGTCGATAAACATTTTTAGAACACCTCGCCATCCCTCCAACAATTATACAGTATAAGACTCTTAGCAAATTGGGACAAGTGATAGTGGATTGAAGTCATTGATAAACAATTTTAATTGAATAGGTTATGAATGACAAGAATTTATTACATTATTATGTTCAAAGTTTTACATGTAATAAAATAAACCAAAACACAGGACAAAAATCTATAACATGAAAATAAAATTTAGTCAATACCATCTATATAAAATTGAGAGATTTTGAATTGTAACGTACATAAATTATAGACAACTACTTTATACAAAAAAGGCGCTAATCACAAAATAAATAAAAATATTAGATAGATAGATAGATAGATAACTCTTTATTGTACACCAATACAAACATGAACTTAAGACTAAAATTATATCTAGTTATGTACAAAGGGCGGTCTTATCGCTAAAAAGCGATCTCTTCCAGACAACCCCAGAAATGAAATTATATGATAATGGCGATGGTGGTATACGTAACATATAGTACAAACTACTTACATTTAATAATAAATACATAAATTATATATATATAAATATATGGATAAATTTATATATTACATAGATATAGACTTAATACATACCATACAAATACATATCTACAAAATATATAAATATTTATAAGTGAATTTAAATATTTTTTTAAATTTTAAATAATTTAAATATTTCATTATTATTCAATTAAGGAAATGGCAGATTATATCGTTTAAAAATATGATGGTATATACAATTAATTAGTAACCTTAAAAAGAAACATGACAACAACTATGTAACTAAATAAATGCAACACTACATTATAAACTATTGACTACTATTTAAATATAGGCCAGGGATATGGTGCTTACACGCTTAAGTTATACGAATGTTCATGATTTTGTATATTAAAAGACCTTAAACGCCCCACTGCTGGGCTCCGGCCTCTCGTTTTTTTGTATTGTTTGAATTCAGCGGACAGGCAGACGGCCCACTTGATGGACAGCGGTTACCATCGCCTATGGACATTTGCAACACCAAAGGTGCTACAAATGCGCTGCTGCTCTCTTAAGGGATACTGGAAGCTGGTCACCAATGCTGGAGCACAACTCAAAGTTGTTATGGCGACATACTTTAGACCAGGGGTGGTAGCCATCCAGTCAGGCAAATGCCTTCCCACCTGGCTGTGGATTGTTTTGTCGCCTCTTACGATAAGCCGCCCAGGCCGCAGGGAATTGTATTCTTTCTCCGTTCCTGCACGGATAATAGAGGGATGGACAGCATACCCACCATGCTTTTCGAAGGCGGATTGGCGAATTTGGCAGATCGGTTATCTTGATTTACAAAAGGTGTCATCGCGTTTTTCCGTCACTGTCAGCACCTAATTAAACAATAAGTACATTAGGTCAGAAAATTATCAAGAGGTGCATGGTGTCCATCTAAAGCACATACTAGCTCCTGCCCGCAACTTCGTCCGCGTGGTGCGGTTTTTTAATTATCCCACTGAAACTTTAATTTTTCGGGATCAAAAGTATCCTATATATTGACCAGGGATATAAGCTATTACCTTACAAAATTTCATTGAAATCAGTCCAGTCGTTTCGGAGATAAGCCCGTACAAACCGAGAAACAAAAAAAAATAAATTAGTTCTATTTCACTTCTTACACCACCCCCTGACTCGGTTTTTAGTATTTTTTTCATTGTACAGAAATTTGACCTCTACATTTTTATTATATGTATAGATTTCCAAGGTAAGCAAGTTACGCTTGTATCATGGGTTATGTACTACAACAGACTATTCTGGGGCCAATCCCAGACCCCCAGACTAGTAAACCATAGAAATTGTTTTACAAAATGTTACATGGCAGGAATCGAACCTATAGTCTATGCGTCCAGTGAGCTAGATCACAGAGGCAACAGGATAGTATTGTATATATATATGTAGCATTATCTATGTCAAGTCAAACACTCTCGCCATATTCGATTTTAAATGGGCGGAAGAAGATTGTTTGTATCGAGGGGTCTATCAAATCTAGTTACGAATGACTACTGACAAAATATTGTATATATATGTCGTATAAGGGCTGATTGATCGTTGACATATTTACGAATATGAACTATGGTAACTTATGGTCCGTTCCTATATCTTAGGAACCGTTCATTTGCCTTGTAATTTGAATTTTTTAAAGTTTTTTTAAAAGTCACTTGGATAACTCTCGGTCACCTTGATGCTCGCTCAAGGACTTGCCTTTAAAAGATCGTCCCAAGGTCAACTCTTGCAGTCTTGAAATTTATCTGCCATCCTCCGAATATTTTTCTTCACCTTTAACTGTCTTCCTGAACTTTCATCTAACTCTCTCTTATCGCATTTATCGCTCTCTGTCTAGAACTGAACCCCCTGCTACGCTTTGCGCTGCTTATATACCCGGCAGAATTTTCTGGAATCCATAATTTCGATATTCATTTCGTTATTCTTTAGTTCATCATCTGTCTCCTTCTAAAGTCAAGGAGATAGATGTCATTGTCTTTTATTTCCAGAATGTTCTATCTTTTGCTGAAAGTCTTGAAACCAACTTGGATTGCCCGAATGTTTTTTCTACCCTTCCCACAATATGAATTATACGATTAGCATTAAAACAGTATTATGTTATGAAATTCAGCAGATCCTTTAAAGTTCTCGGTTTAATTGATTTAAACGGTAGATTGTCTTCGTCATTCCACTGTTCTGATATTACGAAACATAATGGCAATTAGCCACTCGTCCCCCATCCTGCCCGAGTTAGTTGACCCCGCTATAGTTCTCACACTATCAGCGACATAATTCAAATGCTTTGTTCGAATAAAGGCCCCGGCTAGAGCTAACATCAAAGAGGTGATAAGGAAACCATCGAATTTTTGGTGAAAAATTGAAGAGTATTTTTTTTTTCAGTTTTATTTATACTTCTTCTTCGAACTGTTACTGTCCACTGCTAGACGATGACCTCAGCAAGTTTAAGTCACATATACTGGTCTCCCGTCTTCTTCATCCAGCCCCTGCCGGCGACGTTGAGCAGGTCGTCCTACGCTATGTTTGCCGAGACACGGTCTCCGCTCCAGGACACGTTTGCTCCATCGGCAGTCAGTCCTGTGATAGACGTGAAAGGCTCACACAAATTATCGCGTTTAAAACCGTCAAAACGTAATGTAAATGTATATTAGTCGCGAAAACTTAAGAAAACATTATTATAGATAAATAAAAATGAAAGTAATTTACTAAAGCATTCATGACGACAGGAGGGTCCTGTCGATTTGCATTCATCAATTGTCACGCAGGATGCGTGTAATATCTCGTCACAACTTTATCAACAGCGTCAATGACCTCTTTCCGACTTGAATGGAACTAATAGAGTGGTTACTTGACGAGTGAATTGTCACCCTTCAAGTAGTGGTCAAGTGCAGCATTGACCTTTGCCGTATTGATTATATTCTGCCTGTGCTTGTGTGTAGCCCGGGATCTTGAACTTGTTCGAAGGGGGGCAAAAACTGAAAAATGCCGCCCGCGCCTATAGTTATACCTTAATTCTCAGAAGTTCAGCCATCATTCGCCCACTGATGAACACGTGTGCGTTTATGGTTTTTAACCTATGCCTACGCGCCGCACGATAGGAAATTTATGTGCTTAAAGTACTGGACGTCTCAGTGGTGAAAGGTGCGCTGCGTTTGGCCCGGGTCATAGATCTCGGCTTTCAGGCCCCTATATCCAGCCCTGTCTAAGTGCCAACGCTGACGTACGACTGGAGTATATTCCTTAAACATTAAAAAAGGTGCACCTGCACAGCAAAAGCGGCAAAATTCGGCCGAATTAGGGCAGTTACAAGAAAAACAAAACACACAAACATATTAATTAAATATTAAAACCTTATAAGTAATATTAGTGCCTGACAGAAACATAACTTGTAGTTTTACTAAAACTCATCTTAGTAAGCAAGCTACCTTTTTTTTATTTATTGAGTAACGGTTTCGAATTACGGTATTATTTCACTTCTCATAAAGTTTCCATTGCGAGGGATATGACAATCACTACAAAAATTAGGGCTACTGTTGCCTCAAGAAACGGGGTGCAAACTAAACAACTTTTTGTTGGTAATTATTGATCAATAATTTACCATAAAAATTAGTACCGAAAAATCCTTAAAGATGCAAGGCTACAAGCCTTACAGATATGATTACGAATTCGTCTTATATTAAGCAATATGGTCATGTAAAGCCTAAGGTGACCGCATTTAGGGTGTAACTTCAACCGACACTCACATCATGACTTGGCCGAGCACTTACTACAAGATCAAAGCGATATAAATGCGCCCTACCCCTATAACTTCATTATGTGGTTGCAATTGAAGTATGCGGGTGGGTTGACATCAGCGATCTATTACTTTAGGTTCTCTATATTTTGGTGCATTATAAAGAACGAAATGAACCAATACTGGTCCAGTATCCTACTTATATAGTCTTGAGAGATTATTCGTAAATGCAGAACTCACACTTAAATTTTTATTTATAATTAATATTATAACGACACTCTGAAACATACGTATTTATACTGACAAAACGACATTTATTTATAAGTGTTATATACTATATGGCGTTTATGGTGTGTTCATAAATAAAACCAAATATTACAAATGGTATTTAGTTTAAAAACTAAATTTAAAATCTGTCATTAACGCGTGTCGATCGTACTTTCTGTAGCTTTCAAACAACTGAAAAGCAGTCACAACGAATAGACTAATTTTAAAAAATCTCATTTAATACACCCTTAAATTCGTTAAAGGACATTTTCTATTTCAAATATTTATTATTTCGATAATTTGTTTATGTATTATTTATTTTAAAAGTGGGCAATGTGTATAAAACTAGAAATGTGACTGTCAAAATGTGAACTGTGGAAATAGTTAAAATGCCCGGTTTACCCGACCTACCATGGACAAAGGCGGTGTTATGTTTAGTGTTAGCTGTGCTGGTGACCGGAGTACTAAGCCTCAACGGACCCAATGTTTGCATGGTTAAACAGAAGTAAGTCGATTTAAATTTTTTATATCATATAATAACTAAATATAGAAATATATTTTATAAATAGGTATTTAAACAATTGAGTATATATTAAACATCTGAATGTATTCACAATCTGCCTGGAAGAGATCGCTCAAAACGTGGGCGGCCTTATCTTAGAGCAATCTCTCTAAGGTAAGGCCGCCCATTGTCTGAACAATATTGTAACTGAATTCTAGTGTCTGTTACTTTGCTGAGCAATAAGCTGTTATCTAATTCCATGTCTTAACTAATGCAAATATCAATCGAAGTAATGTAAACAGAAATTTAAAAAGGGCATAATAGCATGACAAAAGATAATATACTTCTTTCCATGATAATGCAAATTAATCTGACTAATTTAAGTTAACGTCAAAAATGAGTGATGCATGCTCGCTCCCTTTACTACGAAAACATTATACGTATGACTAAAGTTTCTTCTGTTATAATATCCCGTTTATACCTCTTGTTTAAAGCGCAGGCGTTATAACCTTGCCAGGTGGTAGGACATTTGCTCAACTGGGTGGCTACCACCCCTGGTCGAGTGTATGCCGCCGTAACAACTTTGAGTTGTTTCCAGCATCAGTGGTCCAGTCCAGTTTCTCCTTTAAGGCCAGCAGCGTATTGGCACTACTGGTATTGCTAATTTCCACCGCCTTTTAAAACTAATTTTGCGACATATGAAAATATAGTTGTGTTTTTTATTGCATAAGTTTAGTAAACAGGCAGCCGACCTACCTGATGGAAAGCCGTTCCCATCGCCTAGGGATACTTGTAACACTAAAGGTACTACTGATGTGCTGCCGCTTACTGATGGGAGCCCGTGCTTATCGCAAAATCGATAGGCGATGGAGTAGGTGTTTTCTGAAATAGAGACAAGGTCTTGGCGAACGTAGATTAAGAAATCACATTGGTTAGTGGATTAACAATCTGGAGGCAAGTGTGGACTGAATGAGCAAAGAAGAACGGTTGACGACGAGAGAATATATAGCTCAAGCAGTTGTTTTTGCCTGAGAATTCGATGGAGAAGTGTAAAAGGATTGTTTTCTATTTTCCAGGTACAATATAACAAAATTGGTGAAGTATAGAGCTCCGATGTCGATTCGCACTTACGAATGGTGTTTCTCCATGCCACCTAGATGCTCAAAATGGAACACCGAAATGAGGGATCTGACAAAACTTGAGGTACGTTGTGATATTTTTCATTAATAGTATTGAGTATGGACATTATACATGCTGATACAAACTATATTAGTAAAATTGATCAATAGAGTTAAAGAAAGTAAATGTATTATATGAAAAGTGACATGAAGATTTTTCTGTGATAGAATGTGTCTAAGAATATAAAACACGAGGAAACAAACAATTCAGACCTCAGGTGATTGGCATTAGGCAAAAATTTATATTATGGCGGATGGAGTATATTTGTGGCGTGGGAGTCCTAATAATCAGATTATAACTGACAACGTTCAAAAATAATATCCAGGAGTCTTCATTTGCGTATACTATGCTTTTTCCAGGGTAATTATTATCATATGCTAATGCCTGAAAAAAAACATTGAGATATTGATATTTGAATTTCAGACGGAAGAGCGAACTGCAGAGGTTGCTGTATGCTGTCCAGGATACAAAATGAGGGATGTCTCATGTGTACCCATTTGCCCTAATGGGAGAACAGGAGCAAGATGCGCAGAAGGTACCACAATTTTATTCACGGTTTAATTGCAATAGATGACAAAAAGAGACATTTTGTTTGAATGCTTAAATTTGTATACATAAAAACATATGCGGCTGAGGCGCAGAAATCTCGTGGAGTTATTCGTGACGCAGGGAGTCTTGTAAAATACATAAAAGTTACGTATGAAACATATTAACACTTTGAATGTAAATTATTGTTATATAAAAAATAGTAGCGAAAGCAGGGAATCGTTATCATCATCGAAGTTTTTACTTCTGATTTGATTAAAGTAAGCGAAGATAGGATTATGTTAGTCGGTACATGCCTTAAAAAGTTCTGACTTGATGATCCAATAAGGCAATTTCTTATAATGTATTGTATAAAATACCAGTATTATTGGATTTATATGTAGGACTTTGAGGTAACGACGTTAAGCTTTATGCTACTTCCGTTCTTTTCCAGTATGCCCAAGAAATAAATGGGGTCCGAATTGCGTGAACGACTGTAAACAATGTGATCATGGCTCCTGTTCTCCTGTTAGTGGAGAATGCTGGTGTGAAGATGGATGGCAAGGTGAGAGGTGGGTTAATAGCAGACCTACTAAATAACGTAATCCCTTAGATGGCGGTGTTATAAGTGTAAAGTCTGAAATAGTTGCGGTAAAAATATTTGTTAAACTAAGTATTCTAATGCTCACCATATTATGAAATGAAACCATAAAGTCCCACTGCTGACATAGTTCTTTTTGTTTTAGGGGACTGTATGGTATCACTACCACGCTTGTTGAAAAAATTTAATAGCTTTAATACATCTGTAATCTCGATGTGCAGTTGTTTTACAATGTCTTCCAAGTCAACACGTGATAATTATTACAGTATACAATTAGGTCAGAAAACTTATCCAAGCTGTAAGTGCTCTGTGCCAAGATTCGAATTCATGTCATTTGAATGAGGCACGGGTATCTTAGCCATAGCCTTACCATTAACATTAACTTACATACATATTAACATTACATAGGTATTTACATACATACTATGCATGTACACCATATATAATCATATTGGTAATAATACGGCTTATTTTATTTTCATACTATATCTGAGTTTTACATTTCATATTTATATAATCTGATACAAATTTGCCTTTTATCTATAATAATTAACATTCAATTTATCTGCATTACTTACATTATAATGTATTGAGTAATTTTAATTCTTTTCCAAAATTAATACAATTTTACAAAATATCACAACATAAATAAAAGTAAAGATAAAATGTACTTAATTTTGTTTCAGTTGTGAATCCAGCATGCCGACAACAACAGTAGAAAATATACTAACAACAACTCAAACTACTCCTATGACTATCGCACCCAGCACTAAAATTACTACAGCTTCAATAGCTACTAGCACTACAGCACAACCAAGTATCAGTACTACCAGTATTACCTCAAGATCAACTATTTTTAAAAGTACTACTGAACTATCACTGAAAATTCCTATCACAGAGAACACTATTGCTAAGGAATCAGTTGCACCAATTGAAATAAAGATGTTTAACGATATCAATATAAACTCTACTGAAAAAGCAATTAGCCTTCCAAAAGAAGATATTAGTGCTATAACAGAACAAAGTTCTACTACATCTGACGGATCTACCACAATCCGTAACATAACACTACAAAATAAAAATCAACATCATAAAGAAATAATAACAGTCAATCCGCCAATAATACAAGAAACGATGACTGTAAATGATAATAACAATATATATGATAAAAATGCCGTTAATGATGCAACTCATCCTATTCAATTGAAAGATTTAATAAGCACTCAAATTGCAGTTCTTGTAAAGCAAGATACCACTACAAAAGAGCCTATGACTGATATAGTTTTACTTAAAAATAATAGATTAGCTAATAAAACAGTTAAGCCAAAATCAATCCTATTGATCAGTAATATAACCACTTCAACTTCTGAAACAACTACGAATATTGTAGAAATAAAAACAGGCAAGCAAGCTTCTATAGAAGCTACTACTACTAGTACTATGTCTGAAAACAGAGTCCAGTCTAGAGAGACAGAGAATCTAACGACAACTAAGGTGAATAGTATGGTAATATTAACAACACCAAAACCGCCAAAAGTTACTATGACGATATCTCATCCACCAGTAATACAAACAGAATCAATAACAAGTATTGAAACTACAACTAGAGTTCCAACAACGACAGCTAAATTCAAACCTAAAGAAATATGGATTAAACCAGCCCAAAAAGGTGATTCTATTGAATTAAAAAGTAAGAGTAATCATGAATTTCAGAGACATAAACCTACTAACAAAGAGCTGTCAATAAATACAACGCCCAAGACGATAATAGTATCAATAATACCAACATCAGTATCGTACGCTACATTTAAAAAGATAGCTTTGACGACAACTGCTTATTTACCTACAAAAGTTAATACTGCCATTAAAATTTTAAATAAAACCGAACAAGGATTTACAAAAGCAATGCCTACTTATTTAACAACTAATAGTAGTACTACAGAAATTAGTACCGTTACTTCTTCGAATACAACGTTTTTACCAACTTTTAAATATACATCAATATTACCAGTAACTGAAAATACGACTATATCCGTACCTACTAGTTCTATATCCTCAAAATCTATTAAGACTAACAGCATGACTACAAACGCTGTTACTTCTAATCATCTAACTATTTCCACTAATTCTACTACGAGCACATTAACCAGTACTTCGAAAACAATTGAAACTACGAAAGTTACTAAACCTGTGAAAACTTATCATTGGATAACAGCAAAAGAATCGTTTAAAACTAATAAGACTTTAACTCCAAAACTGGACGTAGTTATAAACAGGACAACTAATGCGAAAGTTGCAATTGATATTAATAAAAATCTAACAAATGATAAATTAACAACAGAAACACCGCCAGATGAAGAAACGTTCCATATTTTGACAGAACCTGAGCATATTACTGCAGTGATGGGTGATAAAGAGAGTGATAGGACATCGATGGATTTGAAATCGGTGATCAGTATAGCCGGTGGTGTGATGATGGCTGTGATAACAGTTGCAGTCATTATTGTTATGATCGAACGTTGTAAACGACCCAGATATGAAGATGTGAGGAAAATCAATGATATTCGAATGCAGGTCATGATTGAAGACAATGATGTACCACCGCCCTATGTAAGAAGCATATTCCATACTCCATTACCAGGTAATAAACAATGTTTTACTCGTCCGAATAGTTTAAAATATGTAGGTACCTATTTAACTTTCTTCGGTTTGATTGTTTATTATGCTGATTATAAGCTGATTTGAGAGAAGCAACTTAAGTGATCCACATAAACACGATATTGAATCATTCAAATGTCATTGAAAGTTATTCCATCCTTCAAGTTTTCAAACAAATTGATTAAAGGTTGATCCGTTTAATGTCAGCATTTAACACAGACAGTTAATCTTTCAACAAAATCATTCAACTTATGATTCGAGATGAGTATCCATCAGCCCATTGGCTCAGTTGGTTAGGTTGTCATGAAAATAACGCGAAGGTCGCGGGCCATTGGACCATTTAAGTTTTTTCTCATTTCATTTTCAGAACCACCAATGCCAGATAAATGTCACTATCAGCCAATATCAACCCTGGATCGCAATCTGAAACAGTTTATGAGGCCTGTAGTCGTCCAGGCGATCTCTCCTATCATGTTCGAAAATTTTAGAGGTATGTACACCATGATTGTTAACTACTGACCTACTGATTTATTTTCTCATTTTATAGCCTTTGAGAATCTCATAACTAAAAGTACTCTTGAAGAATTGGTAACAAAAGGTAGGCAAGATCTGGTTCTTAGATAGATAGATAGATAACACTTTATTGCACACCAAAATATACAATTACAAAAACAGTCCATGTTTACAATACTTTTAGGCAATACAACAGGCGGCCTTATCGCTCAAAGCGATCTCTTCCAGGCAACCTAAATAACAGAGATTGAATCAGGCGAAATAGGTGGTGCAGGAAAAAGACAATAGATACACAATACACAAATACTCAAACTAATTTAAGAAATAAATATACAAATACATACATATATACATAGTCATATATATATGTATATATATATACATACAATATATATATATATATATATATATATATATATATACAATAACACATAAGTTATTATAATAAATAAATGTCTTAGCATGATTATATTCCGTAAATCAGAATTAGCTATTTATGGACAAATAGTGTTTTCTAAGTAAATTTCTAAATATAGGTAAGGATTTGGCCTCTCTGACAGTAAGAGGCAGCATATTCCAAAGTTTGACAGCCTGCACCGTAAAAGAATTATCATAATAGGATGAAGTGTGTGCAGGCGTCATAAGTTTTCGATATGTATCGTGGCGCAAATTGTGGGCAGTGGATAGGCGAAGGAATTTAAAACGTTCCTTAAGGTATTGGGGACTACTAGGAGTATATAATATGTTATAAAGGAGAGTGAGAATGTGAGTATTCCGGCGAAAATGAATAGGAAGCCACTTGAGTCTTTTACGATATTCGGAAACATGGTCATATTTACGCAAACCAAATATGAACCTTATACAAAAATTCTGAAGCCGCTCAAGCTTGTTCAGCTGTTCTAAGGTTAAATCTAGATAGCAGGCGTCAGCGTAATCAAGTATGGGAAGCAAGAGAGACTCAGCAAGCGTAATCTTGGTAGCAATGGGCAGAAAGTTTCTTAATCTTCTGAGGGATCTAGAAGATAAGAAGACTCTGCGACTTAAATCGGTGATGTGAGGCCGCCAAGACAGCTCTCTATCGATGATTATGCCGAGATTTTTGACAGTATCGCTCAGAGGAATATGTGTCCCGTCAAAAACAACCTGTGTTAAGGAGGACCAGTTAACTTTGGCATTCATCCTAGGGCTACCGACGATTATCAACTGAGTTTTCTGTGGGTTTACGGCAAGTCCAAACTTTTTGCTCCATCTTAAAATGTGATTTAGGTCAGTGTTGATTTTATTGATTGCAGTATTTAGTGAATCAGTATCACTTTGTACGTAAATTTGTAAATCGTCAGCATATAGGTGGTAGGAAGAAGACAATTGGTCGGAGATAGAATTTATGAAAACAGCGAATAAAAGAGGAGATAAAACGCCGCCCTGAGGAACACCGGCAGTTAAACCACACCAGGATGAGTACGCCTCATCGATACGAATTCTCTGCCGGCGCCCATGCAGGTAACTGTGAAACCAGTCGATTACTGATGGAGATACGTTAAGAGTGCGAAGAATACCAAGCAATAAGTCGTAATCAACTCTTCTAATATTTCTTCTAATATTTTTAGGTCCTACTCGTCCACACACACACATATACACAAAAGCACATTATTATTACAAATATCTTATGAATATTAACTTGTAATTCTTAATTTAGCAATAGAAAATATTATTTACATAAATCAGGCTATATAAAAACATTGCATTAATGTACTATCAATGATAACTGTATGACCGAAGCAAATTTTACTGTGGCCCGCCTCACAGGCTGCAAGGAGACCTAGCACGGGAAACAGAGTTTCATTTGGGACACCTTTTGTAATCTGCACTACTTCTTACATGTCAATAAATTTCATTCTTAAATTAATTATGCATACAACTCCTAAGCGCCTGCGAAAATAGAAATAGTAATGAAGTCCGTTATAACCTTATACACAAATGTTATAGAAGGAAAATAGATATTTAAGTTTAAGAAATTAGTAACCAAATAGCCACTAGCCTAAAGAATAATAATTATTAACTATATAACCTGGGAACAACAAAATTATAGTTATTTGTCTATAGTGAAACAACGGTCTTCTTACTGCAACTTAAAGGTTGTATTTCATTAAAAAGATCTCTAGAGACTGCTTCTCTGTTCTACTACTTTGACTATTCTACGTTCATGAGTTTTTATTTAGAATGTAATTATAATTATATGGGAGAATACATTTTTCTTAGGGTGCCTATCAAAATCTAGCTAAGATATAGTAGTAATATTGTTATAGTCTAACAATAAATTTCCACATACTTATATAAAATTTGTAGTCAAAATTATTTACTTTATGTTTTACAGGTATTTTAGAATGTCACTACGACCATCTTCCACAAAGAAGTCATGATTTCCAACCAATACCAGTGAGGTGTTCGGTAGCGCCATCTGTTGACTGTTGTGAACTAACTCCACTACGAAGCCACACAGTATCAGATCGTGACATAGACTCTATGAAACGCGAAGCAAAACTTGATGAAATCGATAACACGACTGCGGAGCCTCTGTATGCCGAAATACCTTGCTGGAGACCTCCATCTGAGCATGCTATAGAAATTTTAAACTTGAACGGTGAAGCTGTGACTGAATTATGACGTGCGAGTGTGTTGAATTAGTTCCAGATCTAAATAATAGATAGCGCTGGTTTTTTGTTCAACCAAAGATTAATTTTTGGAACGAACGAAGGCAATTGTGTATTTAATAAAATTCATATAAACATTTAAACTAGATGTATGTTTGAGTATTTTTAACCTAAATTTATTTATTATTTAACCCGAGCAAATAACATTTTGAGTAAAATGTAAAAAGTCTTAAAGCAAAATGTCCGTTCTATTTTTGTCTATTTCTATGTAATTCTACATATTTTTACTACTTTCTATAAGTTATGCTATTGGGTTACATTTATTTTTTATCTACTCTATTTAACGCTAATTATACATATACCTTACTACATGCTTAAGGCATACCTGCAGTATAGGCATAGTGCAGGAACGGAGAAAGAATACAATTTCCTGCGGCCGGGCGGCCTGTCGTAAGAGGCGACAAAACAACCCACAGCCAGGTGGTAGGGCATTTGCCCGTCTGGACGGCTACCACCCCTGGTCTAAAGTATGTCGCCATAACAACCTTGAGTTGTGTTCCGGCATTAGTGGACCAGGTTCCAGTCTCCTTTAAGAGGGCAGCAGCGCATTTGTAGCATCTTTGGTGTTGCAAATGTCCATAGGCGATGGTAACCGCTCTCCATCAAGTGGGCCGTCTGCCTGTCTGCTGACCTCCTGCAATAAAAAAAAAATACCTCTGCATCGGTTGGGCTTAGAATACTTTACGGTTCTCACTCGTTGAACCGATCATACCGCTAGTCCTTTAAAGTTTATTCTGTAAATTCCAAGCTTGACCAAATTACAGGTTCTTTGTTTTGGCTTAACCTTGAAAACAAGCAGACAACTTACCTACTAAGGGCTGTGGTTAACATCGCCTATAAACATCTGCAGAACCACGGTGATTCCAATGCCTTTCCATCCCTTAGGATGGGAATAAAAGAACTCGCCCGGCAGTAGAAGAGTTGGGACGGTATCCCGTTTTGACTTAACCTTGGCATAAGGCGCAGGACGGACCACTCAGGGATTTTAGTGATCCCTAACTGGGGAGTGGCAATAATAGGCACCAGTTTTCACTGGGCATGATAGCACCTTCGATCTGGCGAATCCCACTGGTCGCGAATTATACCCCAAAGGTTCTGCCCTTGTCGCAGCTTAGGTCCTCAATCGAATATCCACTGAATAAAAAAGGGATATGATAGATAAATACGATAATAATAATGTATGATTTATTTATAAGTGTTGCCAAAATTTTGATTATAAAATCAAAGAATCCTTTTAGGAAAATTCAAATATGAACAAATAAATCATTATTGACAAATTAGTATAGTTATCATAGCGAATTCAAGGAAACGGCATCTGTACACAATATGATAACACTATCGGGGTCAAAATGTGGGCATTTTGTCATAACATTATTTTCCTTTAGTAAACAGCCAACGTAAGGAGATCATGTTATGCCTATTCCTCTATTTTCACTTTTATCGTATTTCAAATTGCTGTACGACAGCAAAATATCACAAGTCACTGGTTAGGATTTTTTCTAAATTTCCGCAAAAAAATTCATAACGATAGATATAATACGGCACTGTTGGATAAGAGTGTTTATAAAATGGCACCTGCAATATTTAAAAAACTACCGAAACCGTTAAAAACAATACCAATTAATATATTTAAAACAAGCCTAAAGAAATTATTAATAGACAAATCATATTATTCCATAAACGAATTCCTTAATGACAAATTTGAAACAAAATATCAAGACATTATTAATAATCATATTGTCATTAAAGACATTAAATAATTGACATACATAGATTGAATTTATCCGTGCAGGAACGGAGAAAGAATACAATTTCCTGCGGCCGGGCGGCCTGTCGTAAGAGGCGACAAAACAACCCACAGCTGGTGGTAGAGCGTTTGCCCGGCTGGATAGTCGGGCAAATGCTCTACCTAAATCTGATCTAAAGTATGTCACCCTAACAACCTTCAGTTGTTTTCCGGCATTGGTGACCAGGTTCAAGTCTCCCTTGAGAGAGCAGCAGCGCATTTGTAGCACCTTTGGTTTTGCAACTGTCCATAGGCGATGGTAACCGCTTTTCATCAAGTGGGCCATCTGCCTGTCTGCGAAACTCCTGCAATATTTTTTTTTATAAAAACAGACATCTATATAATTGATAAATAATAAAGGTAATAAATATTATTCAAGTTAGATAAAAGATACTTACAAAAATAAATAGGAACTAACTTGTTAAATAATAACGAGTAAGATCCTGCTCACTTGCATACCAGTGAAACTGGTAAAATGTACTGAACCAGGTATTTCTATAAATAACACCTATAAACAATTACATTTATTCAAGAATAAATATTTCATTTCATGTTAAAAAAGATGCTGATAACTTTGATGGAATAGTGCAAAGAGGACATAATTATCTCACTTAGGTTCCGAAATGACGACATGTCAACTATCTGGAATTAGAGATCTGTATTAAATAATACGTTTATAAATTCTCCACAGAAATTCAGTGAAACAGTTACAAATAATTCCATATGTAACGTAAGACATGCTTCTTGAATACATATTTATACAAATTGGCTGAGGTTCCTGTCAATTAATAAGATAATTTATCCGTGCAGGAACGGAGAAAGAATACAACTTCCTGCGGCCGGGCGGCCTCTCTTAAGAGGTAAATAAAAAACCCACAGCCAGGTGGTTAAAGCATTTCCCCGACTGGATGGCTACCACCCCTGGTCTAAAGTATGCCGCCATAACAGCCTTGAGTTGTGTTCCGGCATTGGTGACCAGGTTCCAGTCTCCCTTCAGAGAGCAGCAGCGCATTTGTAGCATCTTTGGTGTTGCAAATGTCCATAGGCGATGGTAACCCCTTGCCATCAAGTGGGCCGTCTATCTGCTGAACTCCAGCAATAAAAATAAAAAAAAGGTTTCACCTAGTTCCCACGAGGTTGCAAGGTTATATTTATTTACAATTTAAGACATAACATTAACTAAATGTCTCTTTTCTTTCACCATATTCCAATAATTTTGGGGTCGGTATAATATGTAATATCCTTCCACTCTCCTCTATTCTGACATACGTCTTCTGGCACACCAGAAACCATCCATCTCTTTTTTCTTCCAGCTTTACATTTGTACCCATCCATCTTGTAGTTTAAAATACTTTTTTTCACGTAAATTTCATCCCTCCTTATGATATTGATTAAATATGTTTCTACATGAATTTGCAATGCTGACAGTTAAGCTTTTTTTGTCGTCTCGATCCCCAACTTATTACTTAACTAGCGAATTACTCTCCAAACAGTACTAAAGACTTACTCGTTTTTATCTTTAACTACTTAACCATGAAACTATCTATGTTAAATACGAAGGAAAAGAATTTTTAGCTATACCTTGTTTATTCTTACTAGATAAATGTGTTGGATAAAATTTTATTTTTTGTCTTTAGATAATTCTTCTTCTCTGTCGTCACACTCTTGGCAGAGTGGTCGTGGTCCTCATGACAGGGGTGGTGGCAAGCTTTACAACTCGTCGCCATTCTTCTCGGACTATAGCTTGTCTCGTGCATTCATGGAGTGGACCATTTAGTGCGGTTTTGATTTGATCGGTCCAGCGCATTGGTGATCTACCGCGCGCCCTCGTGCCCTCCATTTTGCCCTGGACTACGAGTCGCTCCACTGACGTGTCCTCTCGTCGTGTAATATGTCCGAAGAAAGTGAGAATACGACCTTGAACGATGGAAGAGAGACGCTGTTTTGTGTCGAGTTCTTCAAGTATTGAGACGTTGGTTCGGAACTGTGTCCAGGCTATGCGAAGCATTCGTCTCCAACACCACATTTCTAAAGCGTCTATCTTCTTTCTCTCACTTTCTCTTATAGTCCACGTTTCGGCACCATAAAGGAATATGGGAAACACTAGTGCCCTGACAAGTCGCATTTTAGATAATTAATAATATATAATACAAAACATTTTCTACTGTAATATCTAACTTACGATTAGGCTTAAGTTGTCTACATCATTAAATAGTGTAATAGATTGCAAAAATCCTTTTTGTTATGTACGAAAACGATCTTATCAGGAGAAACCTTGTGCGGCAAGAGCGGTAAGAAACTCCCTACCAACAGGGAGTTTCTTACCGCTTCTTCTCCTTAAACAGCGATAACACGTTGCGAAACGGTGAAGGTACATGCTGAAATCATTATCTTGATCTCTCTCTCTTTCACGATTATCGGGGTGCAACACTTAGTTTTGTATAAGTTCTGACGGCTCACTTCCCTCTATCTCAATAAATCACAAAAAAGCCTAGGAATTTAGTGTCGCTTTTTCGTGTCATCGAGTTTCAAATCACAACGGTTCTCAAATAAAGAAATGCAAATCAAGCTTCACCTGCCATACCAAAGCCAGTGGTGTATGGAACCCACTGGATATTTATATAATCTCCATTGGCTGCTGTACAGGGTCACTTAGAGTTTGACTCGTAATATCAGTGACTGGGTAATCTTTGTTCAGTAAACAACATCAGGTCGGTAAGTCAAGTTTAAGATTGTTATGTCATATTTAATATTGTGCTGCTAAGTATAATTTTTTAACGTAAAGGCCTTACTTATAATAATCTCTTTAAGAAAGACTCTTAAGCCTCTAAACAATGGCTGTTTTAAATAAAACTTGTCATCTTGGCTCTTAGCAGTCACTACAACTACCTCTCGATGTTGGTTATTTTTGACAGTTATTTATAAGTTACTTTACCACCACTACTTATCCTTAAGAGTAGTTTATGAGTTATATTTTAGTTAATCAATTGATGAGCAATTTCTTAAAATTTAACAAACGATTATAAGTAAGGCCAAACATGTATTTAACGCTATGTAAATGGTGTTCGCTATCAGGCTGGCGTATTACACCATTTTCCTCTCTAACTTTTGTGTGGAGGATATTATAGCAGCATATTATATATAGCATAGCATATTTTGGTATTAAGTTGGTAGTGGTGTAAAAAGGTAATGCATAGCCGCTTTATACCGGATGTCCCAAAGTTATGTTACATGGAGGAGAAGTACATTCAATATTGTAGGTAGGATATTTCACTCAATAGAAACATGCATTTATTTTTAAAAGTAGGTAAAATCAATTGCATTAAACCTAACATTTTCATAAGTTTTCGCGACTTGTATACATACTAAAACTACGTTTTAACGATTTTAAGCGCGGTAATTAATTTAATTTTTGTTATGGTTATATATTAAGACCCAAACCCAGCAAAACCAACTCAAGTCACGCAGAGTTTTTTCTGCGTGCAACGAAACAAAACAAACTTTACTGATAACTTCTCTTATTTTTCCTTCCACCCATTTTAACATTATATAAAATTATTATAGCTAGGCAGGTTTGCTGAACGGTTTCTTGCGCCGTTTCTTCTCTTCAAGCCATAACATGTTGCGTAGCGGTGGTAAATTAGATTAGGCTCGAATAATAACTATACACAAAATGAAAACTAAATAATTAAAATTACCAAGTTGTAGGCTAAATAAAACTTTAACAATACTTGTTGACACTTGACATCTACGTCTTTCGTTATCATAGCCACTGGAAAAGTAGCCGAAATGTCGGAATAACAAAAATCAAATAAATTAATGCGCTTCAAACCGTTAAAACGTAG
Source organism: Dendrolimus punctatus (assembly GCA_012273795.1). Lineage (NCBI taxonomy): Eukaryota > Metazoa > Arthropoda > Insecta > Lepidoptera > Lasiocampidae > Dendrolimus > Dendrolimus punctatus. The sequence goes on along the minus strand of CM022530.1, from coordinate 3,240,271 downwards.
TTTTATTATAAATGACATGCATTCCAATATCTTGCGTTCATAATATGGAAAACAAGGTATTAATATTACACAGCTTTCCTTTAATTTTAGATATTATATCACATAGAAAGAATTAATCCTTATTACTAATACTTCCGATCAGCATCATAAAATACGCTCAGTTAGTTTTTAAATTTGGTCGGTTCGATTCCCAGATGAGGCAAGTAATTAAAAATAAAATGCATTCAGTTTCTTAGTTTAAGAAATAAAACAATTTTCCCCTTAAACATGGTCCTCATGGCGTAGATGAGCATCCCCAGAATGGCGGATGGGGGAATGGTCGTTAGTACCGCTTAGCTACACTTCCGGATTAGTCATTCAGTCAGTCAGTCGGCATTTGGGGGGTTAGCACCCCACTCACAGGTAACACCGACTCCTGCGAAAAAGATTGGAGGCTAACCTCTGTAAGCTTCAAGCCTACTGGCAAGAAACAGCACAGGACGGCAAAAGGTGGTGAGTTCAATTTCCATTGAGTAAAATAACCTGGATCTTACAATATTTAAAGTGCTTCTCCTCCACGTGGCATAACTTTGGGACAAGACGGCCCATCTGGTGGAAAGTGGTTACCAAAGGTGCTACAAATGCGCTGCTGCTCTCTCAAAAGATACTGGAAACTGGCTACTAATGCTGGAACAGAACTCAAGGTTGTTATAGCGTTATACTCCAGACGAGGAGTGGTAACCATCGAGACAAGCAGTCAACCCTACCATCTGGCAGTGGATTGTTTTGTCGCCTCGTCTGTACGACGAAAACTGTACGACAGTTTTCCCGACTGTAAGATTTAATATTATTTCTTCATTCCTGCACGGATACAATAATCCCTACTAATATTATAAATGTGAATGTATGTTTGTTTGTTACGCTTTCACGCGAAAACTACTCAACCAATCATCATGAAACTTTGTACACATATTCTTGGAGGTATAAGAAGTAACATAGGATACTTTTGATCCCGAAAAATTAAAGAGTTCCCGTGGGATAGTTAAAAGAACTTTCCACGAGGATGATGTCGTTAGAAGAAGCTGATGTATATAAAAGTCTAATTTCTGCTTAAACGTGTCTGCGCCAGACGTACCTAGGGAATTTTTGCAGTCTTTCTGCTGTCATGGTGCTCTATCTGCGTGACTAACATGATAGTTTTAGCTACAGTTATGGGCCTTAATGAAGTTCCTCGTTATACTTATCTGTAAAATGTAGCCCATTGTTCTGAAGCCAAGTGTCATTAACCAAGAGTAGTCATACCGAGGGCTTCATAACAAATGGGCGTATACGCAAAGAATCATTTTTTTTTGTTTACTAAAATCTATGTATGTTACAATTTAGAAAGTCTTACCAGTATGCAAGTGTACCTAAATAGAAGGGTAATCCAAATCCCAGCCTTATACAATCAACTAGTTTTGTTTTATGCACAATTTTGTCCCTTGTGTAAAACTGCACTTTTGTTAGTACGCCCATTTGTTATAAAGCTCGTATGTTGTGCACCATATTCATACGTTTTTATTTGGTTGGAGTACACTTTAAAGGCTGATGACAGTGATGATCTACCTCATGGAAAGTGGTTATCGTTGCCTATGGAAATTAGAGCCTTTTCAAACTAGCGTTTTATATGAGCGTATAAGCTCGTATTTCCAAGCCCCTCGACTTGTGCGAGCGTTGAAGCGTGACGGGTTGCTGCAGGAATAAATACCCGTTCATTTGCCAAATATAAAATTTGATATGATACTTACATAGTCGAGAGTGACAATAACTTTATATGATAGAATTCAAAAGGATGAAAAATACCTAGTGAGACTTTTCTTGTATCTCATGTTACATGCATCTCGTTGTCAATCATAAATTCTAAATCTCGCCTGCCAGGCAGTGGGCGGTTTGTTTCGCCACAAGCGCTTAAAAGCTCGTATAAGAGCGAGTTCTCTCTTCTTCTTCCTTTGAACCACTACCAGTTCGAGCGTACACGCTGGACTAAGCACGGTAGGCGCAAAAATACGCTAGTTTAAAGCGCTCTTAGACGCGATAGTACATTGAAATGTTTTGTTGAGTGTTCAAAATGATTTAGTCACAAACATCCCACTGCTGAGCTTCGGTCTCTCAGCGTAAAGAGAAAAGGCGGTATACTCTTTACGTTAATCTAGACAGTACAGCAGGTTTTAAGCATCAGCAAACTCGGATTTCTTCGAGATATTTTGTCATCGTTGAGACTGATTTCACTATTGTATTGATTGTAGCATATAAAGCATTGTAGCATACAAACAAACTTTTACTACATTTTTGTATTTTATTGCCATAAATTAGCAAACAAGCAAACGGCCTACCTGATGGTAAATTTGTAACACCAGGGTTGGTGCCAACGCGTTGCTTGCCTCGAAGAAGTTTTATAACCTGCGTTTTGTTCCGTGCAGGAACGGAAAAAGAATACTAATTCCTGCGGCCGGGCAGCCTGTCGTAAAAGGCGATAAAACAACTCAGCCAGGTGGTAGGGTACTTGCCGTGTGGATGGCACCACACCTGGTCTAGAGTATGACGCCATAACAACTTTGAGTTATGTACCGGCATTAGAGGTCAGGTTCCAGTTTCTACTTCAAGGCCGGCAGCACCTTTGGTATTGCTAATGTATATGGACGATGATAACCACTTTCCATCACAGTTGGGCCGTCAGCCTGATCAGACCTACTATCTATTCTTATGTATTTCGATGCGCTGAATTGGTGGTAAGTTTGATACATCTACCCTAAAATTTTAACCCTTTTAAAAAAAAATGTCTGTGATATACAGACGGTCCAGATAGGTCGTACGTATATATATTTTTTATGAATATTCTAATACAAGAAAGTATCTTTAAATAATTATATATGTATTTAAATTTAATTATAGCTTGTAATTTTACAGAGAAAATGCGGTTATTAATATTAATAATAGCCGCACTGGCGGTGTGCGATGCGGATCCCCAGTACACCAAATCCGTTAAAAGCGGTTACAATTCGAAAAACTTTCAACATAATGAGAATATGGTTAGGTGAGTAAATTGTAATTTGCTATACGTGTGGTACATATAACACAGTTTTAAATGTGTAGTTTTTATTTAACTTGTAATGGATGTATGTAAGTCTTAGTAAGTTCGGGTGGAATCTTGCACGTTAAATTTGACTAACTTCCTAGTTTCCGATTGAGCTGAAATTTGCCACGCATATGTATATCGCGTGATGATGCAATAATATTATACCGTGGAGCTGATCTGATGATGGAGTCGGAAGGTGGCCATAGGAACTGTACTAATCAAGATTGACCCATCGTGTTTGGGCTCGTTTTACTTGTCTTGACTAGCACTCTGCTGCTACATGATATCCAGTATCTCAAAAGCTTATATTTAAAACTATTTAAAAAAGTTTTAAATATAAGCTTATTTTATTATACTTAGTAATTTTTTATTTATATAATTATACTTAATTTATATATACAATTAGTTGTGATGTAAATAGCACGACTTGGCTTGTGGCGTGTGTAGATGTTGATCGTTGAAAGAAGAAACATGGAATGATGAATTAAGTGGAGTGTCCACGCCGTCTTATGTCGTATTACCTACTTACGACATCATAAGTAGGTACAAGAAAAATTAGACAAAGTGCGCATGTACAGTTTTAATATTTATTATAATAATTTCTACAATAATAATTATATTTTAAAAGTTAGATGATAACAATTATTTACCGCCTGTTCTTATATTTTTTTAAATATCAAAATTATTGTGACATGGATTGCATCCCTATTAGTTTGTGTTTTTCATTCCAGTCTTTTCGGGAACCACTCTCACACCAATACGCAGTATGGGGGAAACACTAACCAGCTGAATCAATCCCGCAGCACTGGTATATGTTTCATCGAAGTACCGTAAGTTTATTTATGCTTTTTTATTGTTACGAATTGGCGGGATGTGAATTAAATTGCCGTTGGAGTTTAGTAGAAATTCACAGTTCTTACAAGTACAACCAAGTAAAAGGAGTCAAAATCGCAGAGTAGAAAATCGTTATCACGTAAATCGCACAAAGTCCATCTTTATGAGATACTCGCACCGAATTTACATTATTAGGTAACGCCTTGATTGCAATCGAAATACGACTGATCTACACTCCCGACTGATTACTAGCAACATGCCCAATAGTCTTTAGAATTCTCGATTTAGAAGCTTAGTGGCTTCTGGCTTCTATTAATTTGAAAAAAATGACAAAAATGCAGGATCTATGACGTCTTGCTGGGAGGCATACAAAGGGGATTAACGCGGACTGTTGATTACACAAATTCAATGCGATAATTAAACACCTGCAAAGGATTATGCCCCAGTATAATAACAAACATTCATAGCTTGATACTTGGGTTGGCTAAGAAGCAAGCTTACTTCCGAAACTGACGAGTGAAGCCCTATTTTTATTAAATTATTTGTAAATAAACAACAGATCCAAACAGAACCACGCTCTGCTACCAAATTTTGTACCGTACACGGCGGGATCGGTAACCCGACGGTCCAAACCCACAAGGTAATTTTTGGTTACTTATATACTAGGTACTTACCTGGTACTTACTCCAGCCGGCGGTGGCAGGAACAGGAACAAGGGTGAACACTATTTCGTCGGTATTTTAAGGGAAGGGCGCCCCTTGAGAGGAAATATATAAAATATCCTACCAAACTACTACTACAAGGGAAACTACGGGGGTTAGATAAAAGTCTGTCCAAATACACCCGCGCCTCGTCCTTTTCGTCACAAACACTTTTCTTCTCCGGAGTATAATACGTTCTTATCACTATTAGTGTTCCAATTACTGGTATTTATCAATAATTCTCAATGAATAATTAAATATGAAACAATATCACGCAAGAGCTATCACCGTGCGTCTTCAAGTCAATTGCCGGTGTACCCGCTTTTCGACGCGACAAAAAAAAGTGCATACGAATGTATCGCGCAACAATCGAAAGCCGGCGCTCGATATCTGTATTCCGAATAATAAGTATATGTTTTTTTTTTATACACAATAAATTTTCTGCTATATCTTCGGAATCCAAAGTTCAATAGCAATATAATTTATATGAGACTATTTTGCAGCTTTACTGAATCCAACACGAAAAGCAACGTCAAAATTGGTTCAGAACCAAAAAAGTTATGTTTGAACATACATAAAAAAATTAATGAGTAATTGAGAACCTTTTTTTTTCTTTAATAATGTGCTCATTACAGGTCAAGTTTTGAGTTTTATTGTCTGTGTTTCTTTGTTCGAGAACCTATAAGTACTTGGCCGGTTTAATATACTTTAATGACTCAAGGTAGCGGGGCACCCGAAGTCGTTATAGCGTAATGGCTAGCGCATGCGTCCCAAACTCAAAAGGCGCGGGTCCAATCCTGGCAGGAACACATGCCAGTTTTGTGATCTAACGTGCATATTGTTAGATTACCACGTGCTAACAACGGTGAAGGAAAAACATCGTGATGCAACCTGCACATCGAGATGACTGATGTGTCAAATCTACCAAGCCGCCTTGGACAAGCGTAGCGGGTATACTGTCCATACCCCTATAATGGGAGGCCTGAGCCTAGCAGCGGGACATTTATGGGCTTATTATTATATTATTAATGAACCCAAAAATATGTATTGGAGATGTAAATTTCATTAACTAAATTGTTAATTTCAGTACTGCCAGTTTAGTGAAAGATCGATCAATGTGCCAAAAGGAAATGGGGTAAGGTCAATTCATAATTTATTTATTTTGTAAGGCTTGCAGTCAAATAACGACATAATAACAACATAAATAAAAAGTATTGCTAATTACAAGCCTTAGCATATATATTCTTCTCTTATGATCTAATTACTGCATAGAGGACTACAATCTCAATACTTTAATGTGTTTGCTCTCACTTTGCTCGCCAGCAACTGATGTCACTAGCAGCAATTAATCGTAATTTCACTTGCAAATTTTGTGAAGCATTTATATTTTAGATCTAATCAAAATATATCTTAAACTATCATGTGCCAGCGACATTTCATGCGCGTTATCGTGGCGTCGACGTATTCTTTTTGTGATTAATAATATATATAATTAATAATAATTAGGTTCGCGTTTGACCACGATCACGCCTAATGACAGACTATGATGCTGTCGAAGATGGATCACGCTTACTAGAAAATACTTATTCGCACGACATTTGGCGACACCCGGATTGTACTTTCAGGAAACATGTACTTGCAGAACGTTTCATTCACACTGATGTTGCGCGTAGCGGCGGCTTTTTGGCTATTGAGTTTATTAGTGAATATTGCTGTTCAGAGTATTAAATCCATGGCTGTCTCCTTTCAGTCTCGATCAGATCTCAGTTCAATCAGATCTTGCTGCCCGGGATACATCAGAAACATCCACAACTACATGATCTGTGATCCAGTCTGCAGTGAGGAGTGTGTCAATGGTCTCTGCGTCGCACCAGAAACTTGTAGTTGCTTCCCTGAACATGTTAAGAATGAAGCTGGCTTTTGCGTGGCTACTTGTCCGATAGGATGCCAAAATGGACGCTGTGATGGTGGAGAATGTATGTGCAATAAGGGTTATAAACTTCATAATGATGGAAAGTACTGTGTACCTATATGTGATCAGCTCTGCTGGAGAAGTGGTAAGTTTAATATTGCTACTTATTTTAATTCCAATTATTGATAGAAATGTAACAAAATAAATGTAGGCTTCAACAGATTTGCCCATCGTTAAGAACACGTATCAATTTAGCAAGAACATTTTCTAATAAATTTTCAATCCTGCCCTTACAAATATAAAAAAATCCTTATCAGCATAATCGACTGCTTCACGTATGACTTTATTTTCTTCATGTAGTTCATACCGGTAACTGTTTTGCAAGTAATGTTAACGTTGTTTATACTCAACGGCTCGTCTGCTCCATCGCTCTTCATTTCTGTGCCAGATGTGATTGATCCAATGCCATGCTAGCTTACAAATTTCACAATGTCGGTGACTATATTTCTCGTATGGATATCCTCGTTTTAAGTTCTATCCGTAAGAGAAATCTGTAAAATAGTTTGCACCGTAGTCCTTTTTTGCACCTTCCCCCAATTTTCTTTTTTTATCATTTCAGTCTTAATATAATCCACCCAACTCGTTGTGATCTAGCTTTACATTTGTATCCAACAATCTTGCAGTTTAACATGCTTTTTGTCACATTATTTTCATCCCTCCTCACTACATTTTCGAGACCAAACTTTCATAGATGTATTTATATACTATTATATAATGTACAGATTTCTCACCATATCTATTTTGTAATACCGCACTTCCATCCATTTACCGTGGTCCGAGAGCCATTTACAGTAAGCCAGTCCCATGACCGTTTTGAGCTTTATGTCAGGACTCAAAGAATGTACTAGTGTTTCTACAAACTTTAATCTTCAAAACATCAAGTATAGCAGAAATATTAATCTGGGTATTTTAAAATTATTTCGTTTTCAGGCAACTGCACAGCACCAAATACATGTGAATGTAACCCAGGGTACAATCCTGCTCCAGAAGGTGCCTGTATACCGCACTGTACCGCGTGCTCGAACGGCCAATGCATTGGACCAAATGAATGTCGATGCCTTTCTGGATTCTACATAGACGAGAAAGGAGATTGCAAAGCACGTTGTGAACGGTATATTTCGTCGTATTCCTCTATTTATTGTTTTATAATACTGTATAGTTCTTACAATCCTTAAAGGCGAACAGGTTTGACGCGTGATTGAACATGTAAATGTACAATTGTACATTGGGTTAGTGTGCGTGTTTGTGGAATGACCAGATGCGAGCATGCTGTCCAGTTATACCTGAGTGGATATGACTTTTAACCTCATGCATACACCTTACGTGTTTACTACAATTAGTCTCGCTGGTCTTCGTGAACTGCGAGAACTTCTACAATTATTAATAATATTAGCTATTACTCTGATTTCGCCTACATTCTTATTTTCTGAATGAAATGCAACTGTCATATAATGCTGAATGCGTATTTCTTTATTTCTAAACAAGTAATTTAATATACAAAAATATCATATTCTTGTCTAACAGATTTATGTGCTGCTCGTGTAAATTTTTATCCCGTATTTTATCCTTCTAAGATTGTTTTGAGACAGAAGTAGTCAAGTCATTTCCCAGATTACTTTTCTTTACTATAATTCTTTCAGCATTATAGTTGAATACTCCCACTTCAGGCTCAGACTTATATTTAGAGGAATTAACGGTATACCCACTAGCATTGTTCAGGAGTTGGTAGACTTCAGACGTCAGTAATCAATTTAAAATCATGGTCAATATATAGTAAATGTTAGAATATGACTATTAGGTCAGAACAATTTCCACAAAAGCAGATAGTTTTTAAACAGGATTTGAACTCAAGTTATTCCACTGAAACTGCCTTAACCAATAAATTCTGACGACTTACAAATATGTATACAGCTGAAAAAATCTTGTAATTTCAAATTATAGAATTTTCTGTCGTGACCTCTACAGATTTCTTTACAATATTTAATCATTACAGGGGCTGTGCAATAAACGGGGTCTGCTCAGCACCAAATATCTGCACTTATCCTGGTGGCGTGAGAGTTCCATCAGGTCAAGATCCTATGACCACTACACCTGCAAATTATCCACAACCTAATCTGCAACGTCCAAACAGCTATCCTTATCCTGCTAACAGCCAATCTAATTACCATGGCCATCACTATCAACCACAGCCACCGGTATTTGGTAACAACAGTTTACTTTCAAATGGCTCTCAACCGGTACAAAATCAGAACCCTGTATACTATGTTCCTTCTAGACCGAACGGAATTCCCTTTAATCCAGATAACCAGCTTGGAAGTCCATCCAACTCAACTCAATCAATAAACTTGCCCAATCAACCAGGTTATCCTAACAACTACCAGCCAGGCTACCCTTATCAACAAAATTATCCAAATCAGCCAAATTACAACCAAAATTGGAACCAACCTCAAAATCCTAACTTCTCTTTGGCTCCTTTTCCGAGCCCTTCCTCAAATAATACAAATCACACAACACCAAATCAATCGCAACCTGGTTATCAATATCCTCAAAATAATCCACCACCAGGATCCTTCTTCAATCCTTATGGTGGCCAATACCAGCCTATTTTCTCTGGATATCCATCTAATTACACAGGTGTACCATACAATCCCAACAATCCTCAAAGTCAACCTATTTATTATCAATACCCAAATCAACCACCATATCCCGGACAACCTGGATACAATCAAAATGCACCCTACTTTCAGCCGGGTTATAATCAGCCATTCCCAACTAATCAACCTGGATATGGGGCACTAAATTTAACTCATGACGTAAATAAAAATCAGAGCGTTATTCCCAACCAACCAAACTACCAACCGTCAGGATATCCTATTCAACCAGATAACCATCATCACACTTATTCATACCAACCTGGCTATCCATATCCGCAAGATAATCCTAATCCTCAAGGTTATTTCTATAATCCAGCTATGCCTAACCAACCAGGCTATCAGCAGCAAAATTATCCATATTTTCCTGGACCACCTGGTCAGCCAGGCCAACCCGGTCAGCCTGGTCAGCCTGGGTATCCCAGTCAACCAGGCCACCCCGGTCAGCCAGGTCAGCCTGGTCAGCCAGGCCAACCCGGTCAGCCTGGTCAGCCTGGTCAGTCAGGATACCCCGGTCAGCCAGGTCACCCCGGTCAGCCAGGTGAGGCTGGTCAGCCAGGCCAAACCCGTCAGCCTGGTCAACCAGGATATATCCAACCAGGGCAGTCTAACCAACAAAGTAACTTGAATCAATTGGATAACTATCAAAAGCCAACGAACTATAACCAGCTTAATAACCAAGTGGAAGTTTTGGAACAACCGAAGTATATGAACATGACACCTTCATGAAACAGGCTGTTCCAGATACGGCAGTAGTGCCGCGTTGTTCCGTACCCTGTGTTAACGCAGAATGCGTTTCAGGAAACCGATGTGTATGTGGCAATGGATACGTGGCTCTCACTGATGAAACGAGGTAAATATTGTTTTGTCAAACACTTGCTACGCGTGGACCAATAAAATGTGGGAATAAGACTGCTTCTACGTCTCTCTCTGTCACATTTAGAGGACTAATGCGAGTCGTAGTGACGTTAGTGACACACCGCACATGTCTCTCTCTCTCTGGCGCACTAATGATTTTTGGCACCGCATGCAGCAAGTATTTCACACAAGAATAAAATTATTTACCACTACATTTAGACTTAGTAATGGTCTTCTTCCGCTTTAACCATTAGAGCAACGAGGAGGTTCTCGAAGAAAACTCTTTGCCCAAAGTCAAACCAATTTATTTGTTTGAAATATACACCAAATCATCTGCGAGCCTGCCCCGTAACCATCGCAGTTATGTGTATTTATCTGCGAACCGTGACTAACCGAGCGGATATGGTGACGTGCTCTCATGCGTACGCCTCTGGCAGCGCAAAAAGGGCACTCTTACTCTCCAAGTACGCTGGCGAGATACGTACATACATACTAGAAGGTACTATATTCGCTCGGTTACAGTTCTGCTCGCAGATGAGTAGGTACGCTGCTTTATAATTATTATATTTGTTAATATAACAAAATAAAATAATATTTTGAAACACAAGTCTACATAGAATAGGAAGTAAATTTTAATTTCAACTTGTATGCATGACCTTCAAAAAAAGTGTTCTCCAGTGGAATTTCCTTTGAATAAAAACTTTTGAATTTGAAACCTATCAACTTTTTCAGATGCACACCCATATGCCACGGTTGCCGTAATGGAGTGTGCACAGCACCAAATGTATGTACATGCAATGAAGGCTTTCACATGCTTAATGGTGTCAAGGGAAAAAAGATGTGCGTCAGACGAGACAGGCGATCGGTTGACACAAAGGAAAATGCTATCATTGTTGCACTTGGTCTATGAAATACCGGTAGTTAATTACGTGATAGTATGTAACTTTTTTTACTAATTAAAAAAAATATAACAAAAATAATCATGTATGTTTACAGTTCAGAAATTGACTTTTTTCCTTCCATCGGGTTCCCTAGCATTTTTGGACAAATTAACTCATATGCAGTCGCCATATCCGGTTGTCCATCTATCCGTCAAACAAATCATACATACATATTTCACGCAGAATGTCTGCGACACCAGCTGGTTTTTGTGTACTTATTCTAAACTATAATAAATTTGTAAATGGTCCAATTTTGTACAATAAGTTTAAAAATGTTAAATGCGAAAATACAATTACTTAATAATACAATTAATTACTATATGTATTAAAAAGGTGATTTGTTTTCTTATCGGTCACCACGCTCAAAAAGTGTAACTTGAATTAATATCAAAGAAAAAACTAGAATTATTTATTTACGTAACATATAGTACTGCTACCTAGGGTTTTGAATGTAGCGTAGCTGCGGGTAAACACTGGTCTTTTTTATTAAAAAAATAATCTTATTAGATTATTTTTTTATTATAGTGTTCAGATGTCTGCTGATTTACTTACGAATCTGTTCGAACTGGGAATAGGAACAATAAATAATAATAGAAAACATAATTAACATTTTTTTATTTCTTCAATTCAGAATGTTTAGTGGAACAAAAGAAGTAATATAATAAACATGGATACAAGTGTAAGTGTATGCACTATTAAGAAAGCATAAAAAACGTAGGGAAAACATTCTACCTGCTAGAATATTAGGTGTTATTGGCTCGGGTAGTTTTTGTCGTTGAAAACTCGCGTAAGGTGACACACGGTCGAAAATTTCACAATCAAAAATAACGCAACAGTGCCCGATATATTAATAAGAATAAAATTGGTTTGCCTCCGTATGGCATTGCATTTTATGACAAAAGCGTGTTTGTGATGGCACCAAGAATATATAATAAGTTACCATGTAGTATAATGCATGAAAATAAAATTAATATGTTTAAACAAAAATATTCGAGTGGTTGATACAAAAATCCTATTATAGCGTCCAAGAATATTTAAATAAGAGGTAATTAAGAAGGTATTGTCTTGTGTTGTTAAATAAAAAGAACATTTATAAGGCACCAAATTAAATACTATACAGAGATAGGTTAAGTAAGTTTATAATTGCGATGCTATTAAAGGCCAGGTAAGTAATAAGTTCTCAGTTATCTATACATGTCGAATTTCTGTACAATGAAAAAAATGCTAAAAACCGAGTCAGAGACCGAGAAGTGAAATAGAACTAATTTAGATTTTTTTCATTTTTTTTTGTTTCTCTGTTTGTCTTTTTGTACGGGCTAATCTCCGAAACGACTGGACCGATTTAAATGAAATTTTGTATGGTGGTAATTAATCTCTGGTCAACATATAGGAAACTTTTGATTCCGAATAATAAAAGAGTTCCCGTAGGATAATTTAAAGCTTATTATACAACTTATGCACCTAATTAAGTATTGACATTGCCGATATCATTTTTTTTTTATTGCAGGTGATCAGCAGACAGGCAGACGGCCCACTTGATGGACAGCGGTTACCATCGCCTATGGACATTTGCAACACCAAAGATGCTACGAATGCGCTGCTGCTCTCTTTAGGGAGCCTGGAACCTGGTCACTAATGCCGGAACACAAGTCAAGGTTGTTATGGCGACATACTCTAGACCAGGGGTGGTAGCCATCCAGTCGGGCAACTGCCCTACCACCTGGCTGTGGGTTGTTTTGTCGCCTCTTACGACAGGCCGCCGGGCCGCAGGAAATTGTATTCTTTCTCCGTTATATCATCATACATTTACGTTGAATGTCATCTATAAAGAAGCATTATAAGGTGTTGTATTATTAATTGATGGAATAATAATTAAGACCACGCGGACGAAGTCGCGAGCATCAGCTACCATTTAGTAAGACCTACATAACACTTAATTCGCAAATAAAAATAATTTGATTGGATTTGAAAAAGTCGCCGAGCCATAAGTACGTACTTGCTAAAATACCCATCCCCGATGTAAATTATTGTCTTCTTATTGTTATGTCTCAAAATCTATTGCTGTTCGTTAGGCTGGCAAAAATCAAAATGCCTTGACTGATTTTGTTGAAATTTTGTGTGTGTTTGAGTGGGTCACAGGACGGCTAAAATTTAGAAATAAAACTGTAGGTGGCGCTGAAACAGGTTGCTCGGGTTCTAAATTTTTACTTTTACCGGGCAGGACGTCTACTAATGTTTTTATAGAAACTCTGAACTAACACTTTCAATCAATATCTTATTATTAAATACATATTTTTAAACTTAAATCAGTCATAAATTGAGAAATAAAAATCGAAACCGCAATTACAATGCCATCTACCGGGTCCAATTGTGAATGTGACTCATTCAAAGCCCCAATCAAGTACACACAAAAATTCGTAAAAATCGGTCAGGACGTTTTTGAGTTTTAAACGAGACTATGGAACAGTTAAGTTTTATATAGAAGAAAAGAAGACATAAACAAATAATTAATAAGAATTAATAAATATAATATGTAGAATATTAAATAATAATGTTAAATTGGCATACAAACATACATTGTACATCCCCAAACTAAGCAAGTTACGCCTGTATTTTGCATAATATACAACGGACCAACGGGGTTGGTTCCAGACACCCAGATAATAGGAGCCATAGCGATGTATTGAGGTTGGCTGACAAAGGTTTAGCCCATTAAATTACAGAAGCCATAATTAATTATTGACATACAATATATACAGTAAGTACCCTCTGCTTTAATATACTGTCCTAATTTTTGAAAAAGTCATATTCAAGAAGTTTTCAGGAACTTCGTGTTTTGAAGAATCTAAAACAAAAAGAAATCTTTTTAGAAGTAGGAAACTGCACTATTATTGGCACCACCCAGTAAATTATTAATACACTCTCTCAATTTTTAAAGATATATTGTTACGATCTACAGGACTCAAATTAAAATAAATGCCGTTGGAATTACTATAGAGTTTATTACAACTGTACAAACACGTATAAAACAAGTACAAAATACAACTGGATGCAATCAGTTCACATTGTACGATTCGATGCGCAATTCAACACGCGCAAAGTTCGTCAACATGTCGCTAATTGAAAGTATTATACAGGTCTTGCCAGTATCGTAATTGCCGCTTGACTGCCCCACCGCTCCATTTGGGCATTGTTTTATACTAAACTGTATAAAAGGGGCCGCGTTAACCTGCACATCTGGTAAACTTCGATTCAATGCAATAAAAACAAGGATTAAGTCGTTAGACACTTATTACAGCCATAAAATAAGTACGATAACAATAGATGTTTTTAAAGTTTAAACATGAAGTAAATAAAAGAATTCATTTTTACAACACGCCAGATGTGCGGTCTTTGTCGGTATGTAACAATATAAAACAATCTTAATGTCTCTTTTTCGTAGCCATACTAGTCCATTGAATGGTTACATTTAGCCGAGTCCAGCAATACAATGCATATGAAATTATAAAGTTATATAACTTAATCATGTTGCGTCCTCATTAGAGCCACCTGGCTCATCTCATCACCTCACTCGCAAGCTGTTCACACTCGGACAGCTAGTGAACCACTCGGTGTAATTCAAGTATATCTATAGTTTATTTTGTCCGTGCATTTTGGGTCATAAATTAAACTCGGCCTCAGCCCGGTTAGGGTGGTGAGCATGTTGCGCGGGCGTAACGCCATTATCGACAAAAACTCATTCTTATCAAAGAAAGATTATCATTTTTATAAAAATCATTATCTTTTTTGCTGGTAATTTTAAACTTAGATATAAATATTTATATTTATTTTTAATATAACTTGTTACATTCTTAACTTTTGTACTTATAGTTTTTTAATACATAGATACCTAATTAATAATTTATTTTAAATCATTATTATTCTTATTTTAATACATACATTTTTTTATCTGTTTTTTTTCTTTCATTTTTATCACTAACCTACAAAATGACAAAACCAAATACACTATTGATATCGCTTATCGACAACAATAATGCGCAATCACTATGCCCGCCCATAAGGCCCGTGAGTGGAAGAGAGAGCGAAATACTCCGATTATTTATGACCCAAACTGCACGAACAAAATAATTCTACTATAGTACCATTGACAGGGTACTCGGCAACCCGTAGAGCACGCACGTTCACTCGTTGACTACGTGAAGTTCACTGGTTGATATTGCGGGGTTCGCTCCCGGAAGGCGGTATTCGGGTGTTGGGTGGGTTTAATGAGCTATTACCATAATAAAAATCAAGAGTACCTTCAACGACATATCTAGTTCCTTTGAAGTATCCTAATATATTATTCTTGAAGACAATAAACATAAGTATAGAAGTAACCACTAATAGTACTAAAACTCCTAAGAGTATATAAATCCAGATCGGGGTTGCTTGTGTTTTCACTCCACTGAAACAAATTAATAGAAAAAAATTAAGACATTGTTTAAAAAATATTTTATGACGACGAAATGATGAAATCACATCACATCTCGAGTCACAAATTCACGTTTCAGTAGGGAAGTAGAATCAAATTCTGGTCGAGAAACATTCACCACTCGAGCATTTTTCTCACGCAATGTGCATAATGCTGACATTCACGCGTTGACAGTGAACGACAACAGCATAAGGAATTCTGTATATTAATATAACTGAGGTGTCAAACCCGCTAATTTATCTCAAACAAGCGTGACAGGTATACTGACAATACGCTCCAAAATTAAAGGGGAAGCTTAAGCATAATAGTGAGAAGATTTTCTGTTATTATATATTTAATAATTTAGAGGTTATATATAACAAAGTCCAAGACCCACGTAAATGAAGTGGCGAGTAGAAAGAAGTAGAATATGGTGAAATTAATACTTTTAACTTACGTCCTAGTTGATGCATTGTATCCGAAGGGCGAATCAGTAACTTTGATATTTATATATGTGGCCACTGGTCGTGAAGGTTCTGAAGTCGAATTAGACGATGACAGTGATGTATTCATTTCGTGTATAGAAGAAATACTAGTATTTACATCAGTTGTTTCTTCGTTTTTTAATACTGTCGTGGTTATCGGTTGAACCGTGGTACTAAATATTTGAGAAAAAATACAATCTGATCCATCTTCATTTAATATCCATTGCGGGAAACAAGCACACCTCTCTATGCCTACACATTTTCCATACTTACATTTAGAGCAGTGAAAATTGCATTGGTTTCTTCCAGTCTTGACATAACCCGACTTACATATGCAGTTATCAGGTGATACACAAGTTTCATTGTTGCAAATCTCGTTACATACCGGCATACAAGTCTCCAAATTTAAACTATTATTTATTTTATACCATCCAGGGCCACAACGACAAGTTTCGGGAGCTACGCACTCTCCATGTTCGCATCCAGTGGAGCAATATGGCTCACATATAGTTGAGTTTGACATTTTGAACCCAGGTAAACATTTGCAAGTCTCGGGAGCTACGCACTCTCCATGTTCGCATCCAGTGGAGCAATATGGCTCACATGTAGTTGAGTTAACATTTGAACCAGGTAAACATTTGCAAGTCTCGGAGCTACGCACTCTCCATGTTCGCATCCAGTGGAGCAATATGGCTCACATATAGTTGAGTTTGACATTTTGAACCCAGGTAAACATTTGCAAGTCTCGGGAGCTACGCACTCTCCATGTTCGCATCCAGTGGAGCAATATGGCTCACATGTAGTTGAGTTTAACATTTTGAATCCAGGTAAACATTTGCAAGTCTCGGGAGCTACGCACTCTCCATGTTCGCATCCAGTGGAGCAATATGGCTCACATATAGTTGAGTTTGACATTTTGAACCCAGGTAAACATTTGCAAGTCTCGGGAGCTACGCACTCTCCATGTTCGCATCCAGTGGAGCAATATGGCTCACATATAGTTGAGTTTGACATTTTGAATCCAGGTAAACATTTGCAAGTCTCGGGAGCTACGCACTCTCCATGTTCGCATCCAGTGGAGCAATATGGCTCACATATAGTTGAGTTTGACATTTTGAACCCAGGTAAACATTTGCAAGTCTCGGGAGCTACGCACTCTCCATGTTCGCATCCAGTGGAGCAATATGGCTCACATATAGTTGAGTTTGACATTTTGAACCCAGGTAAACATTTGCAAGTCTCGGGAGCTACGCACTCTCCATGTTCGCATCCAGTGGAGCAATATGGCTCACATGTAGTTGAGTTTAACATTATGAACCCAGGTAACAAAGTGCAATTACCGTTGATACAAGGATCTGAACATACAGGTTCGCAGATACCGTTGAGTAACATGTAGCCGCGGTTGCATTTACAAGTATTTGGAGAAATGCATTTGCTATTGGTGCAATTGTTTTCACACACTGGTTCGCAAACTAAATAACGCAATTGTTTTTTCTCGCGGTAGCCCTCGCGACAACTACAAACATCTGGGTGATCACAAAATCCATTTTCGCAGGGTACTTTGCATACTGCTTTACATTTGATACTGGAACATAACAATGAAATAATATGATTACTATTTTTAATCAATAATTCTCTTTTTAATATTATTATATAGTGCAGTACTTTTTTTCTTCACGGCGTTGGAAATTATTTGTCATAAAATTTGTAGGGTTCAAAGCGGCCGATTGCGCATATTCGTGCTATAAACATGACAAGTATCAAAACAAAGTGGAAATTAATGTCTTAGACTCAGCAGGTGGGACCCAACAGGTCACGATTTTAATAATTAACCGATAATCTATTTTGTAAGCTTGTGAAAAACACGAACATACTTTGCTAAATAGCCCGCTTGGCAACTTAAAATTTACGGACCACTCTCGCCGTTAATCAATCTAATGCGAGCAAAGTTGTGGGATAGTCTTTCTCTACAAAGATTTCAAAATTGTGACCTGCAGATTCCGAAAACGCAGCTTCTTGTCTTCTAGTCGAGCACACGTTCTATAATCAGGAGGAGTTTATATTCCATAGTATGACATAATCCTAATTTTATTAATGATCTCTGGATTTAATTGATACAGAAATTGACGTGTATAACTTTGTTATGAATTTCTGATTTCTTGAACTTTTGTATCTATCTGCTGCTAACGAGCTTTATGAAAGCTTAACGTGAAAGCTACTCAACAGATTTGAATGAATGATTAACACTTAGGATACTTTTTATTCTGATAGATGACGCGGTTTCTATGGGATAGATGAATAAAGTGAAAAGATAGGCAATGCGTCTAATACGTCTTTTTCATAAAAACACGAACAAAGTTTCGCTGGTTCATGCCAGTTTTATTAGTTTGTTTACCTTTCAGAGGTTGAAGTGTTTTCTTGGATATATCCTGGACAACATTTTTGGATAGTTTTGTAAACGTTTTCCTGAAAAATTAATACAATATTTAAAGTTTAGATACGCTGTATCAAATTATTCAATATTTTTAACTTGCATTTATTATACACTACTCAAAATAATGAAAGGATTGTACAAATTAGTTGTAATAATATTTATGGTTGTTTGACTTGACATAGAAAAATATGTTATTGTAATATGCCAACAGAGAAAATTATATTAGGGCCATTTAAAATCTTATTTGGAGCTTTCTATAATAATAAGTATCGATCATACGATATTTCTATTATCGCTAGGTCTACAAGGATATTAACAAATATCTAAATATTTGGGTGATTTTCCACATGCCAAACTCAGAGGACAATGGCCGTACACAGTGATAAAAAGAAAACAGAAAATTGTAGCATTAAGTGTTTAGTTTTGGAATCATGAAAAAAAATTGAGATACGTAGTACCAGAGTAGTCCTAAAAAAATCAAGTAGAAAAAACTCAATTTTTCGTTCGCCTTAGAAACAGTCTACGATCTGAAAGCTTATTTGAACAATTCATTGTGTATATAAAAAGATAGTATCTTTTATTGAACAACAAAACTCCTACTTACCGAAACATTCACTAGTTTTTCGGACCATGTCAAACGTTTTTTCTTACAAAAATATCCACTGGAATATTCATCATACTCCTCATATTCATTTACTGTGCTATAACATATATCGTAGTATGTTTCATAATTTGAAACATTTCTCGTCACAATACGCGTTACGTATTTACTAAAAAATAATATTGGAGTGTATGAATGATATATCATTGTGATGTGTGTACATTGGAAAAGATAGTTATAAGTGCGCAGAAGGTTTGCCGATGGTCGCCCCTCCCATTTCTACGACTGGGACTGGAGCTTGTCTAAGTACTCGTAGTACTAAGAACTAGACGACCGCGGGTCGCAGTTGTGAGAGGCGGGAGGAGTTGTCATCGGCAAACCTTCTGCGCAAATCTTAGGTATAGATAGATGACACTTGATTTCTCACCAAATAAATAAATATCGGCAGATAAACACTCATATTATATATATCCTCAAATTAAGCAAGTTACGCTTGTGTTATGGGAAATATACAACGGACTACACTGAGGCTGATCACAGACACCCAGACTGTAGTAAAAAACGGAGAAAAGATGTTTCCGAAAATTACTATACCAGGAATGGAGCCTGAAGCCTCTACGTTGCAGTGAGGTAGGCCGGCAAAGGTTTAGTCGCTCAACCACAGAGGCTGTCTGTATTTACCATTAATAATTACCATAATTCTAATAAAATTTAAAAAAATTAAACACTCCAACTAAATACAAAAGTATACTAGTTTACTGCATAACCTGACTGCAGCATCAGATCAAGAATGAAATAATATTGCATTGCTATATAGTATAGTGTTTCAAATTTTTGGTTGTATACGCTCTATTTGTGGCTTAAAAAGGCGAAATAGCTGTAGACCATACTTTAAAAGCCTTAAACTGCTCACTTTACCTTGTCTATAATAATAATAATAATAAGCCCCCTAATACAACCACACGTCCTGATTGAACACCTAATCACGTGGGGAGCGGATACACGAATGAGAAATTACTGGAGTGGCTAACGTGGCTCTGGAAACCCATTCAAAATGGAGCTACGATCTAAACGTAAACGTATAGGACAGCTGCCCGGGGGCGATCGCCGGGGCACACCTGGAGCTGACGCTGGGTGTCTCAGCATGCGAACCGTCAGCGGTGAGGAGTTGAACAGGCGGGCTCCCACCGACAAAGATGCTACAGCCGAAACCCGTGACGATGGGGATAGTTTAACAGTCAGAACAAACACACCAATAGAACTATATAGCCCAAGTAATGTATCGTACACACCCTCCAGATCATCTTCACCTTCCGTACCATCGTCACCCCAAACACTCTCTTTTAATCCAGATCCACCCATACCAGCCTTGAATGTTGCATGGGAGGCAAGTTCCTTCTTACCCGTGTCCACCAAGGCTGGGAAATCACGAGTACGCATGAAATGGAGCAAAGATGTGAATACATTTATCATGCGTACTTACTTTCACATAACCAAGTTAGAGACCGACATGACCACATACAGGCAACAATTGCATCAACTTTTTTCCCAACAATATCCGGAAGTAACCGTTTCAGAACAAAGAATATCAGACCAACGGAGAGTTATAGTACGAAATAAACTTCTCTCACAAGAAATACTAGATCAATTGAGAGAAGAAGTCCGCTTACAGTTACAAGAGGAATCTGAAGATAATATAGGCCCTAATACCATAGCATTATTACAAGACGCAGACGAAAATACTGTACAAGAACAACCACAATCTTATACTCAATCTCAGCCAATTTTACAATACCACCCGTTCTATCAATCGCAAGCATACACACAGACATCACACGCATCCTCACAAACTGAAAACTTAACCTTTATGTTAGAAAATGATATTGAGACATTAGTCATCGCAGATCAGAATTTAACAACCAGCACCTATATCCAAGAAATACAAGATAAATTTACAACAACCCTAACACCATACTCTGGTATGGACCCAGCCGCTCGACCAAAACTCCCTAAACTCAGATATAGCCCTAATCATTTCGTTTAGTTAATTTGCTTAATGAACATATACTACCACAATTTTTAACCAATGACGTAAAACATATAGACATACATACACTCATTTATTGCACAGCAGTAGTTGTCTCCGAAGAACTAAACTACAAAATTACAGAATACACAGGTAACAGACGACAAAGAAATAACACGAAACCACCATGGCAGCAAAGGCAAAAAGACATAGAAAAACTGAGAGCAGACTGTGGAAGACTTACACAATACATAAATAACAACAGATCAAATAAAGTAGTTAGGAGAGTCGAGACTATATTTAAAAGTAACATTACACATACCAGACACGAAAATAGCAACCAAAAACCCCAAGAATTCCTAGACACCTTAAAACAGAAATTGGCACTTAAAGTTCATAGGCTTAGAAGGTACACGAAAGCACAACAACGCAGAAATGACAACACTATATTTGCTACAAACGAAAAAATATTTTATAGAAACCTTAACAAATCGACTCACAACACAACTGATGAGAATAACACAGTCACGCCTACAAAAGAAAATCTAGAAACCTTCTGGTCCAGCATATGGGAAGAGCAAGTTGAACACAACGACAAAGCGACTTGGGTAACAGAAGAGAAAACAAAATGGGAAGGAATAGACGAAATGGAATTTAAAGAAATCACAGAGTTAGACATCACACACATAACAAATAAATTACACAATTGGAAATCTCCTGGTATAGACAAAATACACAATTTTTGGTACAAAAAGTTAACATCATTACACAAATCTATAGCGAAAAACTTAACAAATATAATATTAGGTGAACAGAATATACCAGATTTCATTACAACGGGGATAACATACATGCTACCTAAAGTTCAAAATTCACTAGAACCCTCTCAATATAGGCCAATCACATGCCTACCCACAATCTATAAAATACTGACATCAGCAATCACAACAAAAATTAACTCACACGTACAACATCATAATATCATGGCAGAGGAACAGAAGGGATGCAGACGGGGCCACATGGGATGCAAGCTAATTATTGACTCCACAATACATAAACATGCCACCACAAAACATAGAAATCTTCATTGTACCTATATTGATTACAAGAAAGCGTTTGACAGTGTTCCACATTCTTGGCTAATAAAAATATTAGAGATTTACAGAATAAGCCCTAAAATTATAGATTTTCTACGAAATATAATGCCCCGATGGAAAACCACGCTACAAATTAATTGCAATCCTAATCCTATCACAACACGTCAAATATCAATTAAGAAAGGAATCTACCAAGGTGATTCACTAAGCCCGCTGTGGTTCTGTCTAGCCCTTAACCCCTTGTCTCACTTGCTGCAGCGTTTCCGGGCTGGATATTGCCTCAAAAATACCACAGGAAATACATCAATATCACACCTCATATACATGGACGACATTAAACTATACGCGCAGTCAGAAAAAGAAATGAAAAAATTAGTAGAAGCAACAGCAGAGTTCAGTAAAGATATTAACATGCAATTTGGTTTAGACAAATGTAAAACACTTCACATTATTGGGGGCAAGATACAGTCCGGCGACTATGCAATAAACGATACAGATACAATAACAGCAATGGAATCGACTGACTTATATAAATATCTAGGTTATACACAACTAAAAGGACTAGACCACGTTAGAATTAAAAATACATTAACTACAGCGTATAAAAAAGACTAAACGCCATTTGTAAATCCCAACTTTCTAGTAAACACCTTGTAAAGGCTTTAAATACTTACGCCATTCCCATATTAACCTACTCATTCGGAATTATAAACTGGACAAAAACAGATACAGAACAGTTAGAACGAACTACACGCACCACTCTAACAAAACACAACAACTTACACCCTAAATCTGACATAGAACGGCTAATAATTAAACGACAAAATGGAGGGAGAGGCCTTATAGACATCCAGCACCTGTGGCGAAAACAAATTATTAGGCTAAAATCATTTTTTCACACAAAATCACATTCTAGTAAAATACATAATGCAATCGTTCTAAACGACAACAACTACACTCCACTTAACCTAAATGATCAAACAGATACACTAAACACCAACAGTAATAACCCACAAGAACAAAAAATTGAAGAATGGAAGAAGAAAGTGCTTCATTGTCGGCATCCTCACGACCTAGAACAGTCACATATAAACACACTAGCATCTAATAAATGGCTTAAAGTAGGTAGCTTATTTCCAGAAACTGAAGGATTTATGACGGCAATACAGGACCAGATTATTAACACAAAAAATTATAGAAAACATAATTAAGGACCCTACAATAACAAATGATAAGTGTCGCAAATGTCATACACAACCAGAAACCATTCAACACATAACAGGAGCATGCACTACCCTCACACAAACAGACTATACACACAGACACAACCAGGTAGCTAATATCATTCATCAAATATGCACTCATACACAAGACACAAGACACAAACACCCCATATTACAAATATACTCCGCAAACCATTCTAGAAAATACAACACACAAGCTCTACTACGACCGCGCCATTCTCACTGATAAGACAATTCACTACAATATACCAGATATCACTTTACAGGACAAAATTAACAAAATCACTTACCTCATTGACATTGCTATTCCTAACACACATAACATACAAAAAAATATAACAGAAAAAATAAACAAGTACACAGAACTCAAAGATGAAGTGAGCAGAATTTGGCGACAGGAAAAAGTATTCATAGTACCCATAGTTCTCTCCACAACAGGCGTAATCCCCAACTATCTTCTCCATAGCCTAAAACTATTAGACCTTAAAGAAACCCTTTACATAACTCTCCAAAAAGCCGCTATTTTGAATACATGTAGAATAGTCAGAAAATTCTTACAGATAGACGAAAACGAAATTGCCCCACATAATAACATACCGTCAACTTAACTCTAATTTCCCTCACTACACGCTGCATCCACTTGGTTTAGGCCCGTGGATGTGGTTCAAACTAGCCAAAGGGCTAAGAAAAGGTTACCTTTACAAAATAATAATAATAATAATAATTCATTTATTTCAGAAATTATTTCCATATTATACAGTTTTATATTAATAAAAATTTAATTTAACAATTTTAAAAACATCAAATAGTTACAATGATTATTACTAATTGCTATTAATTAATGAAATAAATACTAGGGCATTACACCCGCGTCACAATAATAACTACAAATGTTTCTACTCCACGGCACGAAAGGAACATGTACACCAAATTATTCCAATTATGGTCTATTTTGGACTCCACCACTGGGCCGCTAGGCGGCAGACAAACAAACAAACTCACTCACACATGTAACTGGGTGTGCAGTTGCACCCAATTACGTAGCAATGGCGAGTCCCATCGATCTACAAAAAGACTGATATATATATCTATGAAATGGCGCTTCATGTCAGAAGATACCCTGAGCAATATGAAGACATCATAAGCTCATGAAGATGTGACTTATTAATATTTATGGTGTCCATAAAAATATATAACAAATTACCATTAGACATAAAAAAATGCCGCGAATTTGAGACATATAAATATAAGCTATTTACATATTTAACGGACAAGACATATTATTCGATACAGGAATTCTTAGACAGTAGCAATAAATGATTAAAATATTAGATGAAGATGGTATATACATATAACTCTGACTAAGGATAATAAATGCACTGACATCATACTATTACGTATACGTTACGTTACGTATAACGTATGCGTATCAATATTAGTTTTTTTTGACATTTAATTTAATCTTTTCTTTGTAATTTAATTCAATGTATTTTTTTTGTCATTTAATTTAATTCAATTTTTTTTCTTTGTTCTATGATAAGTATATTATTTTTCAACCATTGTAAAGGTGGTCTGGAAGATATCGCCGGCGGCGATAAGACCTCCTATTGTATATATTTAACTTATATATGTGCAATAAAGAGCATTCATTTTTCCAATTTTATCTCTACCGCAGCTAACAAAAGACCTGATGACCTTGAAACCGCTGAACGAATTTTGATCAAAACAAGTCTAAAAACCATTGCTAGAAAAACTTTTGTCAAATAAAAAAACCGAGTGTGGCCGGGACTTTTGGAGGGCTTGCGTGGGGCCATGGAAAGGCCAATACGTGGAGGCCCCTTGAGAAATTTAATGTAAATGTGGCGTGACCCTAACCGACGATTATCCCTTTCTACACCATAAAAAAACACCCGAGAACAAGCCCCGGTCAGAGAAGGACTATTGTAGGAACTAAGAATAAAATGTACAGGGCAATTGGGATGAACTGCTTTACGACCTAGGGATCTGGACTACGTTGCCTGCTCCTAATGACTTTCATTATTGTTACAAGCTACATAGGACTCGAATTAGAATGCCGTTGGAGTTGCTATAGAATTTATTAGAACTATACAAACACGCATAAAACGGGTATAAATATGTATAACTAGACGCCACTTGTACAAACTGCATGATTCAATAACACGCGCAAAGTCCGTCACTATATCGCTCATCGAATATACGTCTTGCTCGTATCGTAATCCTTGACTGCCCCACCCCTCCGTTCGGGCATTGCTTTATACTAAACTGTATAATACAACAAAGGACCGCGTTCACAGAGTTAATCCGCACACCTGGTTAATTATTCTTGTGAAAGGCCAGCAAAGTCGAACATAATAACAAGAGGCTATTGTCCAATTGCAAATTTTAAACATAAAGTAAACAAAAGAATTCCAAATGCGGGAAGTGTAATAAGGTGCGCGTTTCTT
This sequence comes from Dendrolimus punctatus, assembly GCA_012273795.1. Taxonomy (NCBI): domain Eukaryota; kingdom Metazoa; phylum Arthropoda; class Insecta; order Lepidoptera; family Lasiocampidae; genus Dendrolimus; species Dendrolimus punctatus. Next base: position 3,214,418 of record CM022530.1, on the reverse strand, counting down.
TGTCGGTATGTAACCTTAATTCTTGAGATAATACTGAATGAGAGCATTCTGAAAGGTAGAGTTGCTGCCGGTAGACCACAAAAATACACACCATCAGAAGAAGTATCAAAGGCCATCTGACCTTGTTTTTTTCTTTCTACATGAAAGCATAGCAAATAAACGTGCATGAAGAAAGAACGAAAAAAGAAAAACTTTATTTGAAGAAATAGCGACGTAAATACCGTCCTCATACATTATACAACATAGAGCATAATTTGAAAATTTGTACGCCGCATTTGCAGTGCAATCCTTCCTTTTGGCGTAAGACCAAAACGACCCAATTTTATTGAGTAAATAATAAAAATGGGGATTGTTCACAAAAAATTACCCTCTGATTTTTATTACGTAAAATAGGGTATTTTAAGATACTAATTTGAATATTTTTGTATTTTAAGCGTTAGTTTTTTTATAATTCGATTTTAAAATTATTTCTCCGAGGACGTCATAAGGGACAAGTTTACATTGATTTCTTTTCCTAGAAAACAAAAATAATAAAACTTACTAATCATAGTAATCTGTGCTACTACTATTTAAATGTCACTGTCATTACTCATTAGTCATTACGTATCGTGATCACTTTAGTGTTTTTTGTCGCTAGGCTTATAATTTTTCGTGTTCAACCATTATTATTTTCTATAGTTATCGTTAATTTTTTTAAAGTGGTATTTAGGGAAAATCCATGTTACAGAACTTAAATCAAATAATGTACAGCTAGAATTTTTTTACACCTGAAGCCGGCAAACAGGTAGACGGCCCACCTGATTGGATTTAGTAAGGTTAAACGCATTTCTTACAATATACAAGAAGATCGTACGTTTTTTGGAATTTTAACTAGATAGAAATGTTTAGGGACACTATTCCTCGAAATGGTTTTTCAAATAGCTAAATTGAAAAAAAGTGAACAATCCCAATTATAAATTACATACTATTGAATACAATGTAAGGAAACTTAATTATTTATATTGTATTCTACCCATAGTCCCTCAAGACTATAAGTAGAATACTGAACCCAGATCAGCATCTGCTATGGGTAAGGTGCCCAGAAGGCTATCTACGTTTCCTCGCTGGATCGCCATACTGATCCGTTGGCCGAGGTAGGCACCAGCCTTCTGATCACCTGAACAGTCAATGAGTCGTTTCGATAAATTTGGTAGAGGCTCATGGCCTCGGGACCCCACGGTCCAAGCGTCTCGACAGCAAACGGCACAAACATATAACTCTCAGTGAGGGTTGCATATTCGCGTGTTTCCGCCGCCGAACCGGCCAATCTAGACGTGTTTGGTATAAATAATAATAAATAATCATTAAAAAAACTATCAATAAATACTTTGTTTCTTCAAAAATTAAAATAAATACTCGTGTAACAACTTCTATCGAATCATCTATTCGAATACAAGTCGATAGACTGCTTACAGAGTATTACCACATGTATGAAGAGATTGATCAAAGTAGATGCAGCGAAAGTTTGTTTTTGGGATTGACGCAATGGAATTCATTGTCTCTGCCTACTTCTATGGGAAAGAGGGGTGATAATATTATGTATTGTTACACGCAGACAAAATCACTTTTGCCTGCGTGTAACCATACATACATATTATATTATAAAATCTGTTTCTGCAGGTGTGCATTAGGGTGGCCGTTAAAAATTAAATTTCTTGCGACGCCCCCTAAAAAGCTTCCTTTTAATGAAAAAACACTGGGATTTTTTTAATAATTTTTTCAAGTCAAGACATCACGTGCCTCAAGACGATTCAAGCTAATTTTTGGATAATATCATGTTTTTTCAGGAAAAGGAAGCTTTTTAGGGGGCGTCGCAAGAAATTTAATTTTTAACGACCACCCTAGTGTGCATTCACATGCACACCTGCAGAAACAGATTTTATTACCTTTGCCGCATTTGGACTTCTTTTCATTACTTTGTGTTAAAAATTTGTAATTAGAAAAACATCGTATTGTTATTGTACTTGTTTATGGCGCAGGTTTGTGGATTACTTTTTCTGGGAAATTGCGTCGACGTTTGCTAGGTAGACATATGGCATCGGTGCATTATAAAGCAATGGTCCAATGCAGAAATGAGGCAGTCTAGCTATAGGCATAATAGGCACAAGACGTGTGTACAGTCGATAAGCTATATAGTGACGAACTTTGCGCGTGTTATTGAATCGTGCATCACATTTGTACTGGTTGCGTCCATTTACATTTGTACATGTTCTATACGTGTTTGTATAGTTCTAATAAATTCTATAGTAATTCCAACGGCATTTTAATTCTAGTCCTGTAACTCGTAACAGTATTATTATTTTCTAATGATGGTGAAATATTAATTTCCTTAGTCATACATGAAAAAAAATGCTATAAAAATTAATTTTCTCCGACTTAACATGAAGCTGTAAGAAAGAAATTACTTAATAATTATGCAATTAGTTGGTATTTTTAAATTACTTTGTAGACATGTATACTCACCTTGTCCTTTCCGTGCAAATTTGCGAATCAATGTAACTCAGAAACGTAAAAAAAATCAACACAAAACAAAACAAGTTATTGTAACCCATATTTATTTTATTTATTTAAATGATAAATGCAGTTCAAAAAGGTTCGAGTGAATATTCTGATTTATTTTACCATGTGTTTTTTACAGTTGCTAAAATGGCAATGACTAGCTAACAGGACGAAACGAGATGATAAATATTGGGTGTGTGCGGCAGAGATAAGAAGAAATGACTCAGTGTGTAGAGCTTCCTTCGATTTGAACCTAAATATAATGTTAGCATATTATTTTTGATTTTGACGGCCTCTGTGGTTGAGCGGGCTAAGCCTTTGCCGGCCTACCTCACTGCAACCCAGAGGCTCCGGGTTCGATTCCCGGTATAGTAAATTTCGGAAACGTATTTTCTCTGTTATTATATATACCATGGTCTGGGTGTCTGGGATCGGCCCCAGAGTGGTCCGTTGTATATTACCCATAACACAAGCGTAACTTGCTTAATTTGGGGATATACAATGTGTGTGTTTGTCTGCCGATTATTATTATTATTTTCATGTATGTCTTTCAAGACCACGGGCCATAAAAATTGCCCGGACTTTTGGCGGGCTTGCGTGGGGCCATGGGGAGGCCAACACGTAGAGGCCCCTTGACAAATTTAATGTAAATATGTGGCGTGACACACACTCATTATTATTATTTTAAACTGTAATTTTTTTATGTGATTTTATTTCTGTGTCCAGTTCGGAAAAACTCGTTTATTGTACTAGGGTGTCCGGTCATAGAAAAATACATTTATTTTGCTAGGATCTAGATCAGAATTAGCTTAGGGTCCCATTCTCACATAGTCATCTATATAATCCCTATTATTAATTAATATTATAAATGCAAAAGGAACACTATCTGTCTGTTTGTTCCGTTTTCACGAAAAAGCTTCTTAACCGATTTGGTTTAAATTTGGTTTCTATGTTATTTTAATATCGAGGGTGCACAAGGGATATTTTTATCTGGGATAGTGGAATACATTTATGTAATGTAAAGGTTATCCCAGAAAGAAGAAAGGTTTTTTTTTTGTGATTTGCCATTTTGGTCAATTTGGTCATTTTTGTTATTACGGTCATTTTTAGCACTTTAGGCATTTTGGGCATTTCTGGCGCTCTTAGCATTTCTGGCACTTATGTCATTTTTAGAATTTTGGTAATATTTGGTACTTGAGGCTTTTTTGCCTTTCTGGGTCTTTTTTTTTTTTATCACTTATGTGGTTTGCAGACATGGCACAGGGGATTGATAAATAAAACTAGAACAAGTTGAAATAGACGTTTGTATGAGAGACCAGTCATTTCTCAAGCTTAAAAGATATTATAATTAATCATCTATAAAAAAATGCGATAGTAACTCGATTTGTCTGTCTGTTAAGATTTCACGGTAAAACTACTGGAGAACTGGATCAGTTTTGGTGTAATTTTGTACATATGTAATTTTAATACCGAAAATGGACGTAGATACTTTTTATCCCGGGAGATAAACAGTTTGCGATTTAAAATGAATTGAATCTAAGGGGGCAAATAGTACTGACATAAAAATTTAACACAATGTAACCTGTAAGTATTAAGGCCTGCTCTTTAAACAACCGGTACGCACAAGTATATTGTATCATCACGATGTTTTTTTTTTATTGCAGGAGATCAGCAGACAGGCAGACGGCCCACTTGATGGACAGCGGTTACCATCGCCTATGGACATTTGCAACACCAAAGGTGCTACGAATGCGCTGCTGCTCTCTTTAGGGAGCCTGGAACCTGGTCACTAATGCCGGAACACAACACAAGGTTGTTATGGCGACATACTCTAGACCAGGGGTGGTAGCCATCCAGTCGGGCAAAGGCCTACCACCTGGCGGATCTATTTCTTCACCGTTCTTACCACGTGGTAATTGTAACAATATGCACATTGGTTAACAGTGCTGGTAAACTGCTTAACTTCTACGTTCCGAAACCGCGCCCTTTAAGTTTGGGACGCGTGCGCCATTACCATAACTTATCATCTATACTAATATTATTAAGAGGAAAGATTTTATTTATATATGTTTGTAACGCATAAACTCAAAAACTGCTGAACCGATTACAAAAATTCTTTCACCACTAGAATGCTACATTATCCCAAATTAATATAGGCTATATTTATTACTAGAAAAAAATAGGGATCCCTACTAAAACTTCAATTATAGTGTGTAGGTGTAAAAAAATTAGTCGTTTAGTCGGTCCGGGGATTGTTTAGATTCACAATTAGACCCGGTAGGTGACGCTGGAAACGAATTCTAGATTTTTTTTTTTTGTGAATATTTCTAGTATGCCGTTTTACATTCCTTTACAGAAATCGATCCTTGAACTGCTCTATCTACTGGTGTACACAGATGTTATTTATATTTCCTTTTTTTTCAAAATCAGTTGATACGATTGCTTACTTTAAGTTTAATAATACCACTTTAGTTTTGCATCAAAATCAGGCTGGAAACTCCATAGAGTATTTCGCTACTTCGTATATAAGATCCTTAGAAGTATATAGTAGTTCTTAAGGATTTGACCCAAAAGACCCACTTGAAAAATTCACCTGTATCCATAAGTATATAATATCGGAAAGGTAACGAATGAATGATGAATGAATTAATTAATCATTTATTGCTAAAATGTATATATACAAGATGTTACATTATGAGTTGTTTCAATACATTTTACCTTGTTAGGCGAGCAATGTCCGAATACATTATAAAACAAAATTTACGTGAAATAATAATATATTGACAACGTCAACACGAAAAGCAAAAATCCTGAAGGTTTCAGATTAGCGTGATGATATAGCTTATAGCGTTCCTCGATAAATGGGCTATCCAAAGAATTTTTCAAATCGGACTAGTAGTTCCTGAGATAAGCGCATTTAAACAAACAAACAAACTGTTCAGCTTTATATATTAGTATAAGATAAGATATAAGACAAGATAACAACAATTTACAAATGTATTTTTTTACTGTGGTTTTTTATTAGCTTTACGATATTTGTATATTTATATTTACGATATGTCAAAGAAGCAAGTGAGGTGTGTAAACAATAAGCCTGTAGGGCACTCTGTTGTTCGTGCCTACCCCGCAAGGGACCTGGCGTCAAGTTATGTATGTATGTATATTTACGATATTTTATTTTATTTATTTATACAATGTACTCAGAAGAACAAGAATGTAGTAAAAAACAAGGTCACAAATAAATTAAGTTACCGATTACCATAATCGATTAGTGTGAATGAATTGCAAGAATTAATAATATCAAAACACTCACACCACACTATTAATATATTCAAAATAACTAAACAAACTAAACTAATCTTATCTTTTTGCAATCTGAGCCCAAGAGTTTACAAAAGCGTCTCCTTTATCCAAATAAATATTTTTTCAATTTATTAGATATAAATATTTAAGTTATATTTCTGGTATATTGTTACGACCGACAAAGACCAATTCGCACCTGCAGTTTATTACCTTTTCGGGATAAAATTTGTTTTTAGTAAAACAGCCTCTTCTGTATTGTAATCCGTTATGGTATGCATTAGCCAGGTGTGATTCTTGGAAATTATTGTTATGCGGAGGAGTATTGTACATACATACATAACTTCACGCCAGGTCCCTTGCGGGGTAGGCACGAACAACAGAGTGCCATACAGGCTTATTCTTACATACCTCACTTGCTATTTTGTCATTCATAGCTCTTGTCATGCACGCTCGTCTATTCTTAAGGCTCCTCACATCACCAGGAGTATTGTGTTGAGACATTGTATAGCTTAGTATAAAGGAATGCCCGAACTGAAGGGTGAAACAGTCTAGCGATAGGCCCAAGCGGGACAAGACGTGTGTACATTCGATAAGCTATATAGTGACGGACTTTGCGCGTGTTATTTATTGAATTGTGCAGTACATTTGGACTCATTTCGTCCGGTTATATTTGTACCTGTTTGTATAGTTCCAATAAATTCTATAGTAATTCTAACGGTATTTTAATACGAGTCCTGCAACTCGTATCAATATTTAATATCAAAATGTGAATAATACTCATAATGTTTATAATAAAAATGACCGTTCAGGAAGCGATAATTAAATGATAACTAATTTGGTTATTGTTATTATTAATAAATATTATAAGAGGGAGACCAAATAAAAGATGGGAAGATATATTTAAGGAAAGATGCGGCCCACATTGGACAAGACTAGCAAGAAATAGGGATGAATGGAAAAAATGGGGGAGGCCTACGCCGCTGAGGCGACTTCCGTCGATGAACAATAATGTATTTTTTATTTTTTAGAAGGACATAGATTTCATTCATTTTATTAATTTGACATTTTAAAAAGAAAAAAATAATTATGTAACAATTTATGAATTTAATTATGAATGTAATATGACGATAGAGTAAAGGCTTTTTAATTTTATTTTATTTTATTTATTAATATTATAAATGCGAAAGTAGCTCGGTCTGTCTGTCCATCTGTCCATCTGTATGTAACCACAATGTCCGGCTTATTGGCAACAATAGTCCTATCTGTAATAATAGATCGATCCCAGTAGAGTGTGCAATGATCATTGTCGAGAACTGGCTCAGGGGTATACCTATAATAAGGTACCTCAGTCGCTATCAGACCGTATCGAAGAGCAAGTTGCTGGTGGATGATCCTGGCTAGGTTGTGCCTGCGCAAGTACTCGGAGTTAACAAGACGAGAACAACTTATTATAATTACTATTTTTCGAAAAATAGGGTGTCTATAATTATTTATTATATGGCCTACAATTAGAACCTAAAAATATTACACTCCCAAAATGTATGCCTCCATTGGAAATATTTACGTAGGGGCATTTGGAGTTGAAAGAAACAGATTTACTACCTAGGAGGTTGGCTGGATCTAGGAAGGCAGATTTTAGGAGCCGCATTTTCCATCCAATTATTTTATGTCTTATATAAATTAAAAATTCATATTTACTCCACAATATATAATTCACGTTAGTGTCATTTACCGCATCATCATGAGAGCGTACCTTATTTAGTAAATACTTTATGTCGGAAATAGCTGAATTACGCAAGCTGCATAATAATAAATTTACAACCCTCATTGTAAGTTACTTGTTAATGCCGTTCTGTTGAGACGCTTAGATCTTAAGGTCCCGAGGCTAAAAATCTACACAGTTCTCAAAATGCCTAATCGACCCTAAATCTGATCAGAGGGTTGGTGCCTATTTCGGCACCTGCTATTATTCACCTTTCAATATTATTTTCATTACTTAGTTTAAATAAAATAAAACATTTTATTTCGACTTCATGAAAATTTATTTGAAGACAGTTAGTTTACAGTTATTTTAAGATAATTTTTGATATTATCGACATTGATTACTCAGCATATTTTTTATACTAAGAAGTCTTAAATATATTTGTTGGTATAGTATACAATATTTGTTAAATAATAAAATAACATACTGCACAAACATGTATTGGTTAATACATGTTCGCCACGGTAAGTAAAACAGCAATATTATGGGGTGGCATGGAACAGCTTCAACCAGGGTTCGTCGTTTTGAACGTAATTCATGAAATTATTATAGATTATCTCAGTTTTTGAATTAAAATATTACCTCAACCGTATCTCCATAACATTTAATATTAATTTAAATTGGATATGATTATATTACTATCGTACAATCCACTGTACATTCCTTCATTTGTCCTCCTTTTTATATTTGAGAAAGTCACATTTAACGGGGTTTCCGGAGCGTCCAGTTTTGTGAAATCTAAAACAAAAACTAAATATTTATTTTTGCAAACCTTATCCTTGAATGTTATGCAGTATGACTTGCTGCTATCCTGGTGGTTGGATAAGAAGTACTGTGTTGTCCTCACCTGCACCTTATATAGTATGAATAAAGAGAAAGTGTTCACAATTTACCCGCATTAGCACTTCAACTTAAATTATCCAATTAATTATTCGTACGATTTGTGAATGCACAATTCAGATGTCGAAAATACCATATATTTATAATTAAGTCAGTCTTTTAAACAGTCTTATGATTAAATCACTTCTATGATTGCGATGTACATCACTAGATGGCGTTGTTCATTTTCGATGCACACAATAGTTTGCTAATCTCCGCCTATTCTTTTTCAGACTTCGAAAATATATTCATTATCTAGTTCAATTTTCGCGGCCATGGCGATGGCAATATAACAAGAGTAGCGATGTGCAAACTAAATCACCAATGAGATCAGTGATTTATAATCTTTTCCATAAAAGATGCAAATCACTCTTTAATCTTTAACTCTTTTAATCTTTGGTTCGAATGATATAATTATTCAGTTGACGGTTTAAGCTTTACAGTAACGCAACAGAGTTAATTTACTGTGTATCATCATTGTATTTCTTAGATGCGCATGTTATCTTTTCAATTCACAATATCTGTATCTATTGTCTCATACTACATCTAAGTATCTGATTTGTTAGTTTTCATCATTCATGTGACTAAAATCAATCTTAACGTAGTGAGTTAAAGATGTATTTTCAAAAAATTAAAGAGTGATTTAGAATTTGAAAGATTATACATCTTTTAAATCAATCACTCCTGAGTTACACATCTTTACAAGAGAGTGTGTGTGCGTTTTAATTTGTGTGTACGCGCACGTAAGCGAACTCAACAACAGAGCCAAATAAAGGAAGAGAATTGAAGAAATTATAAGAAATCAAAATAATATATTTAATTATTAATAATTGTTTTCTTTGTCCGAGGTTAACTCGAAAACTACTGGACCGATCAGCATGAAACCACAACCATTCGACGCGGAATTAATCATAGATGGCTATAGGCTATATATTTTACAAATTCTATGAGCCCTTTGCCATGTTTTCTCATTTGTTTGTTTATTAATTTATTTGCTCCCATAAAACAAAAGACAAGCATTTATACTTGGTTAATTTGTTTTCTAGCTCATAAAAGAGGAACATGATTTAACATAACCTCTATGATAGAAACAACTATAGTCATTTGTTCATGTTTCAAGACCAATAGGAGCGGAGCATCAATGAAGAATGTTTCAAAATCGGGGGTGTTTTTAAATTACTTTTTTTAATATTCCACACGGACGAAGTCGCGAGCAGAAGCTAGTTATGACGTATAAAAAATAATTGCTAGCGCACGCGTCCCAAACCCAGGTTCTAATCCTGGCCGGAACACGTACACAACTTAGGCATTTCTGAACCTAATGTGCATATTGTTAGTTACCGCGTGCTAACAACGGTGATGGAAAATATCGTGATGAAACATGCACAACGAGATATCCGATGTGTCAAACCTGCCAAGCCGCCTTGGACAATCGTGGCGGGTATATTGTCCATTTCCCTATGGAAAGTCCGAGCCTAGCAGTGGGACGTTTATGAGCCGTTATATATATTATCTCTCTTAATTCGCCCCTAGTGTTACAAATGTCGACATCGATAGACGTTACTCGACAACAGACACTTTCGTTTCTCTAGGCCGTTTGTCTACCAGTTCGGAATAAAAAAAATACGTACCTTTGAAATATCTTAATATTTTATACTCGTAAAAAATTAACATAAATACAGAAATGACAATCAATAATATGATAATGCCTAAGAGTATCAATAGCCAGTTTCCATCTCCTGATGTTTTTTCGTCTCTAAAACAAAGTAAAACCAAAATTAAAGTACCTATCGGTATAGAAATATGATGGAAGCAGAAATAACAAAAAATAATAATAATAAAGAATGATAAACGTCTATAGTAGAATTATTTTCTCCGTGAAGTTTGGGTCATAAATCAAACTCGGCCTCAGCCCGGCTAGGGCGGTGAGCATGTTGCACGGGCACAACGCCATTATCGATAAGAACTCATTCTTATCAAAGAAAGATTAACATTCTTATAAAAATCATTATTATCTTTTTTGCTGTTAATTTTAAACTTAGAAAGTATTTATATTTATTTTTAATATAACTTGTTACATGCTAAACTTTGTACTTATAGTTTTTTAATACATAGATACCTAATTAATAATTTATTTTAAATCATTATTATTCTTATTTTAATAAATACGTTGTTTTATCTATTTTTTTCTTTCATTTATATCACTATCCCAAAATACACTATCAATAACGCTTATCGACAACAATAATGCGTATCACTATACTTGCCCGTAAGGCCTGTGAATGGAAGAGAGAGCGAAACACTCGCTTCACCGCTCCGATTATTTATAACCCAAACTGCATGGAGAAAATAATTCTACTATAGTGTAAAACATAATTTGTACAATCCACAAGTGTTAACTTGAGACTTCGCTCGGATGACGTAAACGCCAGGTACTGACGCGTCAATAGCAAAAGCGGTAAGAAAACGCGGATCGGGAGGGGAGCGCGCATTCCTCTCAGGTAAGTTAGTCTTGCGGAACACTCTGTAACGACAGACGGCGCCACTGGTTCAGTCTTGTTTTGAAGGTCTTAAAACTTTCAATCAGCGTCTTAGGCTGGTATGCAATGTGTGTATACATTCACATGATGGTTAAAATAAAATTATAAACAGCCATTATTTTATTTTAACCGTCATTTTAATGTAATTATTTAAATCGTATTTTTTAAAGTTGAATGAAAATGAATATAATGTTTTAAAATAATAACAACTTTCATTTTTAGAGGAACTGATATTTACCCGCTAGACTTCTCCAAGGCGGGTTTGGCACATAGATTACATCTATGATGTCTTCGATGTGCAGGTTTTATAATCACGTTTTTCTTCACCATTAGCGCATGTTAATTGCAATTAATAGTAATTTGTAAAAATAATACAATTTCCTGCGGCCGGGCCTGTTGTAAGAGGTGACAAAAATATCCCACAACCAGTAGGGTATTTGGCCGTCTGGATAGCTACCACCCCTGGTGAAGAGCATGCCTCCATAACAACATTGAGTTGTCTTCTTGTATTTGTGGCCAGGTTCCAGTCGCCCTTTAGAGAGCAGCAGCGCATTTGTAGTATCTTTAGTGTTGCAAGTGTTTATTGGCACACGGTAACCGCTTTCTATCATGTGGGCCTGCCTACTGCTGAACTTGTGCAATAAAAAAATTAAAATTACTTAATATTTTCTTAAGCTTTTGCGACTAATACACATAATGAAACCACGTTTTAACCGTTTTTAGCGCGTTATTTGATTTTATTTTTATTCCAACGTTTCGCCCACTTTTCCGAAGCCATGATATCGAAAGGCAACTATGTCAATTGTCAAAGAGTAACGCTAAAGTTTTAATTTATCGTGCGGCCAACTAGTTCATTTTAATTATTTAAATTTTTTTTTATGTTGCTGAAGAGATTCTTCCGCCGCTTCTTCTCTTCACAGCATGTTGCTAAGCGGTGGTAAATGAGATTAGGCTCCATAGAGTAAATAATTACCATAAATAAAAACTAAATATTTAAAATAAATCAGTTAGCATTAGAATAAATTAAAAGGTTAACATTACTCATTGGCATTTGACATCTTTGTCTTCCTTCATTGCGGCTACTGAAAAATGACCGAAACCTCGGAATCAAATTCAAATAAAATACTGCACTTTTAAGCGTAAAACGTAGTTGTATTATTCGTGGTTCTAACTTTAAAAATGACAAACTTTCATCCCCTCTCTACCCATTGAGGGGTTAAATTACCAAAAGTCTCTCGTAGCAAGCACCTACAGTAGTTTGGGCTGTAAATTGATATGTCAGTCCGTGAGGTCAAATAATTTTTAAACGCTTATTGTTTTTATCAAAAAGGTACTTGAATGGCAAAATATCTTTTTAAAACATGAGCTAAGGAGATTCGGCCATTTAAGGCAAGACCTAAGACTAGTATAGTAATAAATAAAATTAATTTGTGATGTACGCACCTTTCGTGTTCGCATCCAGTTGAGTTGAACATTTTGTATCCTGGTAAACATTTACAAGTCTCAGGAGCTGTGCATTCACCGTTGATGCAAGGATATGAACATACAGGTTCACAGGTATCGTTAAGTGAAACATAGCCTTGGTTGCATTCACATGTATTTACAGATACGCATTTGCCATTTGTGCAATTGTGTTCACACACTGGTTCACAGAATTCGAAAGACGAGTTAGTTTTCTTGCGGTAGCCCTCGTGACAACTGCAAATGTTTGGTTGGGCACAGAATCCATTTTCGCAGTGTTCTGTGCATACTGGCTTACATTCGAGACTGGAACATTTCAAAGAAGTAATATTCTACAATCTTAATCCGTATTGTAACGGCGAGAGGTAGAGGATACAGATGGCTGAGAGTAGTATTTACTGTCAAGTGCTGATGTGAACCGAAGTAAACTAATTTATTTTGGATACGGCAACCTTACAGCTAGTAGTACAGCTAGTACAATATATAATACATATACAGCGTTCATTTCAAATGACAATAAATCATAATTTTAGCGGTCGTACTCCATACAAATTTTTTTGGTACTATTAAATCAACCGTAAAGTCAAAAGTTAAAAAAAGCAATTTTCGAACAAATTAATTACGATAAAAAGGGAATAAAAACAGAACATCTTGTAAATATTGATTCGCGAGCGAGAGCGTAAGAATGTACAACTTCCGCGTTTAATGATGAAGAGACGAGCTGGCAACACGATACAATGGTCACTAACCTACCGATTTAGACACAATAACTGATACATGTTGTTCTAATATTCTGAAATGAAAAATGAGGGCCTGTGGCTAAACCAAAGAAGCTACCTTGATTCGTTTTTGTATTTGGGCAGAGTACGTCATGAAGCAAACGTGATCTGATTTATTGTCGTAAGGTCTGAAACACGCTGTATATCATAATGTGTGAGTGGAACGGATGTTGTGCGAGCGAGAAAGAGCAACTATATGCGGGCAACCGCGTTGCGCAGTGCGCTCGCCAGTAGTTCATTACTGTTCATTGTCCACTGTGGCAAATAGACGTATGCAGCTTCCATAGACTTGACCACACTTTGGCATTCGTGGAACAATCCAGCCGTGTCCACATCTCGTGATCGATAATATAAATCTCTACGAGCAGCTTTGTTTAATTTTGAAAATATATGTATTTACCTTTCGGAGCTGGAATTATCGTCTTGAATGTATCCTGGACAACATTTGTGAACGGGTTTGTACATATATTCCTGAAAAATGCAGTCACATTTCGAGTTATGCGTATTGTTAGTGGTGGATTTATATTATAAAACAAGAAGAACTTTGAGAACTGTTTTATTTGAGCTCAGGACGAAAGATGCCCGATACACAGCGGACTTGCAGTATTTATACAGTATTGTAATGCAAAAGTACCTTCATTATTTTAAATATAATTTAACTCGTATAATCAAATGTTCATACACCGATACTAGGTTTAATCTTTAATAGTAGATAGAGCTACAGATATGTTTTGTGAATCCATATTTAATTAAGAAATAAAATCTTATATTTAATATTTTGTGTGTTGCGAGCGTTTTCGTATTAGATGCACCCAGCAGTCACGTTCCCACCGCGTGACCGCGTCGGTAGGACGCAAAAAAGATATTATATTTTATTTGCATATCGTAAGCGACATGTGGACATAAGTAAACTTAATATTTTCTTAAGTTTTCGCGACTTGTACACATAATAAAACTACGTTTTAACGGTTTTAATCGCGGTAATTTATTTGATTTTGGTTTATTCGACGTTTCGGTCGCTTTTCAGTGGCCTCGGTCACGGAAGACAAAGATGACATTTGTCTAACGTGTATTGTCCAAGTTTTTATTCAGCCTACCGCCAACTTGTTCATTTTAATTATTTAGTTTTAATTTTGTTTATGGATATTATTTACTCTATGGGAGCCTAATCTAATTTAAAAGCGGCCGAAACGTCGGATAAACCTAAATAAAATAAATTACCGCGATTAAAACCGTTAAAACGTAGTTTTATTATAAGTATACTTTTTATTGCAAAAGGTATTTTAAACTATTTTATACTTTTCGGACTTTCAGTTTTTGATTTGGTAGGATGTAACCTACGTAAAACTGAGAGGCTTAAATCATAACAAATGTTGCAAGATATCCACGACAGTAGTCAAAGAACCATAGAGTACATTAATATAACAGCAATTAACGTCATAGATTATAATATTTTTTGTCGATTCGTATTGGTAACTCGATTTATAAGTAAGTCTTTATCGGTACCATAGATAATATATTTTACTCGATTTATCAGATGATTCAATTTATAATTAAATTACCATGTTATACCAGTTAGTTAATTTTATAAGCCCACTAAATTATCGCCTGTATAATTTAGAGCATCAGTACCTAATTGTTTTAATTGTTTTTGTGATCCTGGCAACACTATGATGTAATTGCTATTTTTAGCAATGATACAATGTAATTTTATTTGTAGTTTGTAAAAAGGCGTAGTAACGTGTCGACAGTGTTCATTGCTTACTGTGCAGTGAACAATAAAAAAGGGTAGCCCTGCCCAAATAGTTAATATTTGACACAGAGTATAGACGTAGACAACACTTTATTGTTCACCAAAAAAAAAATTACAAAAATGCACAACAAGACAATAGTTACTTGGTAAAACAAAAGGCGGCCTTATCGCTAAAAACGATCTCTTTCAGGCAACCTGACTCAAAGGATTTTTTAAATTATCTGTAATTTAATAAAACTACGTTTTAACTGTTTTAAGCCGCTTTTCAGTGGCCGTGGTCACGGAAGACAAAGATGACATTTGTCTAACGTCTATTGTCAAAGTTTTTATTCAGCCTACCGCCAACTTGTTCATTTTAATTATTTAGTTTTAATTTTGTTTATGGATATTATTTACTCTATGGGAGCCTAATCTAATTTACCACCGCTTCACAACATGTTGTGGCTTGAAGAGAAGCGGCGCAAGAAACTCTTCAGCAAACATGCTTAGTTCTAAAATTTTTATATAATATTAAAATGGGTGGAAGGAAAAATAAAAGAAATTATCAGTCAAGTTGGTTTGTGTTTCGTTGCACGCAGAAAGAGCTCACAGTGTCTTGAGGTCTGGCAGTTGGTTTTTGCTGGCTTTTAGTCTTAATAGTTTTGATGATCGGATCCCGAACAGGTGGTACCTGCCAACCATCTTCTCTATTGAAATTTGGGTGTTTTTTGATTTCAATAGCCTCACGCATCATTCTTGGTATGAAACGATTCTCTTTCGCGAGGATTTGTGGGTTATCGAATCCGATATAATGGTTGGGTTTATCCAGCGTGTGTTCACTGATCGCAGAATGTGTAGATCTTGTGTGTTTCATGTCAAAAATGTGTTCTTTTACCCGTGTTTTTATGCTCCTCTTTGTTTGCCCAATGTATGATAATCCACACTCACAATCGAGCTTTTAAATACCTGCATCCTGGAGTGGGATATTGCATTTCACAGGTCTCAAAAATTGGGTTCTCTTTTTATGCGGCTTGAAATATGTTTTGATTGAAGCTCGCCTGAGGATGTGACCAATTCTGTCTGTGATCCCCTTGATGTAGGGTATGGCTACTAATGCCGCGGAACAGAACTCAAGTTTGTAATGGCGACATACTTCAAACCAACGCGCACTATCACCGCATTGCATTAGGCCGCGTTCAGAAAAAACAACACACATGACACTAGATAGTATAATATATATGTATAGACATAAGGCCCACACTGCACATGCACTTCCTCACAACACCAGCATGTAACAGATACACTCTACACTAGTATAAGTTTAGTTTTAAAATTAGGATAAATGAATATTATAAGTCATTCTTAAGATACATACACCTCGACACAAATTAATTAATGTCACACACAAGAACTAAAACAATAAGCTTGTTAATTAAAAAAAATATCTAGGAATTAAGCTTTGAAAAAGGGAACGAAACTCGAGTCCGTAGAGTAGTTAAAAAAGAGAAAAAAAAGACCAGGGGTGGTAGCCATTCAGTCGGGCAAATGCTCTACCACCTGGCTGTGGGCTTGTTTTGTCGCTTCTAACGATAGGCCGCTCGGCCATAGGAAATTGTATTCTTTCTCCGTTCTTACATGGATTATTGTGCAAGAAAAAATAATGACACATAACTGTCCATGCAACACATTAGTCTAAAATATTGTATACTATATGTATATACTAGCAAATACATTATTACGTACTAACAATATTTGGTATTTACTCACCTAAATCTCTCCTTACTGTTACACAATACTTTAAAATACTTTTTGCTACAATAAATATACAAAGGTCCAAATGTCGCTTTAATAAATTAAATTTGTAAATGAAACGTGACGCAACACTAAGCTGCCGTGGCTTCACTTGGACTTCCTTTGATTAACGGATAATTTCCGTAACTTCCAAGCACTTGCCTTATCATCAGTAGAAGTTTGATATTACATATGAAAGGTTAATAACGTATAGGAACTGGAAATAAATAAAAAAATGTTTTCTTACCAAAACAGTCACTAGTTTGGTGGTCCATATCTTGCGTTTTCTTGAACAAATGTGTACGGAGGTGTCCAAATAATGATAACAATAAAAATTTTGTATTATAACACTTGAAGTGTTTCGCAATTCGCTACGCTTTACGTACTCCCTAGAAAATATATTTGGCTAGAATACAAATAGGATATAACGTCGGTTTATTGCAAGACCTAATTAACTGCCATATTATATATACAATGTTAACTCTATGTAACGGCACTCGATTTAACAATAAACTCCCTTAGGCGTCGAAATCAATTGGCTTTGGTTGGTATAGCTTGTCTTTAATACAACGATACACCCTATTAAATTACACCCACTCTCTATAACGACGACAGTTAAATAATAAATCGTACATTTCAAGTGCAAACTGTGCAGCTGTGTACGTTCTTTTATCGCTTTATTATCCTAGCCCGTAATAAGCTCGAATGTCAGAATCATGCATACCGAAATTTCCAAGAAATTCCGAAATTTCTAAGTACTTCCTCCTTTCCTAAGATGCCTCAATATCGCAAGATATGAATAAAACAAGTAAAGAAATACAAGAAAATTACTCGCAGCAAAATACGTCAGACAAAAATAACAGACTTCTCTCCATTTAACGACAACTGTCTATAACGCCATAAAATGCACAATCCCTTCAGTGTCGTTATAGAGTTTACACTGTAACTGGAGTTCTCTTTTGTATGTCTCTAGAGACCACGGGCCATAAAAATGGCCGGGACTTTTGGAGCATTTTCGTGGGGCCATGGGAAAGCCAACACGTAGAGGCCCATTCACAAATTTAATGTCAATGTGCCCTGACACTGACCGGCGATTATCCCTGTCTACATGATATAAAAATACATTTAAAGACAAGCCCCGGTCAGTGTAAGACTTTTGTGAGGAATGAGAACAAAAAGTTCCGGGCTATTGCGATGAACTGCTAGTGGAACTAGGGATCTGGGACTATGGGACTATGGCGTCTGCCCGTAGCAATGTGCGTTTCTGAAATAAAGTTATTATAAAGCATTTATTATATTCAAACATTTCATATTAAAACAAAATTTTCTTTGTGTGCAGTTCATACGCAGTAAGAGTGGAACAAAGCGTGGCAAGGAGTGGGAGGGACTCTAAATTTCGTAATGTCACATTTCATGTATTATAATATATTAAAGCTTTAAAATAGTATTAACGGTAACTTCAAAACATTTCCAACTATATCTACATGACCATTAAATTAAGATTTAATATAATATATTCTATCTCATTCTCTCGCAGTCTTAGTCCTTAGTCCTATAGATATATGTCTTATTTATCTCCTTTAGTGTCGCTCTTACGTTTTATTGAATTTTAAATCACAACCATTCTAAAGAAGTTTAACTTGAAAAACATCGAAAATATCGAAAAAAATTATTCAGGGTAGGACAGCGTCTGACGGAACCTTTAGTATAATTATATGGTGGACTGGTTTTTGAGACAAAAGTTCATTTTGGAGCTAACCTGTTTCTTGGTTTTTGTTGTTAAATGCCAAAAACTGACTTTCACACTAAGCTCTTTTCACGCGCACTTGGCAGATTTTCAAAAATGAAAAGGTACAAAATACTCACCGCTTGCTCTCGGTACAGATTTGGGTCTCCACACAACACAAAACCGCTAAAAAAATCAATACAACACAAAGCAAGCTTTCATCAACCATATTTCAAATTTTTATTAAAATGATCAACTCATTTGAATTTATGATTTGGTTAGTTTGTTACGTGTGCTATTCTCAGCTGTGAAACTGAAACTGGTCATAGCTAACAGGATAAATAAATAAATAATCGGCAGATAAGCACACACCTTGTATATCCCCAAGCTAAGCTAAGTTACATTTGTTTTATGGGTGATATACAACGGACTACTCTGAGGTCGATCCCAGACATCCCAATAGTAAAAATAGAAAGTTCGTTTCCAAAATTTACCATTCTAAGAATTTAACCTGGAGCCTCTGCATTCAGGCGATCTCGGCTGACTAAGAGTTAGGCCACTCAACAACCAAGGACGTCAGGATCAATGGATGACTAGGAGGAAAATAGATGATTAATATAGGTCGTATGAAAGAAGAAGAAGAAGAAAACAGGTTTATTTTTAGGACATACACAAGTAAACTAAACACATTAAAAGTAATCAAAGCATAAAAAAGAGAACACAACCACAAAGTATCAGGCGATATACATAAGTCCTAAAAATTGGATCAAATTCAGCAAAAATGTCGATCGATTCGATCGACGCTGATCTTCCGCTTGAACCGAGAGCGACATCACGGCAAACTTAGGTACATTATATTACTAATAAATAATTATATTATCCTGGTAATAAAAACAAATAGTTGAATACGCTTCCAGATATTTATAACATAAAAATCAAATACAGCACATATACATATAATATAAACTTACAATAAATTACACACTCATATATTATACATATATACACATATATATTATAAATTAACGATATTAACAAAATATTATTTGGTTATCAAGCAAATAAAGAACAACAAAAAATAAATTAATTAAAAGCAGCCTTAAAACGATACCAGAAATACTGGTGTCGTGTCTTTGGCCCGCCTGTGATTTTTGGTGGTCACCAAGAAACTTCTGAAGTTTGACCCTAAACCCTTGAACTGACTGCAGGTTCCTTATTGGCGGGGGAATGTTCTTCCAACATTTCAAAGCAGCATATTTAAAGCTACCTTTGAAAGAAGCTGAGGAGTGCCGCTGCATCGAGAGTTCTACTGCACACTTTCTTATCCCGATCGACCTGCGACTTGACATCCAAGTTAATTTGTTGTACAAGTACGAAGGCAATCTGTGCTTGATTAGTCCAAAAAGGAGAAAAGCTAGATGTAACTTGCGGCTATGCGTCACCTTTAATATTGAATGTTTATTCAGATATGGCGTTACATGACCTCTCAGTGGAATATCGAAGCAGAATCTGGCACAAGTATTTTGAATACGCTGAATTATTCTCTTAGTACTAGATAGAAGACGAGGGCCAAAAACAATCTCAAAATAATTCAAACGCGATAGTACTAAGGATTCTGCTAATTGAATACGTAGAGCCTCGTTTAGGTATGAGCAAATTTTATATTTTATTTTATTTTACCTTAAGTTTATAAAAACAATTTTGAACAGAACTGGTCACATCACACAAAACCATGAAAAATGTATAAATAAATTATATTATTGAAATAAAAGTATTCTACAGGCAAAATTTGTATGTATTAATAACATCATTTTAAATTGACTTGTATAATTTTGAAGTAGTCTTAAGTATGTATATAATACTAGCTGTCCCGGCAGACGTCGTCCTGCCCGGTAAAAAATAGGGGTTGATCGTAGAGGGTTGAAAATCTAGGGTTGTATGTATTTTTGTATGTTGTATCATAAAAAAATAGAAATTAAAAATTTTGTCTAAAAAATAAAATAAAAAATTTAGGGGTGGACTACCCCTAACATTTAGGGGGATGAAAAATAGATGTTGGCCGATTCTCATAGATACCGGATAAGCACAAAAAATTTCATCAAAATCGGTCAAGCCGTTTCGGAGGAGTATGGCAACGAAAACTGTAACACGAGAATTTTATATATTAGAAGATTTACATGCCTGACAAGCAACCTAATATGATCTATGTATACACCATGTTTTGAGCAAATAAATGATTGACTGATTGAAAATAATAAGATGTGGACTTGGAGCTTTATTTATAATTAAATTAAAATTATACATAAACGAAACACAGAGAGAATGATGAATAACAGAGAGAAAAGTAGTACTTATTGGTGACATATGTACGTGACAAATATGAAGACGTTTGCGCCTCCAAGGCTGCTTATTTTGTCCCTCGTTCCGTCCGACACCTAGCTGCTAACTGTGCGAGCTATGAGCATCGGCGGTATGCGGGCCGTGCAAAGAAGCTGTGCTCCGGCGGTCAGGTCAAGAGGGTGCTCTCTGTCCGCAACAATTATATATTGAAATAAAATACCTGCATTTTCATTCCAAATACCAAATATTAGCTTAATATAATCAAAAACCAATTCTAATCTATACAAAGTAAAAAAAATATAATTATCGATTTCATCAGACTGCTGACTAGAAGCTAGTATACATACATACATACATAACTTCACGCCAGGTCCCTTGCGGGGTAGGCACGAACAACAGAGCGCCATTTAGGCTTATTCTTACACACCTCACTTGCTTCTTTGACATTCATAGTTCTTGTCATGCACGCTCGTCTGTTCTTAAGGGTCCTGACATAACCTTCTGCTAGTACACGATCAATTTGATCATGGAAGGTGTGTCGTGGCCTTCCGCGACTTCTGCATCCATCCACTTTTGCATTGTATATCTGTTTGGTCATTCTTTCATCATACATTCGTTCCACATGCCCGAACCACCGGAGCATTCCTTTCCTTACCTTTACAATTGTAATATTACTTGATGATGTTTCCGGGATTACCGACATCGAACTAATGATTTCCGGGAAATGATTTATACTAGAAATAAATACAACTGTAGCCATACATATATTATTTATTAAATAGTAAATTAACTCATGTTACAGAAACATTTTTAAATACAAATCTGAATTGACATGATAAAATAACTAAATCACAATCTAATACTATTGTAGACAGCACGTAAACTATATATAAATAAATTGCACATGGAATAATACTTGAATCTTCTTATTATAATAATATTCGTTTAATAACGACACATTAAAAAGCAAAGCAATATGTACAATTGTGGATGGTCGAGGTAAGGTGTACCATCTTATATGAATGGGAAGTTGAAGAAGTGTCCAGCAGTATTTAGAAAACAAAGGTTTATATGCCTACTAAAATAGCGCTGGTGGACGAAAGACTACGAATTGAATGAAAAATTGTTGAAGAGGCATAATAAAATGACAGTATGGAAAACTTCAACTATTTACGTAGTCTAAAATAATTTAATAAATATAAAGCTTTGAGCGTGTGTTATTTAATAAATATAAAACACGTAGTACGTATAAAAAAATGGACATCTTCTGACCGTTGTTTATTTTTCTATCTCGGTCTGATTACTTTTGTCGTTTCTTTTTTGGCACACTTCTATCAACGCGTTCCATCAGCACTTCGCAATGGCCAAAATGCTCCGTTAGACGTTCCACAAGGCAACCGCGGTCGTTGTGGTCGTGGAGAAAACGTCACTAATTACGTCATCATTTTCGATCATACAACAGTCACAACGACCCATGTCAAGAGGTGGGTCGAATAACCGTTGTGTAAGAAAAAACCTGTATGGCGCTCTTTTGTTCGTGCCTACCCCGCAAGGGACCTGGCGTGAAGTTATTTATGTATGTATGTACGCTGGAAAGAATGTGCAACGGAAAAATATGTGGTAGTAAACGTGGTCGTTGTGAGTCTCTAATGGAACGTAGCGTATGTAGAATGATGAAAAAAGCAGAAGAAGTCCAACAAATGTCAAGTTCTCAATCCGCCTTTTTTATGTTTGAGTAAGTCACACTTAGGCGGCATTCTGGACCGTCGTAATTTGGACAATCTAAAACAAAGCAAGAATATTTTATAAAATCGATCCCAGTGTTGAGTTTTCAAAATAAAATGAGGTGGGTTTGAATTCTAAACCTCTTCTGCCATATCGTATATGGCTTGTGTTTAAACGCCTACCAGAAATGCACCTATTTTACTACCAATAAATTCGAAATACCTACCAGAATGGATAAATGCTCACCAAATTGTGTTTCCAGAAGTATTGTAGAAATGAAGCTATTTTCCTTTTAATGCTATGCCATAAAAATATATAAACGCCTTTAAAGCTAATTTCAGACCAAATATTTTACATTATCGCTAATTCGATATTACCAATATTTTGTTTCTCCACTTCCAATTTAGTAACTTTGCTGAGGCAAAAAAAGCAAATGGTCGAACGTACAATTATTTTTAATACCAAATATAATATTGCGTTGTTTTTCACTAATATTTCACTTATATATATGATAAATAGTGAATGGTTACCAGTCGGTTTGGTCTACACATAACCTAACCTAACCTAACCGACTGTTTAAAACTACACATATTTAATTTTTCGGATACATACAGTCTCCTATCTAAATAAATCCCGTCAAAAAACGTAAAAAAACGTCTCGGCGACAAAATTACCAGATCATTGTCGTGAATTTCAAACTTCGATAATTAATTGAATATGTATTTTTTCCACTCTTGGATTCAGGTTGGATAATTTGATTACTTAACTTAAACTATTTAGAATTGTAATTTTCGGTTTGAATGTTAGTGTTTTACTAAAACAATATTTGGTGGTCATTTATCCATTTTGATAAGCAAAAAAAAATTAAATACAAAACGTACAATTATTCTGATGAGTGTATATTTATTTTGGAACGTAAAACATTGTTTTTTAGGCACCTCGGTATAGAGTGGATTAAATTTATATGAAGTAATATATTTTATTTGGTGCTTAGTCTAAGGGACAAAAAATATTTTTGGTGAGCATTTAAATTGTACCCATCGTATATCCCATCATAAAGGCTAAGATTGCTTTAGCTTCATTTCTAGTGTTGAAAACATCTACAACCGGCAGTAACCATGTAACGTTGAACTTAGCACCATTAAAAAAATATATAGACATAGCCAATGACAGTCTAGCAAAGTATGTCACTGTCAAACTTCCTTTAATTTTATTAAATGAACTACTTGTTCCTACTGGGGTGAGCTCTTATCCACAGATGTAATATCTAGCTGCTTTACTAGTTAAAACTAAATATAATTATTACAGCTGACTAAGAAACGTCATGCCGATTTTTCGTCATCTAATTCCAGGACCGAGGCTACCCTTACTTTGCCGTTTGATTACCTGACAACATATCCCAGATGCGGACATCTACCAGGCTAACTAATACTAGAGCTATTGAATTACTGGACTTGAAGAGCTTCCAAGGCTTCGACAGGCCAGTGTACCCTTTTTTGTGTATATAAGTCCACTTTTTGTCACAGAACAGATTAAATACATCATATACTACATAATTATCTTCTATAATTTTTTAACCCAGCTAAACCTATTCTGTGTCCAAGGAAAAATACCTGTATCTTCTTTCAACGTCACAACCACTCTCCATTATTTAGGACGTTTGCTTGTTTACCAGCTTTACAACAACAACAAAAAACATATATTTTGCAAAGATATTTAGAATAAGAGGAGGTCGTAAGTTCATAAAAGAAGATAAGAAACTAAAGATAGCCAAATAAAGGCACAGTTATAGGAGAAATGTGGCTCTAGCAAGGTTGGCTGGTAGGGCTTAGAACTTTAAAAGATAAGTCCCGGTTGTAGTTAAAGTCAGGTTTTTATATGATCCTATCCTATCCTATCTTTTTACAATGACGGCATCACTTCCTTTAAACAAAGGAAATGAGTTTGAATGTGGTATGAGTGATCTTGA
Organism: Dendrolimus punctatus; assembly: GCA_012273795.1. Taxonomy (NCBI): domain Eukaryota; kingdom Metazoa; phylum Arthropoda; class Insecta; order Lepidoptera; family Lasiocampidae; genus Dendrolimus; species Dendrolimus punctatus. The sequence continues at coordinate 3,189,873 of CM022530.1, read as the reverse complement.
TGTACAAATCACATAAGCGGTAAGTGGTGATAGCAGTGAGGGAGTTAAGCTCAAGTTATGCTTACATGATATGATGGTGCCTTAGCCAAAGTATAACAAATTATTCATATCATGTCATACTTAATAAAAAAATGACTATAAGATAATAATACCTTCACCGACGTTTTCGTTTCCTTTGCAGTATCTTAATATTTTATTCTTGAAAATAATTATCAAAACTACAGATATAACAACTAATAACAGTACAATAACTCCTAGGAGTATATAAATCCAGTTGCGGTCTCCTGATGATTGTTCTTTTGTTCTCTTCTCTCTGAAACAAATCAGTAGCAAGAAAATAATAAAACAGTGTCAGAGAAATATTTCATAATGACAAAGCAATATGAGCATAATACTACATTACGTTTGCTTGGAGTGCTTCATCGTGTTTCGTACATTATTTTCTTTCACCACCAATAATTATGGCAAGTATAAAAAACATGCAAATTGTGCCCAAAATATTACATATTCTTTGCGAAGATTCCAAAGTTTAGAAAATACGTATGTATATTATACTTGTCAAGAGAGGAAGGTAAATTTTAACGACCACATAATTATATAAATCTACTATATGGCTGGTTATTATTACAGATCCGAATTTTAGATCAATAAAGTGATAAACCAAAAACAAGTCCGGAATGATGATGATGATGAAATGGATGTTTAGTTTTAGGGTAATGGGTAAGGTGAAATAAGATTTAGCCGAGATGCGAGTATGTAAGAAGATTTTAGAAAGTTGCAGCCGCAAGTGAAAAATTGAGAGGAAAAAGATAAAATGATATGGACATATCATGGCGAGGGATGAAAATTATATGATGAATGGAGTGTTAAAGTGAAAGATCTATGAAAATAACGATAAGGTGGACCAAAAAAGGAACAGATAGATTACATGAGAATTTAAGGTTTGACAAGCGACAAGATACAGGTGTATGGAAAAAAAGACACGCTATGGCAATTCCTACTCACAGGATCGAAGAAATACTAGAGCTACTTTAATCTTATGGTTTATGCTCTAGATATATTATGTAGATAATTATTGAAAATTTCTTCAGATTTTTTATATGGTTGAACTACTTTAGGCAAAGCTTTTTGAGTTTATTTACTATGTTATGGACCCTTGCTTGTTTTTTTCGGATATGATGCACTTCGTATCTCTAAAGTGGTGATTCTGAATTTACTTGGCACAAGTCGATCAGCATTCGCTACAATACACCATCTACAAGTATCGATCAGACAATGCTTTCTACCTTTCTACACCTGTCTTTTCAACGTGGTGGACAATCGGTCAACAGTGTCAAAAACAAACAAGCAGCCGTGGAAGTTGTTTATTATTAAAAGCCTGTCTGTCAGTTCTGTCTAAGAGTTCGAAACAGTATATGAGAGGAAGAAAATTTATATCATAGACTTTATATTAGTTATATCGACAAAATCATACATGGTGAAATTAATAATTATTACTTACGTGCTACTCGATGTATTGTTTCTGTCAAGCGAATCAGTAACTTTCACAACTATGCTCTCAGTCGTAATTATATTTGTTAAAGTTTCTGTTGTTACCGTAGGGCCATATGTTCCCGGTAGAACACAGTCTGTTCCATCTTTATTTAATTCCTTCGGAGGAAAACATGCACACGTTTCTATGCCAACACATTTTCCATAAACGCAGTTAGAACAATAAAAGTTGCATTGGTTTTTTCCAGTTTTGACGTAACCACTCTTACATACGCAAGTTTCAGGTGATGCACAAGTATGATTGTTGCAAATCTCATTACATACTGGCATACAAGTCTCTACATTTAAAGTATTGTTTGCTTTAATCCATCCAGGATCGCAGCGGCATGTTTCGGGAGCTACACACTCTCCATGTTCGCATCCAGTTGAGCAATATGGTTCACATAGACCTGAAATGGACTTTCTGTATCCTGGTAAACATTCACAATTTTCAGGGGCTCTACATTCACCATTGATGCAAGAATCAGAACATACAGGCTTACAAGTTCCATTGGTTGAAGCGTAGCCGTGGTTGCATTCACAAGTATTTGGAGACACGCATTTGCCATTGGTGCAATTGCTTTCACAGACTGGTTCGCAGATATTGCCATACCAGATTCTTTTCTTGCTGTAGCCCTCGCGACAAGTGCAAACGTATGGTTTGTCACAAAATCCATTTTTACAGTGTACTCTGCATATTGGTTTGCATTTAATACTGGAACATTATAAAGAAATATTATTTTTACATTCTTCATCCATACTTCTATTCTTATTACCTGTATAGCAATAATTTATTTGTGGCTTTAGGAAATAACCAATTATCATGCGATGTGATCTGTATTTACCTAGAATTACGAGAAATTTTCGGGGTTACAAATTTAAAGTTCAAATAACTAATTTACGTTTACGTTGATACTCGTACTTCCCACTTCCTTCGCCTATTTCTTGCTTAGTAGCGTGGAAGTGGGCGTAATTTATACAAATCATTAATCTTTGTACGAACAACATTGAATGATAGTTTTTAAATTTTAACCGACTTCAAAAAAGAGGAATGAGGTTCACAATAATTCTTTTTGTACATATTGTTTATGTTGTTCTGCCATTATTATTTTTTGTTTTGGAATCGATTTTGATGACTTTTGCGTAGGATTAAATATAGTTCCAAGATAGTTCCTGTAAATTTCATTGTAATTGCATATCATATATATAACTAAAAAATTAAAAATAACAAAATCGTAAAAAAAAGAAATCTTCAAAAACAAGTAAAAATAAAAATAAAATATTTTCAACAACTTCTTGCTTGCTTTTTATCTAAATTACTTGTTTACCTTTCAAATCCGAAGTATCATCTTGAATGTATCCTGTACAGCATTTTTGAACTGTTTTGTAATCGTAGTCCTGAAAAAAAATACAAGATTTAAACTTGAGATAAGATGTAGATATTAGATATGATTTCTGTTTAAAAACTGTTTATAAGAAATATAAATGAGAACTATTGTTCACCAAGATTTTTATTTTGACACGTTAATGTTGATTATGATCTCAAAATGCAGTTCTTCACCAGCATGTGTGGACCTCAACCCGATCAAGCCTCTCTACAACACGAGCATCATGAGAAAGCTCAAAAGATCTATCCGTGCAGGAACGGAGAAAGAATATAATTCCCTGCGGCGGGCGGCCTGTCGTAAGAGGCGACAAATAACCTACAGCCAGGTGGTATGGCATTTGCCCGACTGGATGGCTACCACCGCTGGTCTAAAGTATGTCGCCATAACAACTTTGAAAGAAAGAAAGAAACATTTATTTCTAAAAATGCGATACCTTATTTACAATTATAATAATAACATTGAAATTGTGTGCCGCAATTCGCGAAATGAGGTTGGCACTCAGTTTTTTGCTGTGCCGAAACATACTCCGTCACAGCACTGATTTTTAGTGCCCACCTCCTTAATTACAAAGTCATGTGACCCACGCTTAAAGCAAGTTAAATAAAACTAAATTATATTAACTTTGAGTTGTGTTCCGGCATTAGTGGCCAGGTTCCAGTCTCCCTTAAGAGAGCAGCAGTGAATTTGAAGCACCTTTGGTGTTGCAAATGTCCATAGGCGATAGTAACCGCTTTCCATCAAGTGGGCCGTCTGCCTGTCTGCTGAACTCCTCCAATAAAAAAAAGATAAAACCTCTTGAACGAATTAGTTAATTACGTAGCAGGTTCCATGTATTGGTTGCTATTTAAAAATAACTTAAACGCATTCTCATGGAAACAGATAAAAGTTTCGGCGCTATGCCGAATGCCGCGTAACTTCCACTGATGTGTCATAGTTTACTTAGGGGCGGAAACCATATAAGCGCAAACAAATAGTTTATCAAGTAGCGTTTACCAAGATAACTATGTATATAATAATAATAGATCAAATATATAAATCTGTCATGCTTTACGGGTCCGAATTTTGGGCCGCTAAAGTGATAAACCACAAGCGTTTCCACTCAGCTGAGATGAGAATGTTGAGATCGTGGTGGTGTTACAAGAATGGATAAGGTGAGATATGAGAACATAAGGGGATCTTTGAAAGTTGCACGCGTGACTGAAAAATCGAGAGGAAGAAGACTAAGTTGGTATGGCATATAATGTGGAGGGATGAAAGCCACATACCAAAATAATGTTAAACTACAAGATGGATGGGTATAGATGTAAAGTGGACCAAAAAAAGATGTATGGATTGCGTGAAGGATGATTTATGATGATTTGTGGTGTGACAGATGATGTATGTCAGAATAGATGAGTGTGGAAGGAGGCGACATATTGTGCTGACCCCAATAAATTGGGATATCGAGAAAGAAAAGAGAGAGAAAAGAGATAATAATAAGAATTAAATTTAAAACTAAAACGAATGTTTCAACTTCCTTTATACGTCACACCCTCAATTTGCGCTTAACTAATAATCTCCTTATAATGGCACCTGCACACTCTTCAACATTTATTCATTTAATTTGTTTGGATAACGTACAATAATTAATATTCTTAAATATAAAACACATAATTAATAGATATATCAATCAAGATTCCACTAAAAAATAATTTATATAATAAAAATAAAAATTGGCTCAAACAATTACTTATAAAAAGAAGAAATACAATTATACAAAAAATACATAAAATGTCTATTTAATTTACATTGGTCAATATTGAACAAGTCACTACAATAATGTAAATATGTGTGCTAGTTTTCTATACTTACGATATACATATAATCTGATGTGTAAGTATGTATATGTCATATTTATTTTTAGATTTTTCCTTGTTTTTGTTGCATAATAATTTGTACGCAGCTCGTCGCACATATAATAATAAATATTGTAGCACGCTGATGCGATGGGCCTAGGATACCCGGGTCGATGTAGTGGTGGAAGTTAAACATTGTTATTAGGCGAAAACTTGTTATAAAAATCACTTATACGAAGGCGTCTGCCTTCGGCTACAATTCAAGCAGAAGAGAAAAACAAATGCAACAACAATGTTGCAAGTAATAAAATTAAATGCAATGTTATGTTGGTGTTGCCACGATAATTAGAGATAATTTAAGAATTCACAGCTCAAAAGTCTTTCTTTTTTTATCATTAAAACATTTGTGGTTTTTTAAAAACTTAAAAAAAAATCGATGAGACATTTTCCTCGTGATTGTTTGAGCTAAATCGCGCGAAGTGGAGAAGAAAAAGTAGGAAAGCGGACCCTGGGCGTCGAAGTGATCGCTCCGAACGCAACCGGGATTTAACGCTCGGATGATGATGATGTTTGAGCCAAACTGTTTAATTATAAAAAATATTTTTAGTGGAAAATTTATTGTTATTTGTATTAGTTTTGTTTTATTAAGAATATGAATTATTGTATGTTTCCCCAGTTAATTAATGAAATTAAGAAAAATATATAAAAAATTCACTCACCGTAATATTCACTTCTTTCACAGTCCAATTTAAACGTTTCTTCTGACAATTGTGTCCGCCCAAACCATTACTACCGACAAAACATGTACCGATGTAGGTTTCATAATATGAAATATTTCTAATTTCGGTTCGCGTTACGTAATCCCTAAAAAATAGTAAAGGGAAAATAAAAATATACTGTAACAAATATAGACACTTGGTAACGTTCACGTGTATACATAATATGTACGTCCCTATTTCCTCAATTTAAAGAAATAAAGAAAAGATTTATTGTCGTAAATTTATGTACAGACAAAACAGAATACGTGTAGTAAGGCGTTGTACATTGAAATAAAACATATACAATTATACTTTACAAAACACACAAAAACACAAAAAAACCCAAGTACCTAATATTCACGCCAATGAGGCTGGAACTCAGCATTATGCTGCGACAAGGTTTTACGACGATAGGTTAGAAACGGTTCATAATATTAGAACCAACTATTTGTAACTTTTTTTTTTTATTGCAGAGTTCAGCAGACAGCAGACGCCATTGATGCATAGGTTACATCGCTATGACATTGTAACACAAAGGTATACTAATGCGCTGCTCTCTTGAAGGAGACTAGAGCTGACATAATGCGAACACAACTAAGGTTGTTATGGGAATACTTTAGACAGGGTGGTAGCATCAGTCGGCAATGCCTACACTGCTATGGTTTTTGTCGCTCTTACGACAGCCGCCCAGAATTTGTATATTTCTCGTTCCTGCAGGATAAAAATAACTTAGAATAAAAAAAATATTGTGTCTCGGTTTAGATCTGACGGCAAAACCAAAACCAGAAATAGAATTTATAAAAAATTAATTCCTATTTTGTGTTTTTCTATGTGACAATTTAACTTTAGAATTTAAGCAATAAAAAAAAATATTGTATCATTTTTTTTTAATACTACCCCGGAGGTGAAGTTAGTATGTAATAATATTAAGTTAGTAGTTAAAGATCATTCTAAACAGACGAACGTATCATTTAAAATTACCCATTGCTTTTCGCCACATTTTTTAATCTTGTATTCTATCTATTATATCATTACCCTATTTTTTGATGAGATGAAATATGATGGAAGACTCAGCGCACTAGGAGCGAGAATGTAGTATTCGAAAATAATGAACAATGGCTACCACAGCCAGTCTACAGTATGTTGCCATAACAACCTTGAATTGTGTTCCAGCATCAGTGGCCAGATTTCAATTTCTCTTCGGGGCCAGCAACTTATTACAAACATGCAGCGAGTAGAACACTCCGACGAGCAACGCCTTATCAAAAAGAACCGGCCTAAAATCACTTACAACTACGCGCTACTGCGCTCCTTGCAGAAGAACTTTTAAAACCAAATTTGGTTTTTGTAGCCACCTGCGCTCGCACAGCCGGACTTGACAAGGTTCGCCGTTGACGGATACGTCAAGGAGGACTATATATACAAACATGTCTGGTATTGTTAATTTCCATACGCCACGGTAAAAACTTTCTATCATAGTTGGGCCGTTAGCCTATCTGCAATGCTTTAGCACAAAAGAAATACCTGCTACATAATAATTATACACTAACTTACAAACTAGTAAAATGAAGGAAACTGCACTTATTTTTTATTTATTTTTTTAATTTATTGATGCACAAAACAAATTACAACCATAGAAATTAAAATATTAAATTAGTGAGTTAACAATTGCAGCTACGCCGAGGGTCGAATCCTAGTAGTAGCTCCATTTTACTAAGAACCGCTTTTTCAATCATTAGCGTCGGAGCGAACGCTCCAAACCTAACCGGGATTTAACGCTCGGATGATGATGACTGTACTCACCGTTTTCTCTCGGTACAGATTTGTGAATTCGCATAACATAAAACCACCAAGACAACTAATACATAACAACACAAGTTACTGCCAACCATAATTCTGATTTTATGTTTCACCGCTCATCAACAATATATTTAAGTACTATAGTTTTATTAAATTTATTATTTAAAAAATTTACGATTTAAGCAAAATTCTGGTTTTTGTTTCGTATGTATTTTTCGATTGCAAAATTACAACTGAACTCGCTAACAGGATGAGACAAGATAAATAATTGTACATACAAGCTTAGACACGAAGCAATGATTCACACATAAATAGATAGTCAAAATATAATTTATTAATAGTCGTAACAAAGTACAATTACAGGAAAATACGAAATAAGTAACAGCTGCTTACTGCATTATTATTGCACACAGCAGACGACGAACAGACTCATACCGGAAAAGATAAAGCTGAACTTCTGGGCAACTTGACGACGGGATAGCAATTCCGCCTACTGTTCCGCGCTATGAGAGCTCTATGAAAGAGATTCGCTTTAACCAAAAGGTGATTCGTAGTATTCTTCACTCTCTCGATGTCAAGAAATCGTCCGGGTCTGATGGTATACCTGCTGTTATGCTTAGTACATGTGCTCCATAGCTTTCTCCAGTCCTGGCCCGTCTTTTAACACTTTTTTACACTAGCTGTATCCCGGTTTCGTGGATGGTTGCCCATGTGCATCCAATCCCAAAGAGAGGTGATAGAACTGACCTGTCCAACTATCGGCCTATAGCAATTACTTCCTTGCTTTCAATGGTGATGGAGTGGATTATCAACGGGCAACTTTTGGGTTACTTCGAAGATTCCCAGCTACCCAATGACCGGAAATATAGTTTCCGCCATGGTCGTCGCTGAGGATATCTTGGTATACATGCTTAACCCACCGTTCAGCAAAAGCAGTTGAGAGCAAGGGAAAATCCTTAGCAGTCAGCCTTGGCATCGCTAAGACCTTTGACCGGGTCTTGCATAGGGATTTCTCTCGAAGCTGCCATCATATGGGAAACTTGAGGGGCTTTGCTTTACTATCCAGATTTCTTGGTGAGCGCAGCATCAAGATCGTTGCGACGGTTGCTGCTCTAGCAACAAGCCAATCATTGCTGGTGTGCCTCAAGGTTATGTGCTGCCACCGACACTGTTCATCCTCCATATCAATGATCTGTTGTCTATAGAAAGCATTAATTGCTAAGCAGATGTCAGTACAGGTGTTACCTGATATACCAGTCAGGCTAAATGTCTTCCGGTCGCAAGTGGAGAAAGTTGGATCAGACTTGTGGCTGAAGTAGAGAACTCCCTGTAGCGGGTCTCTGAATGGGGATGGCAAAATCTTGTTCAATTTATTCCACAAAGACCATCCATACCATTCCATTTGTCCCTGCGAGACAGTTCCAAGAAACATCTCTTATGATCTCCAACAGTATCGGATAATTGGCGTTGTTATAAAGAACGACGTGCAGTTTTGGGGTCATCTGGAAAGCAAGGCTAAACTTGCCTCCAAAAAGCTTGGTGTGCTTAACCGGTCTAAGCAGTATTTCAACCCCGCAGCAAAGGCTTATGCTTTATAAAGAACAAATTAGGTCGCATATGGAATACTGCTCACACTTATGAGCTGTAGCACCCGCTTATCAGACTGACCCTTTCGACTCAATATAGCGTTGTGCCGTTTATATACGTATAGTCGACGATCCTATACTAACAGGCGGCTTAGAATCACTTAGTCCACGGAGGGACTTTGCGTCACTCTTTGTACTCTACCACACTTGTATTGTTACAACAAAGAAGAGCGATCCAAGGAACTATTTGATCTAGTGCTAACACCTCATTTTTATAACCACACGGCTCGCCATTAACGGGATGTTCACTCCCCTTTCCTGGAGCTCCCACTCTCAACTGCGCAGCGGTTCTCTAGAATGTTTATTCCGCGTACAACAATCATCTGAAGGGAACTTTCCGCCGAAATTTTCCCTCGGTGGTACGACATGGGGATGTTTAAGAAGGGCGTTACAAATTTACTTAGTAACGCGATGCCGGCCCCTGTTGTTGAAAACGTTTATAGGCGATCGTAACCACCTTCCACCAAGTAGGCCGTCTATCTGTTTGCCTGCTTCCGGCAAGAAAAAAATATTATAACAACAAAAACTGTACAATAAAGAATATTCATTTATTGTACAATCGTGGTATAAAAATGATGGCCGGTTTTAAAATTGATTCATTTTGCGTTGTGCGAGCACATGTTACCTTTTCAAACTAAGACACAGAACAGACTGTTTCCACTGAAAATGTTGTTTAACTATTTGACAATAAAGTTTAAAATTACTTAGATTAGAAGTTGTAAATAAATAAATAAGTTGTCTTAATTTATATCTTATCTAAGAAGCTTGTTTAGAATGTAAAACCTTTTTGTTGGTTTTAATTTATGCTCTGCGAAGTGATTATATTCTCTTGGTTTCTTATTGTTAATCGCAGCTGCTGTCATTGTTGTCAAAACGTTGGCAGTATTACTCCTTGTACTAGTGCAAGCAAAATTAGACTTTAAGGTGATGAACGTTTTCATTCCGCGACTGCACATCAACATTATAAAAATAATACACTTACGGTTTTATTACCAATGAATTAGAGTAAGTTTGAAAGCTTCTTTATGGTTATCAAGGAGAAGATAATAATTTGGGTAGGAGAGGTGGACTAAGGGGTAGGCTGGTAAACAACTTTGAATGTATCAATGGTACAATCAGTTTAAAGTACTGCGTGCTACAGAGGGCGCCCGTAATTAGCTTATTTGAACACTCGTTATGGTCCATGGACCAAAAAAACTTGCTTAGTCTACGCCGGTCTGTTGTGGACACTAACAATCAAACTATGCCTTACCGTGCCTGGTAATTATTAAATACGCCTTCATAATGTCCTAAGGTACTATTTAAACCAAACAAGAATCTCAAACTAAAGTCAAAGGATGCCTTTTCACCAGTAAATTTTTTGTATTATTGTTTATTGGTCTGCAAAATTGAATATGGATTATAGACATTTGTTTTTTACCTTCATTAAATCGTTTAATAGCTAAACTATGTTCTGTTTATGAAAACACGGCATGCCTAATATAATTGGTTATCTACAGACTATGAATGTATGATTTTACAGTATTCTCAATGATACATCTTATTTTAATTAAATTTTATCCATATTTAACTTGTCTCGACGCGTCATCGCTGCGGCCATAAGGAACCCAGAAAATGCTCATCAAATTGCCAAAACGGATTCTGCATTAAACCTGAAACATTGCTTGTAATGAAGGTTATATACATGATCCATGAAATCCAAACATTTGCTTGCCACTTTGCGTTGTTACTAATGAAGAATATTCCCAGTCATCGGACAACAGTCCGAAAATGCAAACACTTTGAGATACTTTCAAAATGATACGTGCCACCATTTGTGTTCTGAACCCTGTTTGAATGGCTACTGTGTAACTCATGATACGTGTCTCTGATAAATTCGCATGCATCAGTAATTGTACAGATTACGAGTGCAATAAAGGCTGGTATTACAAAGATGGTAACTGCAAGCCAGTTTGTAAAGTCTCTTGTGGGAACGGAACGTGTATATTTCCAAATACTTGCAATTGTTCACAAGGTAATGAGTTTTCAAAAGATAACAAGCAATGTCAACCTATATGTGATTGCGTTGGAGTGTGTATTGCTCCAAATGTTTGTTCTTGTGAATCTCCATTTGATATTGAAGTACTTGGTGGTAAAGAAGTATTTTATCTTACTGAAACTACTATAGCCTATGAAACAGCTACTGATGATAAGAAGAAAATATTAGTATAACAGAGAATACTAATGCAGTCACACTTACGAAGTAAATACATAATATGAAAGCTGTAAATGTAGATAATGCAGTTATTACAGTCCACCACGATAATCCGATTGACAATTTGTAAGTAGAAACATAAAACAAATTATTTTCAGTACAATAACTATGCCTATAAGTTATTATTCTGTTTTTTTTTTATTTTAGATATAAATAGAATAAAGGTGATACATATTTGCGTTAGTTGAGTAGTTAGTTAACTTGCGAAAACGTTTCTTCATGGTTTGGATGGACATCTACTTAATCTTCAACTGAATATTTAACTAGAAATAAATGATAATAGTTCGTTTAACGTTCCGTAATTAATTGTCATACGCATAGGCGATTGTCATTGACAATTAATTGATACTGCGCGAACACACCGATCTGAGCGTACTTATTCATGCCTGGCTGGACCCGTGTGTACCTTCTTTGTAAATCGTGCGGTGACATTAGTATTATGAATGTGAAGGTCATTTTATTTGATTTTATCTATTCGTATATCTTTTCGCATATACGCAACAAGATCTGCGTCATAATTAATGTTCTGATCTATATACATAATTAAATTAGTGATTACTTTAAAATATTTATAGTATAAAGAAGTTTGGTTTAGGTAGTCTAATGTATAATGGAAAGAAATAAAAAACATTATTATATTGTATCGTTTAATGAAAATTTGATTTTTATGATCAACAAGCGCTCGCGAGACTTATTTCCATTTAGGGTATCACAAAAAGCTAGCTAGGTTAGCGTACAGAATAATAAGTGAGTCCTCATATTAGTCGACATGGATTCGGCAATTCCAAGCCAAAAAGAGCTTTAGGTCTATGACATAACATCCTCAGCGATATTGTTCTCATCCGGCTCAATACGCCGTGCACATAAGAACAATAATACTGTGAAACATTATATCGTAAGTTTAAAAGCTCTTTTTGGCTTGGATTTACTATATCTGGGCCCATACCATACTCATACTCCCATAACATACTGGTATGGGAACTCCGTATTTTGTTCAGACAGTTGTCCAGAGATAGTGCTACAGAGTCTACCTGGCTGTTATTATGTTATATTAGGGGAATGCCTCTTAGTAGACATCTCCTATTCTAGTTGAGGCTCTATGGGAGAATGCCGTAAGGAACGTCGGCGTGGCGGCGTAGCCTTCCGAGTATCTGCCATACATCAACAAGGTGAAACATGGGGGTAGTTAAAATAGTCAATATGTAAACGCTCTTCAGAGATCAATACTAAGCTATTGCTTTATCCTGGAGTAATGAATTATTACAACAAATTAAAGCTCAAAAAATTAATAATTACAAATAAACTTTATCGTTCATTTCATTTGAATTCTCTTCTTATTTTCCAAAGTTCAAATAGCCTCTGTCAGATTTTTTTATTACCTAATCTTTAGGTTGTTGCCAAACTGAAGAGTTCTTGTGACAATCAAAAATCTTTATTTCACTAAATATTAGAATTTTCCCTACAAATATAACTTAAATCTTCTTAGGTCTCCCATCGTCGATGAATCTTCTCCTCTTTTATTAAAGATACGTTGTTTTCTACATAACACAACACACATAATCACATGTTTTATCACCCAATATTGTACATTTAGTTCGCGGTGCGGCTACCTTGGAAAACACCCAAACATATGTTATTTAACTCCAACAAGTAATATTTATATTTCATTTTCCTTTAATTGAGAAAGCAAATTTTCTTGTCAAAGTTTCTGCTAAAAAAGTTTTTACAGGGTAAGAAAATTTATAACCTTATGTCGTTACCCACACGTCTTCGCATAGTGAAATACTCTTTCCATAAATTCCGCGTAGACTTCTTTAACAACAAAAATAATGTCTGAACAAATATTCTCTGTACAAAGCATATTTCTCCTATTTGAAGCCACAAACCAGAAGTTGATAAGAGAATTAAAGTGACATGAAAATTACAGCCGAATCGCATAGAAGTCCTACACCTATTAACGTCATCACATGCTTTACATGCCTCTTGGAGATTTTCTTCTTGCAGCAAGACATCACTGACACGAAAATCTTGATGAATAATAACAAATTTATTGTCATTATGTAGTATGATGATATCAATGTTGCTTGTGCTTGCGTGGACGCGGATATTATTATTATTTTTGGTATAAACAAATTACTAATTATAATAGTAGCTGCGACATGCTGAATACAAAGACTGTTGCTTTTCTTTTCTCGTAACTCATCTTAGTGTTATTCAATAACACTAGTTTCCAGTAAGCGATTAGTGAGGCACACAACGACCAACATATTGTTGTGGCAAAACATATTTCACTGCTAGCAAGAAGTATCACTAAGAAATTGACATGGTAATAATAATATATATTACTGTTAAGTATAAAGTTAATCAATAAATGTAGAGTGCCCGTAACAATTTGATTCATGCTGACATAATTCTGGAATGTTCTAAATTTAGGCAACTTGCACCAGGTTATAATAACACAAATAGCAGAAATCACACTGACAGGTGTAAATAATTTTTCGATCAAGTATAAGATATACATCATGAGTTGTCACTGTTTTATTGAATTAAATCACCACAAATACACGACAGGTTTTGATACCAAAACGCAATAATATGTTCAGATAAGAGCAAACTTTTTATGATTAATAGTTTGCAATTAGTAAAGTACACATTTATAGTTAATTAATGTTGCGTTAACAATAATATCATTATAAACTCTCTGATTATTACGAAAACTTTATTGATAGAGAATTTATTCATTATAAAATGTTTGTTATTATATGAACATTTAACTACATTTTATATCAAAATGAACATATTGTGTATTTGTGGTAACTCCATAATTTTCCTTTTAATGTCCATAAAAACTTTCTGCTCGAAATTCCTACCAAAAAAGTTTTTACAGAGTTTTAAAAATTATAATCTTATGTCGTTACATACACGTCTTTGCATGGCAAAATACTCTTTCCACAACTCCCGCGTAGGCTTTTTTAATAATAAAAATAATGTTTGAACAAATATTCTCTGTACAAAGCATATTTCTCCTATAGTAAGCCACAAACCAGAAGTTGATAAGAGAATTAAAGTGACATGGAAAATAATAGCCGAATCACATAGGAGTCCTACACCTATTAACGCCGTCACATGCTTTACATGCCGCTTGGAGATTTTCTTCTTGCAGCAAGACATCACTGACATGAAAATTTTGATGAATAATATCAAATTTATTGTCATTATATAGTATGACGATATCAATACCGTTTGCGATTGTATCACCACGGATATTGTTATTATTTTTGGTATAAACAAATGACTAATTATAATAGTAGCTGCGACTACGCTGTATACAAAGACTGTTGCTTTTCTTTTCTCGTAACTCATCTTAGTGTTATTCAGTAACACTAGTTTCCAGTAAGCGATTAGTGAGGCACACAACGACCAACATATTGTTGTGGCAAAACATATTTCACTGATTACAACAAGTAAATCTAACCAATTGATACTATAATGATTATATATATCACTATTAAGTGAAAGAAAATTAATCAATACATGTAGAGTGCTCGTAAAAATTTGATTCATGCTAACATAATTTGAAATGTTCTAAATTTAGGCAACTTGCACCAGGTTATAATAACACAAATAGCAGAAATCACATTGATGGGTGTAAATAAAGTTTCGATCAAGTATAAGATATCCATCGTGATTTGCCACTGTTTTTATTTAATTAAATCACCACAAATGCACAACACGTTCATTTTGATACCAAAACGCAATAAAATGTTCTGACAAGAGTAACTTTTTATGATAATAGTTTGCAATTAGTGAAATGTACAGATTCACAGTTAATTAGTGTTGTGTTAACAATAATCTCATTATAAACTCTCTGATTATTATAACAACTTTATTTATTGATAATTTATTCGTTTTATAATGTCACTCTGTCAATCATTAGTTACTTTTAACTTTGTTGAACTATTATGATTAATATCCGATGTTCCTGATCTTGTCTCTGTATTTCATTCACCTATTCTGCCCCCTAGTCCTATTCCCTCTGATACACCCCTCCTAACTAATCCCCTTATCATCTCTACTATTAGGCAAATCAAAGGCATCAAACAGATTACCGTCGCCTATAGGCACTGTCCAGGCCAGGAGCCAAAGCCAAAGCCAACACGTTGCCAGCCTGGCAGGTGGGATAGAACGGATGGGTTAAAGGAGGCTAGATAAAAGGTTTTGATCTCGAGGACTCCCCACCTATTGTTTGAGGCATCAAAGATGCAGTACCTATTGGTCTAATTCCTTTGGCGTCCCGTAAAAGTGTGTAAGTTAGAGGCGCGGATTTAATTTTAGCGGGTTTAAAAGCCGATATCCCCAGAGCTTCCTTTGAAATTTACGTTGGGCATACGTTCAATCGTCCCAGACATCTCAAAGGCCCGAGAATAATGTCCAAAGAACAGACATTAAAAGGGGTTTGAGATATGCAGGATCTCGCGGATTTCCCCCCGTTAGTTAAGAGAATACCCTCGGTGCTCTAAGAGAGCCAGATAGACAAGCGTAGAGATGTCACAGATGTATACCTGTGGTCTATTTCCTGTGACACTCCAGAAAAGCGCATAGGAAAGGGGTGCAAATTAGTTTTGGTAGTTAGTTTGACGGCCGACCATCCCCCGTCCATCCACTTGGAGGTCACGGTGTTATGCGATCTATCAGGGGATCCCAGACATCGTTTGGTGTAAAGCATTCCTTCTAGGTCCGAGGAAGGTGTCCCAAGAAAAGACATTCCCGTGAGTTATAAAAAAATGCGTTTGATATAGGAAAGTTAGGATAATAGGGATGAGATGGAGAGATTAATCAGGAGGAATGGGTTTGAGGTAACGGGTCCATGAATAAATTAATATTTCCTATAATATATCTTATTCTCTTATAATAATATATAAAGTTGAAGAGTTTGTTTGTTTGTTTGATTGGTCACGCTAATCTCAGGAACTACTGGTCTGATTTAAAAAAATCTCTCATTGTTAGATAACCTATTTATCGAGGAAGGCTATAGGCTATACATCATCATGCTAGGACCAATAGAAGCGGAGCACCCATGAAGAATGTTTCAAAATTGGGGGGTTTTGAAAACAAATTCCACGCGGACGACGTCGCGGGTACAGCTAGTATATATATTAATTTCCGGAAGTTTAGCTTAAGGATATTAAAGTTATATTATATATACAGTACAATCAAAACATTCATAAATAATCTAATACATTAAAAAAGAACTTAACTTTATTCTATTATATTCTGTATAATCCGTGCAGGAACGGAGAAAGAATACAACTTCCTGCGGCCCGGCGGCCTGTCGTAAGAGGCGACAAAACAACCCACAGCCAGGTGGTAGGGCATTTGCCCGACTGGATGGCTACCACCCCTGGTCTAGAGTATGTCGCCATAGCAACCTTGTGTTGTGTTCCGGCATTAGTGACCAGGTTCCAGGCTCCCTAAAGAGAGCAGCAGCGCATTCGTAGCACCTTTGGTGTTGCAAATGTCCATAGGCGATGGTAACCGCTGTCCATCAAGTGGGCCGTCTGCCTGTCTGCTGATCTCCTGCAATAAAAAAAAAAAAAAAATCTACTCATAGTCCCATGTTAACCTACAAGATGGATGGACTGCGTGAAGGACGATATGATGATTTGTGGTGTGACAGAAGATGTGTCATAATATAAGAGTGTCGAAGGAAAGAACATATTGCGCCGACCCCAATTAATTGGAATATGGTGAAAGAAAAGACAGAGAGAGAAAGTCCCTCAAGACTATAAATAGATTTTTATTTTATTTCAGTTTATCAAAATATTGGTTATATTTATTAATGACTGCGATAACTTTGGTAATTATTATTGCTTTACTGATTTGTTTTATAAAAAGAAGAGGAAATATATCTCCAGCAGGTATAGTATTTATCTGTGTTAATTTTTAATGTCTTAAATATGGTTTTATTGATTTACATACACATGTTTATACTAAACATAAAACATTGGAACCCGATTGCAGCATTATAGGTGCAATTCTGAATCTAAACTATTCAAGTACTCACTCAAATACACACAAAAAACATCAAAATCGCTCCAGCGGTTTAGGAATTCTATTCAGTGATATATACAAGTACATAATAATTATAAATATATGTACATATATAAATAAGCTTTATTAACAATGTATTTAACCCTTACTATTTTTAGGTAGCTTAATTAACTAGGAAATTAGATAAATATTTATACGCATCACGCGGCTAGCCGCAATCCGGTCAGCCATCAGGTTGAGTAAAAGAATGGAAAATGTGCTTTGTGATTGCTCGAAGTGCAGGCTTTATCTCTGGGCGACCACTCAGTTGCTATGCGATTCTTTTTGGGGCCAATTCCCCAATTCCTTGTTTCGGTTATAATTACGGTTAACCGTGCGGCTAGCCAGAAATTAAACCGCAAACAACCGTCAGCTGGACGGCCGTCTAAATTGCGACTAACCGCATAGTGCGTGTGTAATTACTGTACTTTTCACTTGTAAATTGTCCTTTTTTGCATATAAACCTGAAGTGTCTGTCATATATCAGAAGAACCCATAATAAAAAAGAAATAAGTAACCCGTGCGGGCCGCTGTATCAAACGGCCTAATAGGTACGTGAACACGAGGGGAAAGGGAAGAGGCACTCCGACACAAGACCGGAGTCGTCTCTCCAGAGTCCGCGTATAGCCACGTAGTGGAGGTCGCGTGTACAAATATATTTCCGTGCCTTTTCCACGTGTTTTGCGAGATCTTCCAAAGGAGCTTACAGCCCTTTCGTGCATATATTTAACTTGACTGTACAGTTCTTTCTTTTCCTTTATTTTGTTCGTGTGAACTATTGTGAATGTTAAACCACCAACAGAATAACGTGTTTCTTTCGTACACTATAGTTTTCTTCTGATAATATTAGTCACCCTGACAATAAGTGGAGCTCCAACACAATAGAAATAATTGAAACGTAAAAGCAGATCGACATTTCATACTTTTATATACCTGTCTAGTAATATTGTATAAGAATTATCTAGATTGAAGCAAAACACAGCAAAAACTCTGTAACCCTTTTTGCGAAAATTGCGCAGACGGTGGAGTATGAAATTTCATACACATATAGTTTATACATAGTTTGTACAGAGGAGTGCAGAATGCTAATATTTTTCAATAATATACATAAAAATACATTAAATTAATTTAAAAAAAAACCATTAGACACACTACCATATATTTGACACACACGCGTATATACTCTTTTCTTTATTGTTGACGTCAAATTACCAGTGCAGCCTTCGCGAAATCTGTAATTGTAGAAGTATAGTCTTTTATAACAGAACCTTAATATTGTTCAAAATTATAATTTAAATTAAGTAGTTATAATCGAATTTCGACCACTGGCCTACCATTAATTAATAAATCTTTGACTGTGGAAAAAACAATTTTCATTTAGTTCTTATATTAATATAATTCGACGTCCTTTAATACAATTGAATTATTAATCATCCTTAATATAGGTATCTACGTATTGTAACAATGGCAATTGTTATCAACAAAACCAATAGCTACAAAGTGCAATACAAAAACAATACATGGTAAATGAGTTGGTATTTCAAATGATAAAAACACTGAATTTATTGTGTTATTAATACACCATTTATTATTAATACACTATTTAGCATTTTTTATCAACGTATGCAATTATAATTATTTATTTATTTTTCATTTATGCAGTATTTTTAAGCTCTTACTCATTTTCTTTCATTATTTTTTCATCAGGGTGATGTTAGGTTTATTTTCGTTACGGAATTTCTTGATTCTAACTAAGTTGATTTTTTCTTTAATTATATTACTCAAAACAAAGTGACTAAATGACTAAACAGATATAAATGCAAAAGTGGATGGATGCAGAAGTCGCGGAAGGCCACGACACACCTTCCATGATCAAATTGATCGTGTATTAGCAGAAGGTGATGTCAGGAGCCTTAAGAATAGACGAGCGTGCATGACAAGAGCTATGAATGTCAATGAAGCAAGTGAGGTGTGTAAGAATAAGCCTGTATGGCACTCTGTTGTTCGTGCCTACCCCGCAAGGGACCTGGCGTGAAGTTATGTATGTATGTATGTATATTACTCAATAAATTATTGCAACATAAAACATGCCCTATATATAATTTACTAAATATATCACAGTTTTATTGAGATTTACGCTTAAACACTTATATATACGCTTTGATAACCTGCAGCTTCAAGTTGTCTATTAAAAACTTCAAGATTTTCCTGCCGATTTCCGCTGTTGACACCAAAAAGTTCTCCACGTCAAGACATCTGCCATGATAAGCTCCTTAAGCTTGTCTCGTATGTTTGACAATCTTCTGTGGACCCATCTGGAATTATTTCAATTCAAATATAATTAAATGTTTCTTATACTAATATATAAAGCTGAAGAGTTTGTTTACTTGAACGCGCTAATCACAGGAACAACTAGTCTGATTTAAAAAATCTTTCAGTGTTAGATAGCCCATTTATAGAGGAAGGCATCACATATATATATCATCAGAAAATTTCACACTTAGATCAAAAGGAGCGGAGCACTAATGAAGAATTTTTCAAAATCGGGGGATTTTTTAACTTACTTTTTTTAACTATTCCACGCGGACGAAGTTGCTAGCAGACCAGCATATTTCGAAAATATTTTTTTTCTGTTTGTATTTTAAACACGATAAGCTGGCAACACTGCGTCGATATCGAAAAGCTAGTTGTCGCCATAAAGATTTAAATAATAATAGCCGTTGAACGTCCCACTGCTGGGCTCGGGCCTCCCCCTGTAGGGGACGGACAGTATACCCGCCACGTTTGTCCAAGGCGGCTTGCTAGGTTTGACAATTCGGTTATTTGATGTGCAGTTTCATTACAATGTTTTGCTTCACCGTTCCGATTTGAACCCGCGCCCTTTGAACTTGGTCCGCATGTGCAAGCCATTTCGCTACCATGACTTTTAGATAATATTTAAATCCATTACATAATAAAACTGAAGAGGTCGAATTTCAATTCAGTAGTTTCGGAGATTGCCCCTACAACGTCACAAACTCACAAACCTCTTCATAATATTATATTGATAAAAAATAGATAGAGTTTATGTTAGCCAAAACCATAAGAGATTTAATTACCCGACTTAGTGATAATTTTCTTAGAAAATCGTCTTGACAAATATATCCAAATAAATATAACCATGATTAGAACAACTGAGGATACGATTGCTGCTGCCACGTAAATGCAGTTGGCTTTAAACCTGAAAGTACATGTTAATTAAATATATCTATATATATATATACTTTTTTTTTTATGTTTTCTTATAGGCAAACTGGCAGACGGGTCCACATGATGACAAATGACTACCGTCGCCCATGGACATCTGCAACACTAAGGGAGCCGATGCGTTGCCTACCTCGTTGAAAAGAAGAAGAATACGTAAAGCAAAAATACAGCAAAAACTTTCCACCCCTTTTATTGTATTGACGGAGGAGTATGAAATTTTGCACACTTATAGTTTATATAGAGAAGGAGTGCAGAATGCTATATGTTTAAATTATGCATTAAAAATATATTCAATCAATAAAATAACCATTACACACACTTGTTGTTGTTGTGCTGACCCATAATCTGACAGTTATGTGGAGAAATTCCTTAATCTGAAAGTTTGAAAAAAAATACCCCCACCCTTTATGAAGGGATCATATATGATGGGGGTACATAATAGGGTGCAAGGTTTCTACCCTTATGTTATTCTGCCACGCTCGAGTATATCCCAAAATCCCCGCTTGGCCTCCCCTACTATAAACATGACGAAATTATTTATATATTATATTAATTATTATGTTCGAATTTCAAAAACGGGCAACCACTAGTTTCCATAAATAAACACACAAGCATGTGTGTTTGTGTTTATTTATGGAGAGGGACTTCCCTTAATAGAGAAAATAACAAATGTGTTACTGGACACATTCTTATACTAAGGAGGTTTTTAACCGATTTCAAAAAAAGGAAGAGGTTCTCAATTCGTCGGGATCTTTTTTTTAAATTTGTTTTTATTTTTTTTTATGTATGTACACCGATTACTACATAATTTATGATCCGATTTACGTGATTCTTTTTTTATTTGACACGGAATAGCTTCCAATTGGTCCCCTAGAAATTTTACATAGTTTGGTCCGTAGTTTTCATTTTACTAACATTTTTTTGTTCCCGTTTCTTGGGACCTATATTTTTTAAGAAGTGCGGCACCATTCGTAGGTCCACCCATAGATGGCTAGACACTAAAAAGTAACATATAAAAAATAAAAACTTCGTTTAAAAAAACCGACTTCAAAAACTAAAAAATTATAAAATAACTTATATCCAAAGCCATTATTATTCATATATATTATCTAAAACATCTTGAAGTCGGTGAAAAGTAAAACATAAAAATTACTAAATTTAGAAAATTACTAAGCACCGACTTTAAGATGTCTTAGATAATATATATTAATAATAATAGCTTTAGAAATAAGTTATTTTATACATTTTAGTTTTTGAAGTCGGTTTTTTAAACGAAGTTTTTATTTTTTATTGTGACAACTATTCTCAATAATTATCACTACAAGCGTATTATTTGATTTTAATTTCTACATTTCTGAAGTATTCAGATATTTAGCTTTAACTAATAAGGCTACAATTTAGACTGATGTAAAGAAGAACCTATTATACAAGCTTTTTTTTCTAAGAAGCGGGTGAAATAGTTAAAGGAAGAGAAATCACATACATATTCCAGCAATATGGTCAATGTCCTTTTCTTATTGATCAGACACTTACCTAACCATCACTTAAATTTTGACAGTACTTGTATGGAGCTAAAGTCACATTTTAAATTATAGTTTGGATAACCTAATAGTAAGAGAATGAAGTATCAGTTGATTACGTTGACTAATAATTTTACCAACATTCTAAAGTATTATGAATTCCCATTTATTTGAGCTTCCGCGCTCAACTACACGACGGTTCTCTAGATAGGTTAATACTCGTATATATAGGTAGACATAGGTGCAAAATGCACTTCCTCGCAACACCAGGATGTAACATGTACACTCTATATTAGCATAAGTTTAGTATCAAAAATAGAATAAATTGATATAATAAGTTATATACAACATATACATACATGCATTAAATGAGACACACAATAATAAACAAGCATGTATAATTTCTAAACGTCTTCCTAAGTTAAATTATAAAAAAGGGTATGGAATTAGAGTCCGTAGAGTTGTTATAAAAAAAGCGTTCTCTAGAACATTGATACCGCGTATTCCCGCCGCGGTTTTATCTTTGCGCTATGCCACGGGTTTCTTTAAAAAGTACGTCTGCCTGTTTCCCTGCTTCAGGTAATAATAAAAAAACAGTTTTTCTTTAAACAAGTACTTACCAATTGATCACCAATGAGCTCGTGTCCATATCCTTTATGTTTGATATAGTTGTTAAATAAATGTTTTCTGTAGTATTTTCTACAGAAGTCTCAGTAGTGTAAACGTCCTCGGTCAAACCGTAATTTAACTCAGTTGTCAAAATATTACTTGATGTTAGTATACTGGTCGTATCGGTTACATTATTAACACAAATATTTGGACCAATGCAAGTACCTCTGCAAGAATCACATTTAGGTACACAATACATTTCTCCTGTCTTAATTAACTTCTGAATGTCAAGTGTGTATCCGGGAAAACATTCACAAGTGTTAGGAGCGCTACATTTACCGTAACCACAAGAATTCGTGCATATTGGTACACACTCTGTGTTGTTTCGAATTTCCCATCCACTGTTACATTTGCATTGATCTGGACTAACACAATTTCCGTTTATACATCCGTTCTTACAATGAGGTATGCAAAGATCCTGAGCTGACTTGACATAGCCTGGTAAACAGTCGCAAACATCAGGGTAAGTGCAAATACCATTTAAACATTGTTTAGAACATACCGGTTTACATTTACCATCAAAAGTTTTACTATAACCAGCATTACACTCACAAGTCTCTGGCATGACACAATTACCATGATCGCATCCGTTGGAACAATGTGGATGGCACGTGCTATTGAATGTCTTTTCGTAACCTGGTAAGCATGCACAGATTTCTGGTGCTATACAAATACCAGGAAGACATGGTTCAGAACATGTTGGCTTACACTTGCCTTCTTTGTCTTGTTTATAACCTGCATTGCAGACACACTTCTCTGGCTCAATACAATTTCCATAGTCACAGCCTTTGGAACAGTTAGGCTTGCATATGTATTTATCAGACTTCACATATCCTGACAAGCAGTTGCAAGTATCCGGTGCAGTACAAGTACTATTGACACATGCTTTTGAACACACCGGCTGACATTTTCCGTCCTTTGTTTTGCTGTAGCCAGCATTACACACGCAAGTTTCAGGTTT
This sequence comes from Dendrolimus punctatus, assembly GCA_012273795.1. Classification (NCBI taxonomy): domain Eukaryota; kingdom Metazoa; phylum Arthropoda; class Insecta; order Lepidoptera; family Lasiocampidae; genus Dendrolimus; species Dendrolimus punctatus. Next base: position 3,166,176 of record CM022530.1, on the reverse strand, counting down.
GATGCAACTGCCGTGGTCACAGCCTTTGGAACAGTGAGGCTTGCACGCGTATTTATCAGACTTTACGTATCCAGATAAGCAGTTGCAAGTATCCGGTGCACTACAAGTACTATTGACACATGCTTTGGAGCACAATGGCTGACATTTTCCATCCTTTGTTTTGCTGTAGCCAGCATTACACACGCAAGTTTCAGGTTTTATGCAGCTACCGTGGTCACAGCCTTTGGAACAGTGAGGCTTGCACGCGTATTTATCAGACTTTACGTATCCTGATAAGCAGTTGCAAGTATCCGGTGCATTACAAGTACTATTGACACATGCTGTTGAGCACACTGGCTGACATTTTCCATCCTTTGTTTTGCTGTAGCCAGCATTACACACGCAAATTTCAGGTTTGATGCAACTGCCGTGGTCACAGCCTTTGGAACAGTGAGGCTTGCATGCGTATTTATCAGACTTTACGTATCCAGATAAGCAGTTGCAAGTATCCGGTGCACTACAAGTACTATTGACACATGCTTTGGAGCACACTGGCTGACATTTTCCATCCTTTGTTTTGCTGTAGCCAGCATTACACACGCAAGTTTCAGGTTTGATGCAACTGCCGTGGTCACAGCCTTTAGAACAGTGAGGCTTGCACGCATATTTATCAGACTTTACGTATCCAGACAAGCAGTTGCAAGTATCCGGTGCACTACAAGTACTATTGATACATGCTTTTGAGCACACTGGCTGACATTTTCCGTCCTTTGTTTTGCTGTAGCCAGCATTACACACGCAAGTTTCAGGTTTTATGCAACTACCGTGGTCACAGCCTTTGGAACAGTGAGGCTTGCACGCGTATTTATCAGACTTTACGTATCCAGATAAGCAGTTGCAAGTATCCGGTGCACTACAAGTACTATTGACACATGCTTTGGAGCACACTGGCTGACATTTTCCATCCTTTGTTTTGCTGTAGCCAGCATTACACACGCAAGTTTCAGGTTTTATGCAGCTACCGTGGTCACAGCCTTTGGAACAGTGAGGCTTGCACGCGTATTTATCAGACTTTACGTATCCTGATAAGCAGTTGCAAGTATCCGGTGCATTACAAGTACTATTGACACATGCTGTTGAGCACACTGGCTGACATTTTCCATCCTTTGTTTTGCTGTAGCCAGCATTACACACGCAAATTTCAGGTTTGATGCAACTGCCGTGGTCACAGCCTTTGGAACAGTGAGGCTTGCATGCGTATTTATCAGACTTTACGTATCCAGATAAGCAGTTGCAAGTATCCGGTGCACTACAAGTACTATTGACACATGCTTTGGAGCACACTGGCTGACATTTTCCATCCTTTGTTTTGCTGTAGCCAGCATTACACACGCAAGTTTCAGGTTTTATGCAGCTACCGTGGTCACAGCCTTTGGAACAGTGAGGCTTGCACGCATATTTATCAGACTTTACGTATCCAGACAAGCAGTTACAAGTATCCGGTGCACTACAATTACTATTGATACATGCTTTTGAGCACACTGGCTGACATTTTCCGTCCTTTGTTTTGCTGTAGCCAGCATTACACACGCAAGTTTCAGGTTTTATGCAACTACCGTGGTCACAGCCTTTGGAACAGTGAGGCTTGCAGGCGTATTTATCAGACTTTACGTATCCAGATAAGCAGTTGCAAGTATCCGGTGCACTACAAGTACTATTGACACATGCTTTGGAGCACACTGGCTGACATTTTCCATCCTTTGTTTTGCTGTAGCCAGCATTACACACGCAAGTTTCAGGTTTTATGCAGCTACCGTGGTCACAGCCTTTGGAACAGTGAGGCTTGCACGCGTATTTATCAGACTTTACGTATCCTGATAAGCAGTTGCAAGTATCCGGTGCATTACAAGTACTATTGACACATGCTGTTGAGCACACTGGCTGACATTTTCCATCCTTTGTTTTGCTGTAGCCAGCATTACACACGCAAATTTCAGGTTTGATGCAACTGCCGTGGTCACAGCCTTTGGAACAGTGAGGCTTGCATGCGTATTTATCAGACTTTACGTATCCAGATAAGCAGTTGCAAGTATCCGGTGCACTACAAGTACTATTGACACATGCTTTGGAGCACACTGGCTGACATTTTCCATCCTTTGTTTTGCTGTAGCCAGCATTACACACGCAAGTTTCAGGTTTATGCAGCTACCGTGGTCACAGCCTTTGGAACAGTGAGGCTTGCACGCATATTTATCAGACTTTACGTATCCAGACAAGCAGTTGCAAGTATCCGGTGCACTACAAGTACTATTGACACATGCTTTGGAGCACACTGGCTGACATTTTCCATCCTTTGTTTTGCTGTAGCCAGCATTACACACGCAAGTTTCAGGTTTTATGCAGCTACCGTGGTCACAGCCTTTGGAACAGTGAGGCTTGCACGCGTATTTATCAGACTTTACGTATCCTGATAAGCAGTTGCAAGTATCCGGTGCATTACAAGTACTATTGACACATGCTGTTGAGCACACTGGCTGACATTTTCCATCCTTTGTTTTGCTGTAGCCAGCATTACACACGCAAATTTCAGGTTTGATGCAACTGCCGTGGTCACAGCCTTTGGAACAGCGAGGCTTGCACGCATATTTATCAGACTTTACATATCCAGACAAGCAGTTGCAGGTATCCGGTGCACTACAAGTACTATTGACACATGCTTTTGAGCACACCGGCTGACATTTTCCGTACTTTGTTTTGCTGTAGCCAGCATTACACACGCAAGTTTCAGGTTTGATGCAGCTACCGTGGTCACAGCCTTTGGAACAGTGAGGCTTGCACGCATATTTATCAGACTTTATGTATCCAGACAAGCAGTTGCAAGTATCCGGTGCACTACAAGTACTATTGACACATGCTTTTGAGCACACCGGCTGACATTTTCCGTCCTTTGTTTTGCTGTAGCCAGCATTACACACGCAAGTTTCAGGTTTGATGCAGCTACCGTGGTCACAGCCTTTGGAACAGTGAGGCTTGCACGCATATTTATCAGACTTTACGTATCCTGATAAGCAGTTGCAAGTATCCGGTGCATTACAAGTACTATTGACACATGCTGTTGAGCACACTGGCTGACATTTTCCATCCTTTGTTTTGCTGTAGCCAGCATTACACACGCAAATTTCAGGTTTGATGCAACTGCCGTGGTCACAGCCTTTGGAACAGCGAGGCTTGCACGCATATTTATCAGACTTTACATATCCAGACAAGCAGTTGCAGGTATCCGGTGCACTACAAGTACTATTGACACATGCTTTTGAGCACACCGGCTGACATTTTCCGTACTTTGTTTTGCTGTAGCCAGCATTACACACGCAAGTTTCAGGTTTGATGCAGCTACCGTGGTCACAGCCTTTGGAACAGTGAGGCTTGCACGCATATTTATCAGACTTTATGTATCCAGACAAGCAGTTGCAAGTATCCGGTGCACTACAAGTACTATTGACACATGCTTTGGAGCACACTGGCTGACATTTTCCATCCTTTGTTTTGCTGTAGCCAGCATTACACACGCAAGTTTCAGGTTTTATGCAGCTACCGTGGTCACAGCCTTTGGAACAGTGAGGCTTGCACGCGTATTTATCAGACTTTACGTATCCTGATAAGCAGTTGCAAGTATCCGGTGCATTACAAGTACTATTGACACATGCTGTTGAGCACACTGGCTGACATTTTCCATCCTTTGTTTTGCTGTAGCCAGCATTACACACGCAAATTTCAGGTTTGATGCAACTGCCGTGGTCACAGCCTTTGGAACAGCGAGGCTTGCACGCATATTTATCAGACTTTACATATCCAGACAAGCAGTTGCAGGTATCCGGTGCACTACAAGTACTATTGACACATGCTTTTGAGCACACCGGCTGACATTTTCCGTACTTTGTTTTGCTGTAGCCAGCATTACACACGCAAGTTTCAGGTTTGATGCAGCTACCGTGGTCACAGCCTTTGGAACAGTGAGGCTTGCACGCATATTTATCAGACTTTATGTATCCAGACAAGCAGTTGCAAGTATCCGGTGCACTACAAGTACTATTGACACATGCTTTTGAGCACACCGGCTGACATTTTCCGTCCTTTGTTTTGCTGTAGCCAGCATTACACACGCAAGTTTCAGGTTTGATGCAGCTACCGTGGTCACAGCCTTTGGAACAGTGAGGCTTGCATGCGTATTTATCAGACTTTACGTATCCAGATAAGCAGTTGCAAGTATCCGGTGCACTACAAGTACTATTGACACATGCTTTGGAGCACACTGGCTGACATTTTCCATCCTTTGTTTTGCTGTAGCCAGCATTACACACGCAAGTTTCAGGTTTTATGCAGCTACCGTGGTCACAGCCTTTGGAACAGTGAGGCTTGCACGCATATTTATCAGACTTTACGTATCCAGACAAGCAGTTACAAGTATCCGGTGCACTACAATTACTATTGATACATGCTTTTGAGCACACTGGCTGACATTTTCCGTCCTTTGTTTTGCTGTAGCCAGCATTACACACGCAAGTTTCAGGTTTTATGCAACTACCGTGGTCACAGCCTTTGGAACAGTGAGGCTTGCACGCGTATTTATCAGACTTTACGTATCCAGATAAGCAGTTGCAAGTATCCGGTGCACTACAAGTACTATTGACACATGCTTTGGAGCACACTGCCTGACATTTTCCATCCTTTGTTTTGCTGTAGCCAGCATTACACACGCAAGTTTCAGGTTTTATGCAGCTACCGTGGTCACAGCCTTTGGAACAGTGAGGCTTGCACGCATATTTATCAGACTTTACGTATCCAGACAAGCAGTTACAAGTATCCGGTGCACTACAATTACTATTGATACATGCTTTTGAGCACACTGGCTGACATTTTCCGTCCTTTGTTTTGCTGTAGCCAGCATTACACACGCAAGTTTCAGGTTTTATGCAACTACCGTGGTCACAGCCTTTGGAACAGTGAGGCTTGCACGCGTATTTATCAGACTTTACGTATCCAGATAAGCAGTTGCAAGTATCCGGTGCACTACAAGTACTATTGACACATGCTTTGGAGCACACTGGCTGACATTTTCCATCCTTTGTTTGCTGTAGCCAGCATTACACACGCAAGTTTCAGGTTTTATGCAGCTACCGTGGTCACAGCCTTTGGAACAGTGAGGCTTGCACGCGTATTTATCAGACTTTACGTATCCTGATAAGCAGTTGCAAGTATCCGGTGCATTACAAGTACTATTGACACATGCTGTTGAGCACACTGGCTGACATTTTCCATCCTTTGTTTTGCTGTAGCCAGCATTACACACGCAAATTTCAGGTTTGATGCAACTGCCGTGGTCACAGCCTTTGGAACAGTGAGGCTTGCATGCGTATTTATCAGACTTTACGTATCCAGATAAGCAGTTGCAAGTATCCGGTGCACTACAAGTACTATTGACACATGCTTTGGAGCACACTGGCTGACATTTTCCATCCTTTGTTTTGCTGTAGCCAGCATTACACACGCAAGTTTCAGGTTTTATGCAGCTACCGTGGTCACAGCCTTTGGAACAGTGAGGCTTGCACGCATATTTATCAGACTTTACGTATCCAGACAAGCAGTTGCAAGTATCCGGTGCACTACAAGTACTATTGACACATGCTTTGGAGCACACTGGCTGACATTTTCCATCCTTTGTTTTGCTGTAGCCAGCATTACACACGCAAGTTTCAGGTTTTATGCAGCTACCGTGGTCACAGCCTTTGGAACAGTGAGGCTTGCACGCGTATTTATCAGACTTTACGTATCCTGATAAGCAGTTGCAAGTATCCGGTGCATTACAAGTACTATTGACACATGCTGTTGAGCACACTGGCTGACATTTTCCATCCTTTGTTTTGCTGTAGCCAGCATTACACACGCAAATTTCAGGTTTGATGCAACTGCCGTGGTCACAGCCTTTGGAACAGCGAGGCTTGCACGCATATTTATCAGACTTTACATATCCAGACAAGCAGTTGCAGGTATCCGGTGCACTACAAGTACTATTGACACATGCTTTTGAGCACACCGGCTGACATTTTCCGTACTTTGTTTTGCTGTAGCCAGCATTACACACGCAAGTTTCAGGTTTGATGCAGCTACCGTGGTCACAGCCTTTGGAACAGTGAGGCTTGCACGCATATTTATCAGACTTTATGTATCCAGACAAGCAGTTGCAAGTATCCGGTGCACTACAAGTACTATTGACACATGCTTTGAGCACACCGGCTGACATTTTCCGTCCTTTGTTTTGCTGTAGCCAGCATTACACACGCAAGTTTCAGGTTTGATGCAGCTACCGTGGTCACAGCCTTTGGAACAGTGAGGCTTGCACGCATATTTATCAGACTTTACGTATCCTGATAAGCAGTTGCAAGTATCCGGTGCATTACAAGTACTATTGACACATGCTGTTGAGCACACTGGCTGACATTTTCCATCCTTTGTTTTGCTGTAGCCAGCATTACACACGCAAATTTCAGGTTTGATGCAACTGCCGTGGTCACAGCCTTTGGAACAGCGAGGCTTGCACGCATATTTATCAGACTTTACATATCCAGACAAGCAGTTGCAGGTATCCGGTGCACTACAAGTACTATTGACACATGCTTTTGAGCACACCGGCTGACATTTTCCGTACTTTGTTTTGCTGTAGCCAGCATTACACACGCAAATTTCAGGTTTGATGCAACTGCCGTGGTCACAGCCTTTGGAACAGCGAGGCTTGCACGCATATTTATCAGACTTTACATATCCAGACAAGCAGTTGCAGGTATCCGGTGCACTACAAGTACTATTGACACATGCTTTTGAGCACACCGGCTGACATTTTCCGTACTTTGTTTTGCTGTAGCCAGCATTACACACGCAAGTTTCAGGTTTGATGCAGCTACCGTGGTCACAGCCTTTGGAACAGTGAGGCTTGCACGCATATTTATCAGACTTTATGTATCCAGACAAGCAGTTGCAAGTATCCGGTGCACTACAAGTACTATTGACACATGCTTTTGAGCACACCGGCTGACATTTTCCGTCCTTTGTTTTGCTGTAGCCAGCATTACACACGCAAGTTTCAGGTTTGATGCAGCTACCGTGGTCACAGCCTTTGGAACAGTGAGGCTTGCACGCATATTTATCAGACTTTACGTATCCTGATAAGCAGTTGCAAGTATCCGGTGCATTACAAGTACTATTGACACATGCTGTTGAGCACACTGGCTGACATTTTCCATCCTTTGTTTTGCTGTAGCCAGCATTACACACGCAAATTTCAGGTTTGATGCAACTGCCGTGGTCACAGCCTTTGGAACAGCGAGGCTTGCACGCATATTTATCAGACTTTACATATCCAGACAAGCAGTTGCAGGTATCCGGTGCACTACAAGTACTATTGACACATGCTTTTGAGCACACCGGCTGACATTTTCCGTACTTTGTTTTGCTGTAGCCAGCATTACACACGCAAGTTTCAGGTTTGATGCAGCTACCGTGGTCACAGCCTTTGGAACAGTGAGGCTTGCACGCATATTTATCAGACTTTATGTATCCAGACAAGCAGTTGCAAGTATCCGGTGCACTACAAGTACTATTGACACATGCTTTGGAGCACACTGGCTGACATTTTCCATCCTTTGTTTTGCTGTAGCCAGCATTACACACGCAAGTTTCAGGTTTTATGCAGCTACCGTGGTCACAGCCTTTGGAACAGTGAGGCTTGCACGCGTATTTATCAGACTTTACGTATCCTGATAAGCAGTTGCAAGTATCCGGTGCATTACAAGTACTATTGACACATGCTGTTGAGCACACTGGCTGACATTTTCCATCCTTTGTTTTGCTGTAGCCAGCATTACACACGCAAATTTCAGGTTTGATGCAACTGCCGTGGTCACAGCCTTTGGAACAGCGAGGCTTGCACGCATATTTATCAGACTTTACATATCCAGACAAGCAGTTGCAGGTATCCGGTGCACTACAAGTACTATTGACACATGCTTTTGAGCACACCGGCTGACATTTTCCGTACTTTGTTTTGCTGTAGCCAGCATTACACACGCAAGTTTCAGGTTTGATGCAGCTACCGTGGTCACAGCCTTTGGAACAGTGAGGCTTGCACGCATATTTATCAGACTTTATGTATCCAGACAAGCAGTTGCAAGTATCCGGTGCACTACAAGTACTATTGACACATGCTTTTGAGCACACCGGCTGACATTTTCCGTCCTTTGTTTTGCTGTAGCCAGCATTACACACGCAAGTTTCAGGTTTGATGCAGCTACCGTGGTCACAGCCTTTGGAACAGTGAGGCTTGCACGCATATTTATCAGACTTTACGTATCCAGACAAGCAGTTGCAAGTATCCGGTGCACTACAAGTACTATTGACACATGCTTTTGAGCACACCGGCTGACATTTTCCGTCCTTTGTTTTGCTGTAGCCAGCATTACACACGCAAATTTCAGGTTTGATGCAACTGCCGTGGTCACAGCCTTTGGAACAGCGAGGCTTGCACGCATATTTATCAGACTTTACATATCCAGACAAGCAGTTGCAGGTATCCGGTGCACTACAAGTACTATTGACACATGCTTTTGAGCACACCGGCTGACATTTTCCGTCCTTTGTTTTGCTGTAGCCAGCATTACACACGCAAGTTTCAGGTTTGATGCAGCTACCGTGGTCACAGCCTTTGGAACAGTGAGGCTTGCATGCGTATTTATCAGACTTTACGTATCCAGATAAGCAGTTGCAAGTATCCGGTGCACTACAAGTACTATTGACACATGCTTTGGAGCACACTGGCTGACATTTTCCATCCTTTGTTTTGCTGTAGCCAGCATTACACACGCAAGTTTCAGGTTTTATGCAGCTACCGTGGTCACAGCCTTTGGAACAGTGAGGCTTGCACGCATATTTATCAGACTTTACGTATCCAGACAAGCAGTTACAAGTATCCGGTGCACTACAATTACTATTGATACATGCTTTTGAGCACACTGGCTGACATTTTCCGTCCTTTGTTTTGCTGTAGCCAGCATTACACACGCAAGTTTCAGGTTTTATGCAACTACCGTGGTCACAGCCTTTGGAACAGTGAGGCTTGCACGCGTATTTATCAGACTTTACGTATCCAGATAAGCAGTTGCAAGTATCCGGTGCACTACAAGTACTATTGACACATGCTTTGGAGCACACTGGCTGACATTTTCCATCCTTTGTTTTGCTGTAGCCAGCATTACACACGCAAGTTTCAGGTTTTATGCAGCTACCGTGGTCACAGCCTTTGGAACAGTGAGGCTTGCACGCATATTTATCAGACTTTACGTATCCAGACAAGCAGTTACAAGTATCCGGTGCACTACAATTACTATTGATACATGCTTTTGAGCACACTGGCTGACATTTTCCATCCTTTGTTTTGCTGTAGCCAGCATTACACACGCAAGTTTCAGGTTTTATGCAACTACCGTGGTCACAGCCTTTGGAACAGTGAGGCTTGCACGCGTATTTATCAGACTTTACGTATCCAGATAAGCAGTTGCAAGTATCCGGTGCACTACAAGTACTATTGACACATGCTTTGGAGCACACTGGCTGACATTTTCCATCCTTTGTTTTGCTGTAGCCAGCATTACACACGCAAGTTTCAGGTTTTATGCAGCTACCGTGGTCACAGCCTTTGGAACAGTGAGGCTTGCACGCGTATTTATCAGACTTTACGTATCCTGATAAGCAGTTGCAAGTATCCGGTGCATTACAAGTACTATTGACACATGCTGTTGAGCACACTGGCTGACATTTTCCATCCTTTGTTTTGCTGTAGCCAGCATTACACACGCAAATTTCAGGTTTGATGCAACTGCCGTGGTCACAGCCTTTGGAACAGTGAGGCTTGCATGCGTATTTATCAGACTTTACGTATCCAGATAAGCAGTTGCAAGTATCCGGTGCACTACAAGTACTATTGACACATGCTTTGGAGCACACTGGCTGACATTTTCCATCCTTTGTTTTGCTGTAGCCAGCATTACACACGCAAGTTTCAGGTTTTATGCAGCTACCGTGGTCACAGCCTTTGGAACAGTGAGGCTTGCACGCATATTTATCAGACTTTACGTATCCAGACAAGCAGTTGCAAGTATCCGGTGCACTACAAGTACTATTGACACATGCTTTGGAGCACACTGGCTGACATTTTCCATCCTTTGTTTTGCTGTAGCCAGCATTACACACGCAAGTTTCAGGTTTTATGCAGCTACCGTGGTCACAGCCTTTGGAACAGTGAGGCTTGCACGCGTATTTATCAGACTTTACGTATCCTGATAAGCAGTTGCAAGTATCCGGTGCATTACAAGTACTATTGACACATGCTGTTGAGCACACTGGCTGACATTTTCCATCCTTTGTTTTGCTGTAGCCAGCATTACACACGCAAATTTCAGGTTTGATGCAACTGCCGTGGTCACAGCCTTTGGAACAGCGAGGCTTGCACGCATATTTATCAGACTTTACATATCCAGACAAGCAGTTGCAGGTATCCGGTGCACTACAAGTACTATTGACACATGCTTTTGAGCACACCGGCTGACATTTTCCGTACTTTGTTTTGCTGTAGCCAGCATTACACACGCAAGTTTCAGGTTTGATGCAGCTACCGTGGTCACAGCCTTTGGAACAGTGAGGCTTGCACGCATATTTATCAGACTTTATGTATCCAGACAAGCAGTTGCAAGTATCCGGTGCACTACAAGTACTATTGACACATGCTTTTGAGCACACCGGCTGACATTTTCCGTCCTTTGTTTTGCTGTAGCCAGCATTACACACGCAAGTTTCAGGTTTGATGCAGCTACCGTGGTCACAGCCTTTGGAACAGTGAGGCTTGCACGCATATTTATCAGACTTTACGTATCCTGATAAGCAGTTGCAAGTATCCGGTGCATTACAAGTACTATTGACACATGCTGTTGAGCACACTGGCTGACATTTTCCATCCTTTGTTTTGCTGTAGCCAGCATTACACACGCAAATTTCAGGTTTGATGCAACTGCCGTGGTCACAGCCTTTGGAACAGCGAGGCTTGCACGCATATTTATCAGACTTTACATATCCAGACAAGCAGTTGCAGGTATCCGGTGCACTACAAGTACTATTGACACATGCTTTGAGCACACCGGCTGACATTTTCCGTACTTTGTTTTGCTGTAGCCAGCATTACACACGCAAGTTTCAGGTTTGATGCAGCTACCGTGGTCACAGCCTTTGGAACAGTGAGGCTTGCACGCATATTTATCAGACTTTATGTATCCAGACAAGCAGTTGCAAGTATCCGGTGCACTACAAGTACTATTGACACATGCTTTTGAGCACACCGGCTGACATTTTCCGTCCTTTGTTTTGCTGTAGCCAGCATTACACACGCAAGTTTCAGGTTTTATGCAGCTACCGTGGTCACAGCCTTTGGAACAGTGAGGCTTGCACGCGTATTTATCAGACTTTACGTATCCTGATAAGCAGTTGCAAGTATCCGGTGCATTACAAGTACTATTGACACATGCTGTTGAGCACACTGGCTGACATTTTCCATCCTTTGTTTTGCTGTAGCCAGCATTACACACGCAAATTTCAGGTTTGATGCAACTGCCGTGGTCACAGCCTTTGGAACAGCGAGGCTTGCACGCATATTTATCAGACTTTACATATCCAGACAAGCAGTTGCAGGTATCCGGTGCACTACAAGTACTATTGACACATGCTTTTGAGCACACCGGCTGACATTTTCCGTACTTTGTTTTGCTGTAGCCAGCATTACACACGCAAGTTTCAGGTTTGATGCAGCTACCGTGGTCACAGCCTTTGGAACAGTGAGGCTTGCACGCATATTTATCAGACTTTATGTATCCAGACAAGCAGTTGCAAGTATCCGGTGCACTACAAGTACTATTGACACATGCTTTTGAGCACACCGGCTGACATTTTCCGTCCTTTGTTTTGCTGTAGCCAGCATTACACACGCAAGTTTCAGGTTTGATGCAGCTACCGTGGTCACAGCCTTTGGAACAGTGAGGCTTGCACGCATATTTATCAGACTTTACGTATCCTGATAAGCAGTTGCAAGTATCCGGTGCATTACAAGTACTATTGACACATGCTGTTGAGCACACTGGCTGACATTTTCCATCCTTTGTTTTGCTGTAGCCAGCATTACACACGCAAATTTCAGGTTTGATGCAACTGCCGTGGTCACAGCCTTTGGAACAGCGAGGCTTGCACGCATATTTATCAGACTTTACATATCCAGACAAGCAGTTGCAGGTATCCGGTGCACTACAAGTACTATTGACACATGCTTTTGAGCACACCGGCTGACATTTTCCGTACTTTGTTTTGCTGTAGCCAGCATTACACACGCAAGTTTCAGGTTTGATGCAGCTACCGTGGTCACAGCCTTTGGAACAGTGAGGCTTGCACGCATATTTATCAGACTTTATGTATCCAGACAAGCAGTTGCAAGTATCCGGTGCACTACAAGTACTATTGACACATGCTTTGGAGCACACTGGCTGACATTTTCCATCCTTTGTTTTGCTGTAGCCAGCATTACACACGCAAGTTTCAGGTTTTATGCAGCTACCGTGGTCACAGCCTTTGGAACAGTGAGGCTTGCACGCGTATTTATCAGACTTTACGTATCCTGATAAGCAGTTGCAAGTATCCGGTGCATTACAAGTACTATTGACACATGCTGTTGAGCACACTGGCTGACATTTTCCATCCTTTGTTTTGCTGTAGCCAGCATTACACACGCAAATTTCAGGTTTGATGCAACTGCCGTGGTCACAGCCTTTGGAACAGCGAGGCTTGCACGCATATTTATCAGACTTTACATATCCAGACAAGCAGTTGCAGGTATCCGGTGCACTACAAGTACTATTGACACATGCTTTTGAGCACACCGGCTGACATTTCCGTACTTTGTTTTGCTGTAGCCAGCATTACACACGCAAGTTTCAGGTTTGATGCAGCTACCGTGGTCACAGCCTTTGGAACAGTGAGGCTTGCACGCATATTTATCAGACTTTATGTATCCAGACAAGCAGTTGCAAGTATCCGGTGCACTACAAGTACTATTGACACATGCTTTTGAGCACACCGGCTGACATTTTCCGTCCTTTGTTTTGCTGTAGCCAGCATTACACACGCAAGTTTCAGGTTTGATGCAGCTACCGTGGTCACAGCCTTTGGAACAGTGAGGCTTGCACGCATATTTATCAGACTTTACGTATCCAGACAAGCAGTTGCAAGTATCCGGTGCACTACAAGTACTATTGACACATGCTTTTGAGCACACCGGCTGACATTTTCCGTCCTTTGTTTTGCTGTAGCCAGCATTACACACGCAAATTTCAGGTTTGATGCAACTGCCGTGGTCACAGCCTTTGGAACAGCGAGGCTTGCACGCATATTTATCAGACTTTACATATCCAGACAAGCAGTTGCAGGTATCCGGTGCACTACAAGTACTATTGACACATGCTTTTGAGCACACCGGCTGACATTTTCCGTACTTTGTTTTGCTGTAGCCAGCATTACACACGCAAGTTTCAGGTTTGATGCAGCTACCGTGGTCACAGCCTTTGGAACAGTGAGGCTTGCACGCATATTTATCAGACTTTATGTATCCAGACAAGCAGTTGCAAGTATCCGGTGCACTACAAGTACTATTGACACATGCTTTTGAGCACACCGGCTGACATTTTCCGTCCTTTGTTTTGCTGTAGCCAGCATTACACACGCAAGTTTCAGGTTTGATGCAGCTACCGTGGTCACAGCCTTTGGAACAGTGAGGCTTGCACGCATATTTATCAGACTTTACGTATCCAGACAAGCAGTTGCAAGTATCCGGTGCACTACAAGTACTATTGACACATGCTTTTGAGCACACCGGCTGACATTTTCCATCCTTTGTTTTGCTGTAGCCAGCATTACACACGCAAGTTTCAGGTTTGATGCAACTGCCGTGGTCACAGCCTTTATAACAGTGAGGCTTGCACGCATATTTATCAGACTTTACGTATCCAGACAAGCAGTTGCAAGTATCCGGTGCACTACAAGTACTATTGACACATGCTTTTGAGCACACCGGATGACATTTTCCGTCCTTTGTTTTGCTGTAGCCAGCATTACACACGCAAGTTTCAGGTTTGATGCAGCTGCCGTGGTCACAGCCTTTGGAACAGTGAGGCTTGCACGCATATTTATCAGACTTTACGTATCCAGACAAGCAGTTGCAAGTATCCGGTGCACTACAAGTACTATTGACACATGCTTTTGAGCACACCGGCTGACATTTTCCGTCCTTTGTTTTGCTGTAGCCAGCATTACACACGCAAGTTTCAGGTTTGTTGCAGCTACCGTGGTCACAGCCTTTGGAACAGTGAGGCTTGCACGCATATTTACCAGACTTTACGTATCCAGACAAGCAGTTGCAAGTGTCCGGTGCAGTACAAGTACTATTGACACATGCTTTTGAGCATACCGGCTGACATTTTCCGTCTTTATTTTTAATATAACTGGGATTGCACCTGCAGCTTTCTGGCCAAAGACATCTACCATTGGAACATCCTTTGGAACAATACGGTACGCAAATGTTTGGTTTTGATTTTACGTAACCTTTATTGCATTTGCATGTGTTCGGTGCAACACACAGACTGTTTATGCATAAGCTCTCGCACACGGGTTGGCACACTCCGCTCTGAAGAGTGTAACCATTGTTACATTCGCAAATGTTAGGTTGAATGCATTTTCCATTACGACAACCTTCTTGACAAATCGGTAAGCATTTGCTATTATTCTTTGGGTCTAGTTGGTAGCCAATGTAACAGGCACAAATATTCGGGGCTTTGCAATATCCATTTTCACATGGTATTTCGCAAATTGGTTTGCAGTCGGGCCTGAAATAAAGATAATACAATGTATAATTTGGTAATTACGGCTATGTTCAAAGTCGTCATAATTGAGGTTTAGCCTCTCTTCAACCAGATTTGATGTCTTATTATGTTATAAAAAACATCATGCATTTATAATTAGAAATTATTCATCCTTCGTAGTTGCTTACAATAAAATATATAGTTCTAATAATAATTAATGTGGCGACCGAGGGTGAAACTGCCCAGCAGCGTAAATCAGTTTTAGAACTTTTAGAAAGAACTAGAAATTTCTGGAAGGAAAAGACAAGGACGGATATATTCAGAAAGAGATACACGATAAACGAAAGAAAGAGATAGATAGATGTTAGAAAGAGATAGATGATGACCGAATGAAAGATATAGATAGATGTTAGAAAGGGATAGATGTATAAACGAAAGTTCCCGAGCAGAAGGTTCGGGAAGGAAGAGACAGAGATAGATAGATGCGTTCTACAAAATTCTTCCGGGTATATAAACAGCGTAAGGCGCGCCTACCGGGCAGTTTAAAGTTGAGTTCAGTACAAGACAAGTGAAACGACAAGTGCGATACTAAAGAGTTATTAGAGAAGGTTAACAGAGGACAGAGACGAATTAAGTGGTGAATTTAGTGACAAGTTTGGTGGACAGATACGTGAAGGAGGTGTGTAGCGTAGTTCGAGAGAGGAACCAGGAGCGAGCTACACGCGAGGTGCGCGTATAGGGGCAATCCTACCGCGACGTACTACGTGCGGCTGTGTAAGTCAATAAAAGAGTTAAATTTAAAATTGGTGTTTTCTTCCAATCCATAAGTGCGTAACCCCGCTCGTACGTAACATTATGTACAATAGCGTGGAACACTTTTGAAATGGAAAATAATTTTCTTTTATTTTCGATTTCCAATAAGTATAATAAAGTTAAAATTGCCTTTTTATAAGAATTTAATCACGAGTCCCTAATTTCCCGTCGGAGCCTTGACATTTTAAAAATAAAAAATTAAGGTACGTGGCGATAAACCTCTTCAACATTAAAATCAGGAATTTTAACATACTTTAAGTGTGATTGCATAAATTGAAGAATTATATGAATTTAAAAGCATTATTATCCCTATTTCATAATATTATATAAAATTCTCGTGTCACAGTTTTCATTGCCATACTCCTCCGAAACGGCTTGACCGATTTTGATGAAATTTTTTGTGCTTATCCGGTATCTATGAGAATCGGCCAACATCTATTTTTCATCCCCCTAAATGTTAGGGGTAGTCCACCCCTAAATTTTTTATTTTATTTTTTAGAAAATTTTTAATTTCTATTTTTTTATGATACAACATACAAAAATACATACAACCCTAGATTTTCAACCCTCTACGATCAACCCCTATTTTTTACCGGGCAGGACGACGTCGTGCGGGACAGCTAGTAATATTATAAATGCGAAAGTAAGACAGAGTTACTTATTAGTCTGTTCCGCTTTTGGTATATTTGTATCGAGGGTGAACAAGGGATACTTTTTTATCCCGTATTGTGGGATAGAGTTTTGAGTAGATATATGCAAAGGTTATCCCAGAAAGTAGGATAGGTTTTCTTGTGATTTGCCATTTTGGTTATTATGGTATTTTCGGTCATTTTGACCATTTTTGCGAGTTTTTCATGTTCTTATATAACTTGCATTTAAATTTAACAGTATTTTCAGTCTCTGAACGAACCTTCAAAATGCAACATCTTTATGAATTGTGAATCTATTATAAACTTAACAACTAATTTTCTGTATGAGCAAAATAAGTATTTCGAACAATGACAGGGTCCAAAATCTTAAGCAATCCGTCAGAAAATATACAATTTTATAACAAATGTTTCAAGATAGAATAGAACTCTAGTAGTAATATCTCCTTAATGACACCTGTACACACCTTCCTTCGTTGACAACTCCTTCACAGTATAGGTTGTCCGTTTATGGAACTCACTACCACTCAATATGAGAGAAGCTAAGTTTTTTTAATTCTCTTTTAAAATCATGGTTTTTCATTATTTTTGGTGATCTCAGGTACAATAGTGCTGTATTTATGTAGCATATAATAAAGATCTTTTTATTCAAACTAAGTGCGACTGGAAAACGTATTTTAAGGTCATACAAGTTTAAAAGTAATTACGTATTTTTTTAATTATCTGT
The DNA here is from genome assembly GCA_012273795.1 of Dendrolimus punctatus. Classification (NCBI taxonomy): domain Eukaryota; kingdom Metazoa; phylum Arthropoda; class Insecta; order Lepidoptera; family Lasiocampidae; genus Dendrolimus; species Dendrolimus punctatus. The sequence continues at coordinate 3,149,014 of CM022530.1, read as the reverse complement.
ATCAAATTTTTGGGTTATATTTATATAATACTTATTTAAAATTAAAATAAAACTATTAATAAATTACACTACAAACAAAAACTTAGAAATTAAATACTACTATAAACATAAAGATCTTTAATTATTTATTTAGAATATTTTATATTATTTATTGTCTACACCGCCAGTCATGTTTTAATATGTTCCTTTGTTTGAGGGGTTGCCTGGAAAAGATCGCTTTTAGCGATAACTTGGTTCAACATTTATTCTATCTAGTTTTTAAGAACGTAGTTTTAATTTTGGTGAAACAAAATGTTTTCATCCTTTCATTCATTCATTAATTCAAATACATGAGGTTCATGTAGGTATAGCACATAAGACAATCACGATCTCTCCACGTCCTCGCGAGGGACGCCAGGAGACATAGCCCCCCCACAGGATAGACTAGGCGTGGTGCTGGGAAGTTTCTTCCCGTTTCATCTCTCCCAGCCATAACACGTTGCGAAACGGCAGTAAGATAGCGTAGGCCGCCGCGAACCGCTGATCCCGGTCCGCCGGGATCCTTCTTCTCGGGCTTTGTATTACCCGTCGCCCGTTCTCAATTAGCTTATTGTGTCGCCCATTGGTGGACATCATCAGATTCATCTCCCTCTCATGGCAACAGTCCTGCCGAGGTAAAACTCCCTAGGGAGCTCCCTCAAGCAAGTTGTCCCCGGGCTCGAGCGCCTTCGCCCTGCGAAGGCCCGGTAAAGTTGTGAGGTCTTCGGACCAACAACATAAAGTCAAGTCAATTAAAAAAAATAGCACATAAGATAGCTCACCTAGGTTTCTAAGCGTCTAATCGAAGCGGCAAATGTAATTTATGACAACAGTAATAGTTACATGTGGTCTGTACTAAAATTTCTTTTCATTTATTGGTATCTTTCAACTAAATTCCCCAGTGAATAAAAAATGAAACAAATAGACATATAATTCATACAATTGTTATTTATAATCTTATTGTTCGTGCCGCCCCGCAAGGGACCTGGCGTGAAGTTATGCATGTATGTAAGTGTTGTTGTATATTATATGTTATAGTTGTGCTCGACTAAAATAGCGCTTTTAGTGATAACACTTTAATCTGTGACGCTTGTTTGTGTAATAATTGAAATTTATATTTTTATCCCAATGCATCACTAGGTTTACAGTCACTATTTCAGCAACTTTGTTAAAAGTACGTCTTTGTGTTTAGAAATAAATAATGTTATTGGTGGTGCCAGGGTAAAATTTCAGGTCCTTCCCCACCTCCCCTATAGCACACCAAGTGGCGGCGGTTGTACTTTGTATTGCCCTACCTCCTGGACTGGTGCGGCCTTGGATAATATAGCTCAAGAGCAGTGGACGGCAGGACAATCAGATTAATCGTTGCATCCGATTGATGATATGGGAAGGAAAATCAAGCCACTAACCTTAACCTCCCGAAACTGCACTTCTCCCAAATCGGCAAGCCTGGAGACGTCTGACAGCGGTCGTTGAGGTTTAATTAATTGTTTGCACACACAATAGGATATAATAAAGTCTTTTTTGTGATACACAAATTCACACAATGGTGGTTAAATATTAAAACAGGTAGTTCATATGACTACGGCGCGGGTCGTTATACGCGCGCGGTCAGGTAGGCGACTTTCGACTTATTGTCGGTGGTGCGGATTTGTCCCTCCATTCACATTATGTGACGACACAATGTCGTTGGCCAATTAGCAGGGCACAGGTCGGAAGATGTCGGCGCGACTGACTTCATTCCGATCATATAATCAAGGAAATGAACCAATCGAAATAATTGGCCTAAACAGTTATCTATACATATAATAAAATTGTAGAGTTCAAATTTCTGTACAATGAAAAAAATGCTAAAAACCGAGTCAGGGGAATGTAAGAAGTGAAATCAAAAGTAATTTAGATTTCTTTCAAATTTTTTGTTTCTCTGTTGGTCTGTCTGTTTCTACCGGCTAATGTCCGAAACGACTAGATAGCTTATATCCATGGTCAACGTATAGGATACTTTTAATCCCGAAAAAATAAAGAGTTCCCGTGGGGTTAAAAACCTTTAATTAGTTAAACAGCTGAATGTAATTTCTCTGCAACGTAACATAATAGAAGCGGAGATTTTGACAGGGTGTGGTGTCAGTGAGAGAGTTTTATCTTATATATATAATATATAAAGCTGATAAGTTTGTTTCTTTGTTTGTTTGCTTGAACGCGCTAATCTCAGAAGCTACTGGTCTGATTTGAAAAAATCTTTCAATGTTAGATAGCCCATTTATCGAGGAAGGTTATAGGTTATAAATCATCACGCTAAGAGCAATAGGAGCGGAGCAACAATGAAGAATGTTTCAAAGTCGCGGGGTTTTTTTTACTTACTTTTAACTATTCCACGCGAACGAAGTCGCGGGCAGAAGCTAGTAAAATAATAAAATAAAACACATTGAAACTAAAATACATTATGTAGCAGATCACTGCCACCGGGTAGTGTGCCCAAAAGCCTGGCTGCATTGCGACGCTGTATGGCAATACTGATTTGTTGTGCATAATATAAGCCAACCTTCTGATCACGGGTAGTGTCAAAGAGTTTCTTACATTAAACAAACTGTTTGCCGACGGACCCCACGGTCCTAATGTTTCAACCCCAAACGGCACAAATATGTAGCTCCTTCCTAAGGCTCCATATTTGCGCCGTTTGACGTTTTCAGCTGAAGCGTCAGCGTTACCTGCCCCTGACTCGGTAATTGAAAGATGTGACGAGGCCAGTATGTCAACACAGCTCGCATCCCATAATGGCGGCCGCCCCATCCTTCCAAGGGACGAGTGTCATTCCGTCCAGTCTCTTGCCATCGTCACGCATCAGGCCATTCGGTTCTAGAATGGCCGCTTCGCCGACGCTGACAAGATTTTTTTTCCTTAGGTCAACCAACAACATTTTTTTTGGTAGAGAACAAAAAAAGCACCCTAATGTTACCTTACACATATCTAAATATAAAATTATCGTGTCGCGGTGTTAGTAGTTAAACTCCTCCGAAACGGCTTGACCAATTCTCATGAAATTTTGTGTGCATATTCGGTAGGACTGAGAATCGGAATATATATATTTTTCATCCCCCTAAATGTTAAGATATTTTTTTTTGTGATACAGCATTAAAACATAAATACAACCTTAAATTTTCAACCCTCTACGATCAACCTTTTCTACTATTTTTATTTGTTAATTATAAACTTTAATGCTGTCGGCATATTGATTGAAGCTTTTTCGGACAGGAAGACGTCTGCCGGGATAGCTAGTTTTATGTAGAATCCTGGTGATCTTTGACAACTTTTAGCAACTATGCAAAATTGACATACACATATAATTAAGTTTCCATTTAACTATTAAATGTGTATACAGAAATTTAGTACATAGTATAGGCATTGCAAAATAGCACAGAATTACAATAGTCTCTCATAAATAACTTATGTGTATATTTGTATATATAGTATAGTAGTAGTTGTATACATATTTATTATTGAAATGTAAGTAATCGTACAATAATTATGTATATCACCATCGCCACTCCTAATCAAAATATTCTTGCCACGGGTTGTCTGGAAGAGATCGCTTTTTAGCGACAACACCGCCCTTTGTTGGATACAAGATTAAGACTAGTACGTACATTTTCGTTAATGGTGTACAATATAGTGTTATCTATCTATCTTAGTCACTGTAAAACAAAGTACAAAAAAGCATTTGACTTTCTCTTTTATTTGACAATTGATTTTTTATTTTGGTTCAATCTGATGGATATACAAACTTTTTGTATATGTTAAATGTAAATTTAATATTGGAATGATATGGCTGACTTTTGAGCTGTTTCTGCCACTGATGAAGTTTCACTTGAAAATATATCTTGTAACAACGAACACCTCTCGTATTCTTTAAACAAGTCTTCTTAGCCCCCAACACAATCAACATATTACTACAAAATGTTAAGGTAGTTTTCCACCTACATCGCCAGATTAGTTAATAATTTCTTTGAAGCTAGGTTGTAGGCCACCTGTTGTTTTGCATTTTGTTTTTGTATTTGTGTATTTTGGTGACCAACAAAGTGTTATGTATATTTACTTTACTAAAACGCCTCAAAAAAGTTTTGTGCTTATTTAAAGCACTGCGTACTATAAATTTTTTATCACAATAATAATGCTGTATATATTTCTAATGCGAATATATACGTGATTTCCTATGACAAACACTTACCTACCGGATACCCATCCTCCTTCTTGCTGATAATTTGGACAGCAAAACAGTTCTTTTTCAGGCACTGAAATCTAATAACAATATTTATATGTTTATAAAGTCTCGTAGTTTTTTCATCTATCTATAACATTATAGATTATAAAGAGGTAAAGTTTGTGACGTTGTAGGGGTAATCTCTGGATCTACTAAACCAATTTTGCAAATTCTATCTCCAGTGGAAAGCTATATTATTCCTGAGTAACATAGGTTAGGGGTTGAGGTATATTTGATTGTGATTGATATTTTTTTTTGATGCCCAGCGAAGTGGGCGCGGGTCAGCTAGTCTATATATAATATAGATAATAAATTAGTAATTATAATTTGTACAATTCAATTAGTCTTAAGGGACTATGGGTAGAATACAATACAAATAAGTTTTCTTACATTGTATTCAATAATATATAATTTTACAATTGTGTTAGAATTATACTTAATGTAAATTAAATAATTAAATGAATTAGATTAGCAATGAAAAAAAATTCGACCTAGGAGATGCCGAAAATATATTTTTGCAAATTTGAGTCCGTCTTTCTGTCTGTTAAGCGCATTGCACACCCGATCCGCCAACACGGCCTATATGAAGAGAATCATGTTGACAACGAGTGTGCTGCCTCCCGACATGTTGAAATGTCGGCGGCTTGCCGACAAAAGCGTTTAGTTCCGCAACACTTAAGTTGTAGTGAAATTCTGTATTTTAGTTCGTGACCTCGAGCTGCCGACATGCCGCCGTCTGGCTGGTGGTAGTGGTTGCGTTCATCAGTGCGCATCGTATTTGTACAGGGAAAATATCAATTTTTCAAAGCATTTTAAGAAGGTTTCTTTTTTGCTTATTATTTTAATTGGAATTTTTGACACATGAATCTATTATTGCCAGACATTTTTGTTGTTGTTTAAACCGTGCCAGACGCCAATTCAGAATTATTTTTTTTCAAATTATTTTGGTATGGCTGAAATTTTTATATGACGTTATTTAAATAGCTACAAACTCAAAATTAATTTGCCAAACAGTAATTCAATTGTTTTCAATTCAAGCCAGACTGCCCTTATGACGTCCGGGAGAGTGAGAGGAATAGCATATCTAAAAAGTGGCTTTCTTGAATTTTTTGTTTTTCCGACGTTGCTTGCTCTCGTACCATAAGGCTCTCGTGTAATTTGTTTGAAGTGAAAACAAGGAATCTAAATGATATGGTTATAATGTATGCCAAACATGTATATAAAGAAATTTTTGAGCTTAGTTTATATATTATTTATAAAAATAATAAACCTTTTAATTATTCTAACACTTCTGATAATTTATATTTATCTCATTCTCTCGTAAGTTACTTTTATGAAGTTTTGCTTTTGCGGTATGCGAATTGCACACACATACATTTGTTCACAAGACATAGATGAGGCTGTATGACATCTATATGAATATAATTACTTGACATTATTATCTTTTGACATACAACTATAATACAATACTTTTACGAGTTACGCAGGACTCGAATTAAAGTGCTGTTGGAATGACTATAGAATTCATCACAACATTCAGTACAAACACGGATAAAACAGGTACAAATATAAGTGGGTATAACCAGTACAAACTGCACGATTCAATAACACGCACAAAGTCTGTCACTATATCGCCCATCGATACTACACTTGCTCATATTGTAATCCTCGCTTGACTGCCACTTTCCGCCTTGGGCCAGTGCTTTATGCAATACAATAAAAACAAGGATTAGTTCAAAACTAATGACGGTCATAAAACAAGTACAATAACAATAGAATGTTTTTCTTACTTACAAATTCTAAACACAAAGTAAACAAAAAAAACCTAAATGCGGGTAGGTAATAAACGGCGCTACACGATAGACAGAAGTGCGTTTGTCGGTATGTAATAATACTTTAATTCAATTTCATTTTCTGTGGTCGACGTAAATAACATTTTAATTTAAGACGATGTAATATTTGCACACCCTATGGGTAATGAATGTGGTCTCATATATGTATAACTTAAGACAAAAAATAATAATTTTTGTCTGTATGTCCTTTATAGAATCGTAAACTGTACATTTGATCATGTGATGATCTTTAGGAAAGTGGTTAGGTTAGGTGCATGAGCCAAAGAAGGTTTCTCAGTTGGTTCACAATCGGAACCGGTAGGTAGCGCTGCTGTCCACATATCGATTGAAGATTGAAGCCGGGCAGGACGACGTCTGCCGGGACAGCTAGTATGCAAATAAATTTCATTTATTACTGCACAAGTTCAGCAGACAGATAGACGGCGCACCTGATGGAAAGCGACCTATTATTTCCTATGGACATTTATAACCATAAAGGCGGTACCAATGGCTGCCGATGTGCACTGGAATAGAAGATAGATACTTACCAATTTTGTGGTGGTAGTCGATTTAGTCTTTTGTCTGACAAGTTGTTTGCAAAACAACCAACATTTTGGGTCCTTATATGTTTCTCGATACGTAAAAGTTTTAACAACGTTTATCGTTTTATTCACCCTTTAAAAGAAAACATTACAAAATTACAAAAAAATATATTTAGCCTGTTTTGGAAAAATGGTAACCGAGAGAAATTAGGAAAGGGAAATGGATATTTTGCTCAAAAACAACCCTTATTTGGTTTTCCATTTGACAGTCCTTTATGCATTTTTTATAATGAATAGGTTCGCGTTTGACTGACTTTGCGCCTTATCTCAGGCGGAAATACAGTCTAAGGTGAAGCACGCTTACCTAGAAGATATCTGATCACGCAAGACTTAAAGACTTTAGATAGTACTCTTCAGGAAAAACAGACGACAGTAAAGAGTTCCACTCTTCAGCGGTGCGTATGAATGTGGAAGCATAGCGTTTCGTCCGCTTCGTTGGTATTTCCACCATATATCGGTGGCATGAGTGCGTGCGTACGTCTGCTTTTCCGGTGATAAAATGGCAAGGTAGGAATCAATTCATGTAATTCCGTGGCACACTCTCCGAAGTGTATCTTATAGAATACCGACAAACTAGCGACTTTATGTCGATGACATAGGCTCTGAAGCCTCTCGTTGAATAGTCGGTTATTGCCTATCAGTTTCCTAGCTTCTCTATTGACTCGAGTGTCTCTAACTGGCATTTAGCAGAGCCATCCCAAAGATGAGAGCAGTGTTCCATGCAAGGTCGTACTTGTGCTTGATACAGATTCAGAAACTGAAGTGGTGTGGAGTACTGCCTCACCTTTGATAGGACCCTTAGCTTTTTGCCAGCCAGCTGAGCTACAAATTGATTCTTAGAAGCTACACTATGACTTGGTATAATAATTCAGACTTGTTTATTTTTTTGAAATCAGCCGTTTCGATTCCTGAAAAAGGTATTTGATTTTTCAAAAATGTAATAATACTACATTAGTGTTAGTTAAAATTTGGCCTAGAGACTCTTTCGTTTAGGATTTCGCCCTGCAGTATTAATCTTAGGACAGGTGATATTCCAGATACAAGTGGTCTAATTCTAGAAGAAGCATTAAACGACCCTGAAAGAGGTCAATGCATAAAGGCCATCGCTGAAGAGTTTCAATGCTTCGAAGATAGTAAAGCATGGGAGTTGGTAGATGCTCTTAATTCAGGTACAATTGATAAATGCAAATGGGTGCTGAGAAAGAAGTAAGATAGCGCGAAATCGAACATTACCGTCACTGTCATACTTTTTGCGTAGCACCAGTTCAATTAGTAATGGCAATCAAAGTGCACAGAAATTATTATTTAAATATCCAGTACTATTTTAATACCAAACTACAACATAAAGGCCCTCTTGAAAAATGCACGCTGTACTTTTTAAAAAATAAATACAGAATTATGTTTTAACGAATTAGTGTAGTTGTAACAAAATTCATACCGCAATATATATATATATATATATATATATATATATATATATATATATATATATATATATATATATATATATATATATATATATATATATATATATATATATATATATATCCAGAAAATCATTACATGTGTGGAAAAATAATAATATAAAATTACATTTTGCCAATCAATACCCTTTATGTAAGAATAAGCCTGTATGGCACTCTGTTTTTCGTGCCTACCCCGCAAGGGACCTGGCGTGAAGTTATGTATGTATGTATGTATGTATGTAATACCCTTTATTTTACTACATCCAATATTGTGTATATATTATTTTTACTGTATGCAAAACTTGTAGATTATCAACTTTTAATTACTGGTATAACAACTATTAATAAAAACTATAATTATACAAAACTTAAATATAATTTTATATATATATATATATATATATATATATATATAAATCTTAAAAATATATATACAATAGTAAACTGAAAACTAAAATGAAAATAAAAACCTATATTAAAGCCCGTCCAGCCCCACTAGATATTGTTGCTGGGCATTGTACCTAGAAGTCTGGCAGCATTACCTCGCTGGATACAAAGGCTGATCCTTTGAGCGAGATAAGCTGCAGCCTTCCGGTCTCCTGTTGTGTCGACCAGGTGTTTTTTAATTTTTTTTATATATTTTACTACATAAGAAATATTATATATAGTATTAAATATTAATTAAACAGCTTACATTACTTCTCGCGAACATACTTGACTATTTACACCAGATATGTAAATAAGAGATTGTAAAATGATTAGAAAAACAAACAAATTACACGACATATTTAACTGCAATTAAATAAATCACACACGAAGCAGTGTAATGCTAATATATTAATACTGTAATGATTATTTTATGAATACTACTTATTATCATTCGTTGGCAGGATGTTCAAACTGATTCATGGTTTTAGGGGATTTTTTTAACAATTACTTATAACTACAAATATTAAACGATTAATTTAAATAACATGAACTTGAGACAGACAGACAGACAGTTTTAACGTTTTATCGTTTCAAACTCGAAAGCCATCTTGATTATTTTCATATAAATCAAATTATCATATGAATTATTGTGAGTTAGCTTTTATTTACATTTTTCGATAATTCCTAAAAACCTATTTAATTCGTTATTTTTCGTGTTTTATGTCACTGTTATTATAATGTTACATATTTTGTGGGCTGCGATTTAAAACGTCGTTTTGGAAGATTACAAACTTTATTAGAAGTATACTACTCTGATAAAAAAGTGCCGGGAAAAATTCAATAATACACAAAATGTTAGTTATCGTCGTAGTAGTCGTTTCAGGCATTTCATCAAGTTCGAAAAATTTGGGCATTTTAGTAATTTTGGCCATTGCGATAATTTCGGCCAATTGGGCCATTTCCATAATTTCGGTCATTTTAGCCATTTCGATAATTTTGACCATTTTGTTCATTGTTGTCATTTTGTAGGCTTTAGATAGATAGACAGGGCATAGATAGATAGACAGGGGATGTATAGATAGACAAGGCTTACAGAAATAAAACTATAATGAGTTGAAATAGAGGATGAAAGTTTGTATGGAAGACCAATCATTTCTCAAATTTATAGATCTAAAAATTCATCCTATAAAAAATGCTATAGTAACTCGATCGAGTTGTCTATCATTTAAGATTTCGCGGAAAAACTACTGGTCAGATTTGCTGTAAATTAGTTTAAATATAGTAGACATAAATATTTCTCATGCCGGGAGATGGTATAGTTTGCAATAGAAAATGAAGTGATTCTGGAGGCAAATATGACTAACATAAATAATATTATATTGATACCAGTATTGTTGTGATGTTATAGTTGAAACACTTTTTATCTTTACTAAATATTATATTTATTATTATATTATACAGTTTGTTATGTTCTTATTATTTTAATTGTTAATCTTTAAACTTTTATTCAATGTGTTAGCGTCTCCGTATATGTATAAATTTTATAAGGGGCGAGAGGGTTGGCCGTAAGTCACTTCTAATGACAGTGTCGTTTCATTGCACAGATCACATGTTATTACTATACCTGTAGCGCCTGCTTTTCAATCAAGAAGCACGCGCTAGATGTAGACCCGCGGCGCAGTTGCGGGGTTAAACTCTAGTATATTGTTACATACCGACAAAGAACGCACACCTAGCTGTCGTAAAACGCAGTTTATTGCATTTCATTCACTCGGAGTTCTATTGTTTAGTTCTTGTTTAAATTTTTTTAAACATCCTATTGTTATCGTTCTTATTTTATGGCCGTCATTAGTGTCGAACTAATCCTTGTTTTTATTGCGTCGAAGATTGACAGATGTGCGGATAAACTCAGTGAACGCGGACCCTTTGTCGGTATTATATAATCCCTATTAATATTATAAATGCGAAAGTAACTCTGTCTGTCTGTCTGTCTGTCTGTCTGTCTGTTCCGTTTTCACGTAAAAACTACTGGACCGATTTGGCTGAAACTCAGTATTAATATGTTTTCGATACCGAGAATGAACATAGGATACTTTTTATCCTGAAAAGTGGGATAGTTTTCGGGATAAAAAAATATATTTGTCTTTCTGTTTGTTATGCTTTTACGGAAGAACTAATGGGCCGATTTGGCTTAAATTCGGTACGTATGTAAATTAAATACTCAGGGTGGACAAGGGATAATTTTCATTTAGGCCTTTTTGGTAATTTTGGCTATTTTAGCCTTTTTACTCATTTTGGCCATGTCGGTCACTTTGGCCGTTTCGGTCATTTTGGCCATGTTGGTCATTTTGGCCGTTTCTGTTCATTTTGACAATTTGACCTTTTTGGTCATATAAAATGAAGTGAATCTTCCGTAGGCAAATAATAGAGGTTAACCCGCGGCGCAGCCGCGGGGTAAACTCTAGTTTGTTATAAAACAATGCTCGAACGGGGGCTGGGACAGTCAAGCGACGATTACGATACAAGCAAGACGTTTCGATTAACGATATAGTGACGGACTTATCGCGTGTAATTGAATCGTACCGTTTATACAGTGTCTAGTTACATAGGATGTCTCAGAATATTTGGATGTTAAATAAAAAACAAAATATCAATTGAATCTCGTTTTTTGAATGTTAAATTAAAGAGCAATTCTTGAAGTTTAGTTATGATAAACAACCGTTTGCAAATGCGCACCATTCGTTTGTTCACACTCATTAACTCGCTGCAGCATCGCTCTTGGAATAGAGTTAAAAACATTCAGGTTCGGTGGCAATGGATTGTAAACTTTGCTTTTTAGGTAGCCCCATAGGAAGAAATCAACAGGTGTTAAATCAGGGCTCCTCGGTGACCAATTGATGTCTTCTCGGCGACTTATCACTCTTCCAGGGAATGAATCATGAAGACCAGCTAATGAGTCATTTGTAAGATAAGAAGTGGCTCCATCTTGCTGACAAAAGGTGTTGCGGTTGTACTAAACTCAACAAGCCGGCCAAGCGTTTGAGTCCACTCCCCTCGCCCTGCTACCTGCAGTTGGCGCGTATTGGTCAAATCAAAAACGAAAATCATTCTGAGACACCCTTTATTTGTACCTGTTTTATACGTGTTTGTACAGTTCTAATAAATTCTATAGTAATTCCAACGGCATTTTCAATTTGAGTACTGTGTGGCTCGTAACAATCTTTATATTTTAATTTCCTTATTGATATATAGGTATTATATGTAAAGAGTCATAGAACCTAAATTATTAAAATAAGTTGTGATAAGAGATCAAGGAAAACCTATATAACGACACGCATATCACAATTAAGTACACTTGTTTTGCTCTACTAATTCGAATCAATCGTGTTGTACAATTTGTCTGACCATGAGGACTTATATTTTATTAACTTGCGTGAGTTTACATTTTATAAAACTAAAAACAGCTTCCATAAATATTTCTTGACTATTTTTCTATTTACGCTTCTTTATAAATATGTTTACTCATCATCGTCACCATCCGAGCGTTATATCCTGGTTGCGTTCACTCCGAATTGTTCTACTCTACTTCGCGCGGTCCTCAGCATCCTTCGTTTAGAGACCATTGGTACGCATATCATTCTTCACAACGTCAAGCAAAAAGCAAGCAAAATTTAGTAAAAAGAAATGTTCAGATAAAGTATTTCCAACTTTTTTTAAAGGGATATCCTTTGTAAATGACAAAGTTAGTAAACAATCATTACCACTATGGAGCTCTTCACTTTGTGATTAGTCCGAAGAATATTAAATCAAGACGACCAGGATCTATGATTCGCATGCGAACGTTCTAAAACCAACAAAACGTAAGTGTTAAAACGAAGCAGTCAAATCTCGATTTTTATTGTTTCAGGCACTGGGAATATGTTCAATATCAGTAATTGCTTGGGAACCAGATTGGTATGTAACATTTAAATTCCTAAATCCAGCGGCTTTTGGAGGATTGGCATATTTTCAAAAAGTAGAAGAGAATAAATATAGAATAAATTTTTGATGCACCAATGAAAGAAACTTTCATGTATGTGTCTAAAGACCACGGGCCATAAAAATGGCCCGGATTTTTGGAAGGCTTGCATGGCCATTACGTAGAGGCCCCTTGACAAATTTAATGTAAATGTGGCGTAACACTGACCGGCGATTGTCCGGTCTGTGTCTGTCAACCCTGTCTACACCATAAAGTAATGTACCCAAAGACAAGCCTCGGCCAGTGTAGGACTATTGTGGGAAATGAGAACGAAAAGTAGCGGGCTATTGAAGTGAACTGCTAGTGGTACTATGGGTCTGGAAATATGGGGACTATGGCGTCTGCCCGGCGCTATGTTCAGGGAACATGGAAAATGGGCAGACGGTGACTCGCCGCTCCCTGCATCCCTTTATTATTGTGCTTGTTTTTGTACGTAAATTTATATTAAGATCAAGGTCTACACTTTTTATATTATTTCCAAATTAAATGTTCTAAATAATTCAATATATAAAACTTAATAAGTAAAACTAAATTATAAATAATACATATAAGGACAACGTATAATCTATCATATAAGACTACAAATAGAATACTGATTTGTCATTGTATGTATGTAATGAGGAGGGACGAAAATCCCGTGACAAAAAATGAATGATAGACTATAAGATTGATGGGTACGAATGTAAAGTAAATAAGAGATATATTTATTATGTGAAGGATGATAGGTATAATGATTTTTTATGTGATAGAGGACGCATGCCATAATAGAGAACTATGGAAAGAAAAGACATATTGTGCTGGCCCCAAATATTTGGGAGAAGGTGAAAGAAAAGAGAGAAGTTGAATACTGATTTTAATATATCGTATACTACAGTTGGTGTCCAGAAGATGAATATCAGCCCTAATATTTTTTACAAATCTAAATCAAAACACATAATAATTAAAAGAGTTCCGTACATCTTCTATGTCTACAAATCAATAGCTGACTCGGAAATTTTGTTTTGCCATAAAGAAAGACAGCATAGGAGGGTGACAACTACTTTTCAATCTTTTCTCATACCTAGTAATTATACAAAAAATGACTTTAAAATATTTACACGACTAATTGAGAACCTCCTCTTTTTCTAAGCTCGGTTAAGCCATTTCGGAGGAGTGTGACCACAAACACCGTGAAACAACATTTTTTAATATTAGATATAGATAAACAAAAGTGAAGATGCTGGTCCCTGAGTTCAACTAATTGGGAGTTGGAGTCGTGTGTTATGGCTATAGCAATTCGTAAGGACTTGATAGCAACTTGATCACAATATACAGTGTAAGCTCCATGTAACGTTACTCGATTTAACGACAAACTCCCTTAAGCGTCCAAATCACTTGACTTGGATTGGTTTAGTTTGTCTTTCATACAATGATACACTCTTTATAGCATTACACTCTGTAGGGTGAAACCAAACACATGCATACAGTGCATTTTTACTTTAATTATTAATTTATATTAACAAATAGTCAGTACATGAATAGCGGCCACCACTTTATTACTCCTATCTTTAGTGAATTGAATAAACATTTTATAAATTTATCCTTCAGTTATCCTTTAAAGCGAATCCCTACCGCTTTCACACTCACTCACAATAACGGCAGCAATTAAGTAATAAAAAGTAGTTTAAGTTGCCAAAATGAGTAAGAAAAGCGCAGCTATGTACGTTCTCTTATCGCTTTACTATCCTAGCCTGTAGTAAACTCGACTGTCGGCATCATTCATACCAATATTTCTAATAATTTCCGAAATAACACAATTTCTAAGTACTTCCTTTATCATCAAGACGTCTCAACATCGCAAGATATTATGAATAAAACAAGTTAAAAAATGCAACAAAATTACGGGTGCAGCGAAAGACGTCAGACAAAAAATAACACCTATTCAAAAATATATTTACGGGCTAAGCAGCTTGGTCTTAGACAGAGAGGTTTACTTCATACACCTTTAGTGACCACTAACTATAGACAAAACGCCTTTATTCTACGAAGCTCAAATTGTTTCAACAAAATAGTAGTAAAATTGAACCTAGACTTATACTGCACTAGTATAAATTCGGTCAAACGAATACTGACTCAAGAATTTTTTAGCAAGACAGAAACTTAGTAACTGTATTATCAATAGGAATCGTGTTGTACGTTTTCTTACCAATAGGTGGAGGCTTGTTATCAGCATTTGTTTTTCATATACTTTTCTTTTTACTATATTGATATGTGTTAGTCTGTAAGCCTTCCTAAAATTAAATAAATAAAAAAAAATCCTCTCCTCCTCTCCTCTCTCTATTTAACGACATAAAATTTACACTCCCATTACAGTGTCGTTATATAGAGTTTACACTGTATATGTGAGTCTTGTTTGTTGCTGCACGTCGAAGCGTACAGTATGTATGTGAATATATGTGTATGTGAACATATTATTATTTTGTATGTTTATAAAATTATTTACATGTATAAATTTTTTATAATATTTTCTTAAGTTTTCGCGACTTGTATACATAATGAAACTACGTTTAAACGGTTTTAAGCGCGGTAATTGTTAAAGTTTTATTTAGCCTGCCGCCTGAAAAAGTTGACGGTAGGCTAAATAAAATTTTAACAGTACACCTTAGACAAATGTCATCTTTGTCATCCGTGACCACGGCCACTGAAAAGCGGCCGAAACGTCGGATAAACCAAAATTAGATAAATTACCACGCTTAAAACCGTTAAAACGTAGTTTTATTGTACATTTTTTATGTTAACTTAATTTAATGCATTGTACAGTGTAATATGGGACATGCTGATATAAATATAAAATAATGAAAACAACGTCATATTTGTCTTCTACAGAACAAGAAACAAATAACTTTTTAATGAACATATTTTATTTTCACAGCGAGAATAGTGTAATACTAACAGACGACGAAGTGAGTATTTTTAATTATGTAATTTTTTGAAAATTTATTTTTGTATTCCGATTCTCAGGCGGAAAGGTGATCAAGGGCATGAAGTCTTGTAATTGTAAGATTATTACACGGTTTCAGGAGAGACGAGGGCCCCTAGTTTGTAACCCAAATTTACAATTTAATCAAATCAAACCAATAATTTATTGCATAAAAACATTGGTTTGTAAGGTGCGAGGGAAGTAAACTCCAGGTTTCTTGCACGGACGCTTTTATTTGATAAATGTAAAATTTACAAAACTACAAAAAAACAGGCAAATTTACAAAGTATTAACGTTTCACAACGTGGAAGCGTGAGGCCACGTAATGTGGTGCTGTCTGTGGTCCCGAAATAAGTCCCATGTGGAAGCATAACTTGGATGCTGTAAGAGAATATCTTTAATTTAAATGCATACTACTCTTTAACTACTAAATTGATTAGACTACCATGTTTAATAAATGCACAACGCCATCTATTGTCGAGTAGCAGTTTTAGTGTGCTACAATTTATTATTATTTTAATAATGATCGCATATTGTTTGCCGGTTCTTCCGGTTCTTGAAACCTATATTATATAGGTACATACTTATTTCAATATTTATTCAGTGTAAATTATTATTACTAATGTTTCAATCACAAACGATTCAAACGATGTATATTTATAACAAATGCTGTGATCGCATCAAGAAGGCCATTCAGCAACCATCTAGGTTTGTTTAAAAATATTTATGCTGAGTTGGTTAGTTAGAGAAGCAAACTACAAAAAAACTGAACTTAAAACAAAATTGTGGGCACAGCTAGTTGAATACACTATCTATCTACAATATTATAAAATTCTAAAAACGCCGAGTCTGTATATTGAAGTTACTAAAAAAAAAATTAGACTGACATTGCTGGATCCTCACAATTTATGCCGATGTGGGTAGTTTTATAAGTGCCGCTAGCATTCGGTTTCACCTCCATTGCGTGGTGGCGAACCAGTCTCCAAGGCACGAGAGGTCTGTTCGGACGTTTATTGAACCTTATACACAAGCCGTGCTTGCTCTTCTTGTGTGAGTGTGCCATAGTGAAAATTCGAGGACCTGTTCGTGCAGTGCATTTTCAAGAGCTGTCTAGCTGTCCCATTGGAGGTGGATTCCGAGGTTAGTGGTGCTTATTACCCCATTGGTTTTTGTGCAGATTTGGTATACCTCTCACTCTCTCATGCATACTCTACAGTCCACTAATTAACTAGAACCAGCGAAGCTGTGTGATAAGGATCCGTGATCCAGCATTGCACACACATAAAAACTACTGGGCCGATTTCCATGCTGTTTTCGCTGATCGAGAGACAGATTCTTAGACTTAAAGTCTGCGATGTTATTTATCATGGGAATCCCGTGGGATTTTTTCTAGGAATGATTTAAAACGGCATTTTTTTAAACAATAGAATTTCAATGTGATTTTTTCACTGATCAATAGAAAATGTTATGTAATAAAATGTGATATTTTTATCTGTTTTAATCGAAAGTGATTTGTAGTTATTTGGGTGCAAAATCAGCTTATTCCGACCCAGTTTTCAACAAAACGATAGCTTATATTATTTTTTACATGCGTTGGTACTTTGTGTCCCGGGAATCCCGCGGGTATCTCAAGTCCAGCGTGGAAGAAATGGCGGAACATGTAATTGTGCATGTAAATAATATGAAAATATTCTTTGTTCTAGTATTGGCGTCTTAAATCGTTGCCCCCGTGGTACGTGGAGTAAGTAATTATTATTATACATAATATAGTACTAGTTCTGTTCTTAGAATATTTTAGAGGTCTTCAGGTAGAAGTGAAACAATGTTGTGCGATTGAATTGCAGTTCAGGAATGCATGATGTAGGCTCGCTCCGCGCTTACTAAAGTACTACAAAAATGCAGACGCTTAGCAGCTAACGGAGCTAGCTATGTCCCCGCGGTAGGCGGGGCGTGGGCGCACGGGCTTTACGGGGTGAGGTCAGCGGGGTGATTCTGTCCGCAACAATTTGTGAGCGGCCGCCGTGGTGATCGGACGTCTGCGGCTACAGGGCTCCCCTCAAGCGAAGCGTACCGCCGTGGTGATCGGACGTCTGCGGCTACAATATCAATATGTAACTTCACTAAAGGGCCATTTACATGGACATAGTTTATCGCACGTTTTAGGCGAGAAGTCGTAGATATGCTATTTTCGTAGGCGATATTCCTTAGATAATAATTGCATTGACATGTTTACATGGTAAGGCAAATGAATGAATAGTATATATAGGAACCGGTGATTCGTCAAGGAACGTCTAAAGTTAGATATTAATGGAAAGAGAGT
Organism: Dendrolimus punctatus; assembly: GCA_012273795.1. Lineage (NCBI taxonomy): Eukaryota > Metazoa > Arthropoda > Insecta > Lepidoptera > Lasiocampidae > Dendrolimus > Dendrolimus punctatus. The sequence goes on along the minus strand of CM022530.1, from coordinate 3,131,112 downwards.
AGAAGATTTTATCACCTCTATATAACGTATCGTTGTGTTGTCGTTCGAGAATTGCCCAAGCACTTACCAATTTTTATATGACCAAACTATGTTTCGTGTACTTATCTAATTTTTTTTCTTTCTTACAGCGCTAATGACATTAAGCTAATGAAATCCTACAAGGCCTGTAGATATACACGGTAAGAGAACTGACTTTGAATTCTTATAAAATAGTCAGGCCTGTCAATCAATGTCAGGCCCTGGGCAAAAGTTGTTATATATAAATAGGTCTCGCATTGTGCTTTTACCTTCTAATTTTAAGGTGAAATGTGTTACTATTTTTGTGTTGGTGTAATAAAGAGTATTGTAATTTTTGTTGTTGTAATGTTACAAAATAAAACAAGGTCAATGAATGAATGAATGAATTATTTATTGCCAAAATGTATGTACACAAGATGTTAGAAAATGCGTTTTTTCAATACATTTTGCCTTATTAGGCATGCAATGTCCAACTATTCATACTAATTTACATTTTACATTTACATTAAATAATATATATATAAAAATTTACAATTATACAAAATCATATGTTACAAAATATCATTAGTCATGTCCTTATCATTTTCATAATCGTTTACCGTGTAATAAATATTTTCCATTAAAATTTTCTTCAGTGACTTTTTAAACAAGTTTAAAGGCTGCACTCGTAGCACTTCTGGGAGTTTATTAAATATGTTAGGAGCCATACAAAAGATACTTTTGCGCATCATGGTCGCTTTTGAAGAGCAAACACAGACTCTGTGCTGATCTCGTCTGTTTCGAACAACTACATCGGAGAGCTTCGGAAATAAGTTCAATAGGTGTATCATAGAATTAACTTAACCCTTGACGTACAAAGCGGGATAGATAGCTAGATACAAAATACTTTATTGTTCACCACATACACATAAAGTAAATCATTTACAGTAATTTCGTGTCAAGGCAGGAACAAAGCGATCTCTTCCAGACAACCCGGGCTGTGGATTGTATGAAAGGAATCAAGAGTGTATTACTGTGATAGTTGACAACTACCAGCACTAGTCTACACATTTATAGAAAAACCAAATAAATATTGTAGCCCGGACTACCAGACATTAATATTAGATGTACTTCTCAACCAAGAAAGAAGTGGAAAGGAAGAACGACTAAACAGATATACAATGCAAAAGCGGATGGATGCAGAAGTCGCGGAAGGCCACGACACACCTTCCATGATCAAATTGATCGTGTACTAGCAGAAGGTGATGTCAGGAGCCTTAAGAACAGACGAGCGTGCATGACAAGAGCTATGAATGTGAAAGAAGCAAGTGAGGTGTGTCAGAATAAGCCTGAATGGCTCTGTTGTTTGTGTCTACCCCGCAAGGGACCTGGCGTGAAGTTATGTATGTATGTATGTACTCAACCAAGCTATCTTGTCTACACATAGAACGCGGCCTCTCCGCACGCATACCGCATACCTCTCCTTATGCCATTCGCAGCTTTGATAAATTCGCCCGTGTTACCTTTATGGTTTTTTTGTTGGATATTTTTTTTTTTTAAGGACTTTTGAACTAGCGTCCATATCAGTCCGTGGAAACAGAAAAAACTTATAATCACATTAATAATAATAACAATAATTAGGTAAGCATAAAATAATAGTCATTTTACATGTGTGAACATGTATTACTTAATGCTTTTAAAAATAAAGTCTAAACTAATTTTGTTTTTACAAACAGGGGGTCGGCTAAAAAACAATGAAAAATTCCAAATTCCAGGAAGTCCAAGCATAAGTCTCTCCTTAGTCGCTGTCTCTCATCATTATTTCTGGAGCATTCTACAAGAATATGATATATGTCCTCTCTTTTATTACACGTCTCACAATTGGGGCTGTTGGACTTTTTCATAAGAAAAGCAAAAGTGTTAAGCGGCATATGTCCAGCACGCACACGATGAGCGACAAAAACTAAGGAGCGGCTCAACTTACTCTCACTGGACCATGGGATACGAGGAGGCTCACTCTGAAATGTCTTGTACCATATTCCTTTAGTCTTACATTTAATACCTGTTATCGACTCATAGATTAGTTTTAGTACTGAAAAATATGATTAGATGAATGAATTAAATTATTGACCATAATCGTTTCGGTAGGTAGTTTTAGATCTTTTTGCAATCAATACTCAAGTCGGTTAGTAGGAAAACGAAATATAAAGAACCAAACAAAATGATAAAGTGAGATTTAATGGGCTGATGATGGTAATGTTGGCGTCAATGTAAGCTACAGCATATGGATATCTGAATACATTCTGTCAAAAAAGTATCTGGAATTAATGATTTGTTTATGGGTTCGGAATTCTCTTATTTTGCTAGATGGGCATATTCTCATTTTGACACGGAGTTTGAGTTGAATAATGTCCCTTCATATCCCTCATAAAGTGTTTATCGAAGTGTCCAATTCGAAGGTACTCTGAAGCCTGGAGAACGGCTGTAACGGAGTGGACTTGACGAGCCTAAATGGGATTTATTAACATAACATAATTCTGTATTTCCTCTTTAAGTACACAGTGAAACTTAAATCTAGTAACAACATTAACTAAGAGGCTGGTGCCTGAATTAGGTTAAAAAGATATCTGTGGTACAGGTCACGAGGATCAACCCGTTGGCTATATAAGAGAAAAAAAGAAACTATACTAGTATAACTAATCTAAGTAATCATGTTAGAGTGAGCCCTTCAAGAGCAAAGGTGTGATGTAGTGTGTGTGTGCGTGTAAGGTAAGTTCGTATATAGGTGATGTAAAAGGAAGTATGTGTGATTGAGTGAGAGTGAATGAGTCAGAGAATGTTAAGATCATATGATGTATAAGAAGTGTCAGGGAATCATGGAGAGGATTAGGAAATAACGTTGGTAGTGGATAACAGCATAGTTATTTAAGAATATACCAGAGGTCTTCAGCAGAGTGATAATCATCGAGAGTTTTCAAGAAGTTAGTAATTTTTGCTTTGCAGGTACATTTATTAAGGGGGTATATGTTCAATATATTATTTATTGTTAGATTGATGCATTAGAAAAAGCTTATACCTAGCAGTGAGATTTAATGGGCTGATGATGGTAATGTTGGCGTCAATGTAAGCTACAGCATATGGATATCTGAATACAATCTGTCAAAAAAGTATCTGGAATTAATGATTTGTTTATGGGTTCGGAATTCTTTTATTTTGCTAGATGAGCATATTCTCATTTTGACACGGAGTTTGAGTTGAATAATGTCCCTTCACATCCCTCACATCCATAATTGAGATTGTTCACTTTTTTTCAATACAGCTATTTCAAAAACCATTCCGAGAAATAGTGTCCCTAATCATTTCTGTATAGTTAAAATTCCAAAAAACGTACGATCTTCTGGTATTTTGTAAGAAATGTGTTTGACCTCTATTTGACCTTACTAAATCCAATCAGGTGGGCCGTCTGCCTGTTTGCCTGATTTAGGTGTATAAAAATCTAGCTATACATTACTTGATTTAAGTTCTGTAACATGAATTTTTCCCTTAAGATCATTTAAAAAAAATTAACGATAACTATAGAAAATAAATTGATCACGATACATAGTGACTAATGAGTAATGACAGTGACATTTAAATAGTAGTAGCACAGATTACTATGCTTAGTAAGTTTTATTATTTTTGTTTTCTAGGCAAAGAAATCAATGTAAACTTGTCCCTTATGACGTCATCGGAGAAATAATTTTAAAATCGAATTATAAAAAAACTAACGCTTAAAATACAAAAATATTCAAATTAGTATCTTAAAATACTTGTATGTCATTTTTTGTGAACAGTTCCCATTATGAACATTTTTTTGACCAAAAGTCAACAAAAACCATCGAGTAACCTGATTCGCCAGATGTGACTCCAGCCAACTTATTTCTTTTTTCTAAATTACTATATATTTAATTCAAATTACCACTTGTGGCACCCGTTTTCATTCCGTAGAAGACATAAAGGAGGAACTAAACTTAATTACAGAAAAGGGTTTAAAAAAGTTTTGATGATTGGATTATTCGTTGGCGTAAGTGTATCGTTTCTGAAGGAGCATAATTTAAACGTGATAAAATAAATTTGAATGAATAACTAACATTTTGTGTATTGTTTATCTTTTCCCGGTACTTTTTTGACAGAGCAGTATGTGCAACGATGTTCTTGAATTTTATTTCTTGTACTATACAAGAAAATAGTCATTGAAATTATATCTATGTTAATTAAATAGATTTCGTTTATGTTAGAAAAAAATATTACGAGTATTTAATAAGATTACATTTATGAACGCTTACTCCTAGGACTATAGATGGTGCGAGTACAACAACTTCCAACACGTCATCGGTTATAAGAACTCCAACCAACACATCTGAAAATACAGCTCAGTCTTGGCCCCAAACTGTCATACCATCCACCATGACAACAGCACCTATATCTGACGCTAAAACTGATTTGGAAACGACATCGCCATTCAATAACATAACTGGACCATCGTACGCAACAACAACACCTATATCTGACCCTACACTTGATTTGGAAACGACATTGCCATCCATTCGCATAACTGGACCATCGAACGCAACAGCAACACCTATATCTGACGCTAAAACTGATTTGGAAACGACATCGCCATTCAATAACACAACTGGACCATCGTACGCAACAGCAACACCTTTACCCAACGTTACAACTAACCTGACGACGAAAATAGAACTATCTACATATAGCACACCAACTGTTTCGGTAAAGTCACCTACCACTGATGTCCCAACTGGTTTAAAAAAGACAACGGAGTCACATGCAACCAGCGTTTCAAGAGGCGTTCAACAGACTATGCCATTGGCACGCGCTCCCGGCCTTACTTATCTTATTAATAACATTAAATATATTTTTTGTCAAAATTGCACAAATAACATCCAGTAAATTGAACTGAAACATACTTAACAAGTTTACAAAATAAATGTACAATCAAAAAAATATTAGAGTCAATTTTCTTTTAAAAACCTTGTCCACGGATTTCACTGAATTTTAGTTGGGTGAGACACGTAAAATTGTATGAAATTAAAAAAAAACATGGTCCGAAATCCCAGCTACCATAGACATACGTGATTTTAGGAAAGATGAAATTTTTACTTTAACATAAATTCAGATAGGAATGGATTCTCGCTAAGCTGAAAGCGGGGCTGTTTTTCAAGTAACCAAGACATGATATTGTTATAAACAAAAATATATAATTGCCAGACACTTCTTGTGGGCCATAAATTTTTACAGACACTTTTAATAAAATGTAGGAACTACGTCATTTTATGAAGGCTGAATTACATATTATAATTTATACATATATTATAATTAAAACATATTCCAATGACCCAGAAAAATCTGACGGGCGAAACATCCTCCCAGACTCGATAAGAGTTCCGCTGTGCGAGAAAACCTGTCCAACGTGGACGAAGTCGCCGGTAAATGCTGGTAGTGTATGAAATAGGAAACTGGGCACCGTTTCGTAGGCTTTTCCTCTGTTTCCTAACAGAACCTATTTTTAGTAATCTGGGCTTTATCTTGCTCGTTAAATATTTAAGACTATCCATCAATAAGGAAATTAAAATATAAAGTTATTATTTAACCAATTAAGTGTTCAAAATAATACCAATTAAATATATTATTCAAACAATAGTTATGTAGATAAACAAAGAAAAAATATTACTCTTTTCTGTTTTGCACGTGTCGTAGTAAAACAGTTTTTTACGAAAGAGTATTTTGGATATAGCTGCTTTGAACTAAGACACACACTGCACATGCTCTATATTAGTATAAGTTTAGTATTAAAATGAGAAATATTATATATTATTCTTATATAATGTATATATATAATATTCTTAAGGTGCACAACACAACATAAAAATCACAAAATTAATGTCACACACAGTAACAAAACTAAACAAAAAGTGTGTATGAACTCAAAAAACTTTAACAGTAATTAATTTGTAAAAACGGTACGGAACTCGAGTCCGTAGATTTATTTACAAATATCATAAACGTGAAAGTATGTAAAAATGTATGTTCGTTACTCTTTCACGCAAAATCTACTGAATTGATTTCGATGAAACTTTACAATCAATATAGCTTACGCATCAGAATGACATATAGGCTATATATAATTTATAAATTGTGTGAATTATCCCAAAAATAACGATTTTCCATCACCACTCGTGTGATATCGCGGTGCGCAGCTAGTGTGTTATAATTATGAAATGCTTGCAAATAAATTTCATCTTATCTTTGAAGTTTTAAATACTAAGTAATATTTTTAAAAAAATTGTGAATTTGACAACGCTTGTGTTTTTATGAAATATTTATCAAATTGGAACATAACATCCAATTAAATATGTTATTGTATTGTAGTCAAAATCTATTGTACTCGTATTGTTAAAATAATCATTTTAACAAAAACATAGATTATGAACTATTATTATTTAGAAAAACATTATAATTTCCTGTTTTAATAATATATTTTTGATATTCTAACAATGTAAAAATTAATAGTTAGTTATTTGAATCTTTATTTTTTACACATGGTTAGATCGTATATAAATTTTATGGCAAAGCATTTTATTCACTATATTTAAAAGTTATATCAAACTAGAGGTGCTGGCAGACGTTGTCCTGCCCTGAAAATAACCAATTAGTTTCAATTGTGAATCTAAATCATTCGGGGACCCATTTAAACACGAAAAAAACGTCAAAAGCGGTCCGGGAGATTAGGAGGATAATAGACACCGATCGAAGCACCATTCACCGATTCCAATTGTAAATGTGACGCATTCGGAGACCCCTCAAACACACAGAATTTCATCAAAACCGGTTAAGTCGTTCTCAAGTTCTATGATATCGCATTCCGCACTATAGTATTACCCCATTATACACTTGAAGGACCAAGGGCCAATAAAAAAAAAGTTATGCGAAATTAATAGTAGAAATGTATCTACGCATACATTTCCATGATAATTTTTTATTTATATAAATAAAAAATTAATACATTTTTGAAGCGGTGGTACCCAAAGACTAAAACAGAGAAAGAGCTTATGTGACTTTTTTTATTATTTGACTTTATGTTGTTGGTCCGAAGACCTCACAACTTTACCGGCGTTTTTGGGGCGAGCGCCTTCGCCTTGCGAAGGCGCTCGAGCCCGGGCCAACTTGCTTGAGGGAGCTCCCTAGGGAGTTTTACCTCGGCTGGACTGTTGCCATGAGACGAATCTGATGATGCCCGCCAATGGGCGACACAATGAACTAATTGAGAACGGGCGACGGGTAATATAAAGCCCGAGAAGAAGGATCCCGACGGACCGGGATCGGTGGTTCGCGGCGGCCTACGCTATCTTAATGCCGTTTCGCAATGTGATATGGCTGGGAGAGAAGAAACGGCGAAAGATACTTCCCAGCAACACGCCTAGTCTATCCTGTGGGGGGGCTATGTCTCCTGGCGTCCCTCGCGAGGACGTGGAGAGATCTTGATTGGCGTTGTCTGAGACGCCGCCGTCTATGTCTGTCTGGCGGTGCCTGCAAGCCTGCCGTCCTAACCGCGGGCGGGCTGATTCGGGCAAGCTGTTTTGTGATAGACTCATGTGACGTCACTTAGATAATTTCTCATAATAAGTCACTGTAGTTTCGTAGCACACGTAGCATGTGCTACGAACCTACGATGATTCAAATATTATACCCGCAAATTGCTATTGCGTCTGGTTGCCATTTTGGTGACGTGACCGTAGCCGAACAGTCAGTACTGTCAGCATCACTGGCCGGCGAGTACGCGTACATATGGAGTTGCGGATGACGTCACGTGAATGTGAATTTGACAAGGTTCCAGCGCATTAGCGGGGATAATACGCAATTACAACACTTGTGTTCAGGTTGCATTCACTAATGACGCAGGATCTGCGTTTCTGGACTAAAAATAACTGCAGATTTTAAGCTCGAGAATTCGCTATCAATCAACGAAAATCGCGTCAAAATCAGCCTCGTGGTTTTTGTATAAATTCCGAATTTAGTGAAGAAGTATTAAAAAAATGCACTGTGTTCTCCATTGTTCGAAAAGTCTATGCCAGACGTTTTTTTGCTTTTTTGGTAGCTGTAATTATAGACAGGGCAATTTTACAATTTTATAATATTACAGATTAAGATTTCTATATCCGCGCCAAGTAACAGCGAACTCGTTTCACTTCGCATTGAGTTCATAATTTTATAAAATCAAGAGTAAAGAAAGCAATTATTTTTTATTCACTCTCGTGTTTTTGCATAGAAACCTTTTTTATAAATGCCGGTACCCGTCAGTCCCATAAATCGAGATTTTTAATAAAGGTGTCATCAAAAAGTATTGCAGTTGTCTATAGGCGACGGAAATCACTTTCCATCAGGTAAGTCGTCTGCTGAACTCGTACAATAAAAATAGAATATAACAACTATACTCGTACATCTTAGGGTTGTGTGGTCATTTGAGAAAAATTGACCTCATCGTGTCTGTCTGTCTTTGTAAGTTTTCTTGAAAATTACTGGGTTTATATCTGGTTGGTATTTGACAGGGAATTAATGAATGAATATGCTTTATTGTATTTTAAAGATACAGTTAACAGAAACAAAATGGACAAAAAACTGTAATTGTAATACTGTAATATTTTGCCTTCAAGAGTACAATTTCCTGCAGCCAGGCGGCTTATCCTAAGAGGAGACAAAACATCCCACAGTCAGGTGGAAGGGCATTTGCACGACTGGATGGCTACCAACTCTGGTCTATAGCATGTCGCCAAAACAACCTTAACTTGTGTTCCGCCATTAGTAACCGGGTTCCAGACTTCCTTAAGAGAGCAGTAGCGCATTTGTAGCACCTTTGGTGTTGCAAAAGTCCATAGCGATTGTAATCGCTTTCCATCAAGTGGGCTGTGTGCCTGTCTGCTGAAAAGTAGACCACCAGTACTTATGACGTCATAAACTTGGGGTGGATCAGAAATCAAAGTCCAAGCAATGAAAGACCATTTAGACCATTCTGAAGCTATACTAAATGAAACGCAAAATAAAATTATGAAAATTATTATTGAGATACAGAGAATAGAAAAAATTCGTTTAAAAAAACCGACGTCAAACTAAAAAGTATAAAATAACTTATTTCTAAAGCTATTATTATTAATATATATCATCTAAAACATCTTGAAGTTGGTGAAAAGTAAAACATAACAATTACTAAATTTTGAAAATTACTAAGTACTTTTTAATTTTTGATGTCGGTTTTTTTAAACGAAGTTTTTATTTATTTGTTACTTTTTAGTGTCTAGCTATGGGTACGCTTACGAAAGGTGCCGCGCGGAATGGAATTTTTTTCATAAAAAATGTTCATGAAATGAAAACTACTAGGCCAAAGTACGACAAATTTTTAAGGGACCAAAACATGGCAGCTATTTCGCGTCGAACAAAAAAGAATCACGTAAATCGGGTCATATATCTCGGAGTAATCGAACATACAAAAAAAAAGAGTTCGACGAATTGAGAACCTCCTCCTTTTTTGGAACTCGGTCAAAAAAGAAATACCCATATGGGATAGATTACCATAGAAACGCCCCCACTGTGAGGCATCTTATGGTGGCGTGCAGTGCAGGTACGATGCTGGGCGAGGAGAATAACATGCGTCATAGTCGCTTGCGGATCCCACGGGCAGGCAGAAGCAATAAATCAGACAGATGTCTCTGTCGGTTGTACCTAGCGAATTTAAAGACAAACGAAGCAGAAGTCGTGGACGGCCGCTAATCTATACGTATAATAAAATTGTAGAGGTCGAATTTCTGTACAATTAAAGAAAATGCTAAAAACCGAGTCAGGGGGATGTATTAAGTGAAATAGAACTAATTTATATTTTTTTAGAATTTTTTGTTTGTCTGTTTGTCTGTCTGTTTGTACCGGCTAATCTCCGAAACGACTGGACCGATTTACACGAAATTTTCTATGGTGATAACTTATATCCCTGGTCAACATATAGGATACTTTGATTCCGAAAAGTTAAAGAGTTCCCGTGGGATAATTAAAAACCTTTAATTTCTTAAACAGCTTATAACAGACTGAATGTAATTTGTCTGCAACGTAACATAATAGAAGCAGAGATTTTGACAGGGTGTGGTGTCCGTGAGAGACTTTTATCTTATATATATTAATATATAAAGCTGATAAGTTTGTTTCTTTGTTTGTTTGCTAGAACGCGCTAATCTCAGGCACTACTGGTTTGATTTAAAAAAAAACTCAGTGTTAGATAGCCCATTTATCGAGGAAGGTATATACCATCACGCTAAGAACAATAGGAGCTGAGCACCAATGAAGAATGTTTCAAAATCGCGGGGATTTATTAATTTACTTTATTTTTTAAACTTTTCCACGCGAACGAAGCCGCGGGCAAAAGCTAGTTATAAATAAAACTTAACGACATCCATGATTTCGACACCATTTTGTTGGAGAAGGTTTTAAAATAAAATTGTCTCTATTATTCTTATGAATTGTGCGTCTGTTTTCTGATTTTAAACGTTCAAATTTTATTATCCAATTATGTAATTATTTGTGCAGTGTTGACAAAAATATTGTTAATTCGATTAATTGTAATAGTGCCAGATGCAGGTATCAATGGTACAGTTTGTGGTCTAATCATGGCGATTAGCATGGGTATCTCTGCCGTCTTCTTCGGGCCCGGTGCGAAGCTGGGCGTAAGCCTCTCTATTTTTTCCGTCAGACATCTTTGAGTGCTTGATATATGTAACTCCGTCGTATTTTTCAAACCAGTTGGGGTATCAGTGGTAAATGTTTCTGTTGAATCAACTGGGGAGCTAGACATAAAAGTTTCTGTTTGCTTCGTCTGGCTAGTTGATGCATTGGACATAGATGTCACAGACCTGTTTGATGGGAGAGTTGGGGTATTGGAGATGGATGTCTCAGATTTCTCTGTTGTGATGGTTGAAACAGGTGCCTGGGTGGTGGTCATAGACGGCGATTTATACTTAGAAATAAGCACAGATCTCACATAATCATAATCAATATGCGTATAGGCGATAATAGTCGCTTTCCATCAGGTGCGATGCCTGCCTGTCTGCTAGACTCGTGCAATATTTTTTTTAAATATGCGTATTATTATTATTAGAATATAAAGTATTTTTAATGTTTTACTATACTGTATTTATTTTTAGTTTCTAGTGTGAAGCCAGTTTTGTTTTTGTTAAAAAATCTATTATAACAACAATAATGCGCGTGTGAGACTATGAGTGTGTAGTTAGTCAAACAGATGGACAGGAAACATGAATTTACAAAAAATCAAAATCAAATGCTGGACGTCGTAGTTTTAGAGAATTAAAACTAAGATAATATATCCTTACCGAACCGTCTTCGTCGAATCAATTAGGGAGCTAGATATAAATGTTGCTGTTTGCGTCGTCTGGCTAGTTGATGCGTTGGACATAGATGTCACAGTCCTGTTTGATGGGGAAGTTGGGGTACTGAAGATGGATGTCTCTGTCCAGGCAGTTGGAATATGAGGCCCAGGTGTCTCTGTTGTTTCAGTTATGTGAGTTGGGACCCTTGACGTTGGTGTCTCAGTGGTGGTAGTTGGGGGAGGTGTAATATCGTCAAGAACTATGTAATTCTAGGTATATTTATAGATCTGAAAAAGGCATTTGACACAGTCAGTCACAGTTCAGTCATACTTAGAAAATCGAAAACAGATAGCAAAAATTAATCAGTCTCAAAGTCAACCTGAAACAGTGGCTTGTGGAGTGCCGCAAGGATCTATTCTAGAAGATCTGCTGTTTCTTGTCTACATAAACGATATACACGACATAGGTTTAAATGGTGACATCACGTTATACGCTGATGACACGACTTTATTTTATTTTGATATTAATACTAACACGCTAATAGACGATGCAGAAAAGGATCTTAACTTACTTCATGACTGGTTTCAGTTTCAGTTTCATAGTCTGTTTACAATAAATACAGCTAAAACCAACTATATGGTTTTTACGGCAAAAAATAAACACCTTAAGAACTATATTCCTTTAACTATAGATAACCAAACTATTAATAAAATAGACAATGAAAAATTTTAGGCCTTATTTTAGACACTAATTTAACATGGAAAATACATATTGATAAAATAAAAAATAAATTGAGATCTCTAACAGGTAGACTAAAAAAAATTGCCAGATGTGTGGCACGCCAATTGTCCACTACAATATACAACAGACTGGTTATGCCGCATATTGATTACCTGATAGAAATTCGGGGCTCATCAGCTAAAACAAATCTTCAACGATTACAAGTAACACAAAATAAACTAATAAAAGCATTATTCAATTTTGGATTTCTAACACCTACACATATAATTTACAAAAACACCAAAATAATGAACATTAAACAACAATATACTCTTAACATATGTACATTAATTTATAAAATCTTAAACAAAAAAGTTCATTCCGACAAAAAATTTATCAAAAGGCGCGAAATACAAAAAAATCTTTTAAGAAATAAGGATTATTTAGTTCTCCCAACTCCCCGAACGAATTACGGTAAAAGCAGTATATTATTTGAAGGAGCCCAAACATATAACGGCATTCACTGCTAATACAAAGATGTATCAAATGAAACGGTGTCCAATGGGTCTTAAGACTTAATCAAGGGTATTCTCCAGACTTATGACTGTTGCCATGTCTGGTTTAAATTATAAACATGCATTTGTTTATCTAGATGACTGCATTGTATTGGGAAAAAACTTATATATGTATAATAGAACTACGTTTTTACGGTTTCAAGCGTTATATATATATATATATAATATATGTATGTATGTATATATACATTTCCCATTTCGACCACGCCGACCAAATTCACAAAAATGGCAAATAACAAAAAAGTGGTGACTGGTGGTGGTGATGACTGTCAGGCGAGAGGCTTACGTTTGAATACGAAGAAAACAAAGGTGATGGTGTTTGAAAGAGAAACAACCAGAACGAATGCAAGGATAATGGTCGATGATGTTATGCTGGAACAAGTGAATGAGTTTGTATATCTCGGATGTGCTTTTAGCAGGGATGGAAGGTACACCGCTGATATAGAAAGAAGAGTGAATTTGGGGAATAGTGTGAATGGAGCGTTAGGTAAACTTCTAGGCGCTAAGAACCTCAGCCAGCAGGCCCAGCTTGCCATACACAACGCGGTGTTGGTACCTACGCTCACGTATGGAAGCGAGAGTTGGGTATGGAATAGAGAGCACGAAAGTAGAGTAAACGCGGTCGAGATGCGAGCACTGCGCAAAATCTGCGGAGTGACGCTCGCGGACCGCGTTCGTAATACCGAAGTAAGAAAGAGAGTTGGTCTGAAAGAGAGTGTCGGGGTGAAGGTAAGGAAAGGAATGCTCCGGTGATTCGGGCATGTGGAAAGAATGTATGATGAAAGACTGACTAAACAGATATACAATGCAAAAGTGGATGGATGCAGAAGTCGCGGAAGGCCACGACACACCTTCCATGATCAAATTGATCGTGTACTAACAGAAGGTGATATCAGGAGCCTTAAGAACAGACGAGCGTGCATGACAAGAACTATGAATGTCAAAGAAGCAAGTGAGGTGTGTAAGAATAAGCCTAAATGGCGCTCTGTTGTTCGTGCCTACCCCGCAAGGGACCTGGCGTGAAGTTGTGTATTTATGTATGTATGTACAAAAAAGTGTCGTTACCTTTCACCATTCGTACCGCGCGATAAGGAACTACGTTCCAATAACCAGATAAAATATGAGTTAAAAAATTATTCAGTTTAATTAAAATATCGACTTACCAATGTTATTAAAATAAAATTTATCATGATTAGTGACATTGTAGAAAAAGATCAATTCGAAGTAATGAAACAGTAATAGTGAATTCAACACAAATAAACGTATCTTTTTGTAGGTTTCCTCTATTTCTTATCAGAACTAATAGTGAAATTGGGCTTTATCTGGATTGTTATTTTATAAATAAGGAAATTAAAATATCAATCTACCAATTAATTTTGTTATTGTAACTCCATAACGGCTACGTTCCACTAATGAACCACAACGACCACATTAACCACCGCGATTTTTCCCGTTCCACTTGCTTCCCGGCGTTACAAACGTAAACCCAAGTGGAACGGTTATTCAACCCACCTCTTGACATGGGTTGTGTCATCAAAAATCATGACGTCATTAGCGACGTTTTCGCCACGACCACAACGACCGCGGTCGCCTTGTAGATTGCGACCTAAGATAGGAAAAGTATATAGCTGTGTAAAAAACTGCTTTTACAAGCTCAAAATTTATTGAGATATCACAAAGCCAAGTAACACAACAACCTAAATTATTATGGTATTTTATTAAAAAAACGAGAGGTAAGCAGGGCAATTCCAACCTCCCAAATAGTCTGTCCGACGGTATTAATACGTTTAATACAGGTCCAAGCATCTGTAGTAGCTTTAACAACTTCTTTCAGAGTGTCTTTAAAAACCCCACTACTTCTTATAATAATTTCGTTTATGCTGAAACACTAAGAGGTGACAGTGGTTACATTCATACTATAAATATTATTATATCATAAGGATATAACTGATTACATAAAACGTCTTGATATATCTAAGGGAGCTGGTAGTGACGGGATTCCACCCCTATTTTTAGTTAAATGTAAAAATAGTATTTCTAAACCTTTATATACAATCTATAAGGGAGGTCTATATATCTATAGGTCTATAAGGGAAGACGTTTTTCCTGATTTATGGAAAGCTGCCAATATTGTACCAGTGCACAAAAAAGCCTCAAAATTAGTCATACAAAACAACAGACCCATATCCGTTTTGAGTTCTATTCCAAAATTATTTGAGACAAGGGTTCACGACTTTATTTATGTTACAGTTACTTCCAACATTAGTAAGCAACATGGCTTCATTCGTAAAAGATCTGTAAATACGAATCTTTTTGATTTGTCGGATATGTGTTAAATAATATGCATTCTAATGCGCAGGTGGATGTTACCTATGCGGATTTTGAAAGGCCTTTGATCGTGTCGATCACCACATACTATTAACCAAATTTTATAATCTCGGAATACAGGGCGATCTCTTCAGATAGGTTGAATCCTACATCACAAACAGATGACAGGCGGTATTTGTTGGTGGATACAAGTCTGATTACGTTTGTATTCCATCAGGCGTGCCTCAGGGATCCCACTTAGGACCTTTATTTTATAACGTGTATCTTTTTGATCTAGATACTTCTTTTAATGTTGCTCGGCACCTACTTTATGCCGATGATAAAAAATATTTATGGCTGTTCGATCTATAGAATATTGCTTAAAAATTCAAAACGACCTAGACAGACTCTCCGAGTATTATAATAAAAACCATATATTCATCAATGTAGACAAATGTGTTGCCATTTCTTTTACACTTAAAACTAAAATAATTCATTTTGACTATGTAATTAATTATACATCATTAGTAAGATCAAAAGAAGTCCGGGATCTTGGTGTACTTTTAGATTTTAAAATGAATTTTGTTAGACATATAGATACCATTACTGACCGAGCTTATAAGAACCTTGGGTTTTTAATGCGAACTTGTAAGCCATTTAAGGATATAAAATGTTTGAAAATAATATATTACGCTTATGTTCGCAGTCATTTAGAATTTTGCAGCGCTGTATGGAGTTCTTATTATTACATACATATTATTATAACCAAAATTGAACGTATCCAAAAACTTTTTGTCAAACATTTGAATTTCAAGTTTAATAACCATTTCAATAATTATACAGCAGCTTGTCTCTACATTATAATCTTATACCCCTTAGTGAAAGAAGGCATTACCTCGATATGACTTTTTTGTGCGATAACATAAATTCTATTATCGATTGTCCTGCTCTCACTTCGTCTTTGAATATAAACGTACCACAGCGTTACCCTCGAAATTTTTCCTCACTCAAACTGTTTGCTACCCCTGTTTCGAAAACTACGGACAAAATGAATATCTGCGTCGTCGTACAAATACCTACAAGAAATATTTTAGTGACATAGACATTTTTAATTCTTTAAAACAAATATTCAAGTCATTGGTAATTAGTAAACTTATTAATAAGATTGAAAAAGAATGTGGTGTGTCTATTTAGACCTAATTATTTTGTTGTGTTTAGTTTTCCCGTCAGAAGTTTCACAGTATTAGATATATTGAGTAACTTATTTTAGTGTAGTGTAACACAAAATTACTTTATGTTCTTATTTCTAGATTATAAGTATCGAGTTTTGGTTTAGATATAATGTTGTGTAATGTTAGGCCTTAACTATGGATATAATGTCGGATACTGTTTAATAATAAATAAATAAAATAAATAATTTGGGCTCAGTAAACCCGATAGTGGCTGAGACTCGGCAAAATATCCTGCAGTGTGTTAAGCAAGAAGTTGCTCAGGGAGAACGAGCGGGTGGACGAGTTGGCCAAGGCGGCCGCAGTTTCTTTGAAAGTGCGACCGCACTATGACAGGATTTCGGTTTCATTCGCCAAACGGCAAATCCGTATGGAAACCGTTGGCGAATGGAACCAGAGGTACTGTCAGGAGTCAACTGCGTCTATCATTAAGCTCTTTTTCCCTGATGTCACATGTGCTGATGTGTGTGACACGTGTGTGATATTTAGAAAAGTAACAGTTAAATGTAATAGAATAAGTAAAATAGCATTATATAAAGTAGATAATAAGGAAGTGAATGTGTTAGAACTTAAAAATTGTTACTCAAGAAAATGTATTTAAAATAAGTAAATTTGGCAAATAATATCCCGACAAGCGTGTGCGTCAGAAGAAAGAAGGAGGAAGGTTCAGGAGAAGGAGATTTAATTTAAAAAAAACCCATCAGATTTGTAAAGACATACCGTACATGTTAAGTGTAGTCCGGAGACTGGGAGGACACCTGCCCCCCCCCCCCCAAGACGTTCATAAAGCCCTCTCGTCCGATTGCCAACCAGCAATGGGACGCAACTTGGGATTTTCGGAGATTTTTTGGGAGGCTTCATAGGCCATCGTGCCGGAACACGGCAAAGCCATTATGGCAAAACTACCATTTTGACTGATGGGTGGTACTAAGGCCGCGGCTGGAGCATACCAACAGAGTCACCTGATGGACACCGCCCAGGGGCTACGTGTAAAGATTCACTTTTACGGGGTATTCTCATACAGGCGTGGGTGACACGGCCCCAGACGTCATGTTTTTGGCGATAAACCTTCACTCCGATCATTCCATCAGACCTCTAGATAGCGTGTAATCCAAACACCAATTGAGACTCCTCTGGCTGTCTTCGTATCCTTTAAATTCCGGACGTGATTTTTTGCAACTTTCACATCATCCCATAATTTCTAAAGGATATGACTATCCTATCTATAGATAGGATATCTATAGGTCTATCTATCTATAGGTCATGACTGACCTTACCACAAAGTTTCCCGAAGTTCTCCGTATTTTGATTATTTCTTCAACAATAATTGTAAATAAAAAAATATGACATACCACACATGTCTTCGATTATGTGAGATTAACTTTAAAAGCCAACGGGCATATTATAATCACCTTCGAAGCTCTCCTCAGCCATACCAGAGAAATATTTGTGATTCCCACGCGTCAAACCTCTGTGTCGACGCGCTTTATGTTCGCGGGTTTTAATGAGAGTGAGCTGTCTAACTGCACTAAGAAAAAGATTGGATGACTTGGATGGACTGCCACTCGTAGCCATCCCTGCTGGTCCCGCTGGTCTCACCCGGAGCACCAGCTAAGCATTTTACCTTTTTTTCACCTTGCGATTTATCAACTTATCTGCTATTAATATCCAAGAACCTTTCCATGTCTAATAAGCTGGAAGGTATTACGTTAGAGATTAACGTAATACCTACCAGTTTGCCAACGGATCTCTCTTCTCCTCTGAAACTAGTCTACTCGCCTGAGAACCCACAGTTTTATTCCCCCAATTCATCATCTCAACTTTATCCCCTCCGTATAGTAGAGCCCTCGTTTACCTTAATTTTACATTTTCAGTAACTATAAATTGTTTAGCTAGCTACTAATATGTAAATAAATGTTTGTTGACCTAAAACCCTGGAGTTCTTTCTTTATTTCATCCCCGGAATACTAGGTAACAATATCTTCAATACTCAGTGATGATGTTTATATGAGATATAAGATAAAGATTAGAAGAATAGCTAAAGACTATCCTGAAGCTATAGTTTCAGTATACTAAATCGAACGCATAAACTATTATGAAATTTAAATACTGACATGTATTGTCAGGGTTAGAGAATAAGAAATACTCCAGGGGTAGATCACCATAGAAATGGCAAGTTGTGAGGCATCATATGGCGGCGTTCAGTGCAGGTGCGATGCTGGGAGAGGAGCATAACACGCGTCATAGTTGCTTGCGCATCCCGGAAACAGATGGTTATATTCCATATTGCGAAATTTAATACAAGCCCGGACAAAGTCGCGGTTCATAAATAAAATTTAATGGCATCCATGGCTTCGACACAAATTGGTTGGAAAAGGTTTTCAAATAAAATTGTCTCTATTCTCATATGAATAGTTCGTCTATTTTCTGAACTTAAGCGATTAAGTTTTGTAACCCTATTGAGTATTAATTATTTGTGCAGTGTTGACAAAAATATTGTTAATTTTATTAACTGTAGCAATGCCATATGCAGGTATTAATGGTACAGTTTGTGGTCGCATCATGACAATAAGCATGGGTATCTCTGCCGTCTTCTTCGGGCCCGTTGCGACGCTGGCATAAGCTTCTCTGTTTTTTCCGTCAGGCATCTTTGAGTGCTGGATATGTGCAACTCCGTCGTATGTTTCACGCCAGTTGGGGCATCAGTGGTAAATATCTCTGTCGAATCAACTGGGGAGCTAGACATAAAAGTTTCTGTTTGCTTCGTCTGGCTAATTGACGCGTTGGACATAGATGTCACAGTTCTGTTTGATGGGAAAGTTGAGGTACTGGAGATGGATGTCTCTGTCGAATCAGTTGGAGTGCTAGACTCAGATGTCTCTGTTGTTATATCGGTTGTGATGGTTGAAACGGGTGCCTGGGTGACAGACGACGATATATACCTAGGAATAAGGATAGATCTCAATTATATAATCATAATCAATATGCGTATAGGCGATAGCAATCGCTTTCCATCGTCTGTCTGTTTTCTGAATTCATGCATTTTTTTAATATGCGTATTAATATTATTTAAAATAATTTAATTAAATTTTTATGTTCTACTTGACTCCGACTTCGAGATGTTGTAGAAATCGTTTAAATATTATTTTTTGGTTTCTAGTTTGAAATCGGTTTTGTTTTTGTTAAAAAAAAAATTCGCATAACTATAATTATGCGAGTATTTAACTGTGTGTGCGTAGTTAGACAAACAGACGGACGGGATACACGAATTCACAAAAATTCAAACACAGTAGCCGGTCGTCGTAATTTTAGAAAATTAAAATTAAGTTAGATAATATCCTTACATAGTCGGTATACAGATTTTGTCCTCGGGTCCTAGTAGTGGCTCAGATTCAGTAGTCCTGTAAGACAATCCTTTTTTAATGTTCTATGTAGGTACAGAAAGTATAAATCAGCTTTAAAAAATGGCTAAACTGCCCGGCAGTCCGTGAACCGTGATCCAAATATGGTTGCTTAGAAAAAAACCCTCAAATTTTCCTTATTTAGCTACGCATAAACAAAATACTTTCAACGGAAATAAGCTTAAACAACATCCCTGGTAGTTTCAGAAAAATATCCAAGATAGACTGGTGTTCTTTTCCTCAATTTAAATTTGATGGTGTAATAATCGATATCAGTGAAACAGTAAAAATCTTGGGAATGTTATTGACAGAGAACTGTCTTAGAAGCTTCTGTTGACCAATCTCAGACTTAAAAATTTCCTCCCTACTGCTATAAAAGTTATGCTTGCTCAATCTCTATTACTACCCAGACTTGATTAAGCTAACGCCAGTAATCAGGACTTAACACAAGAACAACTGAACAAGCTAGATCGACTTAAAAAGTCTGTATTTGGTTCATATTTGGGTTCCGTAAATATAACCACGTTTCCGAATATCGTAAGAAGCTTCAATGGTTACCTATTCGCCGGAATGTTCGCTTTCTCTCTCTTTTGTACAAAATCCTTTTTGATCCTCGTACCCATCCGTATTTAAAGAAACGTTTCGATTTCCTATATCTTTCCCATTCCCTTTATTTGCGCTCTAGTAATACTCTCTCGCTTATGAAACCTGTAAAAACCTCTTCCTTCGTTGATAACTCCATCACTGTACAGGCTGTACGTTCATGAACTCATTGCCACTCAACATCAGACAAGCTAAGTCAGTATCCTCTTTTAAAATCATGGCTTTTAATTATTTTTGGTCCTCTCTGGTATAACAGTAATAGTTATACTTTGTTCAACATTTATTGTATCTAATTTTTAATAACGTATTTTTAATTTTGGTGAACAATAAAGTGTTTTCATTTATTCACCCTTAAGTAGTTCCTGAGTTAGGGTGTAATTTCGATTATGGAAATGATGTTCTTGGTAACAGAACCAAATATTAAAATGAGTGTTTTTCGTGGGCTGCCACGCTTTTACTCATTTTTTTTTTCATTCGAATATTAATCATTAAGAAAAAAAGACAAACATTTTAAAAAATGCATTTTGTTGAGTACCTTCGTCCGAATACGGAACTTTACAATTTTTGAGAAACAGATTTATTTTGACCCTTATGGACTATTTTAGCCAAAATATTAATATTTCAGCAAAAAAACAACATTAACATATTTAAATTAGCAATTTCATAAATATTTTGACATATCGCCACAAAAACGCGTTAAGCTGTCATGGCGTCTCGCATGACGTCACAGGGTGCAAAACAAACATCTGTTTCATTAAAGTGTTATCTGAGAAGTCATTGATAACTTCTCGCGTATTGCACGCTATGACGTCACGCGCTCTGATCGGCGTTTATTGTCACGTGGCTAATGGTTGCAATATATCAATTTTATTTCTCAAAAATATAAACGAATATAAGTTAATTTAATTAAAACGATTTATTTTTGTCATGTTTAGATCGTAATCTACGATATAAGTTAAAATCAGCCTATATTTTTCATACTGTCATGTACCGTATTATCCTTGATTATTATTATATTATCCTGATATTTTTACCATTTTTAGACACATTGTCTAAACTCAAACCATTTACAGATGTATTAAAATATAAATAGATAGATAAAAGGTGACCGCGTGTCTTCGTGTGTGTAGTTGGCAAACAGACGAACGGAAATTACGAAAGATTCATAAAAAATTGTCGGTCGTCGCAAGCTTCGCAAAATTAAAAGTAATTTGAATAATATATATATACCCTTACCAAATCGGTGCACACTTCTCAAATCTTCGCATTGTCAATTTATCATCATAACTGTAAGAAAAAAGTTTTTTGAAATATTTTGAAAGGGTACATAAAATACAATTCAAGTTTTAAAAAATCGGTTAACTACTTGGCAGTCCGTGAAAGCTTGTTTTCAAGCTTTTAACCTTTTCGGTTATGTCCGCTCCCTTGGAACCCCTTATTTTTATTATTAAAGCTTACGTTGCACTAGCATCGTAATTACATGAAAAACCCAAACTAAGCTTCTATGGAAAAAAACATGTCTATCTTTCCTTATTTAGCTACGAAAAAACAAAACCTATCTACGGAAATAAGTTTAAACAACATTCCTAGGTATTTACCCCCTGAGAGGGGGTATTTTCGAATATTTTACATATTTTTGTAATACCGAAACCAAATAATAAGAACAGTATGTAACACCTCTACGGAACCATTTAGGGCGCGTTCCCACTATGTCGTAAAGACTAATTTATCGTTGAACGACTGTCGTCTCTTGCTCTTCCCATTATAACGATTGTTTGTGGTCAAATTTTTTATCGTTTAGCGACTATCGTATCTAGCTGTTCCCATTGGATCGCACGACATTTTATCGTTTCGCGACAGTCGCTTTGTCGTTTACACATCATATTTCTAGCGTGGCTACGATAGATATGCCGTCACGATGTAGTCGTAACGATCTTTTATCGTTCTACGACTGTCGTGCTAGCCGTTCCCACTGTCATGACAATAAAGCATGTCGTTCTATATGTGAACACCTCCATTTAAACATATAAGCCACGACACTTAAAACTACACCATTATCTAACGTCACGACAAAGTGGGAACGCGCCTTTACAGTTCGTGGACTTTAATTTATTGCAGGAGTATAGCAGACAGGCGAACGGCCCACTTGGTGGAAAGCGGTTAGCATAGCCTACAGACGTTACACTAAGTGCCGCTTGTAAAACGATCGCTTTTGAATAAAATTAGTTAATTATATTAAACTGCCTAAATACGTTTTACACAAAACGTATTGACAGTTTTTTAAACATATTTAATGACAAATTTTGCGTAAAGTCGGTAAGCAGTTGTGGTTGTTGTTAAAAGAGAACCCCAGCAATGGTTTTAGGAGGTCCCAGGTCCAATCGTGAAACTAAACAATCCCGGGATCCACTTGAACATACACAAAAATAATTAACCTAAATTCTGGAACCCGACTGGAGCGCCACTTCAACTGGTTCAACCTGGTTCAATTGTGAACCTAAACCATCTTGACACCCACTCACACACAACACTCAACACACAAAAAATTTCATGAAAACCCTGGAACCCGGTTGCTGAGCCACCTACTGGGACTAATTGTTAATGTAAACCATTCTCTAAACCGCTTGAAAAATCACAAAATATCACAATCGGGCCCCCTAATTAGAAGGAGTTCAGCGGTGTCACCTACTTTTACTACTTTTTTAATTTTCAATCTAAACCATCCCGGGAACCACTTGAAGACACCCAAAAAATATCATCAAAATCGATTCAATAATTTGGGAAGTGTTTAGTGACATACACACGAACAGAAGAATTTTATGTAAATATTTTTGGACCAGAAATCTTTGCAGGCGTCCCCAAGACACCCTTCTAAAGTTTTATAAGAATCTGATCAATGTTTTAGCTAATTATATATATATATATATATTATATATGTGTGTGTGTTGTGTGTGTGGTGTGTGTGTGTGTGTGTGTGTGTGTGTGTGTGTGTGGTGTGTGTGTGGTGAGTGTGCGTCCATGCGTGTGTGCGTGCATGCGTGCGTGCGTGTGAGTGACTTACTATTGATTCTCTTCAGCAAAACCCCTTAGCCAGCAATACTAAAACAAAGAATATTTTCAATTTAAGAATATGATAATATCAGGCCAAATATAATAAGTTATAACTAAAATTATGTACGTTCCCATTTCAAAATTTCCCTTCACATTGTTTACGAGTTAATTTAAATTATCGCGTGTCATTGAAAAATGGATATGCACCGGGAACATTTTCGCGTTATGATTTTTCACGATTTCAAGTGTCGCCTGAAACGGGACGAATCGTACGATAAACTTTAAACGGTATGCATGGATAAGGGCCCTTCTAAGGCAACCGTGCATCGTTGGTACAACGAATTCAAGCACAGTCGACTAGCTTTGGGGGATCAAGGAAGAAGTGGTCGTCCTTTGACGGCTGTTACGGAAGAAAACGTGCAAGCAGTGAAAAATTTAATCCAAAACAATAGGAGAGTTTCGTATCAAGAGATTCAGCACCTACTGCAGATTGGATCAGGAAGTTTTCACGAGATTCTACACGTGCATCTTCGCGTGAGGAGTATAGTTTCACGCTGGGTACCACACAACCTCACCTAAGGTCAGAAGCAGGCCCGGGTGGAATGATGCTATGATATAATAAACAATTTTGAAGCAGGCTCGTCTCGGCATGTTTACGACATCAAAACAGGTCATGAGTCCTGGATTTATCAATACGATCCAGAAACGAAGCGCCAATCGACGGCCTGGGTATTCAAAATGAATCAACACCTACCAAAGTGAAACGATCTAGAAGCGGGAGAAGATCTCGATTGCGAGTTTCCTTAATTGACTGGCTACTCGGTGTAAATTCCTTTACAGAACCAAAGAAGCATCAACGCTGAACGGTATATTATACCGAATGCTTGGCAGAAGCAGCGGCTCTGCTGTAAGCAATAAGCGACCAAACATACCAAATAAAAAAAGACATGACGGTATAGGTTCTTTATCTTTGAACGGCCACTTCTCTTACGCTATTAGGACCCGTATAATATCGTACGCGGATAATATTTCGCAAAATTAAATATTCCAAAAATACTCACTATATTTAATGGCACTTTGTAGTCGCTGTGAAAATAAAAGTATTAATTATACAAAATAATCTAACGAGAAAGAAACCAACTTCAAGAGTGACAGAAAAGCGGAAAATAAAAATATTCTCTACAAATTCCTGAAGTCGGTGCCAAGCAGAATATAAAAATTACTATATTTAACAATATTATGTTGTTTGTACGAGTCACAATGTAAATATTGTTTTTTTACTTGGTGCAGACTTCAACATGTTGTAGAAAATATTGATTTCGTCCTTTTTAGTAACTCTTAAAGTTAACATTTTACTCGTAACAGACAATAATTATGTAATAAAAGAATAAATCAAGGCAACGGGGTTAGTTTAAGATACCATTTAAATAAAATTACATAATTTCATAAAATTTACCAATACATTTTTACCACCATCATAAACATATACAGTGTAAAATTTTAAGTGTATCTTAAACTCTACGACATAGCGCAAACACTTTAAAAAGTCGGGGCCGATTTAGACAAGAATGAAAGTGTTATCATTTGATTTTTGAAACATTAATTATTAAATGGTTCAAGAGATAAAAAATGTTGAAATAAAAGTAGTAGAGAAATTAATACATACATACATAACTTCACGCCAGGTCCCGCAACAGGCCGTACAGGCACGCAACAGAGCGCCATACAGGCTTATTCTTACACACCTCACTTGCTTTTTTGACATTCATAGCTCTTGTCATGCACGCTCGTCTGTTCTTAAGGCTCCTGATATCACCTTCTGCTAATACATGATCAATTTGATCATGAAAGGTGTGTCGTGGCCTTCCGCGACTTCTGCATCGATCGACTTTTGCATTGTATATCTGTTTAGTCATTCTTTCATCATACATTCTTTCCACATGCCCGAACCACCGGAGCATTCCTTTCCTTACCTTCACCCCGACACTCTCTTTCTTACTTCGGTATTACGAACGCGGTCCGCGAGCGTCACTCCGCAGATTTTGCGCAGTGCTCGCAGTAGAGAAATTAATCCTCTCTATATATATATATATATATAAAAAAAAAAAAAAAAAAAAAAAAAAAAAAAAAAAAAAAAAAAAAAAAAAATATATAATATATATATGTAAATGCAATTAATGTGTTCTAATAGATTTAAATAATTGTGTAAAAAATCTTTGATTAACTCAATAGTTTTCAACCTAAATAATGAATAATATAATTAACATTGGTTTTATTCAATTTTTATACAAATTAATCATTTACAAGCAACTGGATATCGTCATAGTGGTTATAGCGTATTTTTAATTGTTTGATTGCAATTTCACTACATAATTCTGTTGCAAGATATAGAACAGAATATCCAAACTTCAGCCACACAGACATTTTTTTTTTTATAAAATGTATTTGAACATACTTCATAGACTGTTGGACATTAGATGTAACGGAAATGTCAAATTTATGAGAATTTAGAAAAAGATGTCGGTAGTTGTAAGTTTCAGAAAATTAAAGTTTGGATCATTACACTCACCAATTCTGTGCACAGAGCTCGTATATTTGCATTTGCGAACGATCATAGTCACTGTAAGAAAATATTTTTTTTATATTTTTATTTTGTGGGTAGGTCCAGAAAACATGAGTCAGGTTTAAAAAACCAGGTATTAGCTTGGCAGTACGCAAGCGGGGACCCAACGAAAGGTGTTGCAGAGGCGATACACGCTTTCAACTGTCGTTATTGACGACGAGTAAACGAAATACGAGCAATAGAAATTAGTTATAACAACAGCCGTAGAGTAGTTCTTGAAACTTGAATCGAATATATATTTTTAGGTACCGGAGCCAATCATAAACTACGCCCCATTTCCTCCGTTTTATTTTAAATTAAGTATTGCTTACTACTTATTTTAAAATCATGATTTTGTCATTATTTTCAAAGCAGTTTCAGTTGCTGTTATAAAGGAACAAACTCCTCAGGGGTAATTATATTTTTCTTAAAATTTGGTCCGGTAATAAGTTCTGTCACATCCTATTGAATTTAAATGTTTGAACTGATTGAAAGGTGAATTATATTGATTTCAGAGTTTATAAATACCATATAAAATATATTATGAGTGTGTGTTATTAGTTACTTACTTGATACTCGCCGTATTCATCATTGATTTACTTTGAGACTATTATACTAAAACAAAAAATAGTTTTACATTATCAACTTAACATATGTTTAACTTGCTGTGCCCACAAATCCATTCATGCGATACCTATCTATCTATAATATAAGGTTGGGGAAAAAGTTTCTTCGTATTATATATAAAAAAATCAAAAGGTTTTTTTATAAAGTTTATTTACATTTAACTAAAATATGTAGATGCCATTTTGTTGGATAACTTTTTTGCCATCTTGTAGGTAGGGACGTGATCCCATTGCTATAAAAATTTTGGGGCTTCTGACCAAAAAACTGCAACAAGTGGTTTTGGCAGTCCTCTCCTAATGTTAACCTAACACTGCCTAAGGAATTCTGCAGAGACCGAAACAGGTGAAAATCTGAAGGTGCACGGTCAGTACTATACGGCGGATGCAGTAACAACTCCAAGCCAAGCTCTCGTAATTTTTGCTGAGTGGGTAAATATGTGTTAGGTCCTAGCGTTATCACGGTGAAGAACCAGACCCCTTCTGTTGATTAATTCCGGCCGCTTCCTCTCAAATTTTTGCTATAATCTCATCAGTTGTTCAGAATCGATGATCCTGCATGGCGGTAACAGCTTATAATGAATAATGCCCTTCCAATCCCACCATACACACAGCATCACCTTGTTGCGAGTTAACCCGGGTTTCGTCACAGTCTGTTAAGCTTTACCGGCTTTGACCACGATCTTTTTCGCACGTTCTTGTCCTATTTGATCCACTTTTCATCACCAGTTATCAGCTTCTTCAAAAAGGGTTCGGTTTCATTACGTCGTAATAAATAATCACAAATGTGTACACGGTTCATTAGTGAGCTCATGAAGCACCCAAATTTCGAGCGTTTTTGTGTACCAAGCTTTTTTCAAATTCACCAAAACCGTTTTGTAGTCAAGTTCCAGTTCTCCAGCTGTGGCTGGAGAACTGGAAATTGATTAGTTATTAGTTACGATGTATCGTAAGCTGAAGAGTTTGTTTGATTGATTGGACGCGCTAATCTCAAGAACTATGGGTCTGATTTGAAAAGTTCTTTCAGTGTTAGATAGCCCGTTTATCGAGGAAGGCTATCATTGTTAAGACCAATAGGGTTTTGAAAACAAATTCCACGCGGATGACGTCAGGGGCACAGCTAGTAAAATATAATATAATATAATAAAAAAATAAAAACAGCCCATGAACATCCCAGTGCTGCTGCTGAACTGCGTTGGAACCTCCCACTTCCAGAAGAGAAGGTCGCTAACAATCACACTCCTCCAAGGTGGATTGGCGGGTTTGAAATATCGGTTATCTCCATGTGCAGATTGCATCATGGTCTTTCCCTGCACTGTTAGCATGTGGTGATTGTAACAGTAGTATTAGAGTTTAACCTGTCATTATTTTGTTATCCATCATACGCATGTCCTGTTTTTCTTAAGTTCGTTTTCCCAATATTAAAATGCCAAAAGATACTTACTTCTTTGCCTGTAACTTCGCTGTAAAAATAAAAAATATATTAATTTAAAAAAGTATTTGTATCTTGTTCTGCACAAAAGCAACAAGACATTGTTTTAATTATACGTGGCATAGATGATTGGAGACCGAGGTGTGGTGAAAGGTGGCACCTCTATGTACTTTTGAAGTGAAACTTCTTTATCGGCGTTGGAAAAGAAATTACCGACACATTTTTCGGTTACGCGTCACATTTTTTCCGTTATGTACCATCTTTTTCTTTTTACCCCTACCACGGTCGATTCGAACGAAGAGTAATTACAATTTATGAAATGCTGTAATAATGTTAGTACCAATAAGATAAAATGAAATAATTGTATTCATGTCTATGATAATAAAAGCCTTTTGTTTAAACTTTATCTAATTTAACATTATTTAACCAATTTCTGTAAAGTTGCATATAGTAGATCATTTTTCGACAAATAAGATCATAAAGAAATTTCACTTCTTACGTGTGTACACTAGTATACGCACACATTTTTTAACATGTAAGCTTTTTACGCTAACTGTATAGTTTATATACTTTTACTCGTTATTATATGCAGCACATAAACTTCTGTACCATTCCACTGATAACGACAATGCTGTAAATAAATTAACACTAACAAAAAGCGGTGCTTTAGCAGGTCTTGCGAATTTTTCAATCTAGTAATAATTTTTACTAGTGGGGCCGTCCAGCAGTGGACTGCGAATGGCTGATGACGACGACGACGAATAATTTTTAAAGCTGGTGTACATAGATATTTAACCAATGGTTAAAATAAACTAATCCCTAAAAATATATGGCTAAACAGTGATTATTTTATTTTAACCACCGGTTAAATGTCGGTGCACACCAGCATAAGACTATTACCGGCGTATTTTTAACTAAACAACATCCTGTTTACCTTTTTACGTCGATATTAGCATATTACATTCTTTAGTTTTAGAACAGATGCATTAGTGGTAACAGTCCAATTGATTTACACATGTCTTTGGTTTTATAATTTGTATAAAATAATACTTTTATGATACACATCTAGAAATAAGTTGAAATTACTGTGTTAAAGCCCAAATCTGAAAGTGGGATAGTTTCTCAGTGAAGTGTACCACAAAAATGTGTAGATTTCTGGAAAGTGTTAGGGATCGCTTCGCTCACCCTGACCAGCAGGCCGATATCTGTCGGGTTGGTACCTATTATATGCAAAAAAGGTGATGTACGTTTAAAAATTATATTTCCCCTCATTCAGCACAAGGCGATTCATAATATTCATAAATCAGACCAGAGTAAATCTCTAAACGGTACACGCCTCCTTAACCAGGATTGCATGCGTTTCTCCGTTTCTCCGCTCCGCAGCCTCGCTCCACTTCAATGGACACGCAGCCTTAGAATACATATTAGAATCATTGCCTTATGCCAGGTACAGACCGAGACAATTTGGTTCGCCTTCTTTGACTCAATATATTTATTTTTTCTTCGATGTATTTCGTAGGATGTTCGAGTGGTTCTATTCATTTAATGTTTTCAGCCATCCAGTGCATTGTCACTGAACGCCAACGAGTGAACCTTGGCCTGTGTTGCCTCTGTGTATATACAGACATCACACGGCCGTTGTTCGTTCCGTGGTCAGCACTGGATGGGATACCTAGGCTTGCTTGTCAAGGTGGAGGTGGAGCGGGAACGTCAGCGTCCCAGCTTGCTCCGCTCCCGCGAAATTAGGATGCGTCGGCGTCACAGGCCGTTGTGAGACCTTCAGCGGTCCTGGGCTCCCCTGGGGAAGAGTTCCTCACTCGCAGTTAATGCAGTCGAGATAGGGATGTGACGGTGTTCAGCACACGCTCACCTCTTCTCGTGGAGCCTTATAGCCAGCCCCTTTACTGTATTACTATTCTGATAATTTAGTTCTACTTATTATATTTTATTTATTACATGATTATAATATAAAAAATTGTCCAATGTAGACAGTTTAGATTCGGAAGCTTAGCCTACCAATACAGAAAAAGGTTCAATATATTTTATTGCATGGGTTCCGGAAACAGGCCGACGGCGCACCAGATATAAAGCGGTCACCACCGCCTTTGGCCATTTATAGTATTAAAGGTTCTATCAATGCTGCCGCTTTCCAAAGGTAGCCTGGAACCTGGCCAGTAATGCCGGAACGCAACTTTGGTTGTTATGGCGGCATACAAACCAGGGGTGGTAGCCACCCAGATGGGTAAATACAGCTGGAATATCGGAAATTGTATAATTTTTCGTTCTTGCACGGATGGATATCTGTCATTGGTCAATCACTCTTTGTTTCTTCTAATTTAAGCAAGTATGCCGCGCCTCTAAAAATGCTATGAAGGTTCTACGCGTTAAAAATGTAACGTACCAATGTGAGTCGAGAACGGATACCCAATCGATAGCGGATGCTGATATTGAATATACCCTGAGTGCCTGAAACAATAAAAATATGTGACAGGTTTTTATCACTAAAATGGTTTTTGAGTTTAGAAAAGTGCTTTTGAAGTGAATCTT
Organism: Dendrolimus punctatus; assembly: GCA_012273795.1. Taxonomy (NCBI): domain Eukaryota; kingdom Metazoa; phylum Arthropoda; class Insecta; order Lepidoptera; family Lasiocampidae; genus Dendrolimus; species Dendrolimus punctatus. The sequence continues at coordinate 3,100,599 of CM022530.1, read as the reverse complement.
CTATATAGACGGGGTCTTACGATTTTTCTCTCACGAAAGAGCGTCACGGCCGCGTGTACTAATACTTACATTTTTAAACTCGTGATATCTTTCGAATGGGATGTCCGAATCGAATAATTCAAAAAGTTATATAAAGGTGTTTATATAACTAACGCAACAAAAATTTTATTTGAAGTTTTACGGGCAGGTTTTCGAATTAAACAAGTGCATTAATAATCTGCCCGTAAAACTTGAAGTTTAAATTTTATATTGATTAATTTTGTCACTTGTCAGTTGAATTTTTCCACTTCTCCGTTGCGATTCGTTTTTCCACGTGTCAGTTGAAGTTTTTTATTAATTATATCAATATCAAAGATCACGACAATCGTCTGTCAAATCAAATACTTTATTGCATAAAAACATGGTAGTTGTACTAATAGGTGTTATTATTTTATAATTATCGTATCATTACATTATCATGCTTTTTGCCGGTGCAGCGTACAATATCATAAATGACGTCGACTGTCAATTATTATAATAGCAAAGTGTGATTCGAATTAGTCAGAAGGGGTGAGTGTTCTTCCCTCGACCCTCCCCATCCCCACTACTTAAAATAATAATAATAGTAATGTCCGTCTTCATCTGCTAATTCAGAAACTAACGGTTTCGCACCCAGATGCTCGAGTCAACCTTTTCTTAATTTTATAGAATAACATTTGCATGACAACATTTTGCAATGCATAATAAAGTTTTGATGTTGGCAGGACCATGAACACAGACATACTGTGGATTTCATGAACTAATATTTTCAATGAAAATAGTTCCACAGGTACTGCTAGTAGTGTCATGAAATTAGTTTCATCATGCATGAAACTAGTTTCGTACGTAATGTAAATTCGGCTTAAAGATTAGTATAACCATAAAATTTGTTCTTTCAGTTTTGGAATATAAAAATTAAAATAAAATAAAAATCTTTATTACATAGTCAAACAATAAAAAGTACAAATTAAAGAGTTGTCTGTGGAGTCAGGTGGTTGCCAAGACCCCAGACTAGAATTTTGCAAATCATGTAATAAAATATTCTTATGGGAAATCAAATGCTTCACAAAACTGTTTCTCAGTTTTTTGGCTAAATTTACTCCTTCAAAGTTATTCGTGGTTAAAGTTAAAACGAAATCCTTAGTTTCCTGCTATAGGCCCTATTTTTCTGGGCCAGTTAAAATCTTGAATTCTTGTATCGATGACAAATTTTATTTTAGTGACAAAATAATTTAAAAAAAAATGTATAACGTTCAAATTTATTCGGGTTTTTTTGGTGTTGTTTCTTCCTTTAAAAAAACTGAACTCTCACTGTTTTTAAATCGTTTAAATAATAACAATTATGTCGTTTACAACAAATTAGTTCCCAACTATTTTATTATTTGAAGTTAAACAAAATCTATTGGTTGATCATAGACATCCTGATCGTGATTGTTACTTAAGACGATGGCGTCACAAACGGCAATTATTTGACCACCAATCCTTAACAGACAGATAATAACGAATTGGACATCTACGAAGTAATGTTTTTGCGTTGACTTAGACCGAGCTTATAAAATAAAGTGCGAAAATAAGTCGGGTATATATAGAGACGTAGTACACGAATGTAATATGAATTTAAGGGGAATATGGTCAAGAGATTTACTGCTGTTGTTTATAAAATCTGTTTTGAAATATAGAAAAATGTTTTTAATTAATTAACCAGACATGTAAGCAATTTACGGAGATAATAGGATATGCCTGTGACTTCGTCCACGACTGATTTGAAATTCCCGCGGGTTTCCCAGGATACAAAATACCGTAACATTTAAAAAAGAATGGAAGCTATAGTTTTCGTGGAATTCCCGAACGACTTCAAACTGTTCCCGGGAAAATCTCTTTACGGTTCCCGGGATAAAAAGTATAACACGTTTTATTACATAAAATTTTCTATCTATGGTAAAAATCCATAGAAATAAGATTTCTTTTTCAATCTGGCCATTTCAAATCATCCTCAGAGAAATTTCCGGCTGATTCCCGGGATAAAGAGTAGTGCAGAATTTAGGTCTAAGAATTTTTTGTCAAACAGCGAAAACCGCATCGACATCGGCCCAGTAGTTTTTGCATCAATCCCGAACAAACAGACAAGCAGAAAATAATAAAAAATGCATTGTGTTTTCCTTCGCTTATATAGTGCATTCAAGTTGTCTTTTTTCAATAGCTTCAATGTACAGACACGGCATGTTTAGAATTTAATATTAAATTCTATCATTATTAATTATAAATTGGTTTATTATCTTTAGATAAATAAAATAATAACCAGATAAAATATGAGTTAAAAAATAATTCATACATACATACATACATAACTTCACGCCAGGTCCCTTACGGGGTAGGCACGAACAACAGAGCGCCATTCAGGCTTATTCTTACACACATCACTTGCTTCTTTGACATTCATAGCTCTTGTATTGCACTCTCGTCTGTAGGCTTTATAAGGCTCTAAAAATTATTCAGTTTAATTAAAATATCGACTTACCAATATTATTAAAATACAATTCATCATAAAAAATTGTAGAAAAAACGATCAATTCGAAATAATGAAACAGTAATAGTGCATTTAACACAAGTAAACCTACATTTTTATAGGTTTCCTATATTTCTTATCAGAACTAACTTCGAGAAAATTAGGCTTTATCTGGCTCGTTATTTTATAAATAACGAAATTATAATAATAATCTACCAATTAATTTTGTTATTGTAACTCCATAATGGCTACGTTCCATTAGAGAATCACCACGTTCACCACCGCGATTTTTCCCGTTCCACTTGCTTGCCGGCGTTACAAACGTACACCCAAGTGGAACGGTTATTCGACCCACCTCTGCACATGGACTGGATGTGGACTACAACGACCGCGGTCACCTTGTAGATTGCGACCTAATAGGAAAAGTATATGGCTGCGTAAAAAACTGCTTTTACAAGCTCAAAATTTTATTTAAAATAAGGATAAACTATGCTGACTTAGTGATTGGTCCTCGTCTAGTGGCCAGAATTCAGCGCCTCATCCAAAGAGTTCAGAATGCTTGTGCGTGGTTCTGCTTTGAAATTCCATTATACTCCTTCCCCCCCCGCGCCCCGCTCTTGCGACACCTTATTTGAATAAATATTCAATGTTGAAGATGAAGCATTGTCGCAAGTTTCACTTAGCATGTCTGCTTATTGTAGTAGACAGAGAGATAGAGTGGAGGGTAGAGTGGAGGGATAGAGTAAGACAAATAAGAACACCGCAATGTTAAATACAACTAGCAATGGAACGACACAGTATGCAGCATAGAGATGTTGGAATAATATCCCTCCAACTCTTAGGAATGTACTGAGAATATATAGTGTATATTATCGACGAAGAAATACTTTTTACCATCACGTGTTCAGCTCACAGCCCGATATAATTCTGTTGTCGATTGTTTTGCGAGGCGTTCGATGAATTTAATTCAAAAACATTATATAAATTAAGAAAATTTAAATGACGACTAAAGAGGTTAGTCGTTACAGTACTTACAATTTCATTGCTTAGGATAAAACTTAAGAAATTTCTTAATGCTCATCAAAACGCACAATGCGTTTTAGGCATGACCATTGATTATATATCAATGGTCGTGACACAAGTGCTATATGAATGTATTCATTTTAATTTGGTTAATTTATAGATGTTATTTGTTTCTTTGTGTGTATTGCTACAGTGATTTTATATATGTATGTGTTATTTAAATTATTGCTTTATTATATTATTTTTAGTATGCAATTCATTTAACTTGCAATTCATTTCCCTTTATTAAACTGCATTATACTGATATATTGTTGTTGCTATATGTGCTGTATTGTTCACCGTGACTTCACTTTATGGTCCCAGACGGAAGAATAAGAACAGCGCTAGTCCTTGTTGGTTAGCATTATGCTGAGACTGGGACAAGTTTAGGACTTATTTTGTTTCTAGTGTCTTTTTATTTATATTCGTATTAATTTGGTTTTTGTCCTAAATAGAATATTTTTCTTTCTTTCCTTGTGCAAGGGCTAACGGAGCATTTTGGGCGTTGTGAGCTACTAATGGAACGTGCTGTATGGATTAGGAACTTATTACAAGGAAAAAATATAGTTTAAGTGGCGTGATACAAATTAAAATATCGTTTCGGTAGATTACAAACTTTATTAGAAGTAGACATTTACAGTTCTTACAAACACTACTAAATAGATAGATAAATAACACTTTATTTTACACCGTTACAAAAAACTTATGTGCTATAATAATTACCAAATAAAAAGCCCGACTTGACACATTGGAATGTCTATAGAACGTAACTTTGAATGAATGAAATCAACTAAACTGAAATCCAATAACAATTAATTTATATACAATAAAACATATTGCAATTATTATTTTTAGAGACATTAGAGACAATAAGAAAAGTGTTAATGGATACTCTCTTAGTAAGAATACTTTTAATTAATTTAAGTTATATTGAAATGACTTATTAATCTTTTTAAATTAGGTGATAATATTCATAAGGTATGTCTTTCTAAATACCCTATTTATAGAAGAAAAAAAACGTTGAGCATGCTACATATTTTTGCTGAAGGTTTACTCAATCAGCTTCTTTAATCACTATTACGATGTTGTATTTCACTACTGTATCACATAAAGGCATATCATTACTGGTTGTCAAATTGCAGGTAGTTAAACCCGGCTTTCTTTGCATTATTTAAAAAAAATACCTACTTTATTACTTTCACACAAAAAATGTAAAGAAATGACATGAGACAATACGGTTAAAATAAAATATTTGAACTGTCACACAATGCAAGATACTTAAGGAAGCCTATTATATATAGATAGTACTGTAGTGTAAAACAGATAAAAATATAAGTTTTGTATTAAATCTTTGATTGGGTTACAACACAAAACTATAGACATTTCAATGTTCCCAGCAAAAAAAATTAACTTTGAAGTTAATTAACCCGGTGATATTTTTTACTGGCGCAAGGTGTAATGAAATTTAAAATTTTAATTAACTAGCCCTAAGTTTACAAACTCTTGTAGCGGCCAGCAGGCTGCCTAAACGATATAACCGTGGCAAGCCGCCATTACGTTACTCGCCGCCCGCGTTGCGCTTACGGTGCCCCTCTTCTTCCGACAGCTAAATGCTGTCAAGACAGTATATTTTGGTCCCACAACCGAACCCTGCTGCACCGGGCGCAGCGGGTTCTGGCCGTGAGAACCATACGGGGGTATCGTACAGTGTCTTGGACGGCGGCGACACTCTTGGCAGGCGAGCTGCCCTGGCCTCTCCAGGCAGACGTCCTGTCCAGGATTCGTCGTACCCAGCAGGATGCCCTAGCTAGAGGACTGACCTTCTGTCAAGTCGAGATAGAGACGGTCAGGAAGCGGGAAACCGCTTGCTGCCTCGTCGACTGGTCTCGTGACCTCGAACACCCTGCGGCCGGCGGCTTTACGGTGGATGCAATCAGGCCACAACTGGAGGAATGGGTCAACCGCACTAGCGGTACCCTCACCTTCAGGACGACACAGATACTGACCGGACACGGTTGTTTCGATCAGTATCTGTTTCGCATTGTGGGCTGCTTGGCTTCTCCGGATTGCAGACAGTGTGGCGCACCCGATACGGCGTTTCATACGCTTGTCGAGTGCGCTGCCTGGGCGCCGCAGCGTTTCGAGCTAGAGACAAAAGTAGGAGCCGTCGGATCGCTCGGCGACTTGGTAACGGCCATGTTGCAGAGCGACGACCGCTGGGATGCTGCGGTTTCTTTTTGTGAGGCAGTAATGTCTCTGAAAGAGGCCGCAGAAAGGGATAGGGAGCGAAGTCCTTCGGCGCGTGCTACGGTCTCTTCTCGAGGTCGCCGGCCTTCAGCCGGCACCCGGAGAGGCAGGTACGCGCATTACTTCCCTCCCTGAGTTAGGATCCGGAACGACGGGGGCCCTTAGCTACTAGGTAAAGCAAGGGATTTAACATCTACCCCCGTTCCGTAGTGGAGTGTGTTCTCCCAGGGCACACTTCAAGCACTTTACTGCGCTGGATCGACTGTTGCGTAACTATGTTCTATATCTCAGTCTTTCCAACACACAAAAGCCGCGAAGGGAGGAGGAGGTTTTTAGTGGGTATTGAGGTTGCTCGCCCGTGCGGCATCACTCGGAGTCTCCACACTCCTCTGTGTAGTCCATAGCGGACGGAGCGCAAAATAAAGCATACAATTGCTAGCGTTACCGCCCCCCGTGGATTCGTGCCGTTTCCTAGTGACGGCCCAGAGAGTGCGTAAATCGGTTAGTCATTTTCCCTCGCCTCAAGTATATTTTGGTCAGCGCGCGATTGCAGTCTTTCCGCGGTTATTATGAATTCTAGAGAACTTTTTACGTGCAGAGTTTTTGATCTATAAGGTACACTTCTTTAAATATAAAATGTGTTACAAAATACTAGTTTCATTAAACAAACCGGCAACCATGGACCATGTCCTACATTTATTTATTTCATCCAACCATGCGTGCAAGTGGGTCTTAAGCGTTAAAGTTAAGTTTTGTAACCCTATTGGAAATTGATTGTGCAGTTTGGACAAAAAATATAGTTAATTTTATCAGCAGTAGTAATGCTGGGTGCAGATGCCAATGGAATAGCCTGTCGGAAAAACAAAGCGATGAGCATGGGTATGTCTGCCGTCTTATTTGGGCCAGTTTTGGCGACGGGCGCGAGTGTCTCTGCTTCTGTCGCCAGGCCTCTTGAAATGTTGGACGTAGGTGGCTCTGTCGTCTTCTTCACGCTAGTTGACACGTCATTGGTAAATGTCTCCGTCAAATTAAATGGGAGCTAGACAAAAACTCTGTTTGCGTCGTCTGGCTAGTTGAAGCGTTGGATATTGGCGACACTGTCTCCAATACCCCAACTTTTCCATCATTGCTATTTGATGGCAGATTTGGGGTATTGGAGATGGATGTCTCTCTCCTGTCAGTTGGTTTACTAAGCTCTGATGTCTCTGTTGTTTCAGTTATGTCGGTTAGGATTGTTGATTTTGGTGCCTTAGTGATGGATTTTGGTATAGGTGAAGTTCTGGTCCTGGGAATAAAAATAGATGTCATTCATTTAATCATATTAAATGTGTGTATCAATATTTTTCAAATGTACGATAAATATATCTACTTGAGATTAGTCACATAATAACAATTAAAATTTTCTTATATTTCAAAATAAATAATATTTATTTACATCGTATAGTATTCAGATATACCCAGAAACTTAGCATATGCGTACATTGACTCCAACATCATTGTTAGCCCATTGAATAGCACTGCTAGATAATTTCTTTTCTATGGCGGCCTTCTACGCTCCATTTCGGCTCGGCGAACCGACTGACAGAGAGAAGTTTGCCATGACTGCGTCGGTACACAAGTCTAACACCGAGACTAAGATGTTATTGAAGGTGTGTCCGATAACCGTCAAGGGGTTTAATGTAGAGAAAGTGCGTATGTACACACTGCTGGATACGCTGTCTACGACCAAGCTATTGGCCAGAAGATAGCTGGAATGCTAGGGGCAGATGTTCAGCGGCGACCATTGAACATGCACGGCATCACGTCGAGCTAGCGGGAAAGGGAAAGTAAGGTGGTGAGGATGAGCGCCACCGCACTACCATGCTATAAGCCGCGCACTGAGTAATCCAACGTCGTACGACGGTTACGTTATTAGAAGACGCTTCATGCAGACGATGTATGCTTTACGAACACCAAGCCGCGCGTATTAATCGGAGCTGATAGCTGGCATCTGGTCGTGACTAGAATGCTGTCGGTAGGAAAGAAGAGCCAACCAGCCGCTTCACTGACTCTCCTGGAGTGGATCATAAACATAAGTGCACCCAGAGGCCTAGTAACGCAAGGAAACTACATAATATTACATGCCCAAACGTGGCAAGACAAAGAGCTGCAGGAAAACGATGAACTATTCCAAAATAGTAGTCTTGTCATATCGAACAAAACTGAACCCAGTAGTGAAACCAGAAGATCGGGCGCCGCTTCGAAGTTAGACAGCCTTGGTGAAACGATGACGTCACTCTGACACCAAGCTTATAACATGGCAGTGACGGGATCGAGCACCAAATGAAGAAATCGCCGCAGTTTAAACAAACATCTTCCGCCCCAGGTTAACAGGCTACTAGAAAAAGGATACGCCAAGCCTTGCAAAAAAAAACAAGAAGTAAGCCAACTTACATGGTATATGCCTTATTTCGCCGCTACTGTTCAGATTCCGGGAAGGAAAGATTGCCGTGACGGCCAAGCTTGAAATATAATACTAGCAATGTAAATGAAGATTTACTTCATTCGATTCGAGTTTGCCACGCATAGTGCTATTCTCTATGTATGTGAATTCACAATATACTAGTAATGGCTACGTTCCAGAAGAGGTTCACTACGTCCACATTCACGACCGCAATTTTGCCCGTTCCACTTTCTTGAAGATATCTAAAGAAAATAGTAGGGAATCGGATTCAACCATTTTGATGAAATTTTATGTGTTTGCGTGGGTCCCAAGGTGGTTTAGATTCACAATTATAATCGGTAGATGGCACTGAAATTGGGTTCTAAATTTTTATTTTTTCAGGGCAGGACAACGTATGTCGAGATGCGTGGGTCCCGAGGTAGTTTAGATTAACAATTACACCCGATAGGTGGCACTGGAATCGGGTCCTAGATTTTTATTTTTTCGGGGCAGGATGACGTCTGCCGAAATCGCTAGTCAATAAATATTTGATGAATTTCATGTATACTTACCGGATTACCAAATAATTGAAACATTGTATTTTTAATTTTTCCAATTTACTGAAAAAAAAAGAAAAGTTAACATAAAACACAGTTCAAAACATTGGGTAATTTTATGGTAATATAGTAAATAATAAGTACGATTCAAACGTACACCTATGAATGCAGTTCATAGAAGAACGCTGTAATTATAACATAATACGTACATGCGTCTTTTGGAGGTATTTTTTATTATATATGTCGGAGGGAAGCTATGAATAAATTAAAAGTGTATTAACCGTGGCCTTGTGTTTTATGCTCGCATTTTACCCTGATGACGCCCACTAAACCTGCAATAACTAAAGGAGATGTCGTGAGAACGAGGCCTTCTCCGACATATAAATATATATTTTAAAGTTTTCAAATACAAGGTTTTGAGATCCTGGATATCACGTAGCAGCAGAGTACTAGCCAAGACAAGTAAAACGACCCCAAACACGACGAACTCATCTTGTTTTGGTACAGGTTACTATGGCCACCTTCCGACTCCGTCATCAGATCAGCTCCAAGATACCATATTATTACATTGTCACGCGATAAACATATGCGTGAAAAAATTCAGCTGAATCGGCAAGCGGGGAGTTGGTCAAATTTAATTTGCAAAATTCCACCCGAACTTATGTATTTTATTTAGCTTACAATGCATTATACCTATATTTACATAGGTATAATGCATTGCAAGTTAAATAAAAACTTGTAATTAAATACACAATTTATATCCAGTGAACATTTATTTGCGTATAAATAAAAGCTGGATAAAAATTTCTACCACAAAAGAAACTGTTAAGGCGTGTAAATAGCCCTAACATGTAGTATGCGGGCTACGATGATAAAAAGCTCGTGCCCAAAATTAAAATATGGTGATATACTGAAGGACGCGATGCCGGGCAATCAAGATAAAAAAAACCCATACGACAACCACTGGAGCGGCTCAAAAATATGCCCACTCACCTTATCAAAGTACGTCGTCAGATCCGTGATTACCAACAGTTCACCACACCTTCAGATAAAGTTTATTCGAACAGTATTTAAAGATTATATACTGACGTGCGCCTGCTCAATTAATACAGCACCGATCACGGCGATACGTATGCGAATGTCTACGTATTAAAAATTACAAAAGTCTAAGCACCATCTTCACGCGAGTGGGCTGCCGCAGAGACGTATGAAGTGAAGTTATCTGTGATTTACCCAACATCGCTAGATGGCTTCACCAGAAACAATTTTCAAGAATAACTGCAAATAAATCAATATTTTCTATATCTTCAAGTCGGTGCGGAATACAACATGAACATTACTGTATATTACAATATTTTGTTGTTAAGACAATATATAAAGCGTGAATTTTTCCTAATAAATATAGACTAAATCCTTAACTATAAACGAAATAGCAAAAAATACTCAACGGAAACCCTACGCCAATTTTGATGAAAATTAAAGCGGTATGATAAGATATTGTTAAATACCGACAAAGAACGCAGACCTAGCTGTCGTAAAACGCAGTTTATTGCCTTTCCTGCATTCGGAGTTCTTTTGTTTACTTCGTGTTTAAAATTTAAAACATGCTATTGTTATCGTACTTATTTTATGGCCGTCATTATTGTCAAACTAATCGTTGTTTTGATTGCATTGCGTCGAAGCTTGCCAGATCTGTCGATTAACTCAGTGAACGCGGCTCTTTTGTAGGTATTGTTACGGCTGCAGCCAGCCACCACATCGGTTGGCGCGGGGCGGTAGCCGCCGCGGGGGCAACGCGGCGCCTCGGCCGGTGTCACACCACACACGCTTACGATCCTCTCACATCAACGCGCGCGCGCACCACATTTAAATTTATTGTAATTGTACCATCCAAGCAATAAAATCATTATTATCAACACGTTCATCATTCTTCCATTCATCAAATACAGTCCACGACACAACCGGAGTCTCAGCAGGCTCAGGCCTTTACAGGTATTATAGTTTAGTATAACATAATGCCCGAATGCAGGGGTGGTGCAGTCAAGCGACGACTACGATACGAGTAAGACGTGTGTAGGTAGTACATTCGATGAGCGATATAGTGACGGACTCTGCGCGCGTTATTGAATTCTGTATCACATAGGGACTTAATGCGTGAAGTTATATTTACACCTATGTTATACGTGTTGGTATAGTTTTAATAAATTCTATAATAATTTAACGGCATTTTGTATCGAGTCCTGTAGCTCGTAATAATATTGAAAAGAAAAACACTATATTATGACCAATCCATAAAATATGCACGTGACTGCGTACATTCTTAACTTGAAATTCCCGCAGGATTCCCGATATAAAAATATCATATATTTTATTACATTAAATTTGCTATGGAGTATCGGAATTAGATTTTTTCAACTCTGGCCATCTAGAATAATTCCTAGAAAATTCTCGTGGGTTTCCCAAGATAAAAAGTAGCGCGGATTTGAATTCTATAAATATACTTTTGATTAGTGGAAACCGTACCGAAATCGGCCCAGTAGTTTTTTCGTGAAACCCGAACGAACAGATAAACAGACAAGAAATGTACAAAAATCATATTCTCCGTCGTTAGAATTATGTTCATTATAACACGGCATATTTAGAATAATATTATATACACCAGACAGGCAAATGGGCCACCTGGTGGAAAGTGGTTATCATCGCCTATGGACATTTTTAACACCAAAAGTGCCACCAATGTCCTACCGCTCTATAGATGGAAACTGGAATCTGGCGACTAACGCCAGAATACAACTAAGGGTTGTTATGGCGGTATACTCTAGACCAGGGAGGGCCAGGGAGGGCCGCCCGGCCGCAGGAAATTGTGTTCTTTCTTTATTTCTACACGAATAGAAATCCATACCAGAGGCCTTATATGAAAATTGTTTTTAAGGAGTAAGTTTCAAACTTGAAACTAATAGAGAAAATAAGAAAGAAAAAGGAAACAAGACCTGTAAGTTACTTACGTTAAATTCCATGGAGGCGATGACACAAGCTCGTTAAACTGAAACAAAGATTTGATAATAAACTTTCGTGCAAAGTAATATTTCATTTTAAAACAAAACCTGTTTAATTTACTGAATTGTTGCCATCGCCTATAGATTTGTAACACCAAAGGTGCTGCCAAAATGCAGTCGCTCTCTAATAGGGGGACTCAAACCTAGTCACTAATGTCGGAACACAAATCAAGGTTGTTATGGCCGGACACAACTCAAGGTTGTTATGGCGGGACATAACTCAAGGTTGTAATGGCGGGGCACAACTCAAGGTAGTTATGGCAGAACACAACTCAAGGTTGTTATGGCCGGACACAACTCAAGGTTGTTATGGCGGGACATAACTCAAGGTTGTAATGGCGGGGCACAACTCAAGGTAGTTATGGCAGAACACAACTCAAGGTTGTTATGGCCGGACACAACTCAAGGTTGTTATGGCGGGACATAACTCAAGGTTGTAATGGCGGGGCACAACTCAAGGTATTTATGGCAGAACACAACTCAAGGTTGTTATGGCGGGACATAACTCAAGGTTGTAATGGCGGGGCACAACACAAGGTTGTTATTGCGGGACACAACTCAAGGTTGTTATGGCGGGACATAACTCAAGGTTGTAATGGCGGGGCACAACTCAAGGTTGTTATGGCGGCACACAACTCAAGGTTGTTATGGCGGGACATAACTCATGGTTGTTATGGCAGAACACAACTCAAGGTTATTATGGCGGCATACTCTAGACTAGGGCGGCAGACATTCAGTCGGGCCTATACTATACACTACCACCTGATCACCACTAATATTCAATTGAATTTGAAAAACCTCGTGATTCTAACATCGCTTTTAAAGTAAATTTAGTTACCTTTAAAAAGCCAGTAGTAGTGCCACAAATTACTTCGACTTATGAAGGAGACTTATGTTTTTTATTTGTTCTGTAGTACGAGTATAATAAATTATATATGTATAATATATATAAATAGATGTACGTTATGTCTACCTTGAACATAAAGGACATACATGGCAGGCACAGCTTCTACGGGGAAGCCAATAGGATAATTCAGCTGGGTTGGGCAGCACTTGCTAAGCTTCATCAACTCGCCTCGTCGACCATCCCACAATGCTTGAAGACGAAAGTCTTCAAACAGTGCGTCCTCCCCGTCTTGACCTACGGGCCGAGACGTGGACACTGATAGCAGGATTGATCCACAAGTTCCAAGTTGCTCAACGGATAATAAAGCGAGCTACGTTGGGTGTATCTTTTCTAGATAAAATTAGAAATTAGGATATCCGTACGACAACCAAGGTAACCGATATAGCTCGCAAAATTAGCAAGTTGAAGTGGCAGTGGGTGGGTCACGTCTGCCTCATGGCCGACGGCCTATAGAGCAGACAGGTTCTGGAGTGGAGACCGCGTCTCGATAAACGTAGTGTCGGACGCCCTCCAGTCCGATGGACCGACGACCTGTGCAAGGTCGCCGGTAGGCGCTGGATGAGGAAGTCAGAGGGCAGGGGTGATTGGCGCTGACGTGGGGAGGCCTACATCCAGCAGTAGACTGCTTAGGTATTAGTTATCTATATCAAATGCACGCCATCCCTTGTTTGCAATTAGATTTTTTATGCATAATTAGAAGGCTTTGTTGCCTAAGCGACTTTGCTGTCCTGGTAAGTAAAATTACGTAATATAACAAAACAAAGAAATCACTGATTTCTTATATCTTTCGGTTTATATAACTCTGGCGTCATTCGAAGATGGCTCTGCCAGAATACTATGAATTTGACCTACTAGCCTTAAATTGACACAACAACTTTGTCTCAAAGTGTCATTCTGGAAACATTCCAAAAGGATAAAAAGTATTGTATGTAGGTGTGGTAGCGTAATGGCTAGCGCACGTATCCCAAACTCCAAAGGCGCGGGTTGGAAACCTGGCCGGAACGAATGCACCACTTAGTCAGTTTTCTGATCTAATGTGCATATTGTTACAATTACCACGTGATAACAAATCTGCCAAGCCGCTTTGGACAAACCTAAGGCGTGAGCCCAGCAGTGGAACATTTATGTGCTGTAATTATATTAATAAAGAAAAACATAAACAAAGTTTCCTTGCCTTAATATACAAGTAGACTATAAAAAAGTGTATCGTTGTATGAATACTTTTAATTAATTTAGTTTATATTTAAATTACTTATTAGTCTTAAGATTAGATGGTAATATTGATGAGATAGATAGATAACACTTTATTGTACACCAATACAATCATGAACTTAAAGACTAAAATTATATCTACTTATGTACAAAGGGCGGTCTTATCGCTAAAAAGCGATCTCTTCCAGACAACCCCAGGAATGAATTGAGATGATAATGGCGATAGTGGTATACGTAACATATAGTACGAACTACTTACATTTTAATAATAAATACATAAATGATATATATACATATATGAAGAAATTTTATATATTACATAGATATATACTTAATATGAGGTATAATGATGAGGTATTTTTTGTAATAATCGAGTATTTTAAAAAATATATTAGGAAAAATTTTCGTCATTTCTTACAAGGACAAGGAAGTAAAGTAAGCATATTGTTTACTCTTACGCAAAAACCACAGAACAGATTTTGATAATAACACTAAAAATAAATAATAAAAACATAGACCACTATATAAAATAAATAGGTACATAAAGACTGGCCCTGGCCAGTTTCTAACTGTTTAAGGTCGAGGTAAAAACGTTCTTTCAAAATTAAAAAATACTTACTTCATTCTCTGTCAGCAAAGGGTAGCTGTGAAAATTAAAACACGTATATAAATAAAAATTATATTACAAAATATTATTATCTATATATTATCTATCATTATATTAATGCGTGAAGCAAAAACTTTTTAGCCCTTTTTACGAAAATTGCGTGGACTAATGTTGAAATTAAAAGTAGTCTTCTTCATGTACCTATGCTTTATTGAAGAGTTATTTTGTATAGACAGGTAACAAAGGTTGCTATGATACTATGAAAAATATTTAAATATAAAAGAACAAATATTATAAACCAGTATTACAACCTACCCCCCATAATCAGCAATGTGTAAAAGATTTAAAAAAATAAACATTGTTGATTACAAACCGACACTGGGGCCGTGAAAAACCATAAAAAAAATAATTAAGACAAACCCAAGTTTCTTACACATTCAAGATGCTTAAATTTTCCTAATGGCTTAGTTAATATGTCAGCCCACATTGACTCTTGTACAAGAAGTACAAAGTTCAGGTTTATAATATTATCAGCAACCTTTTCACGAATAAAATGAAATCGTGTATCTATGTGTTTGGTCCGATTGTGGTGGACAGGATTCTCAGCAAGCTTTAAGGCGGACTGACTATCACTGAAGATCTCAACAACGTTCAATTTACTTGTTATTTCGTAAATAAATCTTCGTAGATAACATGCCTCTTTTGCTCCTGCAGTCAAGGCCATGTATTCTGCTTCAGCAGACGATAGCGCTACGGTCTGTTGCTTTTTACTCTCCCAGGACACCGGACCAGCCGCCAGTGACATGCATACACCAGTATATGAGCGTCTAGTGCGCTCACAATCAGCCCAATCCGCATCTGTATAGCCAAACAACGGCTTTCCAACTTTTCTGTAAGTTATACAGTGATTCATAGTACCTTTCAGTGGCTGCGACTTAACAATCCGGTACACAAATGTTAAGTTGTTGGTGGGCGAAGTGAATAGGGGGAGGTATACTCACCCCTACGAGAACCCCTAAGGTCCGGAGGGTTTAAATTTTTTTTCGTTTATAATCATAAACTCACTTATTTATGTTGTAAAATTGTGCCACTTTTGATAATAAAAAACCGTGATTTGAGTTTATGAATGTACTCACGAATTGTTTATGAATGTACTCATGAATAACATATAACCGCCAGAACTTGTTATAACACTAAAACTGTTTTTAATGTAGAAATAAACTTTCAAATTTAATTGACGCATAAATACAAATAAATGCTAGAGTAGGTAATAGACATGTATATTAATCGACTGATTAAAAAGTGACAGTTTTTACTGTCACTTTTGTTTTTAATGGCTTGGCTAACAAGGTGTGATGATAAAAATAAATTAATCGATATGTCATTAATACTTATCGATTTGTAATTAAGAAATTCGAAATCATGTAGCTCACGATTTAGAATTATTTAATAATTTTCGGAAATCGATAAATATTTCTATGAAAAAAATATTGTTTTTTTACCATCTTTATTGCCGCCATTTTATTCCTTTTCTCTATTAGTTGAGTGAATGTGTTTTCTTCTGTTAACTTTTTGTTTTTCTACGACTTGGGCTGTGTTTTATAATAATTTTGATTCTTTTTACGTTGACTACTGGCTTTCTTTTAGACTTTTGTTTAGTTTTCCATAAAATATATTTATAAAGTTACTTAATTTATATAGACACCATGTTCTATTTAAAGAGCCGAGGAAGCGTAGTCAGTGTGCCGCGGTAGCGGCCGGCGAGTGCCAGAACCGACTGGTAACCATTTACTATTTATTTTATACACAAACAGTCGGTTATGTTAGGTGATATTTAGACCAAAGCGCACGAGCCGAGCGAGCGAAGCGAGCGTGCCGCGGCAGCGGCCGGCGAGTGCCAGAACCGACTGTAACCATTTACCTTTTTTTTGTACATACAGACAGTTACGATACCTTGAAAGTCTCATATGAAACATTTGTTTTATTTATCAATTTAGTGGACGACTAGCAAGTTGGCTTTTAATATGACAATGAATCAATATATTAATGATATCAATTTTATTTCAATTTCAATACACTGCTGATTTTTTTTAAATATTGGTTAAATATAAATTAATGCGATTACGTAAAAAAAATATCGTCTTTATTGGTCGCCATTTTGAATGGTTACTCTTGTATTGTATACAAATGTTGTGTTTTTTCTTCATTTTTCTCCAATTAAGCTGGTTTTTGGGTTATTTTGGCTGTTTTTATGTTGATTACTGGCTTTTTTGGAACTTTGAAAGGATTTTTCGATTTCAGACCTATGATAGAAGTGCAAAATTAGCGAAAAAAATCAGCGAAAATAAGTGAGGTTATGTTTATTAAAAAAAGTTTATTTCAAGACCGCCGGCCCAAAGGGGTTGTAGTAAAGGTAAGTATGCCTCTCCGCCTCCCCATTTCACCACCCCGCTACATAAAATTCGAATACCGGAAAGCTATACATTTACCCTTTCAGATACTGTAGTACCCTTTTAGCAGCTAACCAGTGTGTTTTATTATAATTGGAACTAAATTGACCCAGAAAACTGGTGGCAAATGCTATGTCGGGTCGAGTATTGATGGCTAAGAATAACAAGGAACCTATAAGTTCCTGATACGGACAAGAACACTCATTCACTTTTACTGCCAATGTTGGTATCGAATTTAGTGTTCTGTAGTGACGTACTTACCAGTTTGCAGTCTAGCATTCCAAATTTAGTTAATAATTTCTCTATGTAAGTTTTCTGACTTATTTGGATTTGCTCATTTTCTTGAGTAATATTAATACCCAAATAAAAATTTAATTTACCCAAATCTTTTAAACTGAAAGATTTTTGTAAATCCGACTTTACATTGTCAAAAGTCAATTCTCTTTGATAGAAGATAATGTCATCTACATATATAGCCAGTATGACTAATTCTTTATCAAAAAGTTTCGTATATACGCAAGGTTCTGACGGAGTTTTTGTAAAACCTAAGGAAGATAAAGATTGATTTAACTTTATATTCCAGGCTCGTGGTGCTTGTTTAAGGCCATATAAAGATTTTTGTAACAAGCAAACCTTACTGTCACCATTATGTGAAAAACCTTCAGGTTGTTCCATATAAACCTCCTCTTCAAGGTCACCGTTGAGAAAGGCAGTTTCTACGTTCAAATGACGCATTTTGAAACCTATTTCAGCAGCAAGGGTTAAAACAGAGTTCTCAAAGAAGACATTCTGACTACTGGAGAAAATGTTTCGCCATAGTCTATTCCTGCAATTTGACTATAACCCTGTGCCACTAACCTTGCCTTGTTTTTTATTATATTGCTAAGAGCATCCGTTTTAATTTTATACACCCATTTACAGGTTATAGCCTTTTTGTTAGGTCTATCTACCAACTTCCAAGTCTTTAACTTCTGAAGAAACTTGTATTCCTTTAAACATCGCTTGTTTCCACTTATCAGCATCTTTAGAACGAACTGCTTCTATATAGCTGCTGGGTCCATTATATGCTTGTAAAGAATGACTAGCTTGATATGTTAGGAAATCGGGTGGTTTTCTTAACCTGGCTGGATATCTCGGCTCAGCAAGTGGTTCCACTACAGTCATCTCTGGGACCTGAATATTTTCATTTTCTGAAACTTCTACCTGATCATCACTTTTAGCCTCTTCCAACTGCTCACTTTCGACAGTTTCTATAACAGGAGAGACTTGCTCTGTAGTGACGTTAAAATGAATAGGCAGCAGAAAAATCTGATTTAGTTTCCTTTTTCTTTAAATCAGTAAAGCAAGATTCAAAAAAAAAGAAACATCACGAGACTTAATTAATTTTCTCGGACAATGAACATTACGAAAATAATTAGTATTTACATCTTCAGTATATCCGACGAAAATCTGCTCTTCAGCTTTACTATCCAACTTCTTTCTATTACAAGAAGGAATTTGGACCAGAGCTCTACAGCCAAACACTCTTAAATTATTTAAATTAGGTTTATGACCATACCATTTCTCATAAGGTGTTTTACATTTTAAGGCACGATGAGGACACCTATTTTTCAGATAGACTGCTTTATCAAAAGCATCTTGCCAGTATGCCTTTGAAAGAGCACTATCAGTTAGCAGAGAACGACCTTTTTCTATAATCGACCTGTTTGTACGCTCAGCGAGTCCATTAGATTGAGGACTATAAGGCGCGGTCGTTTGATGCTCTATACCTAAAGAACTTAAGTAATCAGTCATTTCTCTATTTACATATTCTGTCCCATTATCGGTCCGTAATATTTTAATACGAGCTCCTGTTTGTCTTTCTACTAGCGCTTTGAAAGATATAAACTTACTTTTTACTTCTGTTTTTGAAGATATGAAATATGCAAAGATAATTCTTGAAAAATCGTCAATAAATAATAAAAGGTACTTATTGCCTTACCAAGAATTTACAGACATAGGCCCGCACAGATCCGAATGTATGAGACCAAGAGGCTCTGTTGCTCTTGAAAAGGAAGCACTTTAAATGACTTTCGCGACTGCTTTCTCACTCAATGACTCAATCAAACTTTGAAGGTTCCTTATCTACTTTATTAAAATTTATTAAAGCCTGACCTTTAAGTGATTTCATTGAATAACGACACAAATGACCTAATCTCCTGCGCCAAAGTCGATATTGTGTATCGCTAATAACTTCATTATGCGATACATTGTAGCTTAACTTTTCGGGAATATTAACACTACAATCTAAAGTGTATAATCCACCACAAATCGAACCATGCAAAATAGGTACACCTCATCATCATCCGAGCGTTAAATCCCGGTTGCGTTCGGAGCGTTCACTCCGACGCCCAGGGTCCGCTTTCCTACTTTTTCTACTCCACTTCGCGCGGTCTTCAGCATCCCCCGTTTTGAGACCATTGGCACGCATGTCATCCTTCACGACGTCAAGCCAGCATTTCTTGGGCCTTCCCCTTCGACCGGGACCTGGCGGAGGTGGCATGGCTAGACATTTGTTCCCCACGTAATTAGCCGGTCTGCGTAAAACGTAGCCGTACCAGCGTAAGCGACACTCTTGCAGTTTGTATGCTATGTCACGGACATGAAGACTGCCGCGGATGCGGGAGTTCCTGACCCGGTCTTTCCGCGTCAATCCACACATCCATCGCAGCATATTCATCTCCGTGACACGCAGCTCTTGCTTGTATCGCTCAAGAACTGGCCACGCTTTACTGCCATACAAAAGGACAGGTCTAATGATGGATTTATAGACCTGACTTTTAATTTGACCGGCATTTTGGGGTCACAAATGACACCTGTCACCTCACGCCACTTGGCCCAAGCTGCTGTGATACGGGCCTTGACGTCGAGGTCGATATCCCCGGACGCACTAAGGAGAGATCCCAAGTACTTAAACTGATCCGTGCGCTCGACCGTATCTTCGCCTTTGACCAAAAAAGTCCAAATGATCAAAATGGCCAAAATGACCAAATAGGCCAAAATGACCAAAAAGGTCAAAATGATCAAAAAGGCCAAAATGACCAAAAAGGCCAAAATGATCAAATAGGCCAAAATGACCAAATAGGTGAAAATGACCAAATAGGCCAAAACGACCAAAATGGCCAAAATGACCAAATAGGCCAAAATGACCAAATAGGCCAAAATGACCAAATAGGCCAAAATGACCAAAAAGGATAAGTTACCAAATAGGCCAAAATGACCAAAAAGAATTAGTTACCAAATAGGCCAAAATGACCAAATAAGCCAAAATGACCAAATAGGCCAAAATGAAAATTATCCCTTGTCCATCCTCAGTATTTAATTTACATACGTGCCGAATTTCAGCCAAATCGGTCGATTAGTTTTTCCGTAAAAGTATAACCAACAGACAAATATCATTTTATCCCGGAAACTATCCCATTTTTCGGGATAAAAAGTATCCTATGTTCATCCTCGGTATCGAAAATATATATATACTGAGTTTCAGCCAAATCGGTCCAGTAGTTTTTACGTGAAAACGGAACAGACAGACAGACAGAGTTACTTTCGCATTTATAATATTAATAGGGATTTATATATGTCGGAGGGAAGCTATAAATCGAATTGATTGTTGTTTGCATATATAACGCACAATATTATTTGTTTACATTTTAACTACTTTTGAGATTCTTTATTTAATTTTATATGATTTGTTAAATGTTTCTATAACTTAAAGATCGTACTAACTTAATAAAAGTTATGAATATTGTAATTTAACAAACGACCAATGAGAGCAGAGCATATGGCTCGGAGCGGGGTTAGACGCCCTCTATACTTTAGTAGTATCTACTTCGGTAGATGGAGGAGTTTTTGTGGTACATTTGGTTGGTGGCAACAGGTCGAGTTGGACCTTTGAGAATTTTAAAGATAGTATTGAAGTTGGAAATATGAGTGGTGCCCTGAACCCGCTGCTCGGTCTAAACTATGTCAAAATATCGTGTAAACCTAAATTAAAAATGTATAAACCGTGGTCATTTTTTTATGCTCGCATTTTACCCTGTTGACGCCCACTAAACCTGCAATAACTAAAGAAGATGTCGTGAGAACGAGGCCTTTCTGCGACATATATATATAATTTTAATTGCATACCAGGCTTCTTTTCCTGAGCTGGAAGTTGATACTATTTGTGAAATTATTCCCAGTACCTGAAATAAAAAAAATACATTAGGGCACATTACTTGATTGCTTTGTTTTATTTTTTATTTGACTCGGGCGAACACGGTGTACCCGAGTCTAATACTTCTTTGTTATTTGAGAACGATTAGTTTACAATAAAGTATGTCTTATTTCTATCACAGGGTCGCTATTATCGAATAAATATTTTTTTTCTATATTAAGAATATTTTCTGACTTCTTCCGCGTAATTAAAGTTTTTTTAACTATCCCACGAGAACTCTTTGATTTTTCGGAATCAAAAGTAAACTATGTGTCGCCCAGGGATATAAGCTACCACCATACAAAAAATCATGTAAATCGGACCAGTCGTTTAGGAGATTACCATACAAACAGAGAAACAAAAAATTGAAAAAAAAAAAAAAATATATATATATATATATATATACTTATTATGTATAGAAGACATTATAAAAAATAAAATTCGCTTCTAAAACATTTCATATAGGGCGAATCTTATTCACTGTAAAGTAATTTACAGGATTCAATTAGAAATCCAATAGTACCTGGTGAAATAAATATCAACTTACCCAAAGAAGATGGACAAACGTCCATGGTCACCAAAATTATAAGTACCTTTCAGCATGGAACTTTTAAATCGAAATTTTATTTTTTTACTTGCGCACTATAATGATATTATTTTCCTTTATTTCTTATCAACTTACGCTTAGAATTTAGGCATATCTAACTCATTAAAATCCTGTACTCCATAACAATACCAGAAACCACAATCTATGTATAAAGTAGAAATTCTTCCTGGTTAAAAAATAATTTGGAATAATCAGCTTTACTAAAACATGCGAAATGTCGATTTTATCGATTTCTGTTGGCATTGTATTACTATATATTCCAGAGCTACGATTAGTTAAATAATCTCAACTTGCTTACGTTTAACTAAAGTACAAGTTTTAAACTATAAGGGCCTAATTTATAATCGTTTCTTAAATTTAAAGACACTGCTCAGCAACGGATCAGTGAAAATCTTACTCATAAATTCCTCTTTAGCCGAATATTTGCGCAAAACATACGTTAGTCATTCAAATTAAATTTGAATAAATGAATTTAAACAAATTTTCGTTTATCTGTGCTCCTCTTAGGTAAACAACAGGTAATGCACATTTCTAAGTGAAAACAAAGATATTAATTGATAAGGGTCTGATTCTGATTCTCTTATTAAGAGATACCTAATCGTTTCTCACGAGATTTATTATAAAGCCTCAAGTCTTAAAACGTCAATACCTTACAGGGATCATAAGATAATAGAATTAAACGATTTAGGCATAATATTCGATAGCAAATTAACTTATGTTCCTCATATAGATCATACCACAAAAAGTGCATCTAGAATGCCTAGGTTTGTCTTGGGCACAGCTAAATATTTAATAATATTAACACCCATAAAACTCTTTTTAAAAATCTGCTTGTAGGTATACTAGAATACTAATTCCCGCGGCCGGGCAGCCTATCGTAAGAGGGGAGAAAATCACCCACAGCCAGGTGGTAGGGTATTTGGCCTGGATGACTGCAACCCAGTTCTTCTACCGGACATTTCTTCTAATATAAGTTGTATTATTTAAAATATATTGGCAAGCGACCGTCATAACACCGCTTTTCTTAAAGCGTTCCCCAAAAGACTCCCGAGGGCCGAGGTTGTAAATTGACCTAACGGCTCTTTTTTCTTCTAATTCAATAACGTTGTCCCTAAATAAAATATTATAGGACATGATACTATGAAAATAACTAAAAAAAACTAGTCTAGCATTCTCTTCGTCAGTGAACTGCCTAACTCTTCTGACTATATATGCAGCAGAACTAAGTTTACCTAAGAGACTAGATATATCAGCGCCCGACTAAAGCTTCTGATTTAGGTTAATGCCTAAGAGTACAGTTGCATCTACTAGGTTAAGTCTAGTGTCGTTAAGAGTAATATTAACATCGTATTCTTTTTTATTGGGCATAACAAACTTAACACAGTTAGTGTAATCGAAAGTTGCAACTTATACTAGGCTCACTTACCCAAATCAGTTTGATGAAAGCGTCCATGATGTCCGAAATTACAAACTACAATAAACCTATTAGTGACGATGTAAAAATGATTTTTATATTATCTCGTGGTTTTTATATCAAGCGGATGCAGATTTCCTTTTGGAGTTTTGGCTTATCTTGTTCATTATAAGGCCAATTTACATTACACTTGCTTCTACTTTTATCGACATATAAAGCGCCGCAGTCTCATATATTTTGTATGAGCGGACAACTTAACACGTAATTAGTAGGTACTAGTCTCTCCTTGCCTTGACTGTTTCCGAATTATTTGGGGTCGGCACAATATGTCTTTTCCTTCCACACTCCTCTATTCTGACATACATCTTCTGTCACACAACAAATCATATCATCCTTCACACAATCCACCTTAATCTTCTTTCTCCAAATTTTTCAGTCACGGGTGCAATTTTAAAGATCCCTTTATGTACATATTTCTCAACTTGTCCATTCGTGTTACACCATACATCTATTTCAACATTCTCATCGCAACTGAGTTGAGACGTTTATATGGTATGACTGGTCATATTTGTATTTTTGACCTTTTAGTCACACCGATTACCCATCTCCGTAGGTAGGTACCAGTACAAGGGTCAAATAATGCATTAATTTCTATATGAAAAAACATAAAATTAATTCTATCATATTTCTACAAGTATTTACACCATACAATATTTATAAAAAAACCTGTAACGAAACTAATGATCGGGACATAGGCAAATCTGGCTTCAAGGATAGTCAGTGATAATCAGACCATAAGCCGATCAAAACAAGTGAGGAAAGGGTAGAAAAAGCACCACTTCAATGATAATTTATTTTAATATACCCATTAGGGCCAATTTTTCGATCACCAGATAAAAGTTATGATAGTAATAAAATTGGAAAAATTAAGCGCATGAACAAAACAGTTGAATAACTTTTGAAATCAATCAGGTTATAATTTATTCGACTGATAACTTTTATCTGATGACTGAAAAATCGGCCCTGAGAAAGAGAAAATTTATGTGACAGACATATATTGTTAGTGTTGCCAACATGATATACACATATTTACAAATAAAGATGGATTTCAGGTCACTATCGGTGGGAGCACTCCCAAAATGCTGGCCGCATTTCTAAGTTGTGCAGCAATGCAAATGCGTTGTCCAAAATACTGCCCAGCATTTTGGTCACGCGGGACTTCTTTCGTATTGAAGTGTCTCGATAGATTGATAAGCCACGCGTCCCAACGGCTTCAGAGTTTCGATCCCAAAAGCCAGAAATATTATCAGTGGATGCCTAATTGCGACGTTTTCTGGCGTATAGCAACTGGCAGTGTCTGGAGGATGGGAAGACGCCAATGTTAGACAGTGGACACATGTTGCATCCCCAACTAAGTTCGGTTCGAGAACAGCTAACCCCGGCGGTGACAAGACACCGGCAGATAATGTCTTTGATTATGTGAACATGCCGTATATTCTAACGGTACTTCTCTACAGGAGGAGCCTGATGACCCATTCTATCATGACACATATTTGAAAGCGGCGCTAAGATATATTTATCTACATCTCACATCTCTCAGTGACAACGCTGTTCGCTATAAAGACGCTTAGATCGTAGATTCTGGAGGTCATGAGTCTTTACATTGTTTGTTTACACTCTTGAAACGGACCACTACCTGGTGATAAGCCGTTTGTGGGCCTTTTCAAGAAGTGGAGACACTGGCGAGAGCGTACCAATTTCGGGGAGATTGAAAGAATAAAGTGTGAAAAATTGGAAGATGTTAGTGAAAGGAGTATGTATGCGCGCCTAGTCGAAGAAAGGCTTGCACAAGCGGACTTCTCCGACATAGATGTGGACAATGGACTGGGATAGTATGAAAAAAGTTTAGTGGAAAGCGCAAAAGAAGCATGTGGATGCGCAAAGAGGCATATGACAACAAAAGGTGACGAATGGTGGGACGCGGATGTTAAATCTAGCGTAGAGAGAAAGAGAAAATATGGCTGGATTATATATATTATCTTTGCATCAGAATGACAGTATGAAAGAGATGAAGAAAGAAATTTATCGCCTCTGCAAGAATGAAACCAAAGCTTTAGTGAAAGAGAAGCGTGAAAGAATAAAATTGAAAGAAGAAGAGAAGCTGACGGAGAACTTCGAGGCGAATACCAAACTCTTTTGGAGAGAGGTTAAGAAGTCTCGGGGTGTTCGTCAGCTTCCAGAATGGAAAGGATAAAATCTAAAGCAGGGGACATTCTTGCTAACCCACAAGAGGTTTTAGCGCAATGGAGTGAATATTTTAGAGAAATGTATGATAATATCTCAGATTCTGGCACGACGACTGAGTCTGTGACCGACTTCGAGGAGTCAGTATCCGAGATCACTTTGAAAGAGATCGAATGGTCGATAAGAACTCTGAAAAATGTAAAGGCAGCAGGAATCGATAGTGTGTCTGCTGAGATGATCAAATATGGTGGAACCTGCGTCCGGGACGCTTTCCTGTCCTTATGCAACTTGTGCTGGAGGACGGGAAAGGTTCCCAAGGACTGGAGGCGCGCTCTCATCGTACCCTTGTATAAAGGAAAGGGGTCACGTATGGAGCGTGCCATCTACAGGGCCATTAGTTTGATCAGAACAGCATCTAAAGTTTATGCGAAGATGATTAAAAGGAGAATGAGAGTGGTATCCGATGGATTACTGTAGGATGCACAAGGGGGCTTCAGAAATGGAAGGGGGTGTATGGATCAAGTTTTTCGCTCCGCAAAGTCGTGGAAAAGCAGCTGGTTATGGGCCGGAAGGTTTTCTGCATTTTGTGGATCTAGAGAAAGCATTTGACAGGTTGTGCGGAAGGACCTCTGGGACATATTGCCCGGATATGGGATTAATGGCCAATTGCTGCGTGCTGTCCAGTCCACTAAAGAGGACTGTATGACTGGACGGCAGCCTGTCGCCCTGGTTTGACGTCAATATTGGCGTCCGGCAGGGCTGCGTGCTGTCGGCTTAGCTATTCATCCTATGTCTGGACAATTGTCTCCAGAGATTAAGATTGATGGATGTTGGGTGCGGATGGGTGATCTAGTTGTCAGCAGCTTGCTTTATGCGGATGATGCCGTGCTTTTAGCCGAATCGCCATCAGAACTGCAAAGACTAGTCACAATGATGAAAGACGACTGTCAGGCGAGAGGCTTACATTTGGATGCGAAGAAAACAAAGGTTATGGTGTTTGAAAGAGAAGAAACCAGAACGAATGCAAGGATAATGGTCGATGATGTTATGTTGGAACAAATGAATGAGTTGGTATATCTTGGATGTGCTTTTAGCAGGGATGAAAGGTACAGTACCTCTGTCAAATAAGGCGCGAACAATCGTCAGGGTGCCACCACTGCGTCGGCGGCGACGAAGACACGGCGCTGCACACCCTCCATGTGTGTCCAGCCTGGGACGAGCAGCGCCGAGATCTCGTCGCGGCCATCGGGGCGGATTTGTCCCTCCCGGCCGTGGTAAGGGCCATGGTTGGGAGCGCCGACGCGTGGGACGCAGCCGCCTCCTTCTGCGAGACCGTCATGTCCGCGAAGGAGGCGGCGGAGCGGGATAGGGAGCAGACCACCACGCTCCCCTCCCGCCAGAGCCGGCGGCGGCATCGGAGAATCGTCCACAACGATCTCCAGCCGCCGTAGGCTACGGCCGTGCGGGCGACCGGCGGGGAAACCGGATCCGCCCGCACATTAAGGCCGGAGAGGAGGGACGTGCGCCGATCCGCGCGCCCCCTCTCACCTCGCGGTGAGGTAGAGGAGCCGGAGAGACCCAGATCTCGGCTACAATGGTGAGGCCAGCCGCAAGGGCGGCGCCGTCGTCGGCTGGTGGTGAATGCGCGAGCGAGCCACAGCCGGACAAGGACGCTCGGATCGGACAGGGTTTAGTGGGTATCCTAACCGTGGCGTGGCAATAGCTCTCCACATCCATCGTGGGCGCTAGTGCCCCCGACCTGGCGAATCCACATACGGCCGCGACCTTCCCCTCGCGCGCCTACGATCCTCAACGGATTCCCCTGTATAAAAAAAAAAAAAAAAAAAAGTACAACGGATATAGAAAGAAGAGTAAATTTGGGGAATGGTGTGAATGGAGCGTTAGGTAAACTTCTAGGCGCTAAGAACCTCAGCCAGAAAGCCCAGCTTGCCATACACAACGCAGTGCTGGTACCTTGGTACCTACGCTCACGTATGGAAGCGAGAGTTAGGTATGGAACAGAGAGCATGAAAGTAGAGTAAACGCACTGCGCAAAATCTGCGGAATGACGCTCGCGGACCGCGTTCGTAATAACGAAGTAAGAAAGAGAGTTGGTCTGAAAGAGAGTGTCGGGGTGAAGGTAAGGAAAGGAATGTTCCGGTGGTTCAGGCATGTGGAAAGAATGTATGATGAAAGAATGACTAAACAGATAATAGTGCAAAAGTGGATGGATGCAGAAGTCGCGGAAGCCACAACACACCTTCGATCGTGTATTAGCAGAAGGTGACGTCAGGAGCCTTAAGAACAGACGAGCGTGCATGACAAGAGCTATGAATGTCAAAGAAGCAAGTGAGGTGTGTAAGAATAAACCTCTATGGCGCTCTGTTGTTCATGCATACCCCGCAAGGGACCTGGCGTGAAGTTATGTATGTATGTACCTTGTTTGTTCATTAATTCGGAAGCTTAATTCGGCGATAAAATTGATATATATGGATTTTAGCATGTCAGAGAAATTGTCAACACGGATGCGTCTTCAAGAAGGCTTTATTTCTTAATGTTACCACTCTAAGAAATATAAATTGCGCAAGCTTTTGTATTACTACTCTAAGAAGACAATAAATTGTACAACCTTTTAGTGTTGCCATTTGAATAATGGCTTAGTGCCATCTCGCGGTACCTTATCATAAACAACAATCAAAACGACTCATCGACTTAGCAAGTGATCAGAGGGCTGGTGCCTACCTCGAAACCAATTTAATTTATTTTTGTTTTTGTAAGATTTTATTAATATTATTGATGGATTTGATCTAACAATAAATTGCTTAAGTGCTTGTCAATACGCACGAACTGTCCCGTAAAGACGAAAGCGTCCCTAATTTACATTTCTGGGTACAGTATCATATTTTTTAGATAAATTCGTTGTGTACACCACTACGTGGTAGAATGTACTGTGCATCTACAATTGTATATGTAACACCTGTATAAACTTCATTCTTGCAAATAAAGATATTGATTGTTTGATTGTTGGAGTCACGTATTATATTTTTTTGGCCCGGCGTCCTGCAAGGGCAATCATATTATGTATCAATGTAAAACTTTAAGCTTGCGAACCGTAACTGCAACCGAGTGGTACGCAACAAGCCGCCTTTGGTCACTACTCATCTGCGAGCCGAGCGGACGCAGACATTTTAATATGGAAGTAGCTCACGAGCGCCCTTTTTCGAAGAATTTTACCGTTGCCTACGGCGCTGACTATAGTGGCTTTTGATTCGCGGCAACAACCGACAATCGTCGGCACGTCCAGCTTTGATTTTTGGTTACAGTAAAGTTGCTGACCCGTTGACCTAGCCCGGAAACATGCCGGGCCTATATGAAACAATCATGTCGGGAATATACGCCGAGCAACATGTCGGCAACATGTAGTTTGGCGCTGTAGTGACGTGCTATATTTTTTGTTCTCCATCTCGAGCCGCCGACAAATTTTTCCGACTTGCAATGAATGAAGCTGCCAACTAGCCCGCACAAAAATTTGGCTGACATAATATGTAGGTCAGCGGCTTTGGTGTGTATTGCGCTTAACTGCGATGGCTTTGGGTCGTAGATGAAAAGGCGGTTAAAGCATCGATAGAGCACCACACCTAATATACTACCAGTATGTGCCTAGTTTTAGGTGTCAAAGTCCTGCCATATAAGTTCAAGTGTGAATATTACTGTTTTGAGTATTCTCTCACCTTTAATTTATTCACCTATGGCCTTACTTATAATCGTTTGTTAAAATTTAAGAAACTACTTAGCAACTGATTAACGAAAATCTTACCCATAAACTCCTCTTAAGGATAAGAGGTGGTGGTAAAGTAACTCATAAATAACTATAAAAAATAAACAACATCGAGAGGTAGTTTAAATGACTGCTAAGGCAAGATGGAATTTTTTTTTGAAACGGCCATTGATTAGACTGACTTAAGAGTCTCTCATTTAAGAGATGGCTAATCCTTTCTTAACGAGATTATTATAAGTAAAGCCCTTGGTAGATAAACTAATATTATGCGGTGTATATTGTTTTTGAGTTTCTGTACCTTAACTAATTATAACTAGTAGTAAAACCGAAATGAGGAAAAGTCTGTATAGATTTTTTGCCTCATTTATAATGGAACTAGATTTCCTGGCAAACGTCATCCTGCCCGGAAAAGCTTCAATCGATATGCTGACAGCAGCGCCACCTACCGGGTCCAATTGTGAACCAACTCAGAAACCTTCATTGGCTCATGCACAACAACTTTGCTAAAGATCATCACATGATTAAATGTATAGTTTACGATTCTATGAAGGACATTCAGAAAAACATTCATTTTTATATATAAAGATTTCACACTATAATTGACTTTAATTTCTCAAATATCTTTCAACGTAAGATTTACAGCCTGAAGATCAAACATTGCTAACATTTTCTCTTTAAAAGTCCATAAAAACAATATATCCTATTTCAATCCCATTCTCAGAATGGCTCGTTATTACTATGAGGTGGGGTAAAAACAAAAGATACTGATATATTTGAACCAAACTTCAATAAATATTGTAACATTTTCAAAAATATCCTCGATACTTATTACATTTAAAAAAAAGATAGTAGTTATATCAAAGAAAGATACATAAATATATTTTAAGATAAACTTGACTAAAACCCGGTTTCTGAGGTTACCAGTTATAAGTTCAATAACATGAGTCCATGAAGTTATATAATAGATAAACTTAAGTTAACTGCTAACCTACAACTAGTGCTAACACCTCGCTACTAGATGGATCTATTTAAGAAGGAATATCTAACATGTATTTACATCAAACAAAAACGTACAACAAACCATAAATGGAATAGATAAACGCCTAATATTGGTCAGTTAAGTTGAACCTAGTTTAACTATCGTACGATGGTGTTATCAAAAACGCAATTTTATAAGTTATTGAACCGATAGCGCTAACTAACATATTACAAACTACAGTAAAAAATACTTCAGAAACTGGGCATTAAACAATTATACTATTTAGTTACAAGTAAGTTATTAACCGTCTCGTTGTACTATTTTTATGATTGCACTTATTTGTAGATTGCAATTCAGATTTTTATTAATACTGTTACATACCGACAAAGAAATGCGCACACCTGCTTGTCGTAAAGCGCAGTTTATTACCTCCCCGCATTTAGAAATTCTTTTGTTTACTTTGTATTTAGAATTTGTAATTAAGAAAATCATCCTATTATTATCGTACTTGTTTTATCGCCGTCATTATTGTCGAACTAATTCTTGTTGTTGTTCTATTGCGTCGAAGCTTGCCAGGTATGGATCGGTCCATTATAAATCAATGGCCCAAGGCGGTGAGGGGCAGTGAAGCGACGTTTACGATACTAGCAAGACGTAGATTCAATGAGCGATATAGTGACGGACTTTGCGCGTGTTATTGAATCGTGCAGTTTGTACTGGTTGCGTCCAGTTAAATTTGTACCTGTTTTATAAGTGTTTGTACAGTTCTAATAAACTCTATAGTAATTCCAACGGCATTTTAAATCGAGTCCTGAGTACTCGTAACAATATTTTAGTCGTAAGGGTTTTTAATAATTGTAATTTATTTTGTGCATCAACAAATTTAAAAAAAATAACAATATTTAGTACAATCTCTTATTCTTACTAATCACTTTAATATTAATTACCACTATAATAGGAGTTTTGGACCAACCACTCGAATTTTTTATTTAAACATGTCAAAATTATTTTCTTGAGTTATATTAACATGGTAATTATATATAACATGGTTTGTAAACAATATAACAAACAATAACAATAGTCTTTTGTTAACAATCCCTGACACTTCTTCCTTCGTAGGAAAGTCTTTTGCCGTACAGGGTGTTCGACTGTGGAACTCCCTCCCTCTCCTTACAAATGACTACATTTAAACGTATGGTCACTGACATTATTGGTCTATTGAATAAAATTACATGAATGTATATCGATTGTTGACGTAAGCTTGGTATCACTGAAAGTGGTTCGATCCGTATATATTTCGGAACGTATTTTCGTTATTTATGTCTTGTCATCGAATTGTTTATATTATCACGTTTGTTTTTTTTTTTTTTTTTTTTTTATTTATTTATATTGTTCGAATGTATATATTGTTCGAATGTATATATTGTTCAAATGTATATATATCTAATTTATAATATCACCGTATACCTAATTATATATGTATATATAGTAGTTTATTTATACTTAGTTAAGTATACCACCAAAAATCAGTTATTAAAATTTTAGTTCAAATCTCTTTAGACACTGGGTTGTCCGGAGAGATCGCTATGGGCGATAAAGCCGCCCATTGTTCTAATGCAAATGTATCCATATTTGCATTAGATTTAAGTTTTGGTGAACAATAAAGAATTTTCATTCATTTAATATGGTAATATACATATTTATATGCTCTTAGTGCCATCCAAAACAAGCTTGTTGCAACCAAATGAAGCAAAGATGTAGATTACGTGGATGTGCCATTTTATCACATGTATGTATGTATCACTATGTATTTTGACCATTTTTTTATATAATTCAATTATTGTATATAGAAATAACTAGGCTGGTGCTCAGGCTCTATCTGGGATAATGTTATAGTTATTGACTGTGACCATTTATTGTCTTATTTATAGTGTTAAAAATACCACCGTTAACCAATGGCTTCATTAGTACATACATACGTCTTCTGTCAATGTTTAATGTCGTTCGCAATCATTTATAATATCGCATCACAAAAAACGCATTAAACATCGCTACATCTCAGTGAAATGGTCAATATGTATAACATTAGCCTAAAAAGGCAGTAGCAGTAATGTGATTAATTTTTATACAAGTTACTAATGTGTTTCTTATACATACTATGTTTATTATTTTATTTCGTGGAAACATGTCCCATAGTCCTAATATTGTAGTATTATTATTCAAATTATACATTATACAGATTAATTAATACACGACACGACTTACTGTCGTCTACGACATTTTTTGCACTGACGACAGATTGTAATGACAGTGGGAACGGCTAGCACGACGGTCGTAAAACGATAAAAGATCGCTACATTTTTGACGACTAACAGTCGTTATAATGGGAATAGCTAGAGACGATAGTCGTCCAACGATGAATTAATCGTTACGACATAGTGGGAACGCGCCCTCAGGATACCCATTCATACAAGGGAGATTGAAGCAAAATCCTTCAACAACAGAGAAGGATCTGATCTGCTAAATCTTGTGAAGGAGCAGTATTGTTTATAGTTTGTTCTGAAGTCAATGTTCATACATATATTATAACTATAACATATGTATCATGAAATCATAATTTAATACATTGAACAATTATAAAATTACATACTACTGAATACAATGTAAGAAAATTTAACTTATTTGTATTGTATCTACCCATAGTCCCTCAAGACTATAAGTAGAATACTGAGCCAAGGTCACCGTCTTCTATGGGTAAGGTGCCCAGAAGGCTAGCTACGTTTCCTCGCTGGATCGCCATACTGATCCGTTGGCCGAGGTAGGCACCAGCCTTCTGGTTACCTGAAGAGTCAATGAGTCATTTCGATAAATTTTGGTAGAGGCTCGTGGCCTCAGGACCCCACGGTCCAAGCGTCTCGACAGCAAACGGCACAAACATATAACTCTCACTGAGGGATGCATATTTGCGCCACTTGAATGATTCCGCTGTTTCCACCGCCGAACCGGCCGATCTAGACGTGTTTGGTAAATGGGATGCGGTCAACGTGTGTACGCAAGTCGCATCCCACACCAAAAGCTTGCCACGCTGCCGGGAGTTAGAGTCATTCCGTGAGGGCGCCTACCATCATCACGTGCAATACTGTCGGCTCCAATAGAGCCGGCACGTAAGCGGTAGCAAGTGCCTTCGGTAAGACATCATTCAGGGCGGCATGACGTGACCATCTGCCGGGACTGTGGCAAGAAAGACCATGATATCCTGGGTCGATTACCGCTATTCCACATGTATGTGGTGCACATATGTATTATAAATATTTGATTATTATATATTATATCAATTAACTGCACGCCTTGCTTTTAGAAATAAGGCCGCCCATTACTACCTTTTAGTAAGTAAGTTTTTTGTGTTTTGATATGTATTGTTGGTGTAATAAATATTATATTGTATTGTATCTAGCAATTTTCAACATATTCAACTTAGAACAGCTTGCACATGCTAGATGAACATCTTTCAAGAATACAAATTAATTTGTCCGTTCTATTCTATATATGGTTTGAATGGATTTGTCCATTAAAGTCTGCATGAACAATGGCCTCTTCTATCCTTTTTCTTTGTCCTGTCACACAACACTTGCTGAGATAACTGAAAAAAAGTTAAGGTTATTTAAAAATACATGCCATACAAATAGACAACTACACTATTGAAGAATATTTGGTATATATCATAATATTTGAAATTAAAAGTTCAAATTTATAAATCTGTCATACGACCAGTCATGCTATATGGGTCGGAATGTTGGGCCACCAAAGTGATAAACCACAAACGTCTCCACTCAGCTTAGATGAGAATGTTGAGATGGATGTGTGGTGTTACAAGAATGGATAAGGTGAGAAATGAGTACATAAGGGATTTTGAAAGTTCACCCGTGACTGAAAAATTGAGAGGAAGAAGCTTACGTTGGTTGAGGAGGGATGAAAATCACGTGACAAAAAGAAGGTTCACTACAAGATAGATGGGTCCAAATGTAAAGGTAGACGAAAGAAAAGATGGATGGATTGTATGAAAGACGATTTGATGATATGTGGCGTGACAGAAGATGTATGTCAGAGCAGAGCAGTGTGGAAGGAAAATACATATTGTGCCGACCCCAAATAATTGGGATACGGTGAAAGAAAAAAATGAGATAACGTACCAACTGTCCTTGATCTATGTTTTTTGTATATAATATCAATTATAAACACGATCAATATAATGCCGACTAAGACACATAATACTATTAATATAATCGTGGTTTCAGCCATCGATGTCGTACCACCGCTTAGCCTGTTGAAATAAAAAGAAAACATTAGTAAGTAAACATGATTAACATTTATTAATTTAATTTAACAATATAATTAAAATTTCCACAAGCGACGGTAACCGCTTTCCATTTGGTGCATCATCTATATGTCTGTTGAACTCAGCTATAATAAGCTTTTTGAAGGTTTTCAATACAAGCTTTTGAGATCCTGGATATCATGTAGCAGCAGAATGCTATGCATCCTGTTTGGGATTGTTTTACTTGTCTTGGCTAGCACTGTGCTGATACATGATAACCAGGATCTCAAAAGCTTGTATTTAAAAACCTTTTTAAAAAGAGCTTATTTAAACTACACTCGTAATTTGTATCCAGGTCTAGTTACTGGTGACTCACATAGTTGTGAAAACTACAAAAAATCGCTTTCATATTTTAGTTAAATATTTTTTACTAAAATATGAGAAAGATTTAAAGCAACATGTAGCCAACGACTTCACGTAACATCCCATCCACATAGTCCCCGGAGTTTTGAAGAACAATAGCTATTACATAAAACGACAGATTAATATACCGAATGGATATCAAAATAATATAAAGGTTCCGTGTGTTACAAAATAGCTCCAAAATATCAATAAGCATAAAGCTCACATTCAGTCTTTTAAAAAATATTTATAAGTTACTAACTGCGGTATTCTTGGTGTAACCTTCGCTATGGTAGTCGAAATGGATGGAATTATTGACGTCGTAACCATCGTTGTGTTGGTAAATTTAGGCGTAGTTGTTTGTGTTGTATTCGTCGTAGAGGTGGAAGGATTGGGTGTAGTTGTTTCTGTCTCTTTCGGCGTTAAGGTGGCAGGAGTGGGCATAGTTATTTCGGCCATTTCTGTCTTTGAGGTGGCAGGAGAGGGCGTAATTATTTCTGTCTCGTTTGGCGATAAGGTGGCAGGAGTGGGCATAGTTATTTCGGCCGTTTCTGTCTTTGAGGTGGCAGGAGAGGGCGTAGTTGTTTCTGTCTCCTTCGGCGATAAGGTGGCAGGAGTGGGCTTAGTTATTTCGGCCGTTTCTGTCTTTGAGGTGGCAGGAGAGGGCGTAATTGTTTCTGTCTCTTTTGGCGATAAGATGGCAGGAGTGGGCATAGTTATTTCAGCCGATTCTGTCTTTGAGGTCGCAGGAGAGGGCGTAATTGTTTCTGTCTCTTTTGGCGATAAGGTGGCAGGAGTGGGCATAGTTATTTCGGCCGTTTCTGTCTTTGAGGTGGCAGGAGAGGGCGTAATCGTTTCTGTCTCTTTCGGCGTTAAGGTGGCAGGAGTGGGCATAGTTATTTCGGCCGTTTCTGTCTTTGAGGTGGCAGGAGAGTGCGTAATTGTTTCTGTCTCTTTCGGCGATAAGATGGCAGGAGTGGGCATAGTTATTTCGGCCGTTTCTGTCTTTGAGGTGGCAGGAGAGGGCGTAATTGTTTCTGTCTCTTTCGGCGATAAGATGGCAGGAGTGGGCATAGTTATTTCAGCCGATTCTGTCTTTGAGGTCGCAGGAGAGGGCGTAATTGTTTCTGTCTCTTTTGGCGATAAGGTGGCAGGAGTGGGCATAGTTATTTCGGCCGTTTCTGTCTTTGAGGTGGCAGGAGAGGGCGTAATGTTTCTGTCTCTTTCGGCGTAAGGTGGCAGGAGTGGGCATAGTTATTTCGGCCGTTTCTGTCTTTGAGGTGGCAGGAGAGTGCGTAATTGTTTCTGTCTCTTTCGGCGATAAGGTGGCAGGAGTGGGCATAGTTATTTCGGCCGTTTCTGTCTTTGAGGTGGCAGGAGAGGGCGTAGTTGTTTCTGTCTCTTCGGCGATAAGGTGGCAGGAGTGGGCTTAGTTATTTCGGCCGTTTCTGTCTTTGAGGTGGCAGGAGAGGGCGTAATTGTTTCTGTCTCTTTGGCGATAAGATGGCAGGAGTGGGCATAGTTATTTCGCCGTTCTGTCTTTGAGGTGCAGGAGAGGGCGTAATTGTTTCTGTCTCTTTGGCGATAAGGTGGCAGGAGTGGGCATAGTTATTTCGGCCGTTTCTGTCTTTGAGGTGGCAGGAGAGGGCGTAATGTTTCTGTCTCTTTCGGCGTAAGGTGGCAGGAGTGGGCATAGTTATTTCGGCCGTTTCTGTCTTTGAGGTGGCAGGAGAGGCGTAATTGTTTCTGTCTCTTTCGGCGATAAGATGGCAGGAGTGGGCATAGTTATTTCGGCCGCTTCTGTCTTTGAGGTGGCAGGAGAGGGCGTAATTGTTTCTGTCTCTTTCGGCGATAAGGTGGCAGGAGTGGGCATAGTTATTTCGGCCGTTTCTGTCTTTGAGGTGGCAGGAGAGGGCGTAATTGTTTCTGTCTCTTTCGGCGATAAGATGGCAGGAGTGGGCATAGTTATTTCAGCCGATTCTGTCTTTGAGGTGGCAGGAGAGGGCGTAATTGTTTCTGTCTCTTTCGGCGATAAGGTGGCAGGAGTGGGCATAGTTATTTCGGCCGTTTCTGTCTTTGAGGTGGCAGGAGAGGGCGTAATTGTTTCTGTCTCTTTCGGCGTTAAGGTGGCAGGAGTGGACATAGTTATTTCGGCCGTTTCTGTCTTTGAGATGGCAGGAGAGGGCGTAATTGTTTCTGTCTCTTTCGGCGATAAGATGGCAGGAGTGGGCATAGTTATTTCAGCCGTTTCTGTCTTTGAGGTGGCAGGAGAGGGCGTAATTGTTTCTGTCTCTTTCGGCGATAAGATGGCAGGAGTGGGCATAGTTATTTCGGCCGCTTCTGTCTTTGAGGTGGCAGGAGAGGGTGTAATTGTTTCTGTCTCTTTCAGCGATAAGGTGGCAGGAGTGGGCATAGTTATTTCGGCCGTTTCTGTCTTTGAGGTGGCAGGAGAGGGCGTAATTGTTTCTGTCTCTTTCGGCGATAAGATGGCAGGAGTGGGCATAGTTATTTCGGCCGCTTCTGTCTTTGAGGTGGCAGGAGAGGGCGTAATTGTTTCTGTCTCTTTCGGCGATAAGATGGCAGGAGTGGGCATATTATTTCGGCCGCTTCTGTCTTTGAGGTGGCAGGAGAGGGCGTAATTGTTTCTGTCTCTTTCGGCGATAAGGTGGCAGGAGTGGGCATAGTTATTTCGGCCGTTTCTGTCTTTGAGGTGGCAGGAGAGGGCGTAATTGTTTCTGTCTCTTTCGGCGATAAGGTGGCAGGAGTGGGCTTAGTTATTTCGGCCGTTTCTGTCTTTGAGGTGGCAGGAGAGGGCGTAATTGTTTCTGTCTCTTTCGGCGATAAGATGGAAGGAGTGGGCATAGTTATTTCGGCCGTTTCTGTCTTTGAGGTGGCAGGAGAGGGCGTAATTGTTTCTGTCTCTTTCGGCGATAAGGTGGCAGGAGTGGGCTTAGTTATTTCGGCCGCTTCTGTCTTTGAGGTGGCAGGAGAGGGCGTAATTGTTTCTGTCTCTTTCGGCGATAAGATGGCAGGAGTGGGCATAGTTATTTCGGCCGCTTCTGTCTTTGAGGTGGCAGGAGAGGGCGTAATTGTTTCTGTCTCTTTCGGCGATAAGATGGAAGGAGTGGGCTTAGTTATTTCGGCCGCTTCTGTCTTTGAGGTGGCAGGAGAGGGCGTAATTGTTTCTGTCTCTTTTGGCGATAAGGTGGCAGGAGTGGGCATAGTTATTTCGGCCGTTTCTGTCTTTGAGGTGGCAGGAGAGGGCGTAATTGTTTCTGTCTCTTTCGGCGATAAGGTGGCAGGAGTGGGCTTAGTTATTTCGGCCGTTTCTGTCTTTGAGGTGGCAGGAGAGGGCGTAATTGTTTCTGTCTCTTTTGGCGATAAGGTGGCAGGAGTGGGCATAGTTATTTCGGCCGTTTCTGTCTTTGAGGTGGCAGGAGAGGGCGTAATTGTTTCTGTCTCTTTCGGCGATAAGGTGGCAGGAGTGGGCTTAGTTATTTCGGCCGTTTCTGTCTTTGAGGTGGCAGGAGAGGGCGTAATTGTTTCTGTCTCTTTCGGCGATAAGGTGGTAGGAGTGGGCATAGTTATTTCGGCCGTTTCTGTCTTTGAGGTGGCAGGAGAGGGCGTAATTGTTTCTGTCT
This sequence comes from Dendrolimus punctatus, assembly GCA_012273795.1. Classification (NCBI taxonomy): domain Eukaryota; kingdom Metazoa; phylum Arthropoda; class Insecta; order Lepidoptera; family Lasiocampidae; genus Dendrolimus; species Dendrolimus punctatus. The sequence continues at coordinate 3,061,941 of CM022530.1, read as the reverse complement.
CTTTCGGCGATAAGATGGAAAGAGTGGGCATAGTTATTTCGGCCGTTTCTGTCTTTGAGGTGGCAGGAGAGGGCGTAATTGTTTCTGTCTCTTTCGGCGATAAGATGGCAGGAGTGGGCATAGTTATTTCGGCCGCTTCTTTCTTTGAGGTGGCAGGAGAGGGCGTAATTGTTTCTGTCTCTTTCGGCGATAAGTGGCAGGAGTGGGCATAGTTATTTCGGCCGCTTCTGTCTTTGAGGTGGCAGGAGAGGGCGTAATTGTTTCTGTCTCTTTCGGCGATAAGGTGGCAGGAGTGGGCATAGTTATTTCGGCCGTTCTGTCTTTGAGGTGGCAGGAGAGGGCGTAATTGTTTCTGTCTCTTTCGGCGATAAGGTGGCAGGAGTGGGCATAGTTATTTCGGCCGCTTCTGTCTTTGAGGTGGCAGGAGAGGGCGTAATTGTTTCTGTCTCTTTCGGCGATAAGGTGGCAGGAGTGGGCATAGTTATTTCGGCCGTTTCTGTCTTTGAGGTGGCAGGAGAGGGCGTAATTGTTTCTGTCTCTTTCGGCGATAAGATGGAGGAGTGGGCATAGTTATTTCGGCCGTTTCTGTCTTTGAGGTGGCAGGAGAGGGCGTAATTGTTTCTGTCTCTTTCGGCGATAAGATGGCAGGAGTGGGCATAGTTATTTCGGCCGCTTCTGTCTTTGAGGTGGCAGGAGAGGGCGTAATTGTTTCTGTCTCTTTCGGCGATAAGGTGGCAGGAGTGGGCTTAGTTATTTCGGCCGTTTCTGTCTTTGAGGTGGCAGGAGAGGGCGTAATTGTTTCTGTCTCTTTCGGCGATAAGATGGAAGGAGTGGGCATAGTTATTTCGGCCGTTTCTGTCTTTGAGGTGGCAGGAGAGGGCGTAATTGTTTCTGTCTCTTTCGGCGATAAGATGGAAGGAGTGGGCATAGTTATTTCGGCCGTTTCTGTCTTTGAGGTGGCAGGAGAGGGCGTAATTGTTTCTGTCTCTTTCGGCGATAAGATGGAAGGAGTGGGCTTAGTTATTTCGGCCGCTTCTGTCTTTGAGGTGGCAGGAGAGGGCGTAATTGTTTCTGTCTCTTTGGCGATAAGGTGGCAGGAGTGGGCATAGTTATTTCGGCCGTTTCTGTCTTTGAGGTGGCAGGAGAGGGCGTAATTGTTTCTGTCTCTTTCGGCGATAAGGTGGCAGGAGTGGGCTTAGTTATTTCGGCCGTTTCTGTCTTTGAGGTGGCAGGAGAGGGCGTAATTGTTTCTGTCTCTTTCGGCGATAAGATGGCAGGAGTGGGCATAGTTATTTCGGCCGCTTCTGTCTTTGAGGTGGCAGGAGAGGGCGTAATTGTTTCTGTCTCTTTCGGCGATAAGATGGCAGGAGTGGGCATAGTTATTTGGCCGCTTCTGTCTTTGAGGTGGCAGGAGAGGGCGTAATTGTTTCTGTCTCTTTCGGCGATAAGGTGGCAGGAGTGGGCATAGTTATTTCGGCCGTTTCTGTCTTTGAGGTGGCAGGAGAGGGCGTAGTTATTTCTGTCTCTTTCGGCGATAAGGTGGCAGGAGTGGGCATAGTTATTTCGGCCGTTTCTGTCTTTGAGGTGGCAGGAGAGGGCGTAATTGTTTCTCTCTCTTTCGGCGATAAGATGGCAGGAGTGGGCATAGTTATTTCAGCCGATTCTGTCTTTGAGGTGGCAGGAGAGGGCGTAATTGTTTCTGTCTCTTTCGGCGATAAGATGGCAGGAGTGGGCATAGTTATTTCAGCCGATTCTGTCTTTGAGGTCGCAGGAGAGGGCGTAATTGTTTCTGTCTCTTTTGGCGATAAGGTGGCAGGAGTGGGCATAGTTATTTCGGCCGTTTCTGTCTTTGAGGTGGCAGGAGAGGGCGTAATTGTTTCTGTCTCTTTCGGCGATAAGATGGAAGGAGTGGGCATAGTTATTTCGGCCGTTTCTGTCTTTGAGGTGGCAGGAGAGGGCGTAATTGTTTCTGTCTCTTTCGGCGATAAGGTGGCAGGAGTGGGCATAGTTATTTCGGCCGCTTCTGTCTTTGAGGTGGTAGGAGAGGGCGTAATTGTTTCTGTCTCTTTCGGCGATAAGATGGAAGGAGTGGGCATAGTTATTTCGGCCGTTTCTGTCTTTGAGGTGGCAGGAGAGGGCGTAATTGTTTCTGTCTCTTTCGGCGATAAGGTGGCAGGAGTGGGCATAGTTATTTCGGCCGTTTCTGTCTTTGAGGTGGCAGGAGAGGGCGTAATTGTTTCTGTCTCTTTCGGCGATAAGGTGGCAGGAGTGGGCTTAGTTATTTCGGCCGTTTCTGTCTTTGAGGTGGCAGGAGAGGGCGTAATTGTTTCTGTCTCTTTCGGCGATAAGATGGCAGGAGTGGGCATAGTTATTTCAGCCGATTCTGTCTTTGAGGTCGCAGGAGAGGGCGTAATTGTTTCTGTCTCTTTTGGCGATAAGGTGGCAGGAGTGGGCATAGTTATTTCGGCCGTTTCTGTCTTTGAGGTGGCAGGAGAGGGCGTAATTGTTTCTGTCTCTTTCGGCGATAAGATGGAAGGAGTGGGCATAGTTATTTCGGTCGTTTCTGTCTTTGAGGTGGCAGGAGAGGGCGTAATTGTTTCTGTCTCTTTCGGCGATAAGGTGGCAGGAGTGGGCATAGTTATTTCGGCCGCTTCTGTCTTTGAGGTGGTAGGAGAGGGCGTAATTGTTTCTGTCTCTTTCGGCGATAAGATGGAAGGAGTGGGCATAGTTATTTCGGCCGTTTCTGTCTTTGAGGTGGCAGGAGAGGGCGTAATTGTTTCTGTCTCTTTCGGCGATAAGATGGAAGGAGTGGGCATAGTTATTTCGGCCGTTTCTGTCTTTGAGGTGGCAGGAGAGGGCGTAATTGTTTCTGTCTCTTTCGGCGATAAGGTGGCAGGAGTGGGCATAGTTATTTCGGCCGCTTCTGTCTTTGAGGTGGTAGGAGAGGGCGTAATTGTTTCTGTCTCTTTCGGCGATAAGATGGAAGGAGTGGGCATAGTTATTTCGGCCGTTTCTGTCTTTGAGGTGGCAGGAGAGGGCGTAATTGTTTCTGTCTCTTTCGGCGATAAGGTGGCAGGAGTGGGCATAGTTATTTCGGCCGTTTCTGTCTTTGAGGTGGCAGGAGAGGGCGTAATTGTTTCTGTCTCTTTCGGCGATAAGGTGGCAGGAGTGGGCATAGTTATTTCGGCCGCTTCTGTCTTTGAGGTGGTAGGAGAGGGCGTAATTGTTTCTGTCTCTTTCGGCGATAAGATGGAAGGAGTGGGCATAGTTATTTCGGCCGTTTCTGTCTTTGAGGTGGCAGGAGAGGGCGTAATTGTTTCTGTCTCTTTCGGCGATAAGGTGGCAGGAGTGGGCATAGTTATTTCGGCCGTTTCTGTCTTTGAGGTGGCAGGAGAGGGCGTAATTGTTTCTGTCTCTTTCGGCGATAAGGTGGCAGGAGTGGGCTTAGTTATTTCGGCCGTTTCTGTCTTTGAGGTGGCAGGAGAGGGCGTAATTGTTTCTGTCTCTTTCGGCGATAAGGTGGCAGGAGTGGGCATAGTTATTTCGGCCGTTTCTGTCTTTGAGGTGGCAGGAGAGGGCGTAATTGTTTCTGTCTCTTTCGGCGATAAGGTGGCAGGAGTGGGCTTAGTTATTTCGGCCGTTTCTGTCTTTGAGGTGGCAGGAGAGGGCGTAATTGTTTCTGTCTCTTTCGGCGATAAGGTGGCAGGAGTGGGCATAGTTATTTCGGCCGTTTCTGTCTTTGAGGTGGCAGGAGAGGGCGTAATTGTTTCTGTCTCTTTCGGCGATAAGATGGCAGGAGTGGGCATAGTTATTTCGGCCGCTTCTGTCTTTGAGGTGGCAGGAGAGGGCGTAATTGTTTCTTTCTCTTTCGGCGATAAGGTGGCAGGAGTGGGCATAGTTATTTCGGCCGTTTCTGTCTTTGAGGTGGCAGGAGAGGGCGTAGTTATTTCTGTCTCTTTCGGCGATAAGGTGGCAGGAGTGGGCATAGTTATTTCGGCCGTTTCTGTCTTTGAGGTGGCAGGAGAGGGCGTAATTGTTTCTGTCTCTTTCGGCGATAAGGTGGCAGGAGTGGGCATAGTTATTTCAGCCGTTCTGTCTTTGAGGTGGCAGGAGAGGGCGTAATTGTTTCTGTCTCTTTCGGCGATAAGGTGGCAGGAGTGGGCTAGTTATTTCGGCCGTTTCTGTCTTTGAGGTGGCAGGAGAGGGCGTAATTGTTTCTGTCTCTTTCGGCGATAAGGTGGCAGGAGTGGGCATAGTTATTTCGGCCGTTTCTGTCTTTGAGGTGGCAGGAGAGGGCGTAATTGTTTCTGTCTCTTTCGGCGATAAGGTGGCAGGAGTGGGCATAGTTATTTCGGCCGTTTCTGTCTTTGAGGTGGCAGGAGAGGGCGTAATTGTTTCTGTCTCTTTCGGCGATAAGGTGGCAGGAGTGGGCATAGTTATTTCGGCCGTTTCTGTCTTTGAGGTGGCAGGAGAGGGCGTAATTGTTTCTGTCTCTTTCGGCGATAAGGTGGCAGGAGTGGGCATAGTTATTTCGGCCGTTTCTGTCTTTGAGGTGGCAGGAGAGGGCGTAATTGTTTCTGTCTCTTTCGGCGATAAGATGGCAGGAGTGGGCATAGTTATTTCGGCCGCTTCTGTCTTTGAGGTGGCAGGAGAGGGCGTAATTGTTTCTGTCTCTTTCGGCGATAAGGTGGCAGGAGTGGGCATAGTTATTTCGGCCGTTTCTGTCTTTGAGGTGGCAGGAGAGGGCGTAATTGTTTCTGTCTCTTTCGGCGATAAGATGGCAGGAGTGGGCATAGTTATTTCGGCCGTTTCTGTCTTTGAGGTGGCAGGAGAGGGCGTAATTGTTTCTGTCTCTTTCGGCGATAAGATGGCAGGAGTGGGCATAGTTATTTCAGCCGTTCTGTCTTTGAGGTGGCAGGAGAGGGCGTAATTGTTTCTGTCTCTTTCGGCGATAAGTGGCAGGAGTGGGCTTAGTTATTTCGGCCGTTTCTGTCTTTGAGGTGGCAGGAGAGGGCGTAATTGTTTCTGTCTCTTTCGGCGATAAGATGGAAGGAGTGGGCATAGTTATTTCGGCCGTTTCTGTCTTTGAGGTGGCAGGAGAGGGCGTAATTGTTTCTGTCTCTTTCGGCGATAAGATGGAAGGAGTGGGCATAGTTATTTCGGCCGCTTCTGTCTTTGAGGTGGCAGGAGAGGGCGTAATTGTTTCTGTCTCTTTCGGCGATAAGTGGAGAGTGGGCATAGTTATTTCGGCCGTTCTGTCTTTGAGGTGGCAGGAGAGGCGTATTGTTTCTGTCTCTTTCAGGGCGTATTGTTCTGTCTTTCGGCGATAAGGTGGCAGGAGTGGGCATAGTTATTTCGGCCGTTTCTGTCTTTGAGGTGGCAGGAGAGGGCGTAGTTGTTTCTGTCTCTTTCGGCGATAAGGTGGCAGGAGTGGGCATAGTTATTTCGGCCGTTTCTGTCTTTGAGGTGGCAGGAGAGGGCGTAATTGTTTCTGTCTCTTTCGGCGATAAGGTGGCAGGAGTGGGCGCAGTTCTTTCTGCCTTTTTCGTCATTGAGGTGGCAAGAGTGGGCGTAATTGTTTCTGTCTTATTCATCGATGTGGCTGTATGTTTGGACGTAGTTGTTTCTGTCTTTTCCGTTATTGAGGCAGCTGGAGTGGGCGTTGTTTTTTCTGTCTTATTCATCGTTGTGTTGGTATTTTTGGGCGTAGTTGTTTCTGTCTTTTCCGTTGTTGAGGCAGCTGGAGTGCATGTAGTTGGATCTGTCGTATCCTTCGATGTATTGTTGAGGCTGTAGAAAACATAATGTGTAAAATTTGTGCTTTTTTAACATCTCTGTTTCATTGTGCTACCTTTTTTGACATTTGACTACACGTATCGTGTCAACCATACAAAGACAGTAATGCGTTCATCAATGCGCAAAAGTAAAATCTCCTTCCAAAATGAGCAACCATATTTGGAACATGAATGTTGTTCTATGCTGCTGCATATTATTTTAAAATTTACTTTTATTCGATAATTCAATAGGTTTTTTATATATTTATGGAAATACTATAGCGAAATACATTTGAATAGATAATAACTATTAACAACAGAAAGCCTATTACAAGTTATCATAAAAAAAACTATTGATTACAAATAATAGACAAAGGTGGGAAATGCACCGAGATATTGAATAACTGTTAAAAACTTTATGCTTATACATTGCTTGACTCATGAACTTAACGGGTCGACATCATGGTATTTAAGTGTTTACATTATTTAAATAATTACTTGCTAAGGAATGCACTTTGTCTGTAGCTGGTAAAACTTAAAATTACGTTAATAGGTTAATAAAATAGCGTTATCAGTTGCCACTCGAATTAAAATGCCGTTGGAATTATTATAGACTTTATTAGAACAATACAACACGTATAGCACAGGTACAAATATAACCGAACACCACAAATCCAAACGTAATGCAGAAGGTCGTAATTCAATAAAACGCGCAAAGTCCGTCACTAATAGATTACCGAATCTACACACGTGGTTCTCGCTTGACTGTCTCCCTCCTCCATCAGGCCATTGTTTTATACTGCACAAATGACAGCGTGGACCGAATTTCCTTGAATCAGGTTTCACTTTATAATCCGTAACATCTGGTTAATGATTATAATACAACAATAGGCCGTATGCCAATAAGTAAACAAAAGAAGAAGATCATAAAAGAATTTCAATGTTATTAGTTCAAATGCCGACGGGTAATAAATGTGCTTTGTTTCACATACGCTGGTGGATATTGTTTTTGTCGGGACCTGAGTTGTAACAGTATACTTTTATTATTTGATTTTTAAGGTATATGTTTTACTCCTGGGGTTATTATTGTTATGATGTGTTATAAATACGGGATTTGGTGTTTTAAAAAATGTGTTTGGTCCATTTGGATTCTAAAATTCGAATCACCTAATTCTGCGAAAATTGTTATTTAGCACAATGTGCTCTTGAAGTGGGCTTGAGGTTTTTTTAATAACGTAGGAGAGTTTTTGTCTTTGGACACCATCCTCGGGACCTTTGGGAGAAGGACCAAAATGCAGGCATAAGGCCTGCATGGAGGGTGTGGGCCTCTCAGTGGCCGGTTCTTCATGCTCGTTTCTAAAACGAAGCTTGTTACCTTTTTATCCGGGAGGTATATAAAAAAATGAGACGGAATAGAGGTAACAAATTTATTTCAATATAACAAAACATTAAATAGAACAAAGGTATTTAATAAAAAAAGATCTTAACGTATAATTATGTATAAACAAGGGGAATGCTTCGAAGATTAAAGGCTCACAATATTTTAGTGAAGCTCCATAAGGGCAGAGCAGAGACGGACGTTTTGGGGAATAAAAATGTGGGGTGTCAGGCAACAGGCTTGAAGGTTTCTTTAAGAGATAGAGGTATACTAGAGGTATTCAGATGGTTTCAGATCAAATTACTTTCGGTGGTTTCAAAATCTAGGTGTTCAAATAAGTTTGATTTAGGTTTTTAGAAGTCAAAGAGTAAATGAGCGAGATTAGCTGAATTCCAAGCGCAGCAGGCGGGAATTACAAGAAGGCTGGGTGCGATATGTCCCGAGCCGACTATGTGGTGATGAGCAGCCTAAACGGCAGGCCGTAGATAAGCAGCTCACTAGGTGGGTGAACTTCAGACCTGGAATGCGTCGATGTGATGATGTTAATAGCGCGTTCAGGCGGCGGTGATTAGGCGAGGGCACGGAAGGTAGATACTTCGTCTTATGGCAATTACAGTTAAATTCTGATAAAAGGGGTACGATTTACATTTATAATCTTGTTGGTTAAAATAACCAACATCGAGAGTACGTGCATAAAATTGATTAGACCGCGTGGCATACACGACGTGCCTTGGCTGGAGAAAATACCCACGTGTCAGACCATGTTGAGTCGGACACGAGAACGATAGTTTGTTAGGTGAAAAAAAACGGAAGCACTTACTGGCTTAATATATTAGAAGGCAAGGCAGGCTAAAATGCAGGAGATTGGCGAAAGTTTACTCGGGCGGACGAAACGCGTGGCCAAGACCAGCTAACACCGTCCAGATCATATTTCTGAAATGACGTTTGGCCTTCAGGCATGGTAAGAAATAGTTCGCCAAAGGATAAGAAAGATGTAAGGTTACTTACAAGAACTGTAGACGTGCGTCGTTCCCTGATAAGGGTGGTGACAACGCGTGTAGCACCGGGGGCGACTAGCAGCAGAAAGAAGCTACCGAAATGGCTGCCGTGGCACTACGATAAGCAATTCACTATGATCGCTGGCCCAATCACAAGGCGACGATCTTTATTTTGCCAATCCCGTTTTGGGACACACTTCGTAGAATTGAAGACGAATCAGAAACCATAATATTGTCGTGTCACGACATTGACATAACTAACCACTCAAGTAGGCAGGCGAGGGAACTGATTTCATACTGCCTTGTTAAGGTTGTATGCGATGAATGAACGATATTTCATAGTGAATAACTTATCGTTTGAATGAAATAAATTAATAGGTTTAGGTGTGAGAAATGTTTTATTTCTAAAGGAAACGAGGTGGTTTGGGAAAATTAGTAACTTAACGGTGGGACGTTGTGTACAATGGGAATACAATCGTAGTTTAAAATGGCGGGAATTTGAATGGGGTTTTTAAGTGAGTAGCGTCGTAAATCACTACGTCACAAGCTGTCGCGAGAAACGACCACCAAACTACCCACAAAACCTAATCCTGCACCCCATTAATAGTGCTTTTACGGGGCGTCACAGAATCTAATACAGAGTAACTGCACCATGACGCACCTACGCTCTGTAACTGGGCCACCCCGGGGAGAAAGGTGACCCACTGCGTACACCAGGGAAAAGTCCGTTGTTGCCCCGTAACAGCAGACGTTTTGTAACCCTCACAACGCTATCCATGATTCTTTGTGTAGGGACTGTTTTTTTAGCCTATTGGCATTCTAAGAGATTCAAAATGACCATTAATGTCTGCGACGCTGCAACCGGTCTTGTGCATGTCATCTGGGTGCATTACTACTTGAAAACTCCACTAGCTAAATCTAGTATACTAAAATAACTTACCTGATGTGTCGTAATAATCGTAACAACTCAAACGAATAATTTCTTCGTCACTGAAACAGAAAAAGACATAGATTGTTTCAAAACTACAAATATTTTTCATAGATTTTTGATTCTACAAGTAAGCCGCGTACCACTTGCGCAACCCCTCTTTTCAACCCCGAATCACACGCCAAGGAATGGGGATGGTACTTACCAGACGCCTTCGTGCGTGGAGTTCAGCTAGGCCTAGCACTTGTTAATAATAGGTTCTTAGTAGTATTAACTAATATGTGGAAAGAATGTCTAACCAATATACAATGCAAAAGAGGATGGATGCAGAAGTAGCGGAAGGCCACAACACACCTTCCATGATCAAATTGATCGTGTACTAGCAGAAGGTGATGTCAGAAGCCTTAAGAGCAGACGAGCGTGCATGACAACAGCTATGAATGTCAAAGAAGCAAGTGAGGTGTGTAAGAATAAGCCTGAATGGCGATCTGTTCTTCGTGACAAGGGACCTGGCGTGAAATTATGTTTGATGTATGTATGAAACTAATATGAACCGAGTCACTGTTTATGTTTGGTATTCAGATCGTTATGATTGATAGATATTGATTTTTTGAGAAATGCACACGTTTGAATTGTTCTCACGACTGTCGATAATTTTTTTACCGCTCAACGCCATCTAGCGGTGGGTTTCCCAAGCCCCTCTATTGGCGACGATGTAATCGAGACAGAAGAGGTGCGCATTTTTAAAGAAAGATGAAGTTGATACATAGATTACATTTCAAAAGTTTTAGTGATGTTACTGTTCTATAACCGTCATACTTTTTTATTGAGGAATTTAGCAGACAGTCGACTACCTGATGGAAAGCGGTTACCATCGCCTATGGACATTTGCAACAGCAAAGATGCTACAAATACGCTGCTGCTCTCTTAAGGGTGACTGGAACCTGGTCACTAATGCCGGAACACAACTCAAGGTGTTATGGCGGCATATTCTAGACCAGGGGTGGCAGCCCTCCACCCAGGCAATTGCACTACCACCTGGCTCTTTTTAAGGCGAATTAAAAGGTACCACCGGTAAACTTAGTCCACAGAAACTAGTGGTTATTTTAATAGAATAGCATCTAAAGTCACAAAAAAGGTTTCAAGGAAATGTTATCAAGATTTAATACTCTTATTTTATATCAACATGACAGAGAATAGACAATTGAGTGCACACTTATTTTCATCTCAGGAAACAAATTATGTAAGTTACTTACCTTAACTCCCATGGAGGACGTGATTTTAGCTCTTTAGCCTGTAACAAAAAATTGAAAATAAAGTTAATAAAAAATAATAAAATATTTATTTTAAAAAAACGCGACACTTAACAATAGTTGATAATATTGCCCACACCCATGTTGCACCTGTCGTCTATGGCATTTTTTTGGGGCCCATGCAGGGAGTGACGAGTCTCCGTCTGGCATTTTTCCATGTTGCCCGAACATTGCGACGGGCAGACACCATGGTCCCCATCATTGAGTTATAACATGTCTAGAGAGATAATTACGAACAAACAACACCGCCAAAAACGGCATCAAAAACGCGAAGCCTTGCTATATTCACTCTCGAAAAACTATCAATGTGTGGGTGATTTCGGGATATCAGGCAAAAAATATTACCCCATTTTTTATAATTAAATATTTTTTTATTTAAGTGAAAAGTTTAAATGATCGTTATGATTTAATTGCTTTATCTGTTATAATTTAATATCAGTCAGAGGTTTAATTTTTTTTTTCAATAATTAAAGTATTAGCCATAAAAGTTGTGTTTTGGAACGAACCATTAAAAAATACATGCACAAATGAATTCATAACACATTTTAGTATATGTAGTAATTTTAATTTGCAATAAAATGTCCGTACAGATATTAGTACATTTTTATAAGTCTGTAGTAGTAGGAACTACGGGGTATGTAAACGAAATAGTTTAGTGCAGGGACTTAAGAGCAACTAAACCACTTAAAAAAGGCTATTATTAAAATGAAAAAATATTCATTTCCAAAAGTTTGTACATGTTTTTAGCTAACATAAAATAAAGCTACATAAAAAATAAGTTATGAAATTCTTCTCTCTCTGACTACTTTTTCTCTTTAGCGATTACTAAAATTGCATTAGAAGAAACTAAACAGTAAAAATTAGTTAATTTTTAATAGCACCGAAAACTTAACTCTTTGTTAATTTGTTGTAAATTTTCTATGCATCAAAAACAAGCACTACTGCAACAATATATAATTGGTTATTTCAACTTTACTTGCATGATATTTCAAATATCCCGTGTTTTCTGTTTTAAAAAGTGTATTATGTTTGTTTCCGTTACCGCAAGTATATATATAGTGCAGTATAAAAATAAGTTTGTATTGTCGAGATTGTGTGTGATCGGTTCATTTCCAGAACCAATAAGAAGAAAATATTATTGACCTATGAATCATGTTTACTATTAATTTTATAATTGAATTAATAATGCTATTTCAATACACCTTGCTTGACAAAGCTCCTTTTTTAATTCTTCTAAAACCTTTTTCCGATACACAAATTTCGTTTTCTTCAAAATAATTGGTTTACACAAGCGACCTTTTGTTTGAATTCCAGTGGTGGTCATCTTGCGATTCCCAAATTTCTTTTATCCAACGATTTGCTACAATGGGATTCCTAGGAAATTTAAAACGTAATATAAACTGGTTTAAGAAAATCGGACGGACACACAAACATTACATGTCTGTTTTCTATAGATCGTATATCGTATTCTAGAAATCGTAACAATCCAAAATTTTGGAAAATAAGTTCCACTTCTCACCTGACAACATTAGTCAATTCGATAACCTTGGAAATATCGAAATTAAATTTCATGTTTTTATTAAGAAATCATGACAAAAGTGTTAAGATTTTCGATGAAATGATAACTTATCCTTAACCTTTCCTCTTTTTAAATAGTTCCGACACATTTTAATAGCGTAGGACGGCATAAAGATGTTTTTTGCGAGAGCTCTAACCAGTAAAGTAGTCGAAACGACACTAACAGGCGTGAGGAGCGAGTGCACCAAATTTGGTGCACTTTTTTTTGGGCTGTTTTTGTGCAATTGATGCGTGATCTAGACGTTTATATGATCTGAGGTCCCCATATTCCCAGACCCGGTACTACTAACAGTTTACCCCAATAGCCCGATACATTTTGTCCTCAAATTCAAATTCAAGTTTTTATTCAAAATAAGTTCCACTGCAGAACACTTTTTGAAGGACATACATATAGGTTAAAATTTAATTTTACTTCCTAGTCTATGTAAACCGCTTCGCCACCTGTTATTGCTGTCAAGGAGAAGAAGCGGCAAGAAACTCTCCAGCAACACGTCTAGCTAAAAATTGTTTTTCTTTAAATTTCTTGTTCTATTTCATTTTCAAGTTCTTTTTTAGTTTTATACAGAAGTATGTTACAGAATGACTTTTGAAGAATTAATGGAATTGTACCAAACAGTGCATATTCAATAAAACAGAACGCAATAAAAGTATTGAAAAGTATTATTATACTTATAAATATAAAGACATGACGTACTAAATTTTCTGGGTTTTTTTTCCAAAATAGTCCTACACTGGCCGGGGCTTGTCCTTGGGTGCATTATTATATGGTGTAGACAGGGATAATCGCCGGTCAGTGTCACGCCACATTTACATTAAATTTGTCAAAGGGCCTCTAGGTGTTGGCCTTCCTATGGCCCCACGCAAGCCCTCCAAATGCCCAGGCCATTTTTATAGCCCGTGATCTTAAAAGTCATATAATTGATAAAATTAACAAAAGTAATGAAAAAGCGTGCCGCACTTTGCCTTATGAGGTTGGCACTCTGTATTTTGCTGTGCCGCGACATAGCCCGACACAGCAATGATTTTCAGTGCCCACCTCCTCAATCACAAAAGTCATGCGACCTACGGTAAAGACAAGCAAATTTAAAAAATAAAATGACTTAGTTCAATTTAAAAACTAAAAAGTATAAAATAAGTTATTTCTATAGCTATTTTTAACTATAATATCTTGTTTTTAATATATGTTATCTTAAGCATTTTAACGTCGGTGCAAAGTAAAACATAAAAATTACTATATTTTCAAGTTACTAAGTTATTGTTACTTTTTAGTGTCTAGCTACGGGTAGGACCTACGAAAGCTGCCGCGCGCCTTAAAAATAAAGGTCCCAAGAAACGGGAATAAAAAATGATCGTGAAATAAATACTACTAGGCCAAACTATGTTATACTATTTATCAAACTAAAGAAGAATTACGTAAATCGGATAATAAATCTCAGAGTAATCGGTGTACATACATAAAAATAAAAAAACATACCGGTCAAGTTGAGAACCTCTTCTTATTGGAAGTTGGTTAAAATGAAATCTATTACTAAACTTTCGCTGGGAATTTCAAAAGATTTCAATACGCGTTTCTTACGCTGCTTCTAAAGCAAAGGAGGAGAAGCGGCGGTCCAACGTTTTGTAAAATAATTATGGGTCTCCATTGATTTAATTGTAATCATCATTTTATTTTAAATAGTATCTAATAATTTAATTTTGTATAATAGAAGGTATTATAATAACTAGTGGCCGCCTGTGCTCGAAATACGACAATAATAATTAATGTGCACGAGTATACTTCTATAATCACAGATATCGCCAAGAATATTGTAAATTTGACTTGAACTAAAAAATTGAGTGCGTATAAAGTAAATGTCAGAAGTGAAACTTCTTAGGCAAACTAATTCTTGCAATTAATAAATGACGAGTGGCAAATAAACTAACTAAAACTACCAAAACCGTTGAAAACATTACCAATTAATATTTTTAAAACAAGACTGAAAAAATTATTACTAGATAAATCCTATTATTCCACAAATGAATTCCTAAACGACAAATTTGAAACTAATATCTATACATAATTAATAATAATATTTTAATTAATGACATTAAATAATTGACAAAGAGATAGGAATAATAAATTAAAAAAAAACAGACATCTATGTAATTAATACAGGTAATAAATATTATTAATTAATAAATAAATGTAATAAATACGACTCAATGGGATAAAAGTAAAGATTTAATAAAATAAATAACAAACCAATTAATAATGACGATTAGGATACTGCCTACTTGCACACCGGTGAAACTGGTAAAATGTACTGAACCATGTATTTCTAAGAATGACATACAGATGTCAACTACATTTATGCAAGAATAAATATTTCATTTCATTTCATAAAAATGTAACATATACATACATACATAACTTGACGCCAGGTCCCTTGCGGGGTAGGCACGAACAATGTATCATGTTATTCGTAAATATTAAAACCTCCTAGCCTTCAAACGAATTGCGTTTTATCTGTAAAAAAATTACTTTCATGCGCCTAACGAAGTTTCACTTAAATATACAAAATTGTATGCGTGTGTGTTTGACACACACACATACATGGTAGTTTGTGTAATGTTTTTTATTAATTTAATGTATTTTTATACATTTTTTTAAAACATGCATTCTGCCTTAGACCTATAGTATATAGTCTAAGCATTCTGCACTCCTTCTCTCTATAAACAATAAGTGTGCCATATTTCATACTCCTCCGTCAGCGCAATTTTCGTAAAGAGGGTTACAAAGTTTCTGCTTCAGGTATTAATATTATATATAATTATTGGCTAAAGAAACGGAATGGGTACGTCAGCAGAGCCGCAAAAAAAGGAAGCTGAATTTATCACTAACCCCTCCACAAGACAAAGAAGCCGGGACAAGCTCTTCTCAAGAAAAAAAACTACCGAAAGTTAAAAAAAATCCACAGCCACCACCAGTTATTGTGGAAAACATAATAAATTACTTACTTACTTACTTAATTAATTAGTTTTATGATTTTCTCTCAGAGAATCTACCAAAAGATTCGTTTTTGATCAAAATGAAAAATGGTGATAGTGTTAAGATTAATGTCAATAATGAAGAAACATATAGAAATATCACCTCGCTCTTGTTACAAAATAATTGTACTTGGTACTCTTATGAGAACAAGCAGGATAGGCCAATAAGAGTAATAGCTAAAAAGTTATATGCATCTTGTGTGCCCAGTAGGATATTAGAAGATCTATCTATCAAAGGGTATAAAGTCCAGGAAGGTGTAAACAAGCTCAGCTGGAAAAAAAGGTACCGCTGAATATGTTTATACTTTCGTTCGACAAGGATGAAGATATTAACAAAATATATAATATCAAATCAATACTTGGATGCCAAGTAATTATTGAGCCGCTAAAAACATCTAAACTAATCCCACAATGCAAGAGATGTTAAGCACATGGCCACACACAAAGATACTGTCGTAAGGAGCCCAGATGCGTGAAATGTACTGGAAAGCATCTGACAAAAGACTGTGAAAAACCAGCAGAAACCAAACCAAAGTGTGTTCACTGTGGTGATTCCCACCCAGCAAACTATAGAGGTTGTATGGTAGCTAAAGAGTTACAACAAATAAAAAATAAAACACTAAAGAAAAAACAAGTCCCCAGGAACCAAATTCATGAAGGTAAAAAGTATATTTCAAGCCAAACTGTCACGGACAGTATATCGTTTGCCCAAATTACAAGAGGTGACAAACCCCAAACCAAAGTACTGCAAAGTTCTCACAAAACATCTAGTATAGATGAAAAGTTGAGCAGCATATTAAATCTATTGACATCTTTTGATGAAAGATTAAAAAAGCTCGAACGTAACGTTAGAATATAACAAAAATGGGGTTGTCTGGAAGAGATCGCTTTCTAGCGATAAGACCGCCCTTTGTACATAAGTAGGTATAATTTTAGTCTTTAAGTTCATGATTGTATTGGTGTACAATAAAGTGTTATCTATCTATCTATCTAAAAATGAAACCTTCAATAAGAATTTGTTAATGTAACGGTAATGGACTCCTCCGACATCAAAATGAGTTGCAGGTAGTCCTCAATACAGAAAATATCGACGTATGCTTCATATCCGAATCTCATTTCACAAGGGAATCTTACATTAAAATTAAAGGGTATAAAGCATATCACTCTTTGCACCCACATAACACATCCAGAGGTGGTAGTACCATACTTATTAAAGAAAACATAAACCATTTTCAAGTACTTAAGTATGAAGAGAGGGAAATACAACTATTGCTTTATCTGTTAAAACCAAACGTTATCCAGTAATCATATCAGCAATATATTGTCCACCAAGATATGCATTAAAAGTCGCTCAATATCAGAGCCTCCTCAAACAACTTGGTAACAGGTTTATCCTAGGTGGAGATTTCAATGCGAAAAACACTTATTGGGGATCGAGACTTACAACCACAAAAGGACGAGAACTTTTGTGTGCAATAAGACAAAATCAATGCGAAGTTATATCAACAGCTAAGCCTACTTATTGGCCAACAGATCCTAACAAAATTCCCGATCTTATAGACTTTTTCATACACAAGAATATATCACGTGATTTTCTAAATATAAAAGAAGGCTATGATATGAGTTCAGACCACTCACCAATAATATTAACGCTGAACGAGGATATCGTTTTCAAAGAAAAATACTGTACTCTAGTCAATAAAAATACGGACTGGGACAGCTTTAGGCACGATTTAGATTCGTTTGTAAACTTGAAAACGTCATTAAAAACCCCCGAGGAAATAGATTTAGAAGCGAAAATATTAATAGAAAATATTCAGAAATGCGCTTGGATAAACACGCGTGACATAAAAAGAAAGGTTAGGACTAATAGTTATCCTAATGAAATTCTAAAACTCATATACGAGAAAAGAAAACTTAGAAAAAATGGCAACTAACAAAATATCCACCTGATAAAACTCTGCTAAACAACCTAACAAAAAAAGTTAGTAGAGAAATTCAAAAATTCAAACATCAATCTAAGTATTCTTACCTCAGCGAGCTAAGTAGTGATCGAAAAACAGATTACTCACTATGGAAAGCAACTAAATCATTAAAACAACCTGTGACACATGTTCCTCCAATCAAGGAAGAAAATGGAAACTGGGCAATCAATAATTACCAAAAAGCAAATCGATTTGCACAACATCTGGAACAAATATTCCACCCTAATGTAGCTGATATTGAAGATCCAAATTTTGAATCAATATTAAAAGATAAAGAAATTAAGCTGGTTACTCCAAGTGAAGTTAAGAAAGAAATAAACAACTTAAACCTAAAAAAAGTCCAGGATATGACCTCATAACTGCAGAAGTTCTCCGAAACATGCCTAGAAAAGCGCAAGTAAAATTAACCACCATTATTAATGATGCGTTTAGACTTAAATATGTCCCTGACGTATGGAAAGTAGCTGAAGTCATAATGGTACCTAAACCTGGTAAACCACCCCATGAAGCATCGTCATATAGAACAATTTCTCTTCTCCCAATTATGTCCAAACTATTTGAGAAGTTGTTACTGCAACGTCTTAAACCAATCATAGAAGATAGAAAGCTAATTCCTGACTACCAGTTTGGGTTCAGGGAAAAACACTCTACCATAGACCAAGTTCATAGAATAACAAGTATTATAGAAAATGCTTTAGAGGAAAAAAAGTGTATTCTACAGTTTTCCTACATGTAGCACAAGCTTTTGATAAAGTATGGCATGAAGGACTGATACATAAACTAAAGAAATCATTACCTATACAATATACAGATATCTTAGAGTCATACATTTCTGACAGAATGTTTCGAGTAAGACAAGAAGATTCTTATTCAAATCTCAAAGAAATCAAAGCTGGAGTACCACAAGGAAGTGTTCTAAGTCCGGTCCTATACCTATTATACACATGTGATATTCCAGAACTGGAAAATAACACCATCGCTACCTTTGCAGATGACACTGCCATAATGGCCACAGGAGTCACACACGAGGAAGCTGTGGAAAAGGTACAAAATGCCGTGAGTGCAATATATAATTGGACCAAAAAATGGCAGATAAACTTAATGAATCTAAGTCTATTCATATTGATTTTACAAACAAAGATCCTAACTATCATCCGGTATATATAAATGGCCAAATTATACCATACAGAAATACAGCCAAATATTTGGGTATGACATTAGACGCTAAGCTTCGCTAGAAAGCCCATGTCAAAAAGAAACGTCAAGAACTAGAGTTACGATACAAAAAAATGTACTGGCTTCTTGGCAAATATTCTGCTTTGTCAGTACCTAATAAGATACTCCTGTATAAACAGATTCTAATGGCAGTATGGACCTATGGTATACAACTATGGGGCTGCACCAAGCCAACCAATTTAAACATTATACAAAGGTTCCAAAATAAAGTACTCAAGGACATGGTAAATGCTCTTTGGTACATAAGATTAGACGATCTCCATCGAAATTTAAAAGTGGACTTCGTCATTAACGTAATAAAAAAATACGCTGAACCCCTTAAGCATCGGCTTCATCACCATGTGAAAGTCGAGGCCATCCAGCTCCTTGATAATACAGATTTATTAAGAAGACTCAAAAGGACAAAACCTTTTGAGTTAGTGTTATAATACTTTCATAATAATAAAGTGTAGTGCTAAGTGCTAAACATTAACAAAGAACACATGAACAAAGTGTCTTCTCCTTAATAAAGACAATAAGAAACGTGTTATTGGACACATTCTTAATTTAAGTTATATCTAGTTATTTTAGGTCAGATTTAAATTACTCATTAGTCTTATTTCGTAAATTAGATTGTAATTTTAATGTTGTATCACTAAGATGCATCATTTATGAAAAAAAAGGTATTAATATAATGATAATCTATGTTGGATTTTATACGCATGCGCAAAAGGCATATTATTTGTACTGGTATATTTAAAGGGTATTTAGTATTATCTATACTATAATAAATCTGGAAATAGTTCGAGTTTGTACAATGCGTTTAAAATGTCCAAAAAACAGCGAGGATAATTCGGACCATGGGGTTCCAAAAATGCAATTTTAGTTTTCTTGTCTGTCCATAACGTGAAAAGTACTGAACAGATTTGATTAAAACTCGACATAGGGCTAGCTTATATCTCGGGGTGTAACTTTAAATACGTGTTATCCCAATAAGTGATGGCGATTCTGTGGGATAGACGTAACGAAAAAGATGGTGCTACGATCGCATCTTTTTTCGAAACTACTGAACATAAGGTGAAACAAGAAACACCGAAGGACTTTGATGAGTACCCCTAGCTCGGGGGGGTAATAGTACTTCTTCGGGGGTACTATTGCCCCCCGACACGGGGAATCCCACACGCACACCCGCCTTGTTACTCCCGTGGTAGTTAGTCCTCAATCGTATTTTCATTTAAAGGGTACCTAGTATTATCAATGCTGTAAATATCAAAAACAAAAATAAATATTATGACAACATCCTATATGTATGTTAGTTACTCTACACAAAAACTATAGAACAAATTTTGATAATTTTGATTAAAGCCTGTACCTAAATGATAAACAGGTGTACGAAAAGTGTCCTTAGCATTTCTCAGTTCTTTTTTTTTCAAAAATAGATATATAAAATATACTCACTTCTTCATCTGTCAGCAATGGGTTGCTGTGAAAATTAAAATATTTATATGAATAAAAACACATCGTAACTATAAACTAATACAGCGAAGGAAACTTATTAAAGAAGACTAAGTAGAGTACTGAGTCTAGGTCATCGAAGTCAATGGGTAAGGTGCTTAGATCACCATACTGATGATGTCCGAGGTAGGAAGCAGTCCTGTGATCTTCCGAAAAGCCAATATCAATATATATCTATAAATAAAATAAACATAACATTTCTGTACATTGAAGCTATTATAAATAAGCCTTTTTGACGTGACAACGTGTTATAATTCGATGAAGCCTCATGCGGCGTTACCTCGCTCTGAGGCGTTCCATTTAAGGCTTGAAGTGCAAGCGAGAGCGCGGAACGAGCGACAAAGAGGCACAACCGGCCTCCGCGTTCGGCAGCGTTTGACATCTGTCTCTCTCCTACTTGAGTGTTGAAAGTTGTCACGTTCAACTATCGTCAGTATACCGACAACCAAGTTTTTAAAAAGGTTTTTAAATACAAGCTTTTGAGATCCTGAATATCAGCAAGTGCTAGCCAAGACAAGTGAAACGAACCCAAACACGACGGGTATATCTTGTTTAGTACAAGATTTCCTATCTTCACCTTCCGACTGCATCATCAGATCTGCTCCATGTTCCATTGTCACGCGATATACACATACGTGCAAAATTTCAGCTCAGTGAGAAACCGGGAAGTCGATCCAATTTAACTTGAATGATTCCTTTACAATTTACATACTAACAAACATATTTACATAACTACTACGTACTAACATACGTATACTAATAGAGCTAATAAAAGCGTATTAAAACGTACTCAAGTGACTGTTTTCATACATATTTTCGTTGAAAGTAAGCTCACCATCCCTATTCTTTTTACTTTTTTCCCAATTCATTACATTAGTATATAGTAGCATATTTGTATACATATATAACATTCATTTCCATAATTCTATAGAGAAATCCAGTTTGTACTGCTGCGGCATGAAAAGGTACGCCTGTTTTCAAATAGATTCATTTAACGTTCCGCGAGCATAAACTTTTCAAACTAGTCCCAAGAAAGACTATTCTACAAAAAAATATGTTTAACTGTTTGACAATAAAGTTTTAAATTACATAGATAAAAAATCAGGTTTTTATATTTATTGAAATGTTGGCGGTACTGTTAATTGTACTCGTGCAAGCAAATATCATGTGACGAACTTTTCATACCGCGACTGTAAAATGAATTAAAAATAAAATCAGGGGCCTTATTCGGACCACCAGACTCCAAGACTTGTAACTTTTGGAATTTATCTGTCTATTAGAGCATCACGTGAATACTAATAAACCGGTTTAAACTAAACTCGACATAGTGCTAGCCTGCAACTCGTGTCTACATTTGGGATAGTTTTTATCCCGAGAAATAACGTTGTTCATAATTGCAATTTACGATTTTATGCCACCATTGCAATTTACTATTTTGTGCCACCATTGCAATTAACTATTCTATGCTACTATTGCAATTTAATATTTTGTGCCACCATTGCAATTAACTATTCTATACTACTATTGGAACTTACTATTTTGTGCCACCATTGCAATTAACTATTCTATACTACTATTGGAACTTACTATTTTGTGCCACCGTTGTAATTTGCTAACAAATACGTCGTCATAGTGACAACTTGCAAGATTGTATTCATTCTTTCAAGTTTCACTCAAAACTAAATGTCATCAATATAGACCAACCATCAGTTTAGTAGTTGTGACATAGAAACATAGGCGGCGTAAAGCGTGAGCAACGTGGGCCTTTCTTATGGCCTCGCATCTTGAAGACAGGACGTATACATTTTTTAACGCGTTTAAAATGGCGAAAAATTTTGTTTGTCATAATATTATTGTATTACTCACACCATTTATTTTTTATTTCTTGTAGCAACATTCTTGGTAACTATTACGGGAAACCACCGCTAACTAGTGCCAGTGGTCAGTTTCAAATGTTTTTCAAATGTATAGGTTTCTGCTACCGAAGGGTCTCGCAAAATGTATGTTTCCCGCATGAAATTTAAGTCTTGCTCCGCTACGGTTATAGAGATTTGATAAGGAATCTAATGATAACATAACTACAATATTATTATACATACCAGTCTTTTTCAAAATGTTTGGGAGGGTCAGTTACTGGAGCAGCTGATATTTGTGAGATTATTGCCAGTGCCTGAAATAAAAATAGTAGATTGTTACTCGACAGGTGAAAGTGACTTATTTAAGCACGAGATAGTTTGGCGAACGAGCGTAGGGAGGGCGTTAAATTTGAGTGCCTAAATAGACCTTTCACTTAAAGTTAACACTCTGCTCTTCGTTTCGAATATGAGGAAATTAAATAAAACTAATTAGTTAAATAAATATCTACTTCGCTAATGAAATCAGGCTTTAAATCCTTATCTAATTCTCATGAAACGTTCTGACGTTATATCACATATGAAAAGTCAAGTTTTTTCCGTGGCATTCTACGAGCCAGTTTTTTTTGTCACTGATGATAATACCTATTTAGCTCACTTTTATGTAAATTAAATAATAATTTACCGAAAAGTAATTAATAAGTATAATTTTGTTACGAATGCGGGACTCGAATTAAAATGCCTCTAGAATTACTATAGAATTTATTAGAACTATACAAACACGTATAAAACGGACACAAACATGACTGGTCAAATCCAGTACAAACTGCACGATTCAATAATACGTGCAAAGTCCGTCGCTATATATTTTATCGAATGTACACGTCTTGCTCGTATCGTAGCCGTCGCTTGACTGCCTCACCCCTCCGTTCGGAAATTCCTTTATACCAAGCTATACAATATATCTTGACACAATGCTCGACCACATGACAATACATAGTTTCTAAAAACACCTGGTTAATGACTATCATAAACGATTACTATACACAATAGGATGTTTTCTAATTAAAAATTTTAAATACAAAATAAACAAAAGAAGTCAAAATGCCGAAAGGTAATAAACTGTAGGTGTACATTAACTTTTGTCGGCATGTAACAATATCTTACTTTATTTTTAACGAAATTGCAGTTGAAGTGAAACGGGAAAATGGCTAAAAATACTTCGATATCGATAGGGATATGTTAATAATAAACTGAAGCTTAAATACATTATAAAAAACGTGCTTTGATAATAAGAGGAACTAAATAATAAAAAATAATTTTGTAACTATGGGTAAAGTATAGATAATAATATTATTTGCAATAGAAAAATCTGACTTCAAGGGTAAGTAAAAAGCCAACTACCGTTCACATCATCTTGAAATCCGTACGTTCTTGTAACAATGTTTATTTTACTTGACACCGAGCACCGACTTAAGACATTTAAGAAAAATATTTATTTTTAAATCACATGCTGGGGCGATTCGATGACCAGGAGAAGGCTAAAGTAAGTAAAAAAAAGAAGCCAGGGATGAGTAACTTACCTCACCAATCCACAGTCACCCAGCACTTATCCCCGGGGTTTCCCACAAATCACTAAGATTTGACTAATGGGGTATAAAAGTTATTAAATTACGCTGGTCAGCTTAAAATCCAGTCTTAACTATTGTGGTTCTTTTTTTAAAAACCACCCTCCTAAAATAAATATTAAAAAAATTTCTACCACTCCATTTTTTTGTAACTAATGTTTTAAATTAAGCGGCTCTATTTTGCTTTATATATAAAACGTATAGGTATTTAATTATTGTGACAATTGCTGATATAATTCCTCCGAAAATATTTCAGTCCGGTCAATCTAGATATTTGAAGGTGCATAAAAACACAACAAGCCGAAAAGCAGTACCATTTTTCCAAACATAATTATATAATTAAAAAAAATTAAGTTCCCCATCATTTTCGTGTATGGATTTTTTTTTACTCGAGGTCAAAGGTCAAAAAATGAGTTTTTTGACATATAACGATTCAAAACGTTGTTAAAGTTGTCGTCATAATATGCATGAGTACGCCATAAGTAACCTAATCCATAGCCCGTTGAGCGACTTGAAATGTGTAGACCTAACCTGCCGTCAATGTCCATGTCTCGACTCCGTAGGTCAGTACGCGGAAGGACGCACTGCTCGAAGCATTTTCAAGCATTGCGGAAAGGTCGACGAGAACATTTGACCAAGCTTACCGAATGCTGTCCATCTTGAATCCTCCTATTGGCTTCCCCCTCGAAGTTGTGCCTGCCTACATGTATTTCCTGTCCAAGGTGGACATATTCCTGGACAACTTCCAGAGGGACGCTATCGACGTTTACCGGTCTCGGCATGACGTGTTTAACTCAAATACGTCTTTTATTTTTTGTTTTTTCCTTGGCGGTTTTTTTCTAGTGTAATTAATAAAATTGCACTCATAGCAACGGAAAAAATATGACGTTTATATTATAACCGTAAGTGTAATATGTACAAATGAAGAACAGCATCATTTAAATATGATCATAGAATTTGACAGATGTGAGATCATGTTTGTATGATACATATTTCATAGTGTAATTGGGGCCTTCCAACCATACTGTGGTGACAGCATTGACACTGTTCGGTCCTTGCCTAGTATTAAGTAGGTAGAACATTGCTCCATAAATTTTGCTATCTACCCTCTTCCTGTGTGAGGCGACGGCCAATACAGAGCAGGGTAGGAGCAGCTTTTTTTGAACTCTCGCTCAGTCAACGTTTGACGAGAACTTCACCACGCCGTGTGCTAATACTTTAACTTTGTAAATTCCAAAACTTATCATCATTATAATAAAACTACGTTTTAACGGTTTTAAGCGCGGTAATTTATTTTATTTTGGTTTATCCGACGTTTCGGCGGCCACTGAAACGTCGGATAAACCAAAATAAAATAAATTACCGCGCTTAAAACCGTTAAAACGTAGTTTTATTATGTGTACAAGTCGGGAAAACTTAAGAAAATATTATTATCATCATTAAATTATAGTGTAATTACTGGCCGTGCCAAGAACACTTGCTTTCCATAAAACTTTGTACTTCAAGTGTTAGCTCCAAAGTGGAATTTAGTGCCGTGTGCTGTTCCTGTGTGCATGTAACCTGAACCGAGCCAGGAGAGGGCAGATCTCAAGGTTGGCGGAGCTTCTACTTTTCTAGTGGAAGGAATTAGATCATATCTTTCTCATACAGTCCGTGATAAATTAAACCAGCATATTATCAGAGGGCTACAGCGCCCCGAAGACACGACGTGAGAGTTTCTAGTTTGCTGTCTTATTGCATTCTTCATTGGAAAGTTTCTTCTCTTCTTAATGACGAGGATGTGGTGAAAGAGTTTACAAGGTGTTTCACGCAACTTCACAATCAGTTTCTCTTTTACTATTTCTTTGAAGACCACTGGCTAAAAACTGGCCTGGACTTTTGGAGGGCTTGCGGGGAGCCCTGGGAAAGCCAACATGTAGAGGCCACTTGACAAATTGTGGCAGGCAGTGGCAAACAGCATGCGTTGCTAGTTTTTATTAATTACATTTAATTTCCAGAGTAACATTAAGTATTTCTGGAAATCTATAAAAAGAGCTAGAGGAAAGACAGTACAGTCTGAGCTCAATGTAATCAGGGACAAGAATGGAGACCTTGCGAAAGGAGAAAAATGCATATTGAATCGCTGGAAAGAATATTTTGAAGGATTGTTTGAAAAAGATAAAGCGGATGTGGAAAGTATGACTGATGAAAAGGACAATAGAGAAGACAGTAGCGATAGTATAGGTATGGATGAAATTATGAAAGCATTGAATAGTATGAAACTAGGAAAGGCTGCTGGGTATGATAGGATAACCGTGGAAATGCTAAAGGCTGGACAAGGTTTGGTCGCAAGTCTCTTATATCGCCTTTTTAACATATGCTGGAAGAGTGGCTGTGTACCAAAAGATTGGTGCAAAGCCGTTATTGTACCACTCTTCAAAGGAAAAGGGTCAAAACAGGACTGTAAAAATTATCGGGGCATCAGCCTTCTTAGCGTTGTCGGGAAAATGTATGCTAAAGTGTTAATTGAACGGGTATTGAAAGAAACAGAAGAGAAAGTATGGGATATACAAGCGGGTTTTCGACAGGGAATGGGATGTGTGGACCAAATCTTTACCTTACGGTGCATAAATGAAAAGTTTTTGGCCAAAGGTCAAAATGTGTATTGTGCATTTATAGATTTGGAGAAAGCTTATGATAGAGTGATAAGGAGTGAACTGTGGTCAGCGCTAGCTAAGTATGGGATAACAGACAACCTGATACGATCACTGAAGTCCCTCTATAGAGATTCCAGTGCTTGTGTTAGGGTTAACGGCGCCTACACTGAATGGTTTAGCATTGAAAAAGGTGTTAGACAGGGCTGTGTAGCGTCGCCGTGGCTGTTCAACCTATTCTTAGACAGTTGCTTGGACGATTTGAAAGAAAGTGAAAGTGGTTTAAGAATGAATGGGTTACTTATCAAATGTCTACTCTACGCCGATGATCAAGTTATACTTGCGTCATCGGAAACGGAGTTACAGGAGATGGTAACAATTATGAATGAGTCTTTTGAGAGAAAGGGTATGAAAATTAATGTGAACAAGACGAAAGTTCTGGTGTTTGAAAGAGATGAAAGAATGAAAAGTTGTAATATACGGATAGGAAATCAAAAGTTAGAGCAAGTTAGTGAATTTGTTTACTTAGGCTGCATGTTTACCAGAGACGGAAAGCATGAAAGGAGAGTTATGGCAGGTAATAGGGTGAATGGAGCGCTAAATTCTTTTATGAATAGCCAGAAAGTGTCTGTAAAGGCACGCTTGGCTGTCCATAAAGGAGTGTTGGTGCCGACCCTGATGTATGGTAGTGAAAGTTGGGTATGGCAGAAGAAGCATGAAAGTAGGATAAACGCAGTTGAAATGAGAGCTTTGAGAAGTATATGTGCGGTTAGCTTGAATGATAGGATAAGAAACAGTGTGCTAAGGGAACGATGTGGCTTGAAAGAAGATGTAATAACAAGAGTTGAAAAAGGAATGTTAAGGTGGTTTGGGCATGTAGAGAGGATGGATGAAAATAGAATCACAAAACAGGTAAATGACAGTATTGTCAATGGTAGAGCTGTTGCCGGTAGACCCAGACGAACATACCATGAACATATATCAGAACTGTTAAAAAAAGGCCAGGTAAAAAGCATTTCAAATAAACGCGCATGTATGAAGAGGTTAATGAAAGTAGGTGAAGCGAAAGTTGTTTGTCAGGATCGTCGCAAGTGGAGATCCATAGTCTCTGCCTACCCCCATGGGAAACAGGCGTGATTTTATGTTTATGTTTATGTTTACATTTAATTTTACCTAATTATTTCTTAGTTTTAACTTTTCATTCGTTTTCGTTTACCATTTTTATTACTTTTATATAATGTACCTTTTATAACGTTCTTGTACGTAATAAACTATTTTATTTATTTATGAAAGAAATCTTTAAATAGTTTCACTTCTATACAAATTGAAAGACAAAAATAAAGTCTAATTTTGGCTTTTTATTTATTTATTTGGAAAAAATATCAGATAACAATCAATAATTCATTAGCATAATAAAATATACAAAAGTTAAGACTTAAATTGGCATCCAAGCGTGCTGACACATGATTGCTAAAGTTATTGTATTTTCGTAAATAAAATTATTATACTAATATCAATGAGAATAATGCAATAAGTACTTAAATCTAATAAGTAATTTGTTTTACACACATACATATTATCACGCCTTTTCCCATGAGGGTAGGCAGTGATCTCCACTTGCCACGATCCTGACAAACAACTTTTGCTTCATTTACTTTCATTAACCTTCATATATGCACGTTTATTTGATATGCTTTTTGCCTGACCTCGTTTTACCACTTCTGTTATTTGATCATGGTGTGTACGTCATGGTCTACCGATACGAACTTTACCATTCACAATACTGTCATACACTTTTTGTGTGATTCTATTTTCATCCATCCTCTATACATGCCCATTTATTTGTTTTAGTGATTCGTTATTACAATATAAGAAAATAAAAACACATTACGTCACTAGAAATTGGAAGGTGAGGAGGAGTGTGATATCCCAACATGGAATTAACCGAATAAAAAAAAAAGGCTTTTGCATTACATATATTCCAGTTTATCATAGTTTATAGAAAATTCGATAAAGACATGGCAAATTCCTGTAAGCGGATTATAGTACGATTATGTTGTTTTTACATACTTCTAAGGTGAAAGTTCTATAAGGTACACGTCTGTTACGTTTCAAGGATCAGGAGAGCTAAGAAATAGGGCGAATCTAATTCACTGTGAATTAATTTACAACATTCAATTGGAAGTCCAATAGTACCTAGGTTTTTTAAAATAAATGTTGTATTTAAAAATACTACTTTAATATTACAATATAATCTAAAAAGACTAGCAAGTAATTTAAATATAACCTTAATTAACTAAAAGCATTCTAACTAAGAAAGTGTCCATTATCACTTTTGTCATTGTCTCTATTAAGGGGAAATACTACTTAGTGAAACAAATATCAACTTACCCAAAACAGATGGACAATCGTGTCCATAGTCACTAAAATTATAAGTACCTTTCAGCATGTAACTTTTAACTCGAAATGATATTTTAGTAGTTGCGCACTTTAATGGATATGATTTTCCTTTGTTTCTTATCAAATCGACTTCCGCTTTGAATTAGGTATATACAACTCATTAAAGGCTTTATAATCTATAACAATGCTAAAACCAATTGCAATACTTCTGATTAAAAAGGACTTTGGAATAACCAGCTATACTAAAACATGCGCAATTTCGATTTTATCGATTAACATATCTGACGGTATTCTACCTTATAATATTAAAAGAGAGTTATGTTATTACACTATTTATAACTCAAGAAAGGCTGTACCGATTTGGCTAAAAATTGGGGGGGGGGTTAGCTAAAACCAGGAGACGAACATAGGATACTTTTTATCTCGTTTCAACCGGTAGGTGACGCTGGGATCGCGTCCTAGATTTTTATTTTTTCAGAGTACGACAATGTCTACCGGAGCCGCTAGTATAATATAATAACAGCCCATAAATGTCCCGCTCCTGGGCTCGGGCCTCCCACTATAGGGCGAACGGACAGTATACCCGCCACACTTGTCCAAGGCGGCTCGGCAGGTTTGACACATCGGTTATCTCGATGAGCAGGTTGCATCACGATGTTTTCCTTTCCCGTTGTTAACACGTGGTAATTTTACTAATATATATATATTAGGTCACAAAACTGCTTAAGTGGCATGTGTTCCGGCAGGATCGAACTCGCGCAATAAAGGACGTGTGCGCTAGCCATTATCACGACTTTTATTATATTATGTAGAAATAATTTACTAATAAAGATAATTCTATCATTACCATATTTATATAACATTAAAATAGGTAAATATGAGAATAGCTTAATTAAATACTTAAAAATAAACTAAATTATAAACAAATTAACATAAAGATTGTAACAAATCGCTGCCTGAGGGAAGCGTGCCCAGAAGACTGTCTGCATTGCCACGCTGTATGGCAATGATGATTCGCTGCGCGAAATACGAACCAGTCTTCTGATCACGGGTGGTATTCTTACAAATCTCTTTGAATAAACCCTTTGCCGATGGACCTAAAGTTTCAACTCCAACACAAATATGTAACTCCTCCTAGAGTTCCATATTTGTGCCGTTTGAGATCTTAAGCTGTTGAAGCAGCGTTGCCAGCCTCTGACTTAGGCTGGTGTGCACCGACTTTTAACCGACTTTTTAAAAATAAAATACTCGCTAAAAATGTATGAATAAACAGTGATTATTTTACTTTAATCGTTGGTTAAATGTCGGTGCACACCAGCCTAAGCTAACGGAGTTATTTTACTTATCGAAGGTTACCAATGTTGCTTCTTGAAATATTTTACACAGGATCCGCTTTCAGAACTGAAACAAAACAAGAAAATAGTAGGCCAAACTTAAACATTATAATTATGAATGAAAGAAAGAAACATATTTATTGGGTTAACTTGTTTTCAGAATGCAAAAAGAAGTTTAGAGGAGGGGCAGAAAATTGATTTTCGCCCCCCGGCACCCAATAGATTTAAATTGGCCCGCAAAATGAACTACAGTAAATTTGTTTACAGTTCAAACATTATCAAATGGTGATAATATACAAAATACAAACGCTATTTCGAGAAATCATATTTTTTAATATATAAAACTAGACAACATACCACTTGTTCCGGAATGCATCCTTGTATGTGTGAGTTTAGCAACCATTGCAATCACTATGATTCCAACAACAACACATAGTGCTATCATCAAGTGCAAGGTTGTACCCTTCAAGGTTGTATCCTGTAACCTGTTGTAAAAATTAGAAAAAGTACATCAAAATCTGTTTTCTTCTTCTACTACTACTATAAAAGTGTCAAGTTCTGCCAATCTGTTTTTTTGCGTATCACGTCAAAACTACTGAAGAGATTCTTAATGAAATTTAATTAAATTCGCGGCGGCATGTCGTAAAAGGCGTCAAAACAACCCACAGACAGGTGGTGTAGTATTTTTCCGTCAGGATGGTTACCACCCCTGGTCTAGAGTAAGCCGCTATAACAACTTTGTGTTGTGTTCCGGCATTAGCGGTTAGGTTCCAATATCACTTAAGAGAGTGGCAGCGCATTTGTAGCACGTATGGTGTTGCAAATGTCCATAGGTGATGGTAACCGCTTTCTATCAAGTGGGCCGTCTGCCTGTCCGCTGAACTCCTGCCATAAAAAACATATTATTAAGAGGAATATTTGATCTGTAAGGCAAACCAGCATAAAGCAAAATGCTTTTTTGAAATTATTATATACTATATTTAATATAGTCTCAGCGTCGATCATTGCCAACATTTGTGACGTACAAATTTGGTATTTATTTCTTCACGATTCTATCTATACCAATAAATAAAAATGTCTGTTTCTAACATCAGAAGAACACTTACTAAACGTATCTGAAAGTATCTACGGTACCTATATCAAAAAGTCTGTTATTTAGGCTGTGATAGTACTTTTTCGTGCAAGCAAAAGTCGAATTTAAGATGTCGAACATTTTAATTCCGTGAGTGTACATTTTATTTTCATATTGACAACATTCTGCCACTGTTGACATCTGCAGTTTGTGATGTGACTGATGTGGGACAGCAGACACCATCTAGAAGTACCCATAGGCCTAGCGTGACAACTGGAAGGACTATAGATTTTGGCTCCAACAGACTCCAAATAAAAATGTTTGACCAAAATTTTTCAGTCTGGCGATTCTGTCCATATAGCATACACAAGTAAAGCTGCTGTCGTATTGTTAGGCGCTACTATGCTAATTCACTAGCAAACTCTCATGGCATTACACTAGTTTTTAAATATAATGTGATACCTAAAGACCATCAATGCATTGACAGCATCCCTGGTGTAGAACAAATTATAAGCACTGATGACCACTTTCCACCAGGCGTGCTGTTGGATAATAAAAATAAACTTTTTCAAATATCACTTACTCTTCCGCTGCGTTACTGATTAAGACAGTTGTGATGATGCCCGTAGATATATCTGACGATGTAGTTGGGTCTTGTGTGTATTTCTCTGTTGTTGTTATTTGGTTTAATGTCGAGCTTGACGTATATACATCTAGTGATGGAATCGGATCTTTTGCAGTGCTTGAAACGAAATTCTCTGTTGCTGTCATCGGGCTTAATGTTGGCGTTGGCGTATGCACATGTGCTGTTGTAATCGGATCATCAGCAGTCCTTGAAATGAAAATCTCTGTTGTTGTCATCGGGCTTAATGTTGGCGTTGGCGTATGCACATGTGCTGTTGTAATCGGATCATCAGCAGTCCTTGAAATGAAAATCTCTGTTGTTGTCATCGGGCTTAATGTTGGCGTTGGCGTATGCACATGTGCTGTTGTAATCGGATCATCAGCAGTCTTGAAATGAAAATCTCTGTTGTTGTCATCGGGCTTAATGTTGGCGTTGGCGTATGCACATGTGCTGTTGTAATCGGATCATCAGCAGTCCTTGAAATGAATTCTCTGTTGTTATCGGGCTTAATGTGGCGTTGGCGTATGCACATGTGCTGTTGTAATCGGATCATCAGCAGTCCTTGAAATGAAAATCTCTGTTGTTGTCATCGGAATTAATGTCGGGCTTGGCGTATATACATGTGGTGTTGTAATCGGAACATCAGCAGTACTCCAAATGACATTATCTTTTATCGTGTTTAAGTCTAATTTCGAACTTGCTGGGATTAGTGTTGTGATCATTTCTGTTGTGCTTGAAACGAGACTCTCTTTCTGTCTTTTTAAGATCCTGTAATTAGGCAGGACTCTGTTGTAATTAATTAACATTGATATAATTCAAACTACGTTTTGACGGTTTTTATTTTATTTCGACGTTTTGATCATTTTTCACACAAAAGATTACAGAAGCTCCAAAATGGTTTCATATTGAGTTCCAAAGATATAGCAGAAATTCATTAAGATCAGATCAGAACATGTGCAGTTTATGCAGTTTTTTATAACTTTTTTGTATACGAACCGATATTGATCATTTTTTTCCGATAAAGAAACCCACTTCAGGAGTAAATATTTTCTACAACATTTTGAATTCAGCGCTGAGTCAAATATAAAAACAACAATAAATCTGTAAAATATGTAAATCCAAGAGAGTCGCGTATACTGATCCAGCCACATTTAAACTGGCCGACTATGTGGGAACCAATGTCTAGCCATGCCGCCTCCGCCAGGTCCCAATCGAAGGGGTAGGCCCAGGAAATACTGGCTTGACGTTGTGAAGGATGTCAAGCGTACCATACTGCGCGAAGTGAAGAAGAGAAGGTAGGAAAGCGGATCGCAACCACGCATAGCAAGATAAGATTATATTAGATAATACTTATTGCTCTCCGAATCAGAAAGAAAAGATAGCAAGATTTTTTTTTATTTTCGCGTATTCTTCAATAGTTTAAGACAGACATTTCCATGTTCTTGGAAATATATTTTTTATTTTCTACATAATCCAGTCAGATTTCGCGAGTAGTTTCTAAGGTCAAAATATCAAATAAAATCCTTAAAATATTAGCTATACGTACCTTTCCTTGAAATACACGTAACATCTTCTTTTATACATATCTAAGAGTCTAAAAAGAAAACAAGTTGATATTAAAACACCAATCAGAAAAATATTGTTAGTAGGTCTTTACCTATGAAATTGCTCTTCTGCAATACTGGTCATTTCAATCAAAATATTGTTTTCATTTCTCATATTGTTGGAGTTGCCTAATCACAGCGATGAAAACAGCACTTTTCCCCCTGGTATGGAGGGTAGAGGTAAGAGGAATCATCTCATATAGGAAAATACATCAAGAAGTGTCCAGTTATAAGCTGTAAATAACAGTTCAAAAGCCATCCACAGTGGCGCTGATGTATACAAAAGGTATGCT
The DNA here is from genome assembly GCA_012273795.1 of Dendrolimus punctatus. Lineage (NCBI taxonomy): Eukaryota > Metazoa > Arthropoda > Insecta > Lepidoptera > Lasiocampidae > Dendrolimus > Dendrolimus punctatus. Next base: position 3,028,788 of record CM022530.1, on the reverse strand, counting down.
ATGAATGTAGCTGTTATAGACGAATCGAAGTATAACGAGTTAAGAAAAATCTTTAAAAGAATACTTTGGCGACTAGAGTAGTTGGTGACAGTACACTGTTATAAAACGTCAACTATTTACATAGTACAAGTAATTTACTAAATATAACCTAAAAGAATTGTTATGTGAAAACGTGAATTTATTTTGTGAATTCTGAATAATAATATGCTTTTTATAAAACTAAAACACTATAATACTACTCTAATAATCTTTGGCGCTTTCTTTAAAATCCCCCTGATGCCAAAGTGGCGCCACCCTATTTTAATGCATTTCGATGGACAATTCTTCATATACAGAGATAGGTCTCCTTACCCCTACCCTCCATAGTCCCTGAGAAACGATTCTCCCATGCTGTCAAAATTTAGAAAACTATGCGAACCATAAAGAATACATGCGACTCATGTCCGCACTTTTTTTACAGCCAGTGTTACATCGCGACATAAATTAAAATTAAAAAATATCAACGATTTGTAACATCACTATATATACATTACTTTTCACTAAATAATTGTTTAATTTAGATAAATTTTGATCCGAATAGTTACTATCATCAGCGACAAAAATATACCGGCTAAAGCGCGTTTCATTAGTAGCTCACAACGCCCAAAATGCTCCGTTACCCGTTCCACAAGGCGAACGTGGTCGTGGTGGTCGTGACGAAATAGTCACTAATGACGTTATCATTCATCTATCACACAACGCTCACAAAGACCTATGTCGAGAGGTGAGTCGAATAACCGTTCCATTTGGGTTTACGATTGTAACGCCGGCAAGCAAGTGGAACTGGAAAAATCGCGGTCGTGAACGTGGTCGTTGTGAGTCCCTGATGGAACATAGCCCTGGTAGATGCCACAGGAGAAAAAATACTTCACGTTTCATATGTGACGTACGTGATGATGTTTCATCAGATTTAGACACGGATATATCATCTGATTTTATTAGAGAAGTAGTTGTTTGTTTGACCAGTCAGTTTTTGTTTACTTTCTTTATATTCGAAATGTAAAGCAGGGTATCAACCTCGGGTGAAAGACCTATTTAGGCTAGAGATATTAAAGTATATAGTAGCGAGGATTTGTTTGGCTAAGAATTCTAATTTCAAATTAAAAACAGAACACATTGATGGAGAAGCTCGCACGTCTCCAACCAGCATTGGTCAATCGTTCGACTGTACTGCACTCTCCATATACATATTTTATCTCATTTTCTCTACAATTAAAGTGAGACAAATGTATTTATCAAAAGCGCTTCTAAGGAAGTTCGGTTGGTCAGCTTATATATTTTTTTAATGTGAAACTACTTCTTCATGTAAATCTTATTTTTTTCGCTTAAGATGAGAGTACTATTTTACCGCACGTTCCATTGTGTGGTAGGTAACTTTTAACTTACGAACAATGTATGCAGGCTTCGTATATGTATTTTTTAGCAAATGTGTTAAAAAATAAGTTACTTACGACAATTCCCACGGAGGCGATAACGCCATCCTGTTATACTGAAACAAAAAGTTAAACGCATTTTAAATCGTGTCCAACTGTCATTCATATATTAATATTGAAATAAACAAGCAAGTTATAATATTAACATAGCATTTTTTTTGTTTGTTTTATTTTCATTTTTTTCACTATTATCTTTGGCGGCTTATTAATAGCCTATCTAGCTTATTTCTAGTTCAAATAAAATAAAATATATAATATAATTATATATATGTAGTATTTAGTCATACATTTGGTATGAGCTTCCAGCTATGGTTTTCCATAGTGCTACAATATGGGTTTTTTAAAGGGTGTCATAAAAATCCTTCGAGGCCGGCATCGCGTTGCTGATATCTCTGTTGTTGCAAATTCGATAGGCATGTTAACCGCTTTTCATCAAGTGGGCGTCTACTTGTCTGCTGTACTTCAGCTATAAAAAGCTAAAAAAGTGAGGACACAATTTATTTTTGCAAAATAAAAATTATTTGGATAAACCATACTATACCAGAAGTCGCGGAAGGCCACGACACACCTTCCATGATCAAATGGATCGTGTACTAGCAGAAGGTGATGTCAGGAGCCTTAAGAACAGACGAGCGTGCATGACAAGAGCTATGAGTGTCAAAGAAGCAAGTGAGGTGTGTAAGAATAAGCTAAATGGCGCTCTGTTGTTTGTGCCTACCCAAAAGGACCTGGCGTGAAGTTATGTATGTATGTAAACCATACTCACTTCATCATCTGTCGTCAAAGGATAGCTGTGGAATTAAAAATATTCTTTTTTATTATGCCATATTTTTTGGGGCAAGTCTCCTACGCGCATCATTGTCTGCAACCAAGTTTTTTAATCATTTATTTTTGGCTACTCTATCACTGCTATTACTACTGTCACTGATTTATGCTCGTTGCTATTATCAACAGACGCTTGAAATGGATTATTTTTAAAGAAGATATCTTATTTTTAAATACCTAGTCCGGACAACGATGTACGCAGGAGATGCGCCTATTTATGATTATTTAAACACTACTTAAAATTGCGTTGCGCGGAAACGCGGGACCTTGACATTCAGGATGACTATTCGATGATTACATTATGATGAATCTTTAAGTATCTGCATCAGATTGTGGGATGTCTGCCTTCGCCTGAGTGCCGCCTATGTGGCGCGCTGGCCTCTGCGATTCATACGCTTATGTAGTGCGCAGCATGGCAACTGCAGAGATTTGAGCTCGAGGCCGTCGTAGATCTGATCGTTCGATCGATTCACTGGGAAGTCTGATCCAGGTCATGTTTCACAGTGAGGATCATTAGGAGGGAGCCTGAATATTCAACGAGGCAGTAATGTTCAAAGGAGGCTGCTGAACGAGAGAGAGAGGAGTCAGTCGGGGCCCCGAAGAGCAGATATGCGCAAATTCTCCTGCCGTAATTCTGCTACAGGGGACCTCCAGCATCTGGGGAGCGAAGAATCGAACCCCTGTTGATGAAGTGAGTTTGCCTCTCCCGGGGCATTCTCAAGCACTGACGCGCAGATCAGCGTGGGCGTAACTACGTTCTAAGTCTCACGTTTTTCTAAGGTAGGGGGTTTTAGTGGAGTATCAGCTCATGGGTTACCTCTTTAATGGGGGTACCTGCTGAGTCTGCACACAAGCCGGCAAACGATTCTGTTATCTGTGTGGATAACTATCATTGCTTTGGTCTAATCCCAGCAAAGGACCTGGTAGTGTTCAAAATGTACTTCCTCCTACCTCAAAAAAATTAATTAACCAGGTGGCCATGATTTTGAAATTTTAAATCTCTACACAAAGGGCGTCATTAATTAATACCAAGAAACTATGTTACATACCAATCTTCTTCTTTAAAGGTAGCATTCGCAAGTGCCTGTGATTTTATTCCCAGCACCTACAATGATAAAATTACACTATTTTATTTATAGAATCTGTACTTCTTTTTCGCAACACTAGTAAAACTGTACATTGTTTTTCCTGAGAAAATATTTTTAGTCGATTTCCAAAAGCAGGTGGTTCTCAATTCGTGTGGATGTTTTTTTTTTGTATGCAATACTCGATTTCTTCGTCAATTGTGTACCTATTTTCATTTTTTTCTTTACTCGTAAATGTATACTCCCGAGGTAGCTCCAAGGTTTCCAAATCAGGATTACGAGTAGAGATTCGAGAATTAATCTTATTAAAGAGCGCCGTGTGCCTAAATTCTTGGAAAAAAAGCTTCTATACGTGTGTAGATATTATATTTTCTACAGGCGCCTAATTTTTTTATGCATGTTATACGTTTTTTCGTCAATTATGAACCATCTTATTTTTTTTCTTCATTCGAAAGTATATAACGCATATATACTCCTGAGGTAGTACCATTGTCATTAAGTCAGGATCTGATCAGTGAATCGCAAGGAACAGGTGAGTAACTCTTGTTGGGGAGCATATGTACACCAAAGTGTGAGATGGCAAATTTTTATAGGCATGCCAGTGTTAAAATTTCTACAGGTGCTTATTATATTATATCTAAAGCTAAGTATTTGTACAATTAACCAAAAATAAATATTTCACTGACTTCTCTCTGCAACATCTTGAAGTCGGTGTTAAGTAAAACATAAAAGTTATTGTATTTTATTAATAAGTTGTTGTTCTTTCGTATTTTACTTGGCACCGAGTTCAAGGTGTTGTAGAAAGAAGTTGGTAAAATATTTATGTACGTGTGAAATCATTTTTGTTAAATTAAATTTTTGTAATTAAAAAAATACATTACAAATAAGACTTCTTCAATCAATTAGGGTTTAAGATATTCATTACCCAACATAATTTACAATTCACTTGCAGAGAAATAACTTGTTATATTTAATAAACATTTACATCTATTAGCTCATCTGTCCATTTATTATTGTAATATTTAATTAATGTTTTGTTTTCGAATGAATTTAATTTATTATTTATAATATGTGAGGGTAGTCTTGAGACAAAAGTCGGTGTAATGCAAGTTGTATATTAAGGCAACAACGGGCTTATCAAAACGCGTAAAGCGATTTTAAAGTATAGTTTCGTGTTTTTGACAGTCTGTTTGTTAGGTACTTAGTAGCTTTACAATAACTAATATCGCAATGCAAACAGATAGATTATTTTAGGTTGTGTAAATAACTTCAAAATTAAAATAATATTAATTAAGTCAAGCAAAGAGTAGTTCTTTTGAATGTGGTTTTTCAATAGTCTTTTGAACAGTAAGTGGTACCACCATGTAACCTTCTTTCGACCTATACGATCTTCATGAAGAGAAGTATTTAAATTTTTCCTTCAAGTTTGACGGCGCGTCCCCCTTTCGCAAGTACGTCAATCATTTATTTCTCATATCATCAAATGTATTAAATTAAAATCGCTCCGCTTTGTAAATAAAATAACATAGTTTAACATCAAATATACCGCGCCCGCAACACAGATATGGTTGCGCGTTTTTTTTAAATTTTAATAACTATAGTATTACAAGTTGGGCCACCTACAAACCTATAGACAAAAGCACATTTATAACCTGCCGCGGAGTTTAAGCTAATTACATTAAAACTGTTTTAAGATTATCTTCTTTTGTTTACTTTGTATTTAAAATTCATGATTAGAAATAGCCCATTGTGTATTGTAATCCCTTAGGGCCTATTGTCTATTGTGACCACTCCAAGGTGTCTCGTAATTAAAATAAAAGTTGGTTTTAAGAAATCCTCCAAGCGGTCGAGCATTGTGTCGAGACATATTTGACAGTATAAAGCAATGCCACAACGGAGGGGTGCGGCAGTCAAGCGACGATTAAGATATTCTTAAATAAAAGTTGTCTTGTAAGAAGAAACAATATTTGCATTTTTACACTCCAGTCGTATGTCGGAGCTGGCACATACTTTTTTTATTTATCTCATAATAATATATAAATAATTTATTGACTTACCAATAATATCACCAAATACGCGTTCATGTTGTACAAAATAATAAATTAGTAATGCATTGAGCGTGTGTAATGCTTATGTGGTTTTTGTTTGCATATCTTATCATAATTACATTATCTACTTCCTACTGAAAATTTATTTATTGACTCACTGTAATAACATAAGTTTGTTTAAATAATAATGTAAAATACTATGTCCTAAAGTTTCACTGGTGGGTGGGTGAGTGGAGGGTTTCTGGTAGCTTCTATCCGTGCAGGAACGGAGAAATAATACAATTTCCTGCGGTCGGGCGGCCTGTCGTAAGAGGCGACAAATAAACCCACAGTCAGGTGGTAGGGTATTAGCTCGACCGGATGGCGATCACCCCATCTAGAGTATGCCACCGTACAACCTTGTGTTGTGTTCCGGCATTAGCAACCAGGTTCCAGTCTCCCTTAAGAGAGCAGCAGCGCATTTGTAGCACCTTTGGTGTTGTAAATGTCCATAGGCGATGGTAACCGCTTTCCATCAAGTGGGCCGTCTGCCTGTCTGCTGAGCTCTTGGAATAAGAAAAAAACTATTTTTCTTTTAAAATACTTAATTAAGTTTTTTTATAGGTCTCGCGAGATAAGGCGCAGGCAGACACTAGTACAGTCGACTTGGATTGTTTGAAACACGTTGTCCAGAGCAAATTTTACAAATGATCAAGAATTCAAAACAACAGAACAGAACAACAGTCTATACTCTAGTCCTGGGAGGAAAACAGAAGTAAACAAGGGTTTGAATAAAATTCGTGATTTATTATCTTTTATATATATACAAAAAACGTGAAAAACGTCAACAAACAAGTCGAAAAACGAATCGCAACGGACAAGTGGAAAAACGAATGGCAATGGACAAGTGGCATAACAAATCGCTACAAAATTGACACTTGAAGTTTTATAGGCAAGTTTTCAAATTGGACAAGTACATTAACAATAACTAAGATAACTAAAAGTATTCTAATTAAGAAAGTGTCTATGGTACTTTTCTTATTGTACCTATTAAGGGGAAGATACTTCGCTCATGCGCCATAGGTCCATACTGGCAACAGCGCTTGTTTAATAGCAGTTTGTTGGGATTGTGATGTTTCCGCCTTTTCCGTCGTTGAGGCGGCAGGAGCGGGCATTTTTGTTTCTGTCTTTTCCGTAGTTGAGACGGCTGGAGCGGGCATTTTTGTTTCTGTCTTTTCCGTAGTTGAGACGGCAGGAGCGGGCATTTTTGTTTCTGTCTTTTCCGTAGTTGAGACGGCAGGAGCCGGCATTTTTGTTTCTGTCTTTTCCGTAGTTGAGACGGCTGGAGCGGGCATTTTTGTTTCTGTCTTTTCCGTAGTTGAGACGGCAGGAGCGGGCATTTTTGTTTCTGTCTTTTCCGTAGTTGAGACGGCAGGAGCGGGCATTTTTGTTTCTGTCTTTTCCGTAGTTGAGACGGCAGGAGCGGGCATTTTTGTTTTTGTCTTTTCCGTAGTTGAGACGGCAGGAGCGGGCATTTTTGTTTCTGTCTTTTCCGTAGTTGAGACGGCAGGAGCGGGCATTTTTGTTTCTGTCTTTTCCGTAGTTGAGACGGCAGGAGCGGGCATTTTTGTTTCTGTCTTTTCCGTAGTTGAGACGGCAGGAGCGGGCATTTTTGTTTCTGTCTTTTCCGTAGTTGAGACGGCAGGAGCGGGCATTTTTGTTTCTGTCTTTTCCGTAGTTGAGACGGCTGGAGCGGGCATTTTTGTTTCTGTCTTTTCCGTAGTTGAGACGGCAGGAGCGGGCATTTTTGTTTCTGTCTTTTCCGTAGTTGAGACGGCAGGAGCGGGCATTTTTGTTTCTGTCTTTTCCGTAGTTGAGACGGCAGGAGCGGGCATTTTTGTTTTTGTCTTTTCCGTAGTTGAGACGGCAGGAGCGGGCATTTTTGTTTCTGTCTTTTCCGTAGTTGAGACGGCAGGAGCGGGCATTTTTGTTTCTGTCTTTTCCGTAGTTGAGACGGCTGGAGCGGGCATTTTTGTTTCTGTCTTTTCCGTAGTTGAGACGGCAGGAGCGGGCATTTTTGTTTCTGTCTTTTCCGTAGTTGAGACGGCAGGAGCGGGCATTTTTGTTTTTGTCTTTTCCGTAGTTGAGACGGCAGGAGCGGGCATTTTTGTTTCTGTCTTTTCCGTAGTTGAGACGGCAGGAGCGGGCATTTTTGTTTCTGTCTTTTCCGTAGTTGAGACGGCAGGAGCGGGCATTTTTGTTTCTGTCTTTTCCGTAGTTGAGACGGCTGGAGCGGGCATTTTTGTTTCTGTCTTTTCCGTAGTTGAGACGGCAGGAGCGGGCATTTTTGTTTCTGTCTTTTCCGTAGTTGAGACGGCAGGAGCGGGCATTTTTGTTTCTGTCTTTTCCGTAGTTGAGATGGCAGGAGCGGGCATTTTTGTTTCTGTCTTTTCCGTAGTTGAGACGGCAGGAGCGGGCATTTTTGTTTCTGTCTTTTCCGTAGTTGAGACGGCAGGAGCGGGCATTTTTGTTTCTGTCTTTTCCGTAGTTGAGACGGCAGGAGCGGGCATTTTTGTTTTTGTCTTTTCCGTAGTTGAGACGGCAGGAGCGGGCATTTTTGTTTCTGTCTTTTCCGTAGTTGAGACGGCTGGAGCGGGCATTTTTGTTTCTGTCTTTTCCGTAGTTGAGACGGCAGGAGCGGGCATTTTTGTTTCTGTCTTTTCCGTAGTTGAGACGGCAGGAGCGGGCATTTTTGTTTCTGTCTTTTCCGTAGTTGAGACGGCAGGAGCGGGCATTTTTGTTTCTGTCTTTTCCGTAGTTGAGACGGCTGGAGCGGGCATTTTTGTTTCTGTCTTTTCCGTAGTTGAGACGGCAGGAGCGGGCATTTTTGTTTCTGTCTTTTCCGTAGTTGAGACGGCAGGAGCGGGCATTTTTGTTTCTGTCTTTTCCGTAGTTGAGACGGCAGGAGCGGGCATTTTTGTTTTTGTCTTTTCCGTAGTTGAGACGGCAGGAGCGGGCATTTTTGTTTCTGTCTTTTCCGTAGTTGAGACGGCAGGAGCGGGCATTTTTGTTTCTGTCTTTTCCGTAGTTGAGACGGCAGGAGCGGGCATTTTTGTTTCTGTCTTTTCCGTAGTTGAGACGGCAGGAGCGGGCATTTTTGTTTCTGTCTTTTCCGTAGTTGAGACGGCAGGAGCGGGCATTTTTGTTTCTGTCTTTTCCGTAGTTGAGACGGCTGGAGCGGGCATTTTTGTTTCTGTCTTTTCCGTAGTTGAGACGGCAGGAGCGGGCATTTTTGTTTCTGTCTTTTCCGTAGTTGAGACGGCAGGAGCGGGCATTTTTGTTTCTGTCTTTTCCGTAGTTGAGACGGCTGGAGCGGGCATTTTTGTTTCTGTCTTTTCCGTAGTTGAGACGGCTGGAGCGGGCATTTTTGTTTCTGTCTTTTCCGTAGTTGAGACGGCAGGAGCGGGCATTTTTGTTTCTGTCTTTTCCGTAGTTGAGACGGCTGGAGCGGGCATTTTTGTTTCTGTCTTTTCCGTAGTTGAGACGGCAGGAGCGGGCATTTTTGTTTCTGTCTTTTCCGTAGTTGAGACGGCAGGAGCGGGCATTTTTGTTTCTGTCTTTTCCGTAGTTGAGATGGCAGGAGCGGGCATTTTTGTTTCTGTCTTTTCCGTAGTTGAGACGGCAGGAGCGGGCATTTTTGTTTCTGTCTTTTCCGTAGTTGAGACGGCAGGAGCGGGCATTTTTGTTTCTGTCTTTTCCGTAGTTGAGACGGCAGGAGCGGGCATTTTTGTTTCTGTCTTTTCCGTAGTTGAGACGGCAGGAGCGGGCATTTTTGTTTCTGTCTTTTCCGTAGTTGAGACGGCAGGAGCGGGCATTTTTGTTTCTGTCTTTTCCGTAGTTGAGACGGCGGAGCGGGCATTTTTCTGTCTTTTCCGTAGTTGAGACGGCAGGAGCGGGCATTTTTGTTTCTGTCTTTTCCGTAGTTGAGACGGCAGGAGCGAGCATTTTTGTTTCCGTCATTTTCATCGTTGAGCTAGTAATTGTTGAAATGTTATTTGATTTAAGAAAATAAACATTATGTAATTCATATTAGTCATAGTGTGTCTGCTATTAATAGTTTACTTTAATATGTTACTAGCAAATTAGGTTTATATCCTGTTATACTGGGTGGAAACTTTCAGCGGGGCGTAAAGGGGACCTTAATCGTTGCAGATGTACGTAATAGGTCCCAGGAGACTTTATCGTGAAATTTTGAATCCCGTTCACAGATTTTCAGCAAAATGTACAGTTATCAAGAAAATAAATATTTTACACTATGGTTTCATGCTAATGGATCCTGCTTCTGATACTAGTTTCTGTGGACTAAGTTTAGCGGTGTCATAATCCCCTTTGATTCGCATTTAAAAGTATGACGATTATAGAACAGTAACATTACTAAAGTCTTGAAATGTAATTTAGTTATTTTTTTTTCTTTCAGTGACAAACAATGATTTCAAATAAGTTGTAACAACTATTTCAAACTCATCGGGTAAATATAATTTGGAAATCATCAAATTGAAATACAGAATAATTTAATTTTTCGATTCTTGATTTAGAAATACTTGTTTTTAAATTTTATTTTAAACAATGTGAACAAATGGGTAATGAAAATTTTTTAAAGTCCTTTAAAACACGAAGCAAGCCAAGTCTGTGCATTCGTTTAAGACCTCGTCAAACAACGCTTGCTTAACACTGCTTGGTGTGGTGTTGTTCGAAGACACACAAGTTTTATATTCAGATAAATAGGTATTGTTACTCACCGACAAAGCCAAGGCACAACTGCCTGTCATAAAACGCAGTTTATTACCATCCCGCATTTAGGAATTCTTTTGTTTCCTTTTTGTTTATAATTTGCGATAAGAAAAACAGCCCATTGTGGATTGTAATCTTTTATGGCAGGCATTAGCCAGGTGTGATTCTAGGAAATTCACTCCGCACGGCCGAGCAGACATATTGCATCAGTGCAGTATAAAGCAATGCCTCGATTGATGGACGAGGCAGTCGAGCGATAATCACAAGCGAAGCGATGTGTATATTCGGTAATCTATTTGGTGACGGACTTTGCACGAGTAATTGAATTGTGCATTACATTTGGACTGGTTGTGTTCAGTCATATGTGTTATACGAGTTTGTATAGTTCTGATGAACTGTATAAAAATTCCAATGGCATTTTAATAAAAAAAAGCTTTAGACTAGACGTGGTGAGAGGCGTCATAATTTTAGAGTAGACTATTGATGCGTTTCTTGGTTCCGGATCGAGTTCAGTTTTTTTGTTTGATAAAATAACGTTTAAATAAAAAATGCATTAATTAAAATGTACCTCACCTAATTAAATCATAATTTACAGTAAACCTGCGAAAAATTGAATTGAATGATGGGACACATAGTATAAGTGAAACTTCAACGGAGAAGTGGAAAAACGAATCGCAACGGACAAGTGGACAAACGAATGGCAACGGACAAGTGGAAAAACGAATGGCAACGAACAAGTGGACAAACGAATCGCAACAAAATTTTAACTTGAAGTTTTACGGGCAGGCTTTCAAATCGGACATTATCAACCCGTAATACTTCAAGTAAAATTTTTGTTGCGATTCGTTTTGCCACTTGTCCGTAGCCATTCGTTTTTCTACTTGCCCGTTTTTATATGATAATTTTAGTTCCCAATCTTGAGCCAAAGCTTGCTTAACAGAGTTTATCCTAATGTAATAAACACAATAAACCGGTCGGTCTCGCAGATTCGTATTATGGATCTCAAAAGTATTAAAATTAACGTGGAACTATGCTATTTTTTTAAACTGCTAGTAGATATACCTAGACACATGTAAATTCATTAAAAAAACCCGAACCAAAAAACATCCATAGTCTACTCTAATATTATGCCGCCTCTCAGCACGCGATATTATACTTTCTACCTATCTTCCATGCGGTCGTAATGCTTTTACGTGACAGAAAAAATTTTAATACTATCGAATCTAATCTATATAGAAGTCTCACTTCAAAAATATATATTATTTGAAATTATACTATCATGTAGTGTATAATTTTTTTATCAAAAAGGTAGGTAGAGGCTTCTTATCGCTGTTTCTTTTACTGCTGTTAGTATAATTTGTATATGTCACGGCTAATAGCCGAAGTGCGGCTACACCTAGTTCTAGCCGGCTAAAACTAGGTGTAGCGGCACTTCGGTTTTTAAACCTAGGTGTAAAAGATTTGTTCACGGCTAATATTATGTGTAGCCGAGTTCATCTGGTTGAAACTAGGTACAGCCTTCTTTATGCTGGCTACAATTAGATGTAGCCAATCCTACGTGGAGTCTGTTGGTCTGTAGTGACATGTTTTCATTTTTAATATAGGTTAGATGGCTACGGCGGGTGCGAAGTGAAGCGGAGCACCCGCCTTAGCCTTCGAGGTTATTTTTTTTATAACCGCCCATACCCTTGCGTTCTGGCCTTGTACAGAATGGAAAGACGCCTCGGCTACACCTAATATTAGCCTTGAACAAATCTTTTACACCTAGGTTTAAAAACCGAAGTGCGACTACACCTAGTTTTAGCCGGCTAGAACTAGGTGTAGCCGCACTTCGGGTATAAGCCGTAACATATATATTAGACACCCTTCCAAAAGTAAAATAAAATACTACGAATTTCTAATGGCCTTACTTATAATCGTTTGTTAAATTTTAAGAAACTGCTCAGCAACTGATTAACGAAAATCTTACCCATAAACTCCTCTTAAGGATAAGAGATGGTAAAGTAACTCATAAATAACTGTCATGAATAAAAACAAAACATCGAGAGGTAGTTAAAGTGACTGCTAAGAGGCAAGATGGCAAGTTTTATTTGAAACAGTAAATGTTTACAACGAAAATAGTGTTGAATAAAGATTTTCATGTACTTAAGCCACGACTAGACCGTTCATTTATGTCATTCGCTTTGGATGATTCTACCAAAGTGAACCGTATACACATAAAATTTAATCATTCAACATCATTAAATACCGTCCCCTCCGTTCAGTTCTGTGCCATTTAACCATTCAACATCATTGAATTCCGTCATCTCTATTTAGTTCTGCGCCATTCAACGATTCAATGTCATTGAATACCGTCGTCTCCGTTCAGTTCTGTTCCATTCAACCAATTCAATTCTGTTGATCGATCTAATATCAGCATTAAGATACGGGTAGATAATAAAAGTCACTTACTCGGTTGTTGTAGATGTAGTAGTCTCCTTTTTCTTAAAATATCTAAAAAAAAAACACATAATTTCACAATTGCAAAATACAATCAAATGCGATGAGTAAAATTTCTTTTAACGGGTTTAAGCGCGGTAAATTATTTATTTTTTATCATTCCGACGTTTCGGCCAATTTTCAGTAGCCGTGATCACGAAATACAATGTCAAGTATCAATGAGAATTGTTAAAGTTTTATTTAGCCTACCGCCAAATTATTCCTTTTATTTAATTTTAATTTTTTTATGGTTATTATATACTCTATGGGAGCCTAATTTAACTTACCACTGCTTCACAACATGCTGTGGAGAAGAAGCGGCACAAGAAACTCTTCAGCAAACATGCCGAGCTCCAATCATTTTAAATAATTTCAAAATGGATGGGAATCAAAATAAAACAATTTGTCAATTAAGTTGATGCACGCAGAAAGAACACACAGTGTCTTGAAGCTTGGCAGTTGGTTTTTTCTGAGTTTGGGTCTTAATAGTTTTGATGATCGGATCCCAAACAGGCGGTACTTGCCAACGACCTTCTCTATTGGAATTTGTGTGCTTTATAATTTCAATAGCCTCACGCACCATTTTAAGTATGAAACGATTTTCTTTTGCGAAGATTTGTGGTTTTCTGAATCTGATGTAGTGGTTGAGTTTATCCAGCGCGTGTTCATTGATTGCAGACTTTCGTTTCGTCTACCGAATGAAATTCAATCTCTATAAAAATAAAAACTTAAAAAAAACCCACTTCAAAAACTAAAAAACGAAAATGTTACAAAAAACGACTTTAAGATGTTTAAGATAATATATACCTATTAGTAATAATAGCTTTAGAAATAAGTTATTTTACACATTTTAGTTTTTTTCGTTTTTGAAGTCTGTTTTTTTTAAAGAAGTTTTTATTTTTTTATTTGTTACTTTTTAGTGTCTAGCTATGTATGGGTGGACTTACGCTGCTGTTTCTTAAAAAATATAGGTCCCAAGAAACGGGAACAAAAACTACTGGGCCAAACTATGTCAAATTTTTAGGGAACCACATGGCAGTTATTCCGCGTCGAACAAAAAATCACGTAAATCGGATCATAAATCTCAGAGTAATCGGTGAACATACATAAAAAAAGCAAAACAAAAAAAGATCCCGACGAATTGAGAACCTCCTCCTTTTTACGAAGTCGGTTAAAAAGATATGGCGGGCGAGTATAATTATTTCAATAATTATAATATAATAAAAACAACACACAAGGTCTACGATATAATAAAAACTTACCCCACTACCTCACACAGCGCGTCTACAAAGACTTTGCCATTTCTGTAACAGAACAAATCAATATCAGTTATTTTTATTTACTTAAGAAACAACGTGATAACAAACTACTTTTAACGGTTTTAAGCGCTTATTTATTTGATTTTGGTTTATCCGACGTTTGGTTTATTCGACGTTATAAATTACCACGCTTAAAACCGTAAAAACGTAGTTATATTATGTATGTAAGTCGCGAAAACTTAAGAAAATATTAAACAACGTGATGATATTTTCACGGCATTAACTGGAACATACTCCACGGACATCTTGCTTATAAGGTAATCATCGACATCATAATATTTTTAATCACTTATTAGCTAGCTACTCTAATCGACTTTCTTCGATGGTCCAGGGCGGGCTCAGAATTTAAATCAACGTCAAATGTGAAAGTTTGAGGAATGAGAGGAGTTAAAATTGGGGTCATAGTTGGAAGCTCATCTTCAAATTCATTTTCTTCCATTAACTTTGATATCTCCATAATGTTGCTGCATATTTCGCCAGAACAGACCTTAAAAATGCGCCTACGGTCTCTACCTCATAGGTGGCGGGGAAAACGGGGGACCTTTTCTACCTGCTTAACATTCGATAAGTTAAATTTTGTAAGTTCCTTGGTAAAGAAAAAGTTAGGAATGAATAAAAAAATTCTCACTTTTTTGCTTATAACTTCTTTAATTTAATTTAGGGCCAAATGTTATACAAACATATTTGTAGGCAAAACAATTTTCTACAAATTATGACTTTACAAATTTTTTGAAAGACGCATAGTTTCCGAGATATCGCGAAAAAAGTGTTTTCACCCCGCGGCGGCCGGGGGACAAAGGTGGCGACCCCACAAACTTGAGGTTAAGCTTCTATTGACCCCCCATACATGTCCCAAAAATAAATTGCGTCCTCTAACAAATGCAAAGCTCATGTAACATTTCAATGGAGTAATAGAAATTCCAACGGTATTTTAATTCGAATCACGTAAAAATATAAAACATAAATGGCTTTTATGAATATTATATTACTATATCAGCAACCACTTAAACTGACAAAATGATAATTGTTTTGTATAATTATGTTTTAACATATTAAAAAGTTCGCTGTGATTGTATAGTAGGGGAGCCAAAGAGGGGATTTTGGATTTACTCAACCGCGGCAAACGCACAAAAGGGAGATTCCTTGTATGCTGTCCTGTAAAGTACCTGTATAGGTGCGTGCGTCTAGGATAGCACATCGGAATAGCTTTTTACTATTCTGATGGAAAAGAGAGTCTAATCATCAAAAATTCTCAAGAGCGTCAGGGTAATAAAGTGGGCTAATTACTAGCTGAACAGTGATCATGTCAATAATATAACGATTTGACTTAAAAAAAACGTTTTCTTGACATTCAGTAGCGCAGTTGAATTTATTTTTATTTAAAAGAAATAATGCAAGGATAACGGAAAAAGTATAATTCGCCGATTTCAGGAAGCTGAAGTAATAGAAATTGTTTGTAAAGTTAAGTGTGTGCAGCTCTAGTAAAGCCTGTATTATCTACTCCGTGCCTCTTTCTCACAGTCCCTATCTCTAACTCTGTCACACGATCCCTACGTTTCTTGTGGACAATCTAGACAAGACTGTTCGAGTTATATGTAGCCTAGTGGATTGTAGGTATACACGTGAGTTCCTTGCTTGTCGGTTATTTGTGTGTGCTTCGCAAACTAAAGCTTCGGTTTTGTTCGACAACCGTTTGCCAGCTGGAATTTTTTTATAAACATTAGATAAAAACTACCACTCCAAATAATCGTCAAATTTTTGACTAGCACGAATAGGTGTTTTTTTTAATTATTATTTTTTATGTTTGCTAGTAGGCAAACTGGCAAACGGACCACCTGGTGATAGGTGGCTACCGTCGCCCATGGACATCTGCAACCCAAGGGGAGCCGATGCGTTGCCTACCTCGTTGAGACTTTAGGTATCTGTTCACGCCCTTTTTGAAGAGCCCCATATTGTAGCGCTCTGGGAAAACCGCGGAAGGAAGCTCATTCCATAATCCGGACACATATGGCATGAAGGAGCGTCCGCCACGTACCGTGGAGGACTTCCAAGTGTCCAGGAACTGTGGATGAACTCCCAATCGCCGGCAAGCGGTGCGCTGGTAGAAGGGCGACGTAGGCACCAAATCAAACAGCTCATCAGAGCACTCCCCGTTATACAGACGGTAGAACACGCTAAGAGCGCCAACGTCTCTTCTGTGGCTGACAGACTCTAAGCCATCTGTAATTTTGGGATCGTTGACAATCCGAACCGCTAGGCGCTGCAAGGAGTCAAGTGGGAGCAGCTGGTACTGGGGTGCACTAACCCAAAGATGGGAGCAGTACTCCATATGGTGATGGACTTGAGCTTTATATAGTAAAAGCCTATGTCCCGGTGTGAAGTACCGCTTAGCCCTGTTGAGCATCCCGAGTTTTTTGAAGCGATTTTCGCTTTGCTCTCCAAGTGACCCCTAAATTGCACCTCGCTCGAAATGTCGACGCCCAGGATCCCTATAATCTAAGTTGTGTTTAAACTATCAATATCTGACGCGCTCGAGTGATTGTTAATTTTACACTTTTGAAACGTATCTTTTTTTCTCACTATCATGTAATTTCAAAAATCCAATCCCACGACGCTCTAGTAAATCCCCGTTTAGCCTCTTGGACACCCCTACCATTAGAAATATATTTGGTTTCTACATCATCTTTCCATTTATCTAATGTGAACACAGGTTATTACAGTATACATCAAACAGGATGATATGAGCGATATAAACTAAATAGAGAAATATAGTTCGTGATTTTAAGTATAATACTATACTATACCATTAAATAGTAACAACATTAGACATATTTATACATTAAATAAATATGTATTTCTCAGGATGCTGCTACAAGTTACGCTTTATGAATGTGTCAGCCATGCTCTCTTAATCGAAATTAACTTAAGCAAAAATAAAATAAATACAAAAGCTTACCCATCTTTGCCAAACACCAAACTATATTTTTTCTGAAAAACGAAATTTGTCATGTTAACGTTATTAATTATTGTATTATGTGCAGGTTTTTTGCAGGAAAGAAGAAAGAATACAAATTGCTACGGCCAGGTAGCCTGTTGTAAGAGGGAACCAAAGAACCACGCCAGTTGTAAGGCGTTTGGCCGTCTGGACAGCTACCTCCCTTAAGAATGCCGCCATAACGAACCCGAGTTGTGTTCTGGAATTAGTGGCCAGGTTCTAGTCTTCTCTTGGAGGATATTAGGAGTACCTCTGGTGTTACAACCATTTTCATCAGGTGGGCCATCATGTCACTCATTCCACGCACTGGTGTTGCCAAGCAACATATTATTACGTATATACGGGTGAATTTTTCAATTATGCCTTCAGGGCCAAATTCAAAACTATACGAAATAGCGAAAATTACTGTAAGGGGTCTCAAGGCGGATTTTAATTAAATCAAAAGGGGTTACATTCACAATGAAATGCGCCTATCTGTATTATTACACGAATCGATAGTGCAGCTTTTAAGGATTGATTTCTTGAAGAAAAGTCAAACTTCATATTAGGGGAAATATTTGAATTTAATCAAATGCTCTTTTAATTAATAAGTAAGGAAAAGACATATTGTACCGGCCCAAATAATCGGGACAAGGCGAAAGAAAATTAAGAGGTAAGTAGACATATTGATTGCTGGGTTTCTAATAATATGGGAACTGGCTATAGTTTGTGAGGACAAAGTTTAAATAATCACACACTAACCTCTCCTACCACGATTGCAGGGTTTTTCACATACCTGAAATTTAAATGAAAATAATATAACAAACATCCTACTATTAGGCTCTGGCCATCACTTATTTAAGGGAACAAACAACTGCCCTACTTGACCAGTATGTATGGCTGTATTTCATATATCGCTTATCTAGGTATGCAGGTTTCATTGCGATGTTTATTTCAGCGTGAACATGATAGTCACATATATGTTGACACAATTAATTACTACATTACTTATAGTAATAATAATGCGACTTACTTATAGTGTTGAATAGACTTATTCTTTTCTTACTACTGTTGTTACGATATATATGTCCGTATATGTAGGTCTGTTTTATCCAATTACGCAAATAATAAAATGCCTGTTTTTTTTTAACAACTCCACGGACTCGAGTTCCGTACCCTTTTTTACAACTTAATTCTAAGAAAGTTTTTAAAATTTATACACGCTTATTTTTTTATTTTTGTTGTCGTGTGTGACATTAATTTCGTGATTTTTGTGTTGTAGTGTACCTTACGTATAACTTATTATATTGATTTATTCCAATTTTAATATTAAACTTATACTAATGAAGAGGTATATATATATTATTCTATCTAGTGCCATTTGTGTATGGAAAATTCACGGTCTGCAATAATGACACCCAGATATTTAATATACAGTAAAACATGGTGATGAAATCTTCATATCGGAGAAAATCTATGTACCCGTCAAGCGTTCTTGGACAACAAGTGTGGCGTCCATTCTCCCTAAAATCTAATACAATAAATTATTATTACTAATACATTAAATTATTAACTCACCCGTAGTTGCTGCACGTATTTGATATGTTTACGACCACTCTGCAACATAAATAACGTTTTAATAAGAGTTCATAATGACACAATTAAAATCATCCAGTGAAAAACTTAACCGTAATAAAAAAATCTAGCATGGTCTCCTTAATTTTTTGTAAAGACTAAATGCTAAAATTATCTTATAAATAATAAACTAATTGCTAAAATTATCTTTTTAATAATAATATAGTTCATATAGTTTCAAATGATATTATCTTATCGTGTATATTTCTTTCTTTTCAATAGGCGCAATCTTTTAAATTGTTATTATACAATTACTGCAAGTAATTTATATAATTATCCTTATTTATATTATAACCATGTATTTTTTAGTTGTTTTACAATATTTTTCGTACAATTATAATAATAAGATTTTATTCCGAATGCAGGCGTCCGCGTCGGCTTAATAGAATTTGGGTCAGTTTTTATGGTTTAGTGCTATAGATACGTAATAAGGCACACTGTGTCTTCGTATAAAAAATCACATTCTACAGAGTACATTGTATTATATTATTAATGTACTTAAACATGTTTCTGAATGTGTTCAATTTTGAAGACCGTCATGACCGTCTAGTTCTGTACTTTTCGATAGAATTGATTCAGTTTTGTAGATCAGTCTAATATCAGCATAAGATAGAGAATACTTTACGCGTCACTTACTCCGTTGATATTGTAGGTGTAGCCTCCGGTTTTTATTTATCATATATCTAAAACAAGACAAAATTATAATTTCATAACTGCAAAACATAATAAAGTAGGTATTCGTCCCAGCGGAATTCCGACCCATTCCGAAAACTATACTTTTTTCCTTAATAAAATGCATCCTATTCTTGTATACCAAGAATAGGATATATACCAAATTTTAGCCAAATCAGTAAGTACCGTGGTTTTTCATAAAACCGTAGCAGATACAAAGATAGCCAGAGTTAATTTTACATTTATAGTATCAGTATGGATTCTTATCTCATGGGCAGGTAGAGAGATTTTAGCCCCCAGTTTTGAAAATTGTATACCCCTTTAACTTTAAGCTATGAGATACAGAAATACAGAAAAAATCGAGCTTGTAGAATATCAACATCAAAAACTTTGAGTTTGTTCCAGTCCTTCCTTCGAATCCAGCAGTACTTTGGTAGCACCTTTAGTGTTGCAAATATCCATAGGCCAGGGGCTCCTAAAGTATGCGCTGCACCACCCTAATGCGTCATAGAGATTAAAGAGGGGCGCAGTGAGGCGCTCCTGTTTACCATTCTCCGGAAACTAAATTTAGGCATTTGCGATTACAAACTGTGTGGAGATCACCAAGCTCACACGTCACATTAATTAAGTAGCATTATATTGTATTTCCTATTTTTCTTAATAATTAATAATTGTATATAAATATAAAAACTCATCTTCATATTGTGTATATTTAAATTTTTGTGCCTATATTCTTAGCATAATTGTACCCTATTTCTACTAGCTACGTCGCGTCGTAACTACGCCGTCGAGACAAAGTACTAAACGTGTAAGTGCGCCGCGAACTGAAAAAGTTTGGGATCCCCTGCCATGGGCGACGGTAACCATTCTACATCATAGTTGTCCCGTTAGCCTGTCTGCTGTACTCTGGTGAAACAAAAAGAATATCCGTTTCGTAGATTTGATATACGAAGTACTTCCTAATAAATGTTTTTTTATGGTACCTTAACTATTATGAAGAAAAATACTTCCGACTTTTAAGGAACTCTTCTTTGTGCGCAAGCTGACAAGCACATACCCAAGCTATTAATATACATAACTACTTTAACCATTAAATACGTTAAATCTGATGATTGAAATTCAGCCCTAAGAAGATATGATGAGCGAATATAATTGTTTCAAAAATTATAATTAAACTTACCCCGCTATGTCACATATAGAGTCTGTTTTGATTTTGGCTTTTCTGTAAAAAAACAAACAACTTAGTACCAGTACTTTTATTTAAATTTACAAGGAGCTTAGGAAACGACGTGATTATATTTAACGGCAAACTAGAAAACTAACTTACTTCCTATCTGTTTGGCTACAGATATATGAAATTTGTGCAAAATTAATGTGATTTTGATATAGGCAAATAGACAGGTAGCGTTACAGCGTTAATCTGTAATTACGATTTGAAATTGTATACAGAAAGTTCTCTTCGTATTTTTAATAACTGTAAATTACGTGTGTGAAGTGCCAATACAGTTTGTGATCTTCTGAAATGGCGTTTAAATTCAAATCCCGAAACATATAAAAACATTAAAAATACAGTATGAATTTAATGAATATTATATTATAATAATATTGTCTTGGCAACCACTTAAACGTGCAGAAATTATATATTAACATATCATTAATTATGTATTGACATATTAAAAAGTTCCTTGTCATTCTATAGTAGGGGAACCCAGAGGAGATTTTGGGATTTACTCAGGCGTGGCAGATGCACCTATGGGGATTCCTTGCATCCTGTAGAGAAATTTCACCATATATAAGCCCTTTTTATAGGTGTGTGTATCTGTGTCTAGGCCATTCCATCGGAATAGTATTTTACTATTCTGATGGGCAAGAGAATCTAATCATCAGAAAATCTCAAGCGCGTCAGGTTTAGAGGAAAGTGGGTTTATTACTAGCTAAATATTGCGCAAATCAATAATCTGACGATTTGAGTGTAAAGTAAAGGAAGGAGTGGTAGGAGAGTACAAACTTATAAAAAAAACGTTATCTTGATATTTTATAGCGCAATTGATTTGATTTTTTTAAAGAAAATAATACAACTATAACAAAAAAAATATCTGCCCATTTAAGCCAGCTAAAGTAACAAAAGTTGTCTATAAATTGTGTGCATCTAGAGTAAGTCATGTATTCTCTACTCCACCCTTCTTTCTTAATTTTACTTTCCCTATCTCTAACTTTCTCACGTTGTTCGACAGCCATTATTTAATTCTTCGAGTGTTTATTTATTAAATTATGTTACTGAAAATAAAACATGATTTTTGTAACCGTTACATAATAAATAATCATAAGATTGCAGGTTAAGATAACTAGAACGAGAATCTGAACAATCTTTATTGAAATCTGACACATGCGAGTATTTTATAATGTAAATTTTTGGACAGTCATAAGTTCGTATGAGGTTACGTCACTTACGAATCGTCAGACTTCCGAATGGAAGCAGTTTTCAGTGTTCAATTTACATACCCTTCTAATGCCGAATAACTGAGTCGGCCGTGTTTATTTGCATACTACCCAAACTAGGATATAAGCATGTCTTTGACGCGTTGGGCCTAGATTATTAACATCTGACACGCAGGAGTGATTGTCACTTTTTATATTTTTAATAACCTATAGACGTGTCTACAACCGCTGAAAGAGGAAACGTTATATAATCTTTTTTTCTTCCTATCATATAGTTTTAAAAATCCAATAGGTCCCCGCGACGCTCTAGTAAATCCCCATTTACCCAAATTTAATAACCATTTAATCAAAAATATCCCTAGTGTAGAGGAGACTAAGAAGTCTCCTCTACCACTAGGGATATTTTTGATTCACATATGATGTTCGTCTAACGTTGACGAAGGCAATAAAATTACTGTCTATATCAAATAGGATAGTATGAGTGATATTATTTTTATACAGAATTATACATCGTGATTCTAAGTATAATATTACTATTAAATAGTAACAAGATTATATTTTTACAAAATAGAAAATAGATAGATAGATAGATAGATAACTCTTTATTGTACACCAATACAAACATGAACTTAAGACTAAAATTATATCTAGTTATGTACAAAGGGCGGTCTTATCGCTAAAAAGCGATCTCTTCCAGACAACCCCAGAAATGAAATTATATGATAATGGCGATGGTGGTATACGTAACATATAGTACAAACTACTTACATTTTAATAATAAATACATAAATTATATATATATAAATATATGGATAAATTTTATATATTACATAGATATATACTTAATATACATACCACACAAATACATATCTACAAAATATATAAATATTTATAAGTGAATTTAAATATCATATTCCAAAGACAGATAGTATTTTTTAATCATAGTTTTAAATATCGCTAGCGATTTTGCTTGTCTAATTGTAACAGGAAGCGCGTTCCAGAGCTGTATAGCCTTAACTGTAAAAGAATTGTTATAAAAACTTGAGTTATGCGCAGGAGTGTTCAATTTAAGTTTGGTAGAAGGGCGTAGTTTATGAGAGCAAGAAAGAAATTCAAAACTTTGTTTAAGGTAATCAGGAGTACTAGGGACAAATAAAATACTATAGAGAAGAGCAAGGATGTGAGTATTCCGGCGAAATCGAATTGGCAACCACTTGAGTTTTTTTCGGAATTCAGAGACATGGTCATATTTGCGTAGTCCAAATATGAACCTTATGCAAAAATTTTGGAGGCGCTCAAGTTTATCGAGTTGTTCTTGGGTTAAATTTAGATAGCTGGCGTCAGCATAATCAAGTATAGGAAGTAATAAGGACTCTGCTAGCTTAATTTTGGTGGTAGTGGGTAAGAAATTCCTCAACCTTCTGAGGGATTTGGATGAGAGATAAAGCCGCCGACTTAATTCGGTAATATGAGGTCGCCAAGACAGCTCACTGTCAAATATAACGCCAAGGTTTTTTACCTTATCACTAAAAGGAATGATTGCCCCGTCAAACATCACACTAGGTATGGTACTCCAGTCGACCTTATTAAGCATCCGTGAGCTACCTATGACGATGACTTGAGTTTTTTCAGGGTTCACATGAAGCCCAAAAGACTTGCCCCACTGCAGAATCCGTTCAAAATCAAAGTTTATGATTGAAACCGCTTTGTCTAAGGTGGCGACAGGTGATTGCGTATATATTTGTAAATCGTCTGCATAGAGGTGATAGGTTGAAGTGAGTTGATTAGAGATGGAGTTAATAAAAACAGCGAACAATAAGGGAGAAAGCACGCCGCCCTGAGGAACACCAGCAGTGAGTTCACACCATGATGAATAATCATCCTCGATGCGAACCCGCTGCCGTCGGCCATACAGGTAACTGTGAAACCAGTCGATTACTGTAGGAGATATGTTAAGAGAGCTTAGAATACCAAGTAATATTTCAAAGTTAACATTGTTAAAGGCACTGCTGAAGTCCAGCAGCGATAGCACAGTCAATAAACCATTATCCATACCATAACGGATGTCATCGGTGATTTTCACGAGGGCAGTAGTTGTGCTGTGGCCAGGACGGAAACCGGATTGATAGGGATTAAGGAGAGAATGCCGATTAAGGAAAACACTTAATTGTTGGTGGACTAGGCGTTCCAGGACTTTAGAAAGGAATGGCAGAATAGATATGGGACGGAATTGAGAGAAAGAAACAGGATTGGGTTTTTTAGGAAGAGGAATAACCTGGGCTTCCTTCCAGGAGACTGGAAAGGTACCAGTTACTATAGAGGTATTGAATATATGGGTGAGGAGTGGATTAATGACATCCAGTATGGGCAGAATCATGTTGCGACTAATACCATCGCTGCCGACAGCGTTCGATGTAATGGATTTTACAGCGCTCTTAACATCACTATCAGTAAATCGACTTAATAAGAAAGTAGGATAATTGGGTGTTGGCAGGGCGGAAAGAGTATTTAAAGTATTAGACTTAGATACAATGTCAAAGTCAGAAGTAGCAGAGAAATGTCGATTTAAATCGTCAATGTTGAGTTCTTTAGGAATTGCACTATTTGTTTGCTTGCCAACTCCCAGGGATCGTAGAAATTTCCAGACTTTAGCTGGATAGCTGCTAAATATATAAAAGAAAATTCACGATGATACTACAAGTTACACATTATGGATGTGTGTGTGTGTGATGTGCTGTCCAATTCTAAATAAATTATAGCAGAAACAAAGTACAACAGCTTACCCATCTTTGTCAAACTGCAAAATGTATGGTCTCTGAAAAATGAAATTAGTCAAATTAGCGTTATTTCTTATCCATGTAGGAATAGAGAAAGGATACTACTTTCTATCGCAAGGCGGCCTGTTGTAAGCGGCGACAAAACACCTCACGCCAGCTGTAGAGCAGTTAGCCATCTGGATAGCTTCCTCCCTAGAGTATGCCGCCATAACGAACCTGAGTTATGTTCTTGAAGAAGTGGTCACCTTACAGACTTCTCTTCGCGGCCGGCAGCATATTGGGAGCACGTCTGGTGTTACAAATATAGGTAACGGCAACCACTTTCCATCATGCTATCAGCCTGTCTACATTACTCCAGGTACAGATGGCGCCAAAACACCGATTAATACGTATATCTAAGCAAAAACTTTGTAACCCCTTTTTACGAAAATTGCGCGGATGAGTATGAAATTCCGCACACACAGAGAAGAAGCGACGAATGCTAATATTGTTTTCAAATTGTGCATAATAGCTACATAAAATCAATTTAAAAAAAACAATTACACACTACTAAGTATTTGACACGAACGCATATATACCCCGTTTATTGTTGCCCTGGCGAAATCTGTGATTATAGAATTAGTGTTTGACAACAAATTATTATGATCGAATTTCGACCACGGGCGGCCATTAGTATAGGTAAATATGGTTGGGGATAAGTTTCTTCGCATTTTATATAAAAATTCAAAAGGTTTTTTATAAAGTTTATTTACATTTATCTAAAGTATGTAGGTAACATTTTATTGGATTACTTTTTGCCATCTTGTATGTTGTATCTTGTATGGACGTAATGCCATTGCTATAAAAAATTTTGGGGCTTCTGATCAAAAAACTGCGACAAGTGGTTTTGGCAGTCCTCTTGTGATGTTAACCTGACACTGCCTAAAGAATTCTGCAGAGACCGAAACAGATGAAAATCCCAAGGTGCAGGGTCAGGACTATACGGCAGATGCCTCAACACTTCCAAGCCAAACTCTCGTAATTTTTGCTGAGTGGCTAAAGATGTGTGAGGTCTAGCGTTATCATGGTGAAAAACCACACCCCTTCTGTTGATTAATTCCGGCCGCTTTCTCTCAACTTTTTTTGCATGAATCTCATCAGGTGTTCGCAGTACAGTTCAGAATCAATGGTCCTGCCTGGCGGTAACAGCTCATAATGTATAATGCCCTTCCAATCCCACCATACACACAGCATCACCTTGTTGCGAGTTAACCCGGGTTTCATCACAGTCTGTGAAGCCTGACCGGCCTTTGACCACGATCTTTTTCGCACGTTCTTGTCGTATTTGATCCACTTTTCATCACCACTTATCAGCTTCTTTAAAAATGGTTCGGTTTCATTACGTCGTAATAAAGAATCACAAATGAGTACACGGTTCATTAGGTTTGTTTCAGTGAGCTCATAAGGCACCCAAATATCGAGCATTTTTGTGCACCCAGCTTTTTTCAAATGCGCCAAAGCCGTTTTGTGGTCAATTTCAAATTCTCCAGCTACATCGTAACTACTAATATGCCGATCTTGCTCCAGTTTATCAAAAATGGCATCAATTTGCAACAGGACGACCAGAGTGATGAAATTTGCGCTACTGTCACAGATACTGCATTAGGTCCCATGAACATCACAAATTTTTTTCGCGGCTTGTGTTGCCTTTTCACCTTGTTTGTAGTAAAATTTTAAAATGTATCGAATTTCTTCATTAGATTCACTCATTTTAAAAATAAGAAAACAAATTAAAATCACACATTTTCCTAATTTGAATTTGAAATTGTCTTCTTTTAAATTAATTTTTTTTATACCAAAACCAGCCAGCTCATTGGCTATACAAATGGTATAGCCAATGAGATCTTATTACAAGTTCACACATATTATGCGAAAAGACTTTTTCCCCAACCTATTATTTCTATTAGCCAAATCTATGACTATGAAATAGCGAAACACACTCAAAGGAGTCTCGAGGCTGATTTTCCGCAAACTAAAGTGGTATCATTAGATTTTTGAAAAATCAATTTTCCTAGTCGGGAATCGAATCCACCTATCTGCAATATTAAACTAAGCGCTAGTGCAGCTTCTAAGGACTGATTTCTTTGAAGAAAAGTCAAACTTCAAACTAGGTTTCCCTATTACCGTTTTTATTTAAAAGGAAAGAAAGGACAATATGTCCTTTCCTTCCTTTTAAATAAAAAGGGTACCGACCCCAAATAATAGGCCTAAGGCGAAAGTAAATACAGAGGTAAGCTAACGTATTGATTGCTGGGCTTATAATGATATGGGAACTGGCTTTAGGTTTTGAGGACAAAGATAAAACGACAGAAGAAGAAAGACAAAGATATAAATAATCACACACTAACCTCTAGTTTCAGGGCATCAGGGTTTTCCACGTATCTGAAATTTAAACGAAAATATTAGTATGACAAACATTCCAGTGTTGGTCTCCGGTAATGGCTTGTGTTACGCGATGTCCATCACAGCAGTCTTGAGAACCATAGATTATATTAATATCACATAGACAATCGTCATAGATAATAACATTTTTAGTCAATTTATCAGAAGTTCAATTTATAATGAAATTATTATTTCTACCGGCTAGTTAATTTTATAAGCCCACTAAATTATCGTCTTGATAATTTAGTGGGCCGTGCCCTATAAATACGGCCCCACCTTCGGCATTCGATCATTATTGTTCGATCCACCGAACGGGTCGGACCTCTGTGGGAAGTCGTAGCACTCTTGGAACATACGATACCGAGTACTCGTGAAATACTATTTCGAGGACTCAAATATAGGCGTCACCAAGAAGCCAATAATTGTGACGTCACGAATACAAAACAACCAAACCGATACTACGGTTTGGTTGTGTTGTATTCGGCTATATTTGTAAGCACTCTAAAATTCGTGTATTTATTTCTAATAAACTTTATGATAATTCCAATGTCATTTTCGAATTTACCTTCTACATATCACCCACAAGTTCGCAACATAACGATAAGTTTATGGTCTGGAGTATTTAAATGGATGCCTTGATCGTCAATCATCACACCCAGATATTGTTACAATTACCACCTGCCGTGGAGTAAAACATTATGATGAAACCTTCACATTGAGAAAATCGATGTACCCGTCAAGCAATCTTGGCCAAGCTTGGCGTCCGTTCTCTCCAATATTTGAGAGGCCCGAGCCCAGCAGTGGGGCGTTTATGGGCTGTAATTATTTTAACAATATTAGAATAAAGTATTTCAACTCACCCAAAGGCAGTGCACACTTGTGTGGCTTTCACGAGAGTTCTGCAACATAAAACCACAAATTAATAACAAAATTTCTAGCAAAAAAGAAGGCGACTTCAAGAGACTTTAATTTTCAGTTTTACGTTAGGTATGTTGTATACAATAGCAATTACCTTGGAGCTAAATCCAATGCAAAAAGAATGATCAAAATCAGATTAGAAAGAAATAAAGAAAGGGAGAAAACGTTTATTTGCCAAATGCGACACAGACAAAATATAAAATAGACGAAACAAAATATTTTTTACAGGTATATGCCGCAATTCGGCAAATAAGGCTGGCACTCAGCATATTGCTGTGTCGGAAGATATTCCGCCACAGCACTGATTCTCTGTGCCCACCCCGAAGTCTACACATATTACCTAGAGACCCGTTTAAAAATGTTTTTTTTTTAAATTTAGTCACAGTAATAAATATTAAAAAAATTTCAACATAAAAATAAATAAAAATATTCCTATTAATGAGAATGAATATATAGTTAGATACGATAGATAATATTTAATAATAATAATAATAATAAATTTATTGAACTGAAAAATGTTACAAATTACAATGATACTTAATTTAAACTAAACCTTAGAAACCTAAATAACTACATTATAATAAGAATATCATAATTATAAGTACGTATTAAGTAGGTACGCAGTGTTTTCATATACATAGATACAGCTATAATAATTGTATATGCAATTAATTGATTAATTAAAGTTATGTACTTACACATATACACATCATGTAATCTCAGTATACATATACACATATATATAATATTATTATGAAATGTACAGACCAATAATAATACTGAAAATAAATAACTTACATATTTTTAGACTACAGATTGACATTTAACTGAAATAATGATAAACAGAGTGGAATTTATTATATTGAGCCTACCTATTGAATAAAAAGAAGAACAGAAAAAAGTTATTATTGAAATACCGCAAAAAGATCAGAAAGAAAGAAAGAAAAACTTATTTGAAGGAATAGCGACGTAGTTACATTCTTTATACATTAATACACAGAGAATAATTTGATTTTGTACGCCGCATTTTCAGCAAACAAGGTTTTCACTCAGCATACTGTGCCGGAATTAATTCCGACACAACGCTGATTTTCAATGCAAACCTTCCTTTTGACGTAAGACCATAACTACTCAATTTGTTAAATAAAAAATTAAAAGTAAATATTAATAAAACTAATTCTAATTATGTAATATTTAATCAGTCAAACAAATAAATAAACTTTAACAAAACTTACAATACAGTACGTTATAGCAAAAAAACGTTAACTTATTTCATAAAAAACGGCAATTTTATAGTTAAAAACCTAAAATGTTCATATAGAAACTTTAACCCTTTACCCAATTTCGTTAATCAATAAGTTAAAATATGAAAAATATTTTACATACATTGTCTCAGGTGTCTTTAGATCGTGATCTGCCTTCACTGGTGATGATGCTAATATCATCTAAAACAAAAATAGTTTCATCAGTGCAAACCAAGTATATCTATATATACATAAAAATCAATTGCTGTTCTTTAGGCTCGCTAAAACTCGAGAACGGCTGGACTGAGTTGGCTAATTTTTTAAGGCGCTCGTTATGCAAGCAGCTCTTAGTGTGGCCAGTTTTATTTTTGTAAAAAAAAAACATTCTAAATAAGACACATTCGGCCACAGTGTAACGATCTTATTCATATTGAGTTAGAGTAAGATTCTAGGCTTCTTTAAGCACCTTAGAAAAGTCTACAAATTCGCTCTAAGTCAATATGAATGAGACAGTATCTTTAATGTTATCGGAGAAGAAACAACACCATTTTTTATATATTTTTAAAGCAGAGTTAAGCAGACAGGCAGACGACCCACCTGATCTTTCCATCAGGTTGCCATCTCCTGTAAATCATCGCCTGTGCTACAAATGCGCTGCTGCTCTCTTGAAGAAGGTTGGAAACTGGCCATTGAAGCCGGAACACAACTCAAGTTTGTTATGGCGACATGCTTTAGACCAGGGGTGATAGCCATCCACTTGGGCAAATGCCCTCCCACCTGGCTGTGGGCTATTTGTCGCCTCTTGCGCAGGCCACCCGGCCGCCGGAAATTGTACCTTTCTCCTTTCTTGAACGGATGAAATATAAAAAAAAACCATACTGAGAATATGCAACATGTTGCCCCTGCCTTCTATGGCATTGTTAGGGGCCCATGCAGGGAGTGGCGAGTCACCGTCTGCCCATTTTTCCATGTTCCCTGAACATTGCGACGGGCAGACGCCATAGTCCCCATATTCCCAGACCACTAGTACCACTAACAGTTCACCCCAATAGCCCGACACTTTTGTCCTCATTTCCACAATAGTCCTACACTGGCCGGGGCTTGTCCTTAGGTGCATTATTATATGGTGTAGACAAGGATAATCGCCGGTCAGTGTCACGCCACATATTTACATTAAATTTGTCAAGAGGCCTCTAAGTGTTGGCCTCCCCATGGCCCCACGCAAGCCCTCCAAAAATCCGGGCCATTTTCATGGCCCGTGGTCTTGAAAGACATACATAAGAATATTATTTAGAAAATAATAATTGAAAGAACTTACCATCATAAGTGCCGCTAGTATACACGCGTCCCTTGTCACCATTACGACCCTCATCTTGCTCGGCTTCCAGAAACGGTCTGCCATAAAACAATAGGGCCTATTTGCCTCATTATATATGCCTATAAAGGTTATCATACTTCCTGTTCCTAATTAATTTTTTCGAGTTTATTTAACAATCAGGAAAAACTTTGTTATTTTGCAAAAACACATTTACGGTATGGATTATTTTATTGCTCAGTGCAAATACTTAGTTAGGTATTATATCTCATTCCAATACCATATCCTTGAGAGGCGATAAAACAAGCCACAGCCAGGTGGTAGGGCATTTTCCCGACAGAATAGCTACCATTCCTGGTCTAAAGCATGTCGCTATAACAACCTTGAGCTATGTTCCGGCATTAGTGACCAGTTTCCAGTCTCCCCTAAGAGAGCAGCAGCGCATTTGTAACACCTTTGGTGTTGCAAATATCCATAAGCGATGGTAACCACTAAGTGGGCCGTCTGTCTACCTGCTGAACTCATGCAATAAAAGATAAAACGAAACACTTTTCATTCCAGTTACGGGAAGGAATAAATAACGACCATTAAATTTTACTAGGTCGTTATTTCACGTGAGATAAATCGTTAAAGCGCCATGTAGTACAAAATAACTAAAGCAGAGAGTCAAAAGAATAAAGAAGCGAAGTTATTTGAGTAAATTGAGAAAAAGAAAGAATATATTTATTTCCAAAAGGCGATTAAATAAATAAAAATTAAGATATTTTACTATATACCTATTGAATAGGTTCGCGTTTCACCGACATTGCGCCTGATGCAGATGGAAATACAGTCTAAAGACATTTCCATCAGGCATCTGATATATGGTAAAGGCTCCAAAGTGGAGCACGTTTACCTAGAAGATACTTGTTGCCGCGAGACATGAAGACACCTAGATTAAACATAGATAACTCTTTATTGTACACCATTATAGAAAACTTCCGAACTAGTATCATTCCAATTGTGTACAAAGGGCGGTCTTATCGGTGAAAAGCGATCTCTTCCAGACTACATAATTTTTGTACGATTACATACGTTTATACATATATATCTACTGTATATCCTATTATGATAATTTTTTACGGTGCAGGCTGTCGTACTTTGGAATGTGCTGTCTCTTACTCTCAGAGAGGCCAAATTTTTGCGAACATTTAGAAATGTACTCAGTAAACACTATTTGTCCACAAATAGCTATTTCTGATTTACGGAATATAATCATGCTAAGACATTTACCACCTATTTCGCCTGATTCAATTTCTGTCATTTAGGTTGCCTGGAAGAGATCGCTTTGAGCGATAAGGCCGGCTGTTGTATTACCTAGAAAATTTTGTAAATATGGTCTGTTTTTGTAGTTATATATTTTGGTGTGCATTCAAGTGTTATCTTTCTCTCTCTCTCTCTCTCTATATATATATATATATATATATATATATATATGTCGCAGAACGGCCTCGTTCTCACGACATCTCCTTTAGTTATTGCAGGTTTAGTGGGCGTCATCAGGGTATGCGAGCATAAAACACATGGCCAACGGTTTATACAGTTTTAATTTAGATTTAAAAGACATTTTAACATAGTTTAGACCGAGCAGCGGGTTCAGGGCACCGCTCATACTTCCAACTTAAATACTTGCTTTAAAATACTCCATCGTCCAACTCGACCTATTGCCATCAACTGAATGTGCCACAAAAACTCAGTCTTTTATTAGGTTAGAACGATCTTTAAGTTATAGAAACATTTTTCAAATCAAATTAAATTAAATTAAGACTTTTAGAAGTAATCAAAATGTAAACAAATGATATTGTGCGTTATATATATATATATATATAGCGGTAAGGTATGATAAAAGTGGAAGCGTAGTGTTTCGTCCGCTTTGTTGGTATTTCCACCATATATCGGTGGCGTGAGTGCATACGTCTGCTTGTCCGGTGGTAAAAATGTGAGGGAGGAAATAATTCGTGCAATTCTGTGACACGTTGCACATATAGATGATATCCGTAAGAGAACCAAGGTAACCGACATAGCTCGCAAAATTAGCAAGTTGAAGTGGCAGGTGACATGTAGGACCGATGGCCTGGAGCAGACGAGTTTGGACTGGAGACTGCGTCTCGGTAAAAGTAGTGTCGGATGCCCTCCAGCCTGATGGACTGATGAACTGTGCAAGGTAGGCGCTGAATGCTGAAAGTAGAGGACCGTGATGAGTGGCGTTGACTTGGCGAGGTGTACGTCCAGCAAAAGACGATTATTGGCTGATGACGAGATTGCACATATACAGAAATTGTATGCCGCCGTTTCAAAATTGAGGTTAGCACTCAGTATACTGCTGTGTAGAAACGTTGTCCGACACCGCACTGACTTTCAGTTCAGAGAACACGACAAGCTCAATGCTTACCATTTCACGCAAATATTCTGTGAGAGCGTGGTATCACATCAATCAAACCGACCCCAAAGAACTGTAATCAAGATAATTGACAGGTAAAAAAGTGTGTGTGTACACGCGTTAAAAGTTATACTTCTTTAAGATCTTTTCAAAAATTTTATCTTTCTCCTTGTTCTAAATTTGTAGAAAAAACGACACTAACAATAGAAAAATTAAAATGTTGACTATAGCTAACTTCAGGGTGTCGGTTTTTTCATGGCGGTGTGCGCGCGCATCGTAAAAATTAACTCTCATCTTTTTTCCCTACGCGCCAAAAGAAGCATAACTTCAAAAATTTTGGTAAATTAAGAATAATTTATAGTGGGCGATATACGAAGTAAGTTTGAGCACCTGTGCTTCATAACATTTATTCTGCGTACAATAATAACCTGGTGGGTATATACGACAGGTTTTTCCTCTGCGATAAGATATGATGTTATTTATAAAAAAAACAGACTACAAAAATGAAAATGTATAAAATAACTTATTTCTAAAGCTATTATTATATATATTATCTAAAACATCTTAAAGTCGGTGCTTAGTAATTTTCAAAATATAGTAATTTTTATTATGTTTTACTTTGCACCGGCTTCAAGATGTTTTAGATAATATACATTAATAATAATTAATAGCTTTAGAAATAAGTTATTTTATACATTTTAGTTTTTGAAGTCGGTTTTTTGAAACAAAGTTTTTATTTCTTACTTTTTAGTGTCTAGCTATGTATGTGTGGAACTACGAATGGTGCCGCGCTTCTTAAAAATATAGGTCCCAGAAACGGAACAAAAAATGTTCGCAAAATGAAACTACTGGGCGAAACTATGTAAATTTTTAGGGAACCACATGGCAGCTATTCCGCGTCAAACAAAAAAAGGATTACGTAAATCAAATAATAAATCTTAGAGTAATCGGTGCACACATGGAACGAAAAGGATTTTTTTTTCATAAAAAATCTTCATAAAATGTAAACTACTGGGCCAAACTATATAAAATTTTTAGGGACCAATTGAAAGCTATTCCGCGTCGAACAAAAGGAAAAAACAAAAGAATCATGTAAATCGGATCATAAATCACGGAGTAATCGGTGAACATACATGAAAAAAAAGGTCCCGACGAATTGAGAACCTCCTCCATTTTTCGAAGTCGGTTAAAAAGGCGTTTTTCAAAGCCGGCCACGTGTTGGCAACGTGTTTCGTTGCTAACCTCCACTGGCTGTTTTCCACGTCGCTAGACCAAGCTAGCTCATGGAAAGTGTTTAGTTTAAAGTGTTTTATTTTACTTTCATAACTCAGCAGCAATAAGAGAAAGGGTTTAGGATTCTTTTATTTATTTTCATTATTTATTCTATTTATCTTTTTTTAAATACCTCTTATTTCTAATACAAACATTTTACATTATTTTCTTTACACATATTACTATCTATTAACAAATACTATTCCTCTTAATTTACAATATTTTGTTTTATATAAACTTTATTGTATTTACTACATTTAAATATTACTATAGTCCTATTCAAGTATCTACAACCTACATGCCTATATACGAGTTGTTTTCAGTTGCTAGCCAGGTTTTCCTGTTATTTTTTAGACGCTCGCAGGACATGGAAAGTGGTTGTAACACCAATGGCAAAGCCAACGCGTTGGCTGCCTTTGGAGGGATAGAGGGGGTGAGACAGGCAAGATGCATGGGAAAGCGGGAAGTGGGCAACCATCTCACTCATCGTCTCAATGATACGTACCCAAATATTTGTATGACCATGCTTAAGTCAAATACAGTACGACCAATTGACTTTTTTTATCATCTTTTATACCACATTACCCGTATTCCTACAAATAGAGATTCATTCGTTCCCAAGAAACATGATAGTCTAAAGGCTAACCGTTTAAAGCTGATATTCTGTGACAGTGTGTTATCACACCGATCGGGCCGGCCCTAAGAGCTCTATAATCAAAGATAATAAGTTCAGCATAGCTCTAACAAAACTTGGAAGGTAGCATGCTTTTTTGTATTGCCTGAAGCAGGCAAACAGGCGGACGGCCCGCTTGATGAAAGGTGGTTACCTTTGCATATGGACTTTGCAACACAAGGCGTTGCGTACTGTTACAGCCCTACTCTCTCTAGGCAATTATGCAGAGCGGCAAGCCACTGACATCAATAAGCATCGATCAGCAGTAATTGCCTATAATACTAATCTTTGTAAATTGTTAGAGTCTTCTGGTAATTAGCTAAAGCTATTCAACAACGGACCTGGTTTTGCCTGCGGTTGAATAGCCTAAACTACATTACCAACCCGGATCCGGTAGACTTTTAGGTCCGTAGATTGAGGCTCCAGTACTGTGTAGTATAATAAATCTCAGTTCCAGTACTATAGTGTTTGTTTTTAAAACACCTAAGTATCCGGACTAACAGTACGCGTTTCCGGCCTCTACGAAATTTTATAACTTCTTTCTTAAACGACCCCATGTCGTTGTGCAAAGGGAAAACCTCGGCGAGGAGTTCCCTCCAGATCATTGTTGTACGCGGGATAAACGTTCTAAAGAATCTTTGCGTAGTTGAGCGTGGGAGCTCCAGGAAATGGGGGTGAACATCCCGTCAGTGGTGACGGTGCGGTTGTAAAAATGAGGCGTTGGAACAAGAACAAACATTTCCTCGGAAGATACGCAGAGGGACGCAAAGTCTCTCCGAAGGCTATGCGATTCTAAACCACCTGTTAGTTTGGGATCGTAGACAACACGAACGGTGCGACGCTCGATGGAGTCGAAAGGGTCAGTCTGGTAGGCGGATGCTCCAGTCCATAAGTGTGAACAGTATTGTTAATTTGTGCTTTGTAAAACAATTCTTTACTGCGGAGTGAAATAGTGTTCAGACCGGTTTAGCACACTAAGCTTTTCTGAGGCAAGTTTAGCCTTGCCTTCCAGATGACCCTGAAAGTGCACGTCGTTCATTATATTGACAGCAAGGATCCCGATACTGTTCGAGATGGTAAGGGGTGTTCCTTGGAACTTTGGCCCAGGGCCAGATGGGGTCTTTTTGTAGAGATGCGCAGACCTGTGTCTTTGTTGACAAGATTGTTATTGTCTACAACTGTGTTTGCAATAAAGTGTTATCTCTCTCTCTCCGTCTAATCTCACTTTTCTTATTGTAATATGTATATATACATACGCAAATATGACCACGTTTCTGAATTTCGTAAAAAACTCAAGTGGTTGCCAATTCGCTTTCGCCGGAATACTCATATTCTTTCACTCCTGTACAGTGTATTGTTTATCCCCACAACCCCGTATTATCTCAAGGAACGCTTTGAATTCATCTCTTCCTCTCATAACTTACGACCTTCTACGAATCTCAGACTTAATACTCCCAAACATTATTCATCTTGTTTCAACAATTCTTTTACTGTACAGGCTATTCGACTCTGGAATGAGTTACCTG
The DNA here is from genome assembly GCA_012273795.1 of Dendrolimus punctatus. Taxonomy (NCBI): domain Eukaryota; kingdom Metazoa; phylum Arthropoda; class Insecta; order Lepidoptera; family Lasiocampidae; genus Dendrolimus; species Dendrolimus punctatus. The sequence goes on along the minus strand of CM022530.1, from coordinate 2,992,506 downwards.
TGACTGTTAGGCAAGCCAAATCTCTAACAATATTTAAGAATATGACAAAAAAGCACTACCTACAACTTAGTGATGTCTGATATTTCTACGTATGTTTATGTATGTGTATATATAATAATATATGTATCTATGTATTTATGTATGTAATATCAATAGGAGTATTTATATATGTCTATTTAGTATAAAATTTATGTAAGTAGCTGCATATCCTCTAATATTTATGTATACCACCTTTGACCAATTTAATATGTTTTTATTCCTGCCTCGGGTTGTCTGGAAGAGATCGCTTCTTAGCGATAAGACCGCCCATTGTGCACATATAGAATATTTTTAGGCTATAAGTTAATTTGTGTTTTCTGTAATGGTGTACAATAAAGTGTTATCTATCTATATATTCTAATGTATTTATTCCCACTAAGTTCCTAAGTTTATAAATGTTAAATAATCCTACTCATTCTTCATCGTTTCTCAACGTGCTGTTGCTTTTTTAAGGCGAAGAATCAGCTTGAATTGCAATAAATAAATTTGAATGTCTAGTTTTAAATATCAATGAATATCAACATTTAAAAAAAATCGTGAATGTCATGAAATTGTATGAAACATTTGAAGAAGAACTGAATAGAACTATAAGTGAAATACACAGAAAATGTCTACACGACGAATTGAAAGCGTTTGCATGTTTTGAAGCCAGTTATAAACCGATAAAAATATTTCAAATAATAATAGATTAAGAGCTAGCTATTAATTTGTTTTAATAGTTTCTAAATTTAACATATATTTAATAGGCTCAAAGAGGAAAAAATATGTTATGTCATTTGAAGATTAAAACATTTTGCACTAATTAAAGAATAATTGGCAATTTAAAAACTAATAACTATTTGGTGTTACTATGTGATGGTGCGGAGCGGGGAGGGATAAAAAAGATGGAAAGGACTTAGAAGATAAGGTCGACAAGTAAACCAGCTGAAACGATACAGTGGATATCTTCCAGCTTGCGGGTGGATGTAAGCGAAAAAATTTCTGCGAGGCAGTGATGTCTTAAACAGAGGCCACAGAACGAGATAGGAAGAGAGGTATAAATGCCCTCATGCATCTAGGGAGCAGAGGAGTCTTCACCCCTGTTGACGAAGTGAGTTTGCCCTGATTCCCGGGGCTTACTCAGGCACTTGATGCGCTAGGATCAGCGTGGGCGTGAGAGGAGAGAGGATAATTTTAGTGGAGTATTGAGTTTGGTGGTAGGTTTGGTATCGAGTCTCCACACAAGCCGGTTGATTAGTGTTTGGCAGCCCCATAGGGGATTGCCTCCTTTCCTTCAACTGATGGACCAGCTGGAACGACACAGTGGGTATCTTCCAGCTTGCGGGTTGATGTAAGCGGGTGTAAAAACGCGGCACACACACAAAACGCGGCGAGGTTTTCGCGGAATCAGTGTCGCGTTCAGCGGAGATGCGGCAAAAGAAAAAAGAAACAAAGAGGTGGTGACCAAAAATAGCGACGATGGCGATTTTTATTCAACATCAACTTCATACATAAAAAGGACCAAAACTTAAATGCGGTGTTGCGATAATGCAACACAGAACAAAGTCCTTTCTCTCCATTGTCTTTTAATAAATAGGTTAGACCAGTTTGACCATAAGGAGTCTACTCAAATTCTCACTCTCCTTTATAACATATTATTTACTCCTAATAGTCCTCAGTACCTTAAGGAACGTTTTAAACTCCTTCGCCTATCCACTGCCCTCAATTTGCACACGAGACTTGAAGACACCCGGATTGTACTTTTCAGGAAACACGGACTCTGGTAGTGTATTCCAGTTCTGCCGCACGCAGAAAGCACGTGGAAGTGCAACATTTCGTTCGCATTGGTGGTGTTGCCACGGTGAAACGATGGCGTAGACCAGGCGCCTTGTTGACCGAAGATGACATCAAAAATAGTGAATGAATGAACAATAATAAATTAATAAATTGTAATAAATTTTGATGGCCTCTGTGGTTGTGCGGGCTCACTGCAACGCAGAGGCTCCGGGTTCGATTCCTGGTATAGTAAATTTCGGAAACGTCTTTTCTCCGTTATTTTCCATGGTCTTGGTGTCTGGGATCGACCCTAGAGTGGTCCGTTGTATATTACCCATAACGCAAGCGTAACTTGCTTAATTTGGGGATATACAATGTGTGTGTGTTTGTCTGCCGATTATTAATAATAAGATAATAATAATAAATTAACTACAAATAATATAATAAAAAATGAATGAATTTTAAGTTTCACTAAACTAATAACACAGTAACTAATAACAGTGAAATATAAAATGAAAAAAGCTTGAAGTGTAACCTCCACGTTATGAAAGAAAATATTTATTTCTAATGAAATGAAATGAAACTTTACTTGTAAAAAAATACAGGTAACAATTATAACTAGGTGGTAGAAAGTCAGATGTCCTCACTGTATTTGACCTACACATGGTCGTACAAATATTTAATCTAAAAAAAATCACAACAATTCTAATAATATGAAGTAATTGTCCGTTATATTATAAAAAATAAAAACACATAAATGTAACAATGTAAACAAGCAAAATAAATTAAATGTCAAAAGCGAAAGATATAAATAAAATGTACAATAGTATTAAAATATCATGTCTTTGTCATATTTAAGGAAATCTAATAGCGAATCACAACACAAAATAGTACTAACATAACAAAGTATAGATAAAACTATACCAAAATTGTATCCCGCAAAAAAATGAGTGAGGATACGATAACACTAACTAACTATCTTTTAAAACAAATCTTAACCAGAAATATTGAAGGGAGGGAGGTAACTAGGAATATATTTTTTTATGAAAAAAACAATGATTATAAAAAGCTTATTAGATTTATATATAAATATACATAATATATAGAAATTATATACATAAACTCTATCCCACTATATCATAATCAATGTTTTTTAAGTATGAAAATATATTTAAAACGACTTATAAGAGTGTACATAATATCTAATAATAAATACTTATAATTCTGTATAAAAAAATTATGACTTCATCGAAATTATCCCTACGTACGGAGAATCACGTCAGAGACTACTGAGGCCCTCCATGAAAAATCGACTTCTATATCCGTCGTGCAACCTTTCCTTACAAAAAAAAACTAATTTTATGGGTTTTCAAATATTTAATAATTTGCCTGTTGCCATAAAAAGGGCTCAATTGAATTTATTTAAAGTCAGTCTTCAGAATTGGTTACTGGAGAGGTGTTTATAGTCGGTGCATGATTATTTTAATTGGAACAAGACTTAGATGAGGCTGTATGACATTAATATAAATTTAATTATTTGATATTATTATCTTTTGACTTACAACAATAGGTAATTTAATTTAATTTTCCGTGGTCAACGTAAATAATATTTTAATTTAAGACGATATAATATTTGCACACCCCATGGGTAATGACAAGTGAACTCGTATATGTATAACTTAAGACGTGTATTTTTATGTACACATGACATATACAAATAAATTTCATTTAATCATTAAAGTTAACATGTATGTGTTAAAAAAACCGACTTCAAAAACTAAAATGTATAAAATAACTTATTTCTAAAGCTATTATTATTAATATATATAGTCTTAAACATCTTAAAGTCGGTGCATAGTAATTTTTATGTTTAACTTTGCACCGACTTCGAGATGTTTTAGATAATATATATTAATAATAATAGCTTTAGAAATAAGTTATTTTATACATTTTAGGTTTTGAAGTGGGTTTTTCAAACGAAGTTTTTTTTTTGTTACTTTTTAGTGTCTATGTATGGGTGGAAATACGAATGGTGCCGCGCTTCTTAAAAATATAGGTCCCAAGAAGCAGGAACAAAAAAATCGAAAAATGAAAACCACTGGGCCAAACTATGTCAAAATTTTAGGGGACCAGATGGCAGCTATTCCGGGTCGAACAAAAAAAGAATCACGTAAATCGAATCACTAATCTCAGAGTAATCTAACTACTGGGCCAAAGTATGTAAATTTTTTAGGGGACCATTGAAAGTTATTCCGCGTCGAACCAAAAAAGATCACGCAAATCAGATCATAAATGACGGAGTTAATCGGTGAACATGCATTTAAAAAAAAGATCCCGACGAATTGAGAACCTCCTCCTTTTTTTGAAGTCGGTTAAAAAGAGAAAAGTATGCTCAAACAGCTTGTATTCTATGTCTTATGACCGTAAAATACAAGATGTTTTAGTACATCACATTACATATACTACATTAACATTATTTTAAAAAGTATAAGCACAGTGGCCAGTATTGTCAAACACATCCTTTCCATGTCGCACTCTGAGCACAGGATTCCTTGATTGTGCCTTGCTAGGACGCGGCTTTGCCTTGCCCAAATGAACTGACTGTTTGTTTTAGTTAACCTTTCATTCACTTAGAAGCGATGTGACTTTTCGGATATCCCCAGGTCATTGTTGTTAGTCGTACGCTAGGCACGTGCATTACGCAGTACGACATCTCGTATATCACGTCTCGCCAGGCGAACTACGATGACCCGTGGTCGTTGTGGTTTCATTGCTTCCTCAGAGTGAGAGCTATTTACATAAAGAGTACCTCTTCGCTCTACGCCGACGATGTCCCGTTCCGCTGTACACCCAACTTTGCACCTACGAATGTTGCTTAGTTAGTTTGTTAGTCGCTTAGGATGTTCATTCTTTTCTTGGAGATCATTTCTGATCACGAAATCATATTGAAAATTGTGTTGTTCTTGTTCATTAAAGTCTTCCTTTAGCTCTTTTATTATTATTACTTTATGGCAATAACACATTTTGAATTAAAATAGTTGAAATTAGGCAGAGGTACTGCACAGCAACCAACACAATTTTATTATAATGTAAATAATATTATAGTATATAGTATAATAATTAAATGCCGTTAGAATGGGGATTGTTCACAAAAAAAATACCCTCTGAATTTATATTTTTACTGCGTAAAATAGGGTATTTTAAGATACTAATTTGAATATTTTTGTATTTTAAGCGTTAGTTTTTTTAATACTTCGATTTTAAAATTATTTCTCTGATGACATCATAAGGGACAAGTTTATATTGATTTCTTTGCCTAGAAAACAAAAATAATAAAACTTACTAATCATAGTAATCTGTGCTACTATTTAAATGTCACTTTCATTACTCATTACGTATCGTGATCATTTTAATATGGCCGGCTTAGCAATTTTGTCGCTAGGCTTATAATTTTTCGTGTTCAACCATTATTATTTTCTATAGTTATCGTAAAAAATTTAAAGTGATCTTTAGGGAAAAATCCTTGTTAAAGAAATTAAATCAAATAATGTACAGCTAGAATGTTTTTACACCTGAAGCAGGCAAACAGGCAGACTGATTGTCCTGATTGGATTTAATAAGGTCAAATAAAGGCCAAACGCATTTCTTACAAAATACAAGAAGATCGTACGTTTTTTGGAATTTTAACTAGACAGAAATGATTAGGGACACTATTCCTCGAAATGGTTTTTCAAATAGCTAGATTGAAAAAAAGTGAACAATCCCAATTACTATACAGTTTACTAGAACTACACAAACACGTATAACACAGATATAAATATAACTGAATACAACCAGTCCAAACGTAATATACGATTCAATAACACGCACCAAGTCCGTCACTAAATAGTACGAATCTATGGATGAATGTACCGAATGTACTAAAGTCTTGCTTCGCTCGTGGCTATCGCTTGACTGTCCCATCTCTCAATTGGGGCATTGCTTTATACTGCATAAATGCTATATGATTGCCCGGCCGCGTGGACCGAATTTCTTAGAATCACTTTGTTTTTTTGAAGTCTGTGACACCTGGCAGTGATCACAATACAACAATAGGCCTTAAGAAATTACAAGCCCAAATGCCGAAGATAATAAAATGTGCAAAACGGTATCCAGGTGTGAATTTGTCTTTGTCGGTCGTGACAATAAGACCTTAAATATAGTGGAATTATTCATTAATACATTGAACATACTGGGTGCCTGTGTCTGGTAATTGTTTAAATACTGTCACATTTTATTGATATAGCAGTCATAGAATAATAGATAGATAACACTTTATTGCAGACCGAAATATACAATTATAAAAACAAACCATATTTACTATATTTTCTAGGCAATACAAGAGGCGACCTTACCGCTCAAAGCCATCTCTTTCAGGCAACCTAAATGAGAGAAATTGAATCAGGCGATCAGGTGATGCCGGAAAAAGACAATAGATACATAAATACTTAAACTAATTCAAGAATATTAAATAATATTATAGAAGTTAAAGAGCTTGTTTGTTTGAATGCGCTAATGTCGGGAACCGCTAGTCCGATTTCAAATTTTTTTCAGTGTTGGATAGTATTTATCTAGGAAGGCTATCGTTTATATTATATTATTTTTAAAATCGGGATCCTTACTAAAAGTCCAAAAAGTAACCCAAGGTGTAAAAAATGACGCGAAAAAATCCTTACAAGGCGTGCGCTGCGAAAACTATTTATGTATTACTACTACGTATCTACTATATTTACGAACAAAACAATGTACTACCACTTTGCAGAACATAATCTGTACTAATATTATAAAGCTGAAAAGTTTGTTTGTATGTTTGTTTGATTGAACGCGCTAATATCAGGAACTTCTGATCTGATTTGAAAAATTCTTTCAGCGTTAGATATCCCAACTAATGAGGAAGGCTATTGGCTATACATCATCACGCTAAGAGCAATAGGAGCGGTGCACCAATGAAGAATGTTTCAAAATCGAGGGGGTTTGAAAACAAATTCCACGCTGACGAAATAAATGTCTTAGCATGATTATATTCCGTAAATCAGAAATAGCTATTTGTGGACAAATAGGGTTTTCTGAGCAAATATCTAAATGTTGGTAAGGATTTGGCCTCTTTATAGTAAGAGGCAGCAGATTCCAAAGTTGACAGCCTGCACCGTAAAAGAATTATCATAATAGGATGTAGTGGTGCAAATTGTGGGCAGTGGATAGGCGAAGGAATTTAAACCTTTGTAATAGTCCTGATTTGACACTTAGGAAGTTAATTGAACGTAAAATTGGATGAAATCAACAAAACTCAAAACCAATAAGTCGTTTATTTATTTGACAATATACACTGTTATTTTTTACAATGTTAAAACATAATTCCATTATAATTTTTGTCCAAATGCCTTAATTAATTATGTAAGGTATGACGAAGTCCCAAAAACATTTACGTTCTAAGGCATCTTGTTTTTAATTTTAGTATTGCTACAGAGGGTGCTTTATAGTTCATTAGCTCTATTACAGTATACAACTATATTTATTCCAGAACCTTGAATTATTCATATATAATATCGAGGGCTTCATAACAAATGGGCGTACTGACAAAAGTGCAGTTTTACACAAGGGACAAAATTGTGCACAAAACAAAACTAGTTGATTGTATAAGGCTGGAATTTGGATTACCCTTCTATTAAGGTACACTTGCATACTGGTAAGACTTTCTAAATTGTAACATGCATAGATTAAAGTAAACCACAAACAAATGGCATTTTTTCGTATATATACGATATATTTATTGAAACAAAAACAATTGAATCTTATACGAATGAAAAAATACAAATTTCAATGCTGATGCGTGATAAATACATATGGTTCGAAAGCCGATGTGAGACAAAACTTTCATACTCCATCTCAATTCCATGTGGTATTTGTGTGGGATAGATAACACTTTCTACACCAATACAAAAAATATCTTATCAACAAAACTATATCTAATTATGCACAAAGGACGGTCTTATCGCTAACAAGCGTTATCTTCCAGACAACTTCAGAAATAAAGTAGTTAAATTAAATGAAACAAACCGATCATAAAGTCATATAATTTTTAATCATTTTCTCGTAATAATCGGGGAACTTGGTTATCGATTTGGAAGTTTCAATCGCTAAATACGTTGTAATCGCAGCTGTCAAATCAGGCCTATTATTTTGTGATTATATTATATATTTTGTAATTTTTTATATTGGTTTTTTTTTTTTTTTTTTTTTTTTTTTTTTTTTTTTTTTTTTTTTTTTTTTTTTTTTTTTTTTTTTTTTTAATTTTCATCTATTATTTTTGATTAAAATAGTTTTATAAATTTTAGTTGTATGTATGGCAATACAGAATATGCTATTCAAGGTTTTTCGAAACAAGTGAAAGTTTTACTGCTGTAACGTCATTTTTATTTAAGTCAATCGGCTTGCGCCCTCAGTATAGACGACCCTGGCAATCAAAGATCTGGAGCCCAATTCTGCTTCAATATCTTGGAGTTACAAAGATATTCAAAGTACAATTCAATTGTGATAGTGTGTAAAGTTCGTATTCTACTAAATCCACAATATTTTCTCGATATCGACATGGGGACTAATAGTAAAAAACAATTGTTATTACCATGAGCTGAAATGGCGTTAGTTGAAATGAAATTGAAAATCTAATAAAAAATAACATGAATTTCGCGACTTTTCGCTATAAAGTTACTTGACACAGGCGTCACTGAAATTAGCAGAATACCGAAATCAGACAAAAGTACGATTGAGAAGATAGTGTCCGACGATTTTGACATGATGATGATAGCAGAATCAGGCCCCTGTTCTACGATGTAATTTTGCCAATAAATTTTATACTAAAGATTATAGGGTGTGTGTTGTAGACTATAGAGCTTCGAAGTCCAAATTGATTCTACTATTTCTTCTGTTAACTTCTAGATTGTTAAGCTGCTGCACATACTGTGCAGTCACTGCAAGATGCTTTAAGGCTACAGTCCTTGGAGGCTAGACTGTCTTTCTCTAAACTTCACAAATTGTCGTAGTCCTGAAAAAAAATATACAGAAGATAAAATTAATTCACAACTGATGATTTTTACAATGCAGTAAACTGTTCACTAATGTTTACTACAGGAAATATTAACATTTTATTTTATTTTTGCTTAATAATACCCAATTTGATTTAGACATTTTATCTTATCTTATTTTTATTATTATTATATCTATTGATCTTAGCTGAGAGTTTGTTTGTTTGCTTGAACACGCTACTCTCAGGAGCTAGAAGTCTGATTTGACATCCCTAAGCATAAAGCAATATAAAATTACTAGCTTGGAATAGTTAAAAACAAGTTGAAAAAAACTGATTTAGAAACATTCTTCATTGGTGCTCCGCTCCTATTGGTCTTAGCGTGATGATTATGTAGCCTTCTAGCCTTCCTCGATAAATGGGCCATCTATTACTGAAATAATTTTTCAAATCAGACCTGTAATTCCTAAGTGCGTTTAAACAGAAAAACTCTTCCAGCTTTATATATTAGTATAAGATAGAAGATAATACATACCGTGTTGTCTATGTCTTCTAGCTTTGATGCATGTGTAAAGAAATTTCGCAACAACTGTAAACGCTGAGATTCCAACCAAAACAATTAAGATAATGAACAAATTATTCGTTGTGGCTTCGGCGGATGATTGCGAGTCTCCCCTGGGGTTTAAATGAAAATAAAAACTCATCAATTTCAAATAAGCATTTTGCTTTATGCGGGTTTGCCTTACAGATCAAACATTCCGCTAAATAATATCTGTTTTTTTTTTTTATTGCGGTAGTTCAGCAGACCCCCATAAAGCCACTTGATAGAAAGCGATTATGGACATTCGCATCACCAAAGGTGCAACAAATGCGTTGCTGCTCTCTTAAAGGAGACTGGAACCTGGTCACTAATGCCGGAACACAACTCAAGGTTGTTATGGCGGCATACTCTAGACTATGGGTGGTCGCCATCCAGTCGAGCAAATACCCTACTACCTGGCTGTGGGTGGTTTTGTCACCTCTTACGACAGGCCGCCCGGCTGCAGGAATTTGTATTCTTTCTCCGTTCCTGTATGTGTTTTAAGTCAACAACAACACTCCTGGCTACCACCCCTGGTCTGGATAATGGCTCCATAACAACTTTGAGATGTGTTCCATCATCAGTGGCCAAGTTCCAGTTGGTCCTTCGAGGTCAGCAGCACATTGTTAGCACCATTGTTAGCAGGATTGGAGGCCTGATCGCGTGAACGCAGCACTGACCTGTGTTTTTGTTACTGCTGAAGCTAGTACGGTCTAACTGTGATAGAAAGTGCTTACCATCGCCTATGGACAAGCAACACCAAAGGTGCTACAAATGCGTTGCTACTCCCTTAAAGGAGACTGGAACCTGGTCAGTTCGTCGTTGTTACGGCAGCATACCCTAGACCACGGGTTGTAGCTAACCAGTCAGGCAAATACCCTACCACCTGACTGTGCGTTGTTTTGTCGCCTCTTAGGACAGGCCAGGTGTGTGATTTTTATCCGGGAAATCCCAAAGGAATTTTCCCGGGAGCGGTTTGAAGATATTCGAATGCTTAAAAAATAACTTATTCCTACACAGTTTCCACTAAAACGATGGCTTACATTCTTTTTTAAAATGCTACGACATTTTGTGTCCAGGGAATCTCGCGGGAATTGCAAGTCGAGCGTGGACGAAGTCGCGGCGTATCCTAGTATTTTTATAAGTAAGGTGTCTCTTATACCGCCTGGTATTTTCCCAATTATTATATAAATGCGAAAATAAATCTGTATGCCGGTTTGTCTGTTACGCTTTCATAATTAAATTCCTGGAGAAATAAAGCTAGAACGGGATGAAATAGGATATGACAGTTTCCGCCGTGGGGAGCGGCGAATCGAAATGCCCGTATTAAAAGGCAGCCACAGGCTTGCGGCAGAGGGCGTTGAGGCCTCGATGTCTCGACAGGACTCTGCCCGCAAGAATGCCGCAAGAGGCGCGAGAGCAGCCACGCGTCCCTCTCAGAGCCTGGGAAGTTCCACCTCCTCGGCTCACACAGGAGAGGCCACCCCGGTTTACGGCCAGACCTATCGCCTGCCGGGTCGCGGGCTATGCTTATATTATATACCATGACGCGGCACTGAGGCGGATGAAGGCTCCCTTTTTAATGGGTTTACCTGGCGTCGGTCGTATTGATTAATTGACGTCGGGGGAACCCCACACACCGGCCACAATTGCCCGTGCGGCTGACGTTGCGGCAACGAATCACTTCTCAAGTTTGCAGACATTCGTCATCTATAAAAAAATTGATAGTAATCGGGTCTTAACGTTAAAGACTACTGAACTACTGAATCATTTTTGCTGTAATCCCTATCCCTATTCCCTATTAATATTATAAATGCGAAAGTAATCAGTCTGTCTGTCTGTCTGTTCCGTTTTCACGTAAAAACTACTGGACCGATTTGTCTGAAACTCAGTATATATATGTTTTCGATGCCGAGAATGAACATAGGATACTTTTTATCCCAAAAAGTGGGATAGTTTCCGGGATAAAAACATATTTGATTTTCTGTTTGTTATGCTTTTACGGAAGAACTAATGGGCTGATTTGGCTGAAATTCGGTACGTATGTAAATTAAATACTGAGGGTGGTAAAGGGATAATTTTCATTTTAGCCTTATTGGTAATTTTGGCTATTTTAGCCTTTTTACTCATTTTGACCATGTCGGTCACTTTGGCCTTTTTGGTCATTTTGGCCTTTTTGGTCATTTTGGCCTATTTGGTCATTTTGGCCTATTTGGTCATTTTGGCCTATTTGGTAGTTTTGGCCAATTTGGTCATTTTGGCCTAATTGGTCATTTTGGCCTTTTTGGTCGTTTTTGCCTATTCGGCCATTTTGGCCTATTTGGTCATTTTGGTCATTTTGTCCTTTTTGATCATTTTGGCCTTTTTGGTCATTTTGGCAATGTCGGTCAGTTTGGCCTCTGGTCATTTTGACCATTTGGATTATTTTGGCTTTTTTGGTCGTTTTTGCCTATTTCGTCATTTTGGCCATGTCAGTCACTGTGATCTTTTGAATTGTATAATTAGCGATATAAAATGAAGTGAATCTTCCGTAAGCAAATACATAAAAATTTAATATAATATAACCTGTAGCACTTGCTCTATAAACAAGAGACACGCACTAGAGGTTAACTCTCGTTTTCTATATATTACGTAGTTTTAATACCGACATTGGACATAACATTCTTTTACTTACCAACTTCCTTGACATCTGGAAATAATCCACTATACGAGGCGCTCGCTTCTTTATGCCTTACGTGAGCAAGCTATGGAATAAACTCTCTCCCGCGGTTTTCCCAGAGTGCAACAGTACAAGGCTCCTCAAAAAGTGCGTAAACAGATTTAAAGTCTCAATGAGGTAGGTAGGCAACGACCCTTAGCGTTGTAGGTGTCGTATGCGACGGACCCGTTTGCCATTTTGCCTAATAGCAAACATAAAAAAACAGTCCACAGTATATCCGCCACAAATCTCCAAGGAAAATCTATGTTTCTGGTTTCACACGATCACATACAGAACCTGCAGACTTCAACCTTCTTCCACACAACAAGAAACAAGTGAAAGGGAACTGGGAACTCACATATTTCCAAAGATTCGAGCAATGTCTTGAATGCATTCATACACCTAACACGCATACGAGTAAGACTTGATTGCTAACTACATTCAAGTTTTACTCGTTGCATACTTGTATTTAAAAAAAAAATAATTACCTTTTCTTTGAATTCATTAATATTGTGGTCTTGGACGCAAGTGTTTCTGAGCCATTGACAGTAACATCTCTGAAGCCAGGTAGTTTTGTTTCCATGATGGTAAGCGTGGCTTTTATAGAGTCGGATGTAGTTCTTTGGATGGTTCTCAGTGTGGTATTTTTAGAATTGGATAAAGATGTTTCGATTATGCTTGAAGTGGTATCTTTATTATTGGGTGTAGTTGTATCGATTTTGCTTGGCGTGGTATCTTCATTATTGGCTGTAGTTGTATCGATTTTGCTTGGTGTGGTATCTTCATTATAGGCTGCAGTTGTATCGATTTTGCTTGGCGTGGTATCTTCATTATTGGGTGTAGTTGTATCGATTTTGCTTGGCGTGGTATCTTCATTATTGGCTGTAGATGTGTCGATTTTGCTTGGCGTGGTATCTTCATTATTGGCTGTAGTTGTATCGATTTTGCTTGGCGTAGTATCTTCATTATTGGCTGTAGTTGTATCGATTTTGCTTGGTGTGGTATCTTCATTATTGGTTGTAGTTGTATCGATTTTGCTTGGTGTGGTATCTTCATTATTGGCTGTAGTTGTATCGATTTTGCTTGGTGTGGTATCTTCATTATTGGCTGTAGTTGTATCGATTTTGCTTGGTGTGGTATCTTCATTATTGGCTGTAGTTGTATCGATTTTGCTTGGTGTGGTATCTTCATTATAGGCTGCAGTTGTATCGATTTTGCTTGGCGTGGTATCTTCATTATTGGGTGTAGTTGTACCGATTTTGCTTGGCGTGGTATCTTCATTATTGGCTGTAGTTGTGTCGATTTTGCTTGGCGTGGTATCTTCATTATTGGCTGTAGTTGTATCGATTTTGCTTGGCGTAGTATCTTCATTATTGGCTGTAGTTGTATCGATTTTGCTTGGTGTGGTATCTTCATTATTGGTTGTAGTTGTATCGATTTTGCTTGGTGTGGTATCTTCATTATTGGCTGTAGTTGTATCGATTTTGCTTGGTGTGGTATCTTCATTATTGGCTGTAGTTGTATCGATTTTGCTTGGCGTGGTATCTTCATTATTGGCCGTAGTTGTATCGATTTTGCTTGGCGTGGTATCTTCATTATTGGTTGTAGTTGTATCGATTTTGCTTGGCGTGGTATCTTCATTATTGGGTGTAGTTGTATCGATTTTGCTTGGCGTGGTATCTTCATTATTGGGTGTAGTTGTATCGATTTTGCTTGGCGTGGTATCTTCATTATTGGCTGTAGTTGTATCGATTTTGCTTGGCGTGGTATCTTCATTATTGGCTGTAATTGTATCGATTTTGCTTGGCGTGGTATCTTCATTATTGGGTGTAGTTGTATCGATTTTGCTTGGCGTGGTATCTTCATTATTGGGTGTAGTTGTATCGATTTTGCTTGGCTTGGTATCATCATTATTGACTGTAGTTGTATCAATTTTGCTTGGCGTGGTATCTTCATTATTGGGTGTAGTTGTATCGATTTTGCTTGGTGTGGTATCTTCATTATTGGCTGTAGTTGTATCGATTTTGCTTGGCTTGGTATCTTCATTATTGGCTGCAGTTGTATCGATTATGCTTGGCGTGGTATCTTCATTATTGGGTGTAGTTGTATCGATTTTGCTTGGTGTGGTATCTTCATTATTGGCTGTAGTTGTATCGATTATGCTTGGTGTGGTATCTTCATTATTGGCTGTAGTTGTATCGATTTTGCTTGGCTTGGTATCTTCATTATTGGCTGCAGTTGTATCGATTATGCTTGGCGTGGTATCTTCATTATTGGGTGTAGTTGTATCGATTTTGCTTGGTGTGGTATTTTCATTATTGGCTGTAGTTGTATCGATCTTGCTTGGCGTGGTATCTTCATTATTGGGTGTAGTTGTATCGATTTTGCTTGGTGTGGTATCTTCATTATTGGCTGTAGTTGTATCGATTTTGCTTGGCTTGGTATCTTCATTATTGGCTGTAGTTGTATCGATTTTGCTTGGCGTGATATCTTTATTATTGGGTGTAGTTGTATCGATTTTGCTTGGCGTGGTATCTTCATTATTGGGTGTAGTTGTATCGATTTTGCTTGGCGTGGTATCTTCATTATTGGGTGTAGTTGTATCGATTTTGCTTGGCGTGGTATCTTCATTATTGGGTGTAGTTGTATCTATTTTGCTTGGCGTGGTATCTTCATTATTGGCTGTAGTTGTATCGATTTTGCTTGGTGTGGTATCTTCATTATTGGCTGTAGTTGTATCGATTTTGCTTGGTGTGGTATCTTCATTATAGGCTGCAGTTGTATCGATTTTGCTTGGCGTGGTATCTTCATTATTGGGTGTAGTTGTACCGATTTTGCTTGGCGTGGTATCTTCATTATTGGCTGTAGTTGTGTCGATTTTGCTTGGCGTGGTATCTTCATTATTGGCTGTAGTTGTATCGATTTTGCTTGGCGTAGTATCTTCATTATTGGCTGTAGTTGTATCGATTTTGCTTGGTGTGGTATCTTCATTATTGGTTGTAGTTGTATCGATTTTGCTTGGTGTGGTATCTTCATTATTGGCTGTAGTTGTATCGATTTTGCTTGGTGTGGTATCTTCATTATTGGCTGTAGTTGTATCGATTTTGCTTGGCGTGGTATCTTCATTATTGGCTGTAGTTGTATCGATTTTGCTTGGCGTGGTATCTTCATTATTGGTTGTAGTTGTATCGATTTTGCTTGGCGTGGTATCTTCATTATTGGGTGTAGTTGTATCGATTTTGCTTGGCGTGGTATCTTCATTATTGGGTGTAGTTGTATCGATTTTGCTTGGCGTGGTATCTTCATTATTGGTTAGTTGTATCGATTTTGCTTGGCGTGGTATCTTCATTATTGGCTGTAGTTGTATCGATTTTGCTTGGCGTGGTATCTTCATTATTGGCTGTAGTTGTATCGATTTTGCTTGGCGTGGTATCTTCATTATTGGGTGTAGTTGTATCGATTTTGCTTGGCGTGGTATCTTCATTATTGGGTGTAGTTGTATCGATTTTGCTTGGCTTGGTATCATCATTATTGCTGTAGTTGTATCATTTTGCTTGGCGTGGTATCTTCATTATTGGTGTAGTTGTATCGATTTTGCTTGGGTGGTATCTTCATTATTGGCTGTAGTTGTATCGATTTTGCTTGGCTTGGTATCTTCATTATTGGCTGTAGTTGTATCGATTTGCTTGGCGTGGTATCTTCATTATTGGGTGTAGTTGTATCGATTTTGCTTGGTGTGGTATCTTCATTATTGGCTGTAGTTGTATCGATTTGCTTGGTGTGGTATCTTCATTATTGGCTGTAGTTGTATCGATTTTGCTTGGCTTGGTATCTTCATTATTGGCTGTAGTTGTATCGATTTTGCTTGGCGTGGTATCTTCATTATTGGGTGTAGTTGTATCGATTTTGCTTGGTGTGGTATTTTCATTATTGGCTGTAGTTGTATCGATTTGCTTGGCGTGGTATCTTCATTATTGGGTGTAGTTGTATCGATTTTGCTTGGTGTGGTATCTTCATTATTGGCTGTAGTTGTATCGATTTTGCTTGGCTGGTATCTTCATTATTGGCTGTAGTTGTATCGATTTTGCTTGGCGTGTATCTTCATTATTGGGTGTAGTTGTATCGATTTTGCTTGGCGTGGTATCTTCATTATTGGGTGTAGTTGTATCGATTTTGCTTGGCGTGGTATCTTCATTATTGGGTGTAGTTGTATCGATTTTGCTTGGCGTGGTATCTTCATTATTGGGTGTAGTTGTATCGATTTTGCTTGGCGTGGTATCTTCATTATTGGGTGTAGTTGTATCGATTTCGCTTGGCGTGGTATCTTCATTATTGGGTTTAGTTGTATCGATTTTGCTTGGCGTGGTATCTTCATTATTGGGTGTAGTTGTATCGATTTTGCTTGGCGTGGTATCTTCATTATTGGGTGTAGTTGTATCGATTTCGCTTGGCGTGGTATCTTCATTATTGGGTTTAGTTGTATCGGTTTTGCTTGGGTGGTATCTTCATTATTAGCTGTAGTTGTATCGATTTTGCTTGGCGTGGTATCTTCATTATTGGGTTTAGTTGTATCGATTTTGCTTGGCGTGGTATCTTCATTATTGGGTTTAGTTGTATCGATTTTGCTTGGCGTGGTATCTTCATTATTGGGTGTAGTTGTATCGATTTTGCTTGGCGTGGTATCTTCATTATTGGGTGTAGTTGTATCGATTTTGCTTGGCGTGGTATCTTCATTATTGGGTTTAGTTGTATCGATTTTGCTTGGCGTGGTATCTTCATTATTGGGTTTAGTTGTATCGATTTTGCTTGGCGTGGTATCTTCATTATTGGGTGTAGTTGTTTGATTTTGCTTGGCGTGGTATCTTCATTATTGGGTTTAGTTGTATCGATTTTGCTTGGCGTGGTATCTTCATTATTGGTTTAGTTGTATCGATTTTGCTTGGCGTGGTATCTTCATTATTGGGTGTAGTTGTATCGATTTTGCTTGGTGTGGTATTTCATTATTGGCTGTAGTTGTATCGATTTGCTTGGCGTGGTATCTTCATTATTGGTGTAGTTGTATCGATTTTGCTTGGCGTGGTATCTTCATTATTGGTGTAGTTGTATCGATTTGCTTGGCGTGGTATCTTCATTATTGGGTGTAGTTGTATCGATTTTGCTTGGTGTGGTATCTTCATTATTGGCTGTAGTTGTATCGATTTTGCTTGGCTTGGTATCTTCATTATTGGCTGTAGTTGTATCTATTTTGCTTGGCGTGGTATCTTCATTATTGGGTGTAGTTGTGTTGATTTTGCTTAACGTGGTATCTTCATTATTGGGTTTAGTTGTATCGATTTTGCTTGGCGTGGTATCTTCATTATTGGGTTTAGTTGTATCGATTTTGCTTGGCGTGGTATCTTCATTATTGGGTTTAGTTGTATCGATTTTGCTTGGCGTGGTATCTTCATTATTGGGTTTAGTTGTATCGATTTTGCTTGGCGTGGTATCTTCATTATTGGGTTTAGTTGTATCGATTTTGCTTGGTGTGGTATCTTCATTATTGGGTTTAGTTGTATCGATTTTGCTTGGCGTGGTATCTTCATTATTGGGTTTAGTTGTATCGATTTTGCTTGGCGTGGTATCTTCATTATTGGGTTTAGTTGTATCGATTTTGCTTGGCGTGGTATCTTCATTATTGGGTTTAGTTGTATCGATTTTGCTTGGCGTGGTATCTTCATTATTGGGTTTAGTTGTATCGATTTTGCTTGGCGTGGTATCTTCATTATTGGGTTTAGTTGTATCGATTTTGCTTGGCGTGGTATCTTCATTATTGGGTTTAGTTGTATCGATTTTGCTTGGCGTGGTATCTTCATTATTGGGTTTAGTTGTATCGATTTTGCTTGGCGTGGTATCTTCATTATTGGGTTTAGTTGTATCGATTTTGCTTGGCGTGGTATCTTCATTATTGGGTTTAGTTGTATCGATTTTGCTTGGCGTGGTATCTTCATTATTGGGTTTAGTTGTATCGATTTTGCTTGGCGTGGTATCTTCATTATTGGTTTAGTTGTATCGATTTTGCTTGGCGTGGTATCTTCATTATTGGGTTTAGTTGTATCGATTTTGCTTGGCGTGGTATCTTCATTATTGGGTTAGTTGTATCGATTTTGCTTGGCGTGGTATCTTCATTATTGGGTTTAGTTGTATCGATTTTGCTTGGCGTGGTATCTTCATTATTGGGTTAGTTGTATCGATTTTGCTTGGCGTGGTATCTTCATTATTGGGTTTAGTTGTATCGATTTTGCTTGGCGTGGTATCTTCATTATTGGTTTAGTTGTATCGATTTTGCTTGGCGTGGTATCTTCATTATTGGGTTTAGTTGTATCGATTTTGCTTGGCGTGGTATCTTCATTATTGGTTTAGTTGTATCGATTTTGCTTGGCGTGGTATCTTCATTATTGGGTGTAGTTGTATCGATTTTGCTTGGCGTGGTATCTTCATTATTGGGTTAGTTGTTGATTTTGCTTGCGTGGTATCTTCATTTTGGGTTTAGTTGTATCGATTTTGCTTGGCGTGGTATCTTCATTATTGGGTTTAGTTGTATCGATTTTGCTTGGCGTGGTATCTTCATTATTGGGTTTAGTTGTATCGATTTTGCTTGGCGTGGTATCTTCATTATTGGGTTTAGTTGTATCGATTTTGCTTGGCGTGGTATCTTCATTATTGGGTTTAGTTGTATCGATTTTGCTTGGCGTGGTATCTTCATTATTGGGTTTAGTTGTATCGATTTTGCTTGGCGTGGTATCTTCATTATTGGGTTTAGTTGTATCGATTTTGCTTGGCGTGGTATCTTCATTATTGGGTTAGTTGTTGATTTTGCTTGCGTGGTATCTTCATTATTGGGTTTAGTTGTATCGATTTTGCTTGGCGTGGTATCTTCATTATTGGGTTTAGTTGTATCGATTTTGCTTGGCGTGGTATCTTCATTATTGGGTGTAGTTGTTGATTTTGCTTGCGTGGTATCTTCATTATTGGGTTTAGTTGTATCGATTTTGCTTGGCGTGGTATCTTCATTATTGGTTTAGTTGTATCGATTTTGCTTGGCGTGGTATCTTATTTTGTTGTATCGATTTTGCTTGGCGTGGTATCTTCATTGGTTAGTGTGATTTTGCTTGCGTGGTATCTTCATTATTGGGTTTAGTTGTATCGATTTTGCTTGGCGTGGTATCTTCATTTTTGGGTGTAGTTGTATCGATTTTGCTTGGCTTGGTATCTTCATTATTGGGTTTAGTTGTATCGATTTTGCTTGGCGTGGTATCTTCATTATTGGCTTTAGTTGTATCGATTTTGCTTGGCGTGGTATCTTCATTATTGGGTTTAGTTGTATCGATTTTGCTTGGCGTGGTATCTTCATTATTGAGTTTAGTTGTATCGATTTTGCTTGGCGTGGTATCTTCATTATTGGGTGTAGTTGTATCGATTTTGCTTGGCGTGGTATCTTCATTATTGGGTGTAGTTGTGTTGATTTTGCTTAGCGTGGTATCTTCATTATTGGGTGTAGTTGTGTTGATTTTGCTTAGCGTGGTATCTTCATTATTGGGTTTAGTTGTATCGATTTTGCTTAGCGTGGTATCTTCATTATTGGGTTTAGTTGTATCGATTTTGCTTGGCGTGGTATCTTCATTATTGGGTTTAGTTGTATCGATTTTGCTTGGCGTGGTATCTTCATTATTGGGTTTAGTTGTATCGATTTTGCTTGGCGTGGTATCTTCATTATTGGGTTTAGTTGTATCGATTTTGCTTGGCGTGGTATCTTCATTATTGGGTTTAGTTGTATCGATTTTGCTTGGCGTGGTATCTTCATTATTGGGTTTAGTTGTATCGATTTTGCTTGGCGTGGTATCTTCATTATTGGGTGTAGTTGTGTTGATTTTGCTTAGCGTGGTATCTTCATTATTGGGTTTAGTTGTATCGATTTTGCTTGGCGTGGTATCTTCATTATTGGATTTAGTTGTATCGATTTTGCTTGGCGTGGTATCTTCATTATTGGGTTTAGTTGTATCGATTTTGCTTGGCGTGGTATCTTCATTATTGGGTTTAGTTGTATCGATTTTGCTTGGCGTGGTATCTTCATTATTGGGTTTAGTTGTATCGATTTTGCTTGGCGTGGTATCTTCATTATTGGGTTTAGTTGTATCGATTTTGCTTGGCGTGGTATCTTCATTATTGGGTTTAGTTGTATCGATTTTGCTTGGCGTGGTATCTTCATTATTGGGTTTAGTTGTATCGATTTTGCTTGGCGTGGTATCTTCATTATTGGGTTTAGTTGTATCGATTTTGCTTGGCGTGGTATCTTCATTATTGGGTTTAGTTGTATCGATTTTGCTTGGCGTGGTATCTTTAGTATTGGTTGTAGTGTTTTCAATAGTGCTCGGTGTGATGTCATTAGTATAGGGTGTAGTTATATTGGTCGGCATTGTATTTGTCGAGTTTGATGTAACTATTTTCCACGTAGTTGTTCTGGAACGAAACAAAAAAATTAAAATAGATTGAGGAAGTTGCAATCATCTGATTTGCTATCTTAAAACATGTTCATTTAACATCTTGATAACTGATGTAAGTATAGTTGATGAAAAGTCCTGAAAAGTCGTAAGTGTTTTTTACTGTTCAACATCAGATAACGCATTTACTTGTTTATTGTATGATTTAGATCGATTAGTATGGGCGAGTCTCAAATTCGAAGCTTTACAAATATCTGTTCTAATTGTCATTGATTTTAGAAACAAGAAAAACGCCATACATAGAATTTAAAAAACTTGTATAATAATCAAAAGGAATGAAATTTATTGTATTTCATATCATTTACTCGTAATTTAGTAATTGTTCGAAATAACGACCAAACTTTAATCTGTTGCAGCATGTTTCATCAACCAATTTGCTAACGTCTAATGTAGCACACTTAAAGACTTTGGTCAATGCATGAATATGACATATGATTGATTGGCCATTTATAAATTTCTTTTGTATCGAAGGATGTAATTAATTTTTGTCTATATGAAATGTTCGTAATATTAAGCGCCTGTTAAACGACATGTATTCAAAATTGGTGTTGCCAATTTACAGCGTTTCTTACATGCCCGGGCGTTGAAATCTCGATTTCAACCAGAATCATTGGATACTGTAATGACATATACGATTAAAGCTCTCCGTATAATTCCCCGCTGGTCTTAATGTCTGCAACACGCACGATGCCATCGCGTCCGGATGAATTGCTACAATTCTTCCTAGCTTCCATTTTAGAGGAGGAATATTATCTTCCTTTACGACAACCAGTGAATTTAACTGTAGAATTATATACTATTGTATAATTATGTGCTAAATACTGTATCCAATACAATTGTTTGTTTGTTCCTCGAATAGCAATTATAGGGCACATTCTTATTCTAATAATGTGTCAATAAACTATAGTATTTTAGCTGTTACATATAATATATTGTTATATACCGACAAGAACCGCACACCTGCATGTTTTTAAAACGAAGTAATACTTCGTGTTAAACCTTAAATTCATTTTTTGTTATCGTACTTATTTTATGGCTGTAATTAGTGTCTAACGAACTAATCCTTGTTTTTATTGCATTGCGTCGATGCTTGCCTGATGTGCGTGAACGGGACTTTCATTTCCTCAACCATAGAGATGGGTACTCCGTTCATATGTATAAGCGGGGTGTCAATCTTCAGCTTCCTGTTTATTTGTCTTGTTTTATGTGGTGCGAAGTTTAGTTTATTTTGGACACCCCACTCGTACACATGAGTTAAGACCGGGATTGCTTCGGCCTGGATTTTGCCAATAAATGAGATTAAACAAAAAACTTACTCTGTATACGGTGTGCAAGCGGTTCCGTCGCGAATGTAGCCGGAAGGACATGGTGGCAATACACAAATTGAATTCACGAGCACGTAGGGCTCACTGCAATTGCTTACGTCGGGTGCAACGCATATTCCGTTCAGGCATCCAAATTTACTGCACGTTGGTATGCATTTTTTTAGAGTATGATCATATTCATACCCGAACAACACACTTCTTCTCCTAACCTGAAATACATAAGTATTTATTAAGTATGTCGTTTTTAACAAAGACAATAAATGTATTGTTTATAACTAACCACAGCGCGAACTCTATATAACGACACTGTAGGGACTGTGCATGTTATGGCGTTATATAGAGCTGTCGTTAAATGGAGAGATGTATGTTATTTTTGTCTGACGTATTTTGCTGCACCAGTAACTTTGTTGTATTTTTTTACTTATCTCATACATATCTTACGATATTGAGGCATCTTAGTGATTAAAGAAGTACTAAGAAATTTTGGTATATGCATGATACCGACAGTCTAGTTCATTACGACTTAGAATAATAAAGCGATAGAACTCACACAGCTGCGCAGTTTTAACTAATTTTGGCACTTAAAAGGTACTTTTATTACTAATTATTGTCGTTATGAGAGTGGGTGTCATGGTATATCGAGTGTATCATTGTATGAAAGACAAGCTTTTATTGGCCAGGGAAATCCGTTTGAGGACTAAGCCACGACAGGCGCAGAAGCCAGGGGGGATAGTTCGCGACCCATATGTTGGATTCGCCAGATTGGGGATGGCACTACCAAGCCCAGTGAGAACTGGTGCCATACTACTGCCGCTCGCTGGTTAGAAATACCCATTAAAACCCCTTGGTGTTCCGTCCTGCGCCTTATGCTAGGGCTACGGGTAATTGGGATTCGTGGCTCCGCATGTCTTGGCAGGCTTGGGCCTTCCTCACTAGGCCTCTTCCACTGCGGGGGCTAAAACCCCGGCACCTACTAAGTCTTTTCTGGGTGTGGGGCGGTTTGTAACCAGGCTAGTTGGAAGGAGTGGAAGAGAGATGAGCGCGCGCAGAACACTCGCGCTTTCATCTCGGCGACATGTACAGGGGAGTGAGGACCCCTATAGCCCAAGAGGTACGGCGCCAAAATCCGCCCTCTGACGCCGGCGCATCGTCCTTTGGCGGGAGCGGAGCAAGAAGGTCCGGTCAAAGGCTAAAAAAGAAAATCGCACAAACCGTAAACGTAAAACCACGCCAGTTGCCTGTTGCAGGCCTGGTATACTGCAACAGAAAATTTTGCAAAAATGAATACCCTAATCTTAGAGTCGGTTCTTCTAACTTGCTATCCATTCTCGTTTAAGACTGACGTGGAAAATGATCACCTACTGCTGGGTCTTCATCTGCATTAGTGTTAAATATTGTTACATACCAGCAAAGAAACGCGCACACCTGGCTGTCGTAAAACGCAGCACAAACCTTTTCTGCATTCGGAGTTCTTTTGTTTACTTCGTATTTAAAATTTGTAATCAAGAAAAACATCTTGTTTTATGTCCGTCATTAATGTCGAATTAATCCTTGTTGTTGTTCTATTACGTCGAAGCTTGCCAGATGTGCGGATCAACTCAGTGAACTCCTTTTGTCCCTCTTGTCAGTATTATGCAGTTTAGTATACAACAATGCCCGAAAGGGGTGAGACAGTCAAGCGACGACTACGATACGAGTAAGACGTGTAGTACTTTCGATTAGCGATATAGTGACGGACTTTGCACGTGTTATTGAATCGTGCATTTTATACAGTGTCTAGTTATATTTGTACCTGTTTCATACGTGTTTGTACAGTTGTAATAAACTCTTTAGTAATTCCAACGGCATTTTAATTCGAGTCTGTGTAGCTCGTAACAATAGAATAGGATAGAAAACACCTTATTGTTCATCACATACTCATAAAATAAACAATTTACAGTAGGAGCAATTGGCGGCCTTATCGCTTTAAAGCAATCTCTTCCAGACATCCAAAATTCGCAAGTGTATGACGGTGGTGTGCAAATTAAATACATATATAAATAGGATATATAAATATCACGCAATACATATACCTAAAATGAATAAAAAAATAGAGAATGAACTGTAACACATATTAACATTATATATCATCTTCATCCAAGCGTTAAATCTCGGTTGCGCTCGGAGCGTTCACTCCGACGCCCAAGGTCCGCTATATTAATATTATATATATATACATCATTAATATGTGCATAGCAACAGCAATAGCTATACACTATTAATACATAATATACCTGCAGTTTATTACCTGCCGGCATTTGGACTTTTTTGTTTACTTTGTTTGAAATTTGTAATTAGAAAAACAGCTCATTGTGTATTGTAATCTTTATGGTAGTCATTAGCCAGGTGTGATTCTTGGAAATTCGGTCCACCCTGTCGAGATATTGTATTTGTACAGTATAAAGTAATGCCCAACGGAAGGGTGAGGCAGTCGACCAATAATCACAAGCGAGGCAAGACGTGTGTACATTCGGTAATTTATTTAGTGACGGACTTTGCGCGTGTTATTAATTGTGCATTACGTTTGGACTGGTTGATTTCAGTTATATTTTGTATCTGTGTTATACGTGTTTGTATAGTTCTAATAAACTCTATAGTCATTTCAACGGCATTTTAATTTGATTCTTGCAACTCGTAACAAAATACACTAATATACATATTATTAAAGTTTTATTTTTTGTAAAACGCACGCAGAATAAAGATATCAAGTGGGAAAAACAAAACAGAGTTTCAATACATAATTAAACCTACAAATACTATCCCAGTATACCTCAATACGAATCTTTGCCGACATATCCGTATTTTATTATTAAAATCTTTTATTTAACTTGCAGTGGATGTATGTATCTATGTATGTAAGTTCGGATGGAATCTTGCAAGTTAACTTTGACCAACTTCCAGGTTTCCGATTGATCTGCAATTTTGCACGCATATGTATATCGCGTGACAATGCAATGCAGTGGTCCACCATGGAGCTGATCTGATGGTGGAGTCCGAAGGTGGTCATAGGAACTCCTGCACTAAACAAGATCCGTCGTGTTTGGGCTCGTTTTACTTGTCTTGGCTAGCACTCTGCTACTACATGATATCCAGGATCTCAAAAGCTTATACTCAAAAACCTTTATAAAGACAAGTTATTATTTCGAGCTAATTTGACTGGGCTATTGAGATAAGATTTAGAATACACAATATTGTTGTTCAATCTGAGATGGAACCCATTTTCCCTTAAATACTTTTATGAAAATACTCACGTAACATTCTTCCAACATGATCCTACATCATTTTCTTGTTGATTCCCAAAACTAAATCCAAAAAAATTAATTACAATAAAGAATAGAACATTACTTCTTAACCACATATTTAAACTCCAATAGTGGTCACTGTTCGTGTACCACATGTTAAATAACAGTTTAAATACTGCGTGTTATCTAATTGGTACCTAAAGTTTAACCAATTTTTTGCACAAAAGGAAATATTATAATATTTAATATTTCCTATTAAGTATGAAACCATTATAAAGTTTAAGGAAAAAGTACTTCTGTAATTTAAGGGTGTAATCGTACGTCAGTGGCATACTGAGGGGGGCAAAGAGGGGGGAAAGGGGACAAGGGGCAAGGGGGGGCACCATCCCCGGGTGCTACTCACAAAGGGCGCGCCAAATGTTACATATATATTACTAGCCCCGGCAGACGTTGTCCTGCTCTGCAAATGTAAAAATCTAGGACCCGATCCCAGCGCCACTACCGGTTCCAATTAATCCAATAAGCTATCTATCTTTCAAGTTGGATCAAACTGCATACGGTGTGCAAATTTGATTAAAATCGGTTAAATAGTTTAGGACTCCATCGCGGACAAACAACGTGACACGTAATTTATATATATTAAGTTATGGTTTTCGAAAAAGGCGCTAAAAAGGTATTGTACCCCGGGCGCAGGTTAAGCTCGCTACGCCACTCTCGTACTGTTACAACTCAGGTCCCAACAAAAATAAAATCTACCTGCATATCTGAAAAAAAAAAACATTTTATTACCTGTCGGCATTTTTGAACCAATTGTAATTCTTTTATGATCGTCTTATTTGTTTACTTTTTTATTGGCATACATCTGTAGAGAACAGCCAATTATTTTATTGTACTCATTTATGAATGTTTGCTGCCGACTCATTAGCCAGGGGTTTCGGATTACGATACGGGCACATTGCATTTGTGCATTATAAGACGATGGCCCGATTGAGGAAGGGGCCATCGAGCGAGAACCACGACCAAGGCGAGACGTGTTTAGTACAATCGGGAATCTAATAGTGACGAACTTTGCGCGTTTTTTTGAATTACGACCTTCTGCATTACGTTTGGATTTGTTGCGTTCGGTTATATCTGTACCTGTGTTATACGTGTTTGTATAATTCTAATATACACTATAATAATTCTAACGGCGTTTTAATTCGAGTCCCGATAACTTGTAACAATATAACAATTTAATATTTCTAGCCTTGTTTAGTATCAACATGTCAGCAGAATTTTGAACACTTTGAATATTGATTTGTTGTGGACTATAATTATTTTGATTATAAAAGAAAACTGCACGTGCGTAATATATAGACGATTTTAATAATAATGGAAGGAAAAAAGATATTTAAAAAAAACGAAAGAACATCTGTGTTGTAAATTTAAACATTTATGGCCTTACTTATAATCGTTTCTTAAATTTTAAGAAACTGCTCAGCAATTGATTGAAGAGCTCATGCTTGGTGAGAATTTTCGTAAGGTGTCTAGCAACCGATTTTTCCGTGTCACTTATAAAAAATAAAAATATTTTTTTTGACCCCACCCTAATATATATATATATATATATATATATATATATGACGTGTCACCGTTGGGGTTCCAGCTGTTCTTGAACCGAACGGACTGTGCCGCGACGATGGCAAGCGACCGGATGGAATGTCGTTGATACCTTGGAAGATGGGACGCCCCTTAGTATGGGACGCAACGTGTGTCGATACGTTGGCGGCTTCCCATCTTCCAATACAGCCGTCACTGCCGGGGGCGCTGCCGCACTTCAAGAGACCCTGAAACGCCGCAAATATGCATCCATCGGTGACGGATACATATTTGTAGCTTTCGGGGTTGAGACTTTGGGGCCATGGGGACGAGAGGCTTATCAACTTTATCGAGACCTTTCAAGACGATTGAAAGAAGTCTCGCGTGACCAAAGGGCTGGCCTTTATTTAGGGCAACGAATAAGCGTTGCCATACAGCGAGGGAATGCGGCCAGCGTTTTGGGAACGCTCCCCACCGACAGCGATTTAGACTACATCTTTTACTTGTAAATATGTTTATAGTAGTATTTAATTTTATAGTTTAGTAGTATTTCATGCAATCGTCTATTTTATTTGCTTAAGAATTGATAGGCTTGTCTTACTAGGTGACATTAGAATCGCGGAAATGGTTAATTACTATGTTAGCTATATATATATATACATATATATATATACATATATATATATATATATATATATATATATTTATATATAAGTAACAATGCAACCTTACTTAATACATACATACATAACTTCACGCCAGGTCCCTTGCGGGGTAGGCACCAGCAACAGAGTGCCATTCAGGCTTATTCTTACACACTCACTTGCTTCTTTGACATTCATAGCTCTTGTCATGCACGCTCGTCTATTCTTAAGGCTCCTGACATCACCTTCTGCTAATACACGATCAATTACTTACTTAATAAGTTTTTACAATACTGGTTTATCAAGGAAAAACTATTAATACAATTCTTAGTGCGAATTTGTATTTTTTTTAATCTAATTTGTCTTATTTCCTGTTCGATTATTTTTAATGATATATTAAATACTATAAAAATAGTTATGTAGATTTAAATTATTATTATATGGGTCTTTTACGCGATTATTGAGTACTAGAAGTGTATGATGCGGAAAAATTAATGTTGGGGCCATAAATGCGAATGTTACAGTTATAGGCCGTTATACGCAGATGGGGCGATGGGGGTAATGCCTTGTTTCTAATGCGTTTTTTTGAAGTGATAACTTCTTATGGGAGGGGAAACCGCTTAGTTACGTAACGCCTTACGGCACTAGTCTCTCTAGCTTCCAGTTCTCTTACGTATACGACAGCGGTAGGCAGGCTCCTCCTCTCTCGCTCTAACAGCGCCAGCCGTATTTCGGTAATTAGATTAAATAATTATACTAATACTCGTAAAGTACATACACAAAATTCTAATGTATTTATAATCAAGAAAAGATTTTATTAATAAACTAGCTGACCGGGCGAACTTCGTACCGCCATATTTTCTGAATTCCTAAAAGACTTTATTTCATGGAACAAAAACAAAATCACCATAATCGGTCCCGGTGATTAGGAGGATTCTAGAACCCGATCTCAGCGCCACCTACCGGTTCTGATAATGAATCTAAACCATCCGGGAACCCACTCAAACACACAAAAACAAAATCACCAAAATCGCTCCCGGTGATTAGGAGGATTCTGGAATTCTGGAAGCCGATCTCAGCGCCACCTTCCGGTTTGATTATTTAAGCACTGATGCGCTAGGATCAGCTTGCGCGTAACTACTTCTAAGTCTCACGCTCTTCCTACCATAAACGCGGGGCAAATGGGACGAGGGTGGTTTTAGAGGAGTATTGCGTTGCGGATCTCCACACATGCCGGCGATTGACTCTGGTGGCTATTCGTGGCTTCACCTCTCATCGCTTTGGTCTAATCCCTAACAAAGGACCCGGTAGTGTGCGCAATACAGTACCCCTCCTCAAAAAAAACACTGATTGGATAGCAAGGTCTGAGTGACGACAAGCGAAAGTTGCAATTCAGCAATGTATGGATATTAGTGGAACTGTCGGTAGTTTTTATCCGTACAGAACCGAGAAAGAATACAATTCCCTGCGACCGGGAGGCCTGTCGTAAGAGGCGACAAAACAACCACAGCCAGGTGGTAGGGCTGGGGGACCTGGCTGGTGGCTACCACCCCTGGGCGAAAGTATATCACCATAACAACCTTGAGTTATGTTCCATTAGTGACCACGTCTCCTTAAGAATGGAGCACCGCATTTGTAGCACCTTGGGTATTGCAAATGTCCATAGGCGATGTTAACCGCTTTCCATCAAGTGGGCCGTTTGCCTGTCTGTTGAACCCTTGCAATAAAAATAGAAAAAGTCACCCTACATCATCTTCTGAGTCGAGTCGTACGAATTTAATTAAAGATAGTATATAATTTAACAGTTTATTTCATATTATCTCCACCTGCCCCACATGCCTACGGAGTCAGAAGTAGAATCATACTTACCACCACAGTAGTAACCCACTTAAAACCACAATGGTGACCCCGACGTGGTATTATGTGATATATACCATCTCGCCAATAAATATTACTTTCATTCTTTCTGTCTATATGAACACAACTTTCTGATCCAGTCGGTCGAGTATCAAATCCCAGCATAAGTTTACTGAAAACAATTTGACCTGAAGAAGCCTTAAGAACAGGCGAGCGTGCATGACAAGAACTATGAATGTCAAAGAAGCAAGTGAGGTGTGTAAGAATAAGCCTAAATGGCGCTCTGTTGTTCGTGCCTACCCCGCAAGGGACCTGGCGTGAAGTTATGTATGTATGTAATTTGACCTGAGCCATGCTGGAATTATCATTACAATTACAGCTGTTATGGATACCACACTCTGACAGAATATCAGCATGAAATAGTCTTAAGCTAAATGTGTTTCGTACCATAACTGATGGCCTACTTCCCCCTCTCCTCTATTCCATCTCCTCTATCTCTTCCTAAAATCTGGCAACACATTAGCTTCACACCTGGTGTTGCAAATGTTTGTAGGCGACGGTAATCAGTTTCCAGCCAACAGATCGATTTCTTAAACTATATCCTAGGAAGTCTTCAATGAGGCACCTTTTACTCAAATATTACGTATAATTTAAGATTTTACAATTTCACATGAGAAACTAACCTAAGATCGTTCTTGTTTCCGATTTCGAAATTTAGCGGTTGGCCGTAGACAAAGAGTGCTTGTCATAGTAAATTAAATATTAATGCGCGTACATACTGGCACGAGCGTATTGTTTCATGCCTGCTGGACCGGTGTGTACTGTAACTAAAACCTTTTTAGTCGTCATTTATATTATGACATATAATTATTTAAATTCGAATAGAAGAATGCCTCGTAAACAATCGAGATCAGAATTTAATCAGACCGCGCACGGGACACATGTAAAAGTCTCTTGATTGATAATATAACGAAATATACTCTGAACCAGTCTGCTTTATTGAAGATCCCGGTATGCTCGAAGCCGCTGACCGCCACAGTACCTTCCTTGTAAGTCGTGCGGAGACACAATCGATGAGTGAGTAAGAAAGAAATTTAATATATTAATAAAGAAAAGTACTTTTATTTACGACAATTACACTAATAATTAAGCGTTAATAAATATATAAACTTAAAAAACTTGTTCTAAAATGGGCATCAGTCCCAGCGTATTGCTGATCTACCGCTGAGCCAATTAGGTATCGTCACGGCAGACATCACACTGATTACTTAATGACCTGTTCCTATTCTTACTGGCCGTTCATTTGCCTTAGTATCGATTAAAATTTGACATGATGTTACTCCACTATCAACTCGTCGAACTGAAGAGACCAAGTTTATCTCTACAAAATTACAAATTATTGCCCTTTTCTCATCAATAATTTACTCCTGAAGTGTCCCCGTTTGAGCTCACGTGATAAATCCCTATTCTCAGTACCACTTATAAAACCAAACTATACAAAAAGCATGTTTTTATACCGCACTTGTAAACAAAACAATGCGCTATTTACTAGTATTGATCCTTTCATGGGTAACTTATATCAATTTAAAACCCAAATTAAGAAAATTTTGAATGATCCAATGACTTACATTTTTTGAATAATGACAAACTTTTTTAACTTTCCTTGTTTTATGTTTCCTAACAAATTAAATAAATAAATAGACATAAGCTCAAGACAAGTTACGTCAAAATTCAACTGTAAGATATAGGAACTGGCCATGTGCCAACTGTTCACACTTTTTGATGTCCCCACTGTTACTCCATACACGCGTAACCTGTTAAGTTTCTTCCTAAATAGATAGATAGTCTCTTAACCCACCATATATTTACATTTGCATTAGTAAGGAAGCCAGTCACTTCACTTGCGATAGAAAAGTTAAACAAGACGTTAAAAAGTAAGTAACCTATTATATATTATTTATCCAAAAAATGCATCTATTAAATAGTAATAATGAAATGCTCTGCCCAATGAGACAGCCAGAGTACAAAAACGTCATTTGGATTGACAAACATTTTTATAATCGCACCACTTGCCATCGACGGGTCGTCGTCAGAAACTACAGATAGCCCGAAATGGAAGCCAATGAATGAAATGAAATTTAATAGCATTTAAATAAGTAGTACATGGCACATATAAAAGACTAAATTACAGAGAACACTACAAACGCCTCCGAAAGGAAAGTCTGTTTCCCGCGCTAGGTCTCCTTAGAGCCCGCGTGGCAGGTCACAGTAGGATTCGCTTCGGTCGTATAATAATCATTGCTAGTACATTAATGCAATGTCGTTGGGCAATCCAAATTTACATATATAATAGTATTTTCTACTGTTTAATTAAAAATGACAAACTAATATTCAAGGTTGTTAGTAATAACAATATGCTCTTGTGTGTGTGTGTGGGGGGGGTCTATTTATTTATATTCGATTATGCACGAGAGTGTGTGTATTGATTAAAGTAACCATTTTCAGAATGACGGTCAGTAGAAGGTGACTAGCAAATAAATTGTAAAAGTTCTATAGCATCTTTAAATGGTAGAGAGTGCAAGTAATCATTTAAACCCTTTCTTAATTGAACCAAAAGTAATTTGCTGCTTATACCTACTATTATACAATTTTGAACCTAGATATTTTACAAATTGGGCACCAAAGCTTGTACGACGGTTCAATTATTTGAAGACCAAATCTTGACTATGCTTTGAATGGCCATCCAAGCCGCAGAAGCAGCCAGCACAAAGCGCGCGAAGGCCTTTAGACGCCGCAGATTTACCAACGTCATACATTCTTTTTATAAAATATATTGCTCTTCAAAACTTTACCTGTTGAATATTTGTTAATAGTTTGACGAAAAATATAATAACACCAAAATATGTAGTTACATAAGTTTCTGTATACACCGACATTATTACTTGCCTGGCGACATTCTATCCAAATGTTGATAATGGCTCAACTCGCAGGGTATGTAAGTTACTAATGCAAGTGTAAATCAGGCCTTACGAATCTAAATGCTGATATATTCAACCAAAACTAAATATCATCTTTAATAGGTATAAATCTTTCCATTTTTTCGGCTTCCACGTCTTCTGGTGCTAATGGCAGTTCTTCGTAGAATTCATCTTGGTAGTTGGCCTCTGGCAGAGGTCTGTTGGTCAATGTATGCGGAGCAATGAACATCACGCCCTGATACCTTCCTCCTGTAATGATCAATATTGTACTCCGTTAGCATATGTATACAAGACAACGCCACCACACCACCGCCGCGCCTCCAATATTTCGGACTATAGTAGAATTATTTTCTCCGTGCAGTTTGGGTCATAAATCAAAGCTCGGCCTCAGCCAGGCTAAGGCAATGAGCATGTTGCGCGGGCGCAACGCCATTATCGATAAAAACTCATTATTATCAAAGAAAGATTATCATTCTTATAAAAATCATTAATATCTTTTTTGCTGTTAATTTTAAACTTAGATATATGTATTTATATTTTTAATATAACTTGTTACATTCTAAACTTTTGTACTTATAGTTTTTTAATACATACATACCTAATTAATCATTTATTTTAAATGATTATTATTCTTTATGAAGTTATGTATGTATTATTATTTTATTTTAATAAATACGTTATTTTATCTATTTTTTTCTTTTATTTATATCACTAACCCACAAAATGACAAAACTAAATACACTATCGATAACGCTTATCCACAACAAAATGCGTATCACTATGCCTGCCCATAAGGCCGTGAGTGGAAGAAGAGCAAAATACTCGCTTCACCGCTCAGATTATTTATGACCCAAACTGCACGGAGAAAATAATTCTATTATAGATGTGACCACACCTCCGCTGCACTTTTGCTGCAAAGCGGACGTCAGCATCAAAGAGGTTGGTTGTAAAGAGGGCGGAAATTACACCAGCTTTAGATAACTATTCGATACAAAAATCGGCTAGAAAACCAGCGATTGGCTATTTGGTTAATATATGTTGAATATTCATAGCCAGTTATTACTCGCTATCGGCTATTGTAACTAATCAGTGGAATTAGGTATTGGAGTTATACACATATTGTCAGATACAATATGGAAATATGGACATAATAAAAAGTAATGAAGAAGACCATCGAAGGCCATCGGAGGCCTTCAGAGACCGTAAAATAAATTGTATAATAAGGGCAATTAGAAGGTATAATTTCAAAAGAGCGTATGCGATATTTGGCATTAGAATACTAATGGATATTATTTTATATCTTATTTCATTACATTAAAAATTGAAATTGTTTAATAATATACACTCGTTAGGAATTTTCTTTTCCGTTACACTTTTCTTAGTTAGCCCCTATCTGCCGAGTAACGTCCGGATAAAGGACTTGTTTCAAAAATAATAATTAAGTCATACAATCTAACACTATTTTCATTTTAAACAAAATGCGCCTGTTTCAAAATAAAACAACAAAGCAAAAATCCAGACAAAAATGCATGAAGAATTTTAGAAAGGAAGATCTCACCGTCGTCCTGGGCTTTAGTTTCAAATAATTTTCTTTTCCTCCAGGTCTGTACCATAACTGCCACAACGAGAATAAGCAAAAGGAGCCCCACGGCAGAACCGAAGATCCAGGTCATCTCCATGCTGGCCAACCTGAAACACGAAGCACCCATATAGATAACTCTTAACTGCTCACCAAATTAAATAGACGTGATATACTATTGTTACATCTTTCTGGTAAATAAAGGTAAATGTCATCTTTGTCTTCCGTGACCACGGCAACTGAAAAGCGGCCGAAACGTAGGATAAACCTAAAAAAAAAAATTACCGCACTTAAAACCGTTAAAACGTAGTTTTATTATCCATCGTCTCTGCCTACCTTAATAGGAAACAGGCGTGACCATATATATGTATATAATTAATAATATTTTTATTAAGATACTCGTGCTTGTTATAATATTTTTCATAACGATAAGTAGTTTTGCCAGGTGGTATTTGTCCGACTGGATGGCTACCACCCCTGGTGTAGAATATGTCGCCATAACAACCTTGTTTTGTGTTCCGGCATTAGTGACCACGTTCCAGTCTCCCTTAAGAGAGCAGCAGCGCATTTCTAGCATCCTTAGTGTTGCAAATGTCTATAGGCGATGATTAACGCTTTCCATCAAGTGGGCCGTCTGCCTTTCTGCTGAACTCACGCAATAGAAATAAAAAGAGTTTTATTGTTTAAATCTATACCTACAAATTAATTAAATGTATAAGATATTCTTGAGTAGTTTCGCGATTACATTAAAAAAAACTTCTACAACCCGACCACAACACGGGCAAGCGGAGCCGTAACGTGTTGCATAGTACATATTTATGCCGCTTAAAGCGCTTCGCATTCGGTTATATATACAATAGCTACTGCCCGCGACTTCGTTCGCGTGGAATATTTAAAAATAAACCCGCGATTTTGAAAGGTTCTTCATTGGTGCTCCGCGCTTATTGCTCTTATCGTGATGGTTTATAACCTATAACCTTCCTCGATAAATTGGCTATCTAACACTGAAAAACATTTTTAAATCAGACCAGTAGTTCCTGAGATTAGCGCGTTTAAGCAAACAAATAAAGAAACAAACTTATCTGCTTTATATATTATATATATAAGATAAAACTCTCTCACTGACACCACACCCTGTCAAAATATCCGCTTCTATTATGTTACGTTGCAGAGAAAGTACTTTTATTATGTTATAAGTTGTTTAAGTAATTAAAGCTTTTTAACTATCCCACGGGAACTATTTAATATTTCGGGATCAAAAGTATCCTATATACCAGACCAGGGATATAAGCTATCACCTTACAAAATTTTATGTAAATCGGTCCAGTCGTTTCGGAGATTAGCCGGTACAAACAGACAGACAAACAGAGAAACAAAAAATTCGAAAAAGTCTGAATTAGTTCTATTTCACTTCTTACATCCCCCTGACTCGGTTTTTAGCATTTTTTTTCATTGTAGGGAAATTCGACCTCTATATGCATAGATATCGGTCGGATGTAGCCGAGCCAAGTCGCAACACCTATTTAATATGCCGCCTGTTCTAAATATAATTTTGTAATTTGTTTCACAAGCAAAATATTGCTCGAGAGACATATCAGGCGTCTTTAATGCATTTATTGTGCAGACACCTGCATATTAAGGTAGATGACCAATGCGTGATTTTTTTCTTAAAAATACATATACCGGAGCCCAATAGTAGACCGTTTATGGACTGATATTGTGGAAGTGGCATATATAGTCAACCTCGTCAAAATATACTCCGTTCTTTCAGGTCTTAGTTATCGTATTAAGAGTCGCATTTGTTTCACAAGCAGAACTTTGCTCGAGAAACAAATCAGGCGCGGTTAATTACTATTGTGATAAACCTGTGCACATCGGGATAAGTAACAATGCGCGCTTTTTTCTGAAATTGTATAGACCAAGGCCCAGCAGTGGGCCGTTTATGGACATGTGGAAGTCACTCTCGTCAAAATAGCTCAGTTCTTTTATATCGTAAGTAATTAACGTATCAAAACTCGCATACTGTTTAAGGAATTCAAATTACAGTAAATATAATTATTCATATTTTGAACAAACATTAAACGCGCCTTTATATTACTTGAGAAGCATTATTCATTAAACATTATTATAAACTCTTCAAACGCATTACATTAGCATGTTAAATACCTTGAAGACGTCACTTCATCAGGTTCTCCCAATAATACGAAGCACGGCGCGCCGTCGAGGCAGAAGCATGGGCCGTCTATGCATGTAACATTACAACTTTTGCAGTCCACCCTGGAAGAAGTAACAAAGTTTTAAAAACATAACTCCCACACTCAGAGTCAGATAATGGTCTATTCAACTTAAATAACGAAATGCAAATTATCTATACTATATTAAATCTGTAAATG
Organism: Dendrolimus punctatus; assembly: GCA_012273795.1. Classification (NCBI taxonomy): domain Eukaryota; kingdom Metazoa; phylum Arthropoda; class Insecta; order Lepidoptera; family Lasiocampidae; genus Dendrolimus; species Dendrolimus punctatus. The sequence goes on along the minus strand of CM022530.1, from coordinate 2,956,202 downwards.
CGGAATCGTTTGAACATTACGTTTAAAGATGTGAAAAAATCAGGGGGGCTAATTCGCACCAAGAAATTCCAAAAATGTAATTTTTGGAATTTTTGTCTGGCTGTCTGTCTATTAGGGTACCACGTAAAAATAATTAACTAAGGACATTTTTATCCTGAGAAATAACGTCGTTTTGGTGGGATAGACGAAAACTACGAAATAGATGGTGCTGCTATTATGTCTTTTTTGGAAACTATTGAACATATAAACATTTAAAAAAATATATAAATAAAACTCCACATAGTGCCGGCTTATAACCCTAGTTAACACTTAGGATACATTTTATCCCAATAAATGATGTGCATTCCTTAAAATTGACGGATTGGAAAAACAGATGGCGCTGCAGTTGCGATATAGACAACAGTATACCCACCATGCTTGTCCAATGCGGCTCGGTAGGTTCGACACTTAGGTTATCTCTGCATCAGATGTGCAGGTTGCATCACGATGTTTTCCTTCACCGTTTAGCACGGGGCAATTGTAAACAATGTGCACATTAGGTCAGAGAACTACGTAAGTGGTGCATGCGTTCCGGCCAGGATAGAACCCGCGCCGCGTCAGGGATGCGTGCGGTAGCCAATTACGCTATCACGACTTTTTTTATTTATTATTCAACATTGTAAAGAAATAAAGCACTTATCAGGATATACTTGTTTCCAAGAAAATTATTCAAAAACATAAACAAAGTTACTTTGCCATTTACTCTCCTGCAAATGTTGATGTGTTTCTTTAACAAAGTTTGCCCTTAAATGTGTGCATTGTGTTAGATTTTCTTTTAGAAATTAGCTGTCCCGACAGACATCGTCCTCCCTGGAAAATTTCAATTGGTATGCCGACAGCAGCGCCACATACCGGATCCAACTCAGAAACATTCTTTGGCTCATTCACAACAACTTTGCTAACATCATCACAAGATCAAATGTATAATTTACGATTCTATAAAAGACATACAGACAAACATTCATTTTTATATAAGAGAAGAAGAAAGAGAAGATGTTCTAAGTTACTGATACTTACTCTGCCATCCTAATGCATGTTTTATTTTTAGCATCATATTCAAATCCCCTGTTGCAAACGCATGTTCCGTCAAGATAACAAATTCCATTCTCGCAGAGCCCGTCACATGGTTTGTAACATATGTGAGACATTGTTTCATTTTCCTTATAGCCATCGAAACAATTGCATTTGTTAGGTGCAATACAATCTCCATTAACACAGAAGTTCTCACAAATAGGTCTGCAAACACCATCAGTCATGTTATATCCACTATGACACACGCATTTGTTAGGAGCCACGCAACTTCCATATCCGCATGACTCGCAGGACGGTTTGCAGATATTTTTAAGCTCAGTTGACTCATATCCTGATAAACATTTGCATTCTTCTGGAGCGTCGCAAGTAGAGTTCACACAGCCAGAACTGCATACTGGTTCACAGACATATTTGTCACTGGAACTCAGGTTGAAACCTGCATTACATTCACAGGTTTCTGGCAGTGCACAATATCCATTAACACAATCTTTGCTGCAATTCGGAGTGCAAGTTCCATTACTCATTGTATATCCTTCATGACATCGACACTCATCTGGAGCTATGCATTCACCGTTCGAACAAGCCTCGCATTGAGGTCTGCAAATCCCGTTTCCGGTCATTTCGTATTTTTTATAGCATGAGCACGTGTTTGGTGACACGCATTCGCCGTTAACGCATTCCGGGTCGCAAATCGGCAAGCAATTAAATGTATTGCTCGGGTCAATCTTGTAACCAGAATTGCAAATGCATTTGTTAGGTTCCACGCAAGTGCCGTTAGAACAAGGTTTGTCACATACGGGTTCACATTCGATCGGGCTGTTAACATAGCCTGGTGAGCATGATGGCGCGCAGTGGGTTCCGTTAACAGACTTGAACCAGCGGTGCACTCGCAGACATTTATTGCTGCGCAGCGAGCATTGTAGCAAGGCGGGTCACATGTAGGCATCACACAAGTTGCAGTTGCATTATCCATAACGTAGGGTGCGTTGCATTGGCAGACATTAGGAGCTGTGCATATGCCGTTCAGGCATTCAGATTTGCATTGCGGTTTACACCCACTAGTTGACAAGTCGAATTCATACCCTGAACAGCATATTGCTTCCGCTCAATCTGGAATGCACAAACAAAATAGTTGTCAAATATTTTTATCAAATAAAATAAAAAAGTGTTCATCATTTTATTTGTGTCTTTCTAATTAATTTTTTTTTTTAATGCAAGAGTGCAGCAGTCAGACTGGCGGTCCACTTTATGGATAGCGGTCACCATCGTTAATAGACATTTACAACACCAAAGGACGTGCTACAAATGTGCTGTGCTCTCTTAAAGTAGACTGGAATCTGGTACTGCCGGAGCACAATTCAAGGTTGTATGGAGGCATACTCTAGACCAGGGGTGGTAGGCATCCAGTCGGGAAAATACCCTACCAACTGACTGGTTGTTTTGTCGTTTCTTAGACAGGCCGCAGGAAATTGTATTCTTTCTCCGTTCCTGCACGGATAAATTATGACATTAAATAAGTTTCTACAATAGGTGAAGTGCCTAGAAAGTTAAGAACGGTAATTGAATCTTAATAACATTAATCTATAATTAATATTAGGGCACCAGTACACCGTCAATCTCGATCTTAATCCGTGATCAAATTCAATGATCGTGATCCAGATTGATAATGTACAAATAAAATTGACGGATTGTACATTATCAATCTGGATCACGATCATTGATTTTGATCACGGATTATGATCGACATTGACGTAATACTAGCTTCAATCACTTAGAGGTACTTGCGGAAGATCAGCGCTGGTTGTGAAACTAGCATTATGCTGAGCAAGAACTTTTTTAGGACATCACAATTATGTAATATATATTATCATGTAAGACTTTTTGTATCTTGTCCTAAACAAATATTTTTTCTTTATTTCTTTCCTTACAAATGATAAAGTTTGGATGAATGTTTGTTGCTCAATCACGGCTGTAACGGCTAGACGCATCTTGATGATTACGCATAGAAATAGTTAAAGTCTGGAATAGCACATTGGCTGCTTTTTATCCCGGAAAAATGTACAGTTCCCGTGGAATAAAAATTAACGCGAGTGAAGGCCACGGGCAAAAAAGCAATGTTATATAAATTTTGAACGCCCTTGTGAAATTGTAAGGTATAGTGCTTTTTTATAGGAATATACTCTCTCCCCCACTCATTCAAGATTTCATTTTTAATTTTTTGATATCTCTAATATATTAAATTCTCGTGTCACAGTTTTCGTTGCCATACTCCTCCGAAACGGCTTGACCGATTTTGATGAAATTTTTTGTGTTTATCCGGTATCTATGAGAATCGGCCAACATCTATTTTTCATCCCCCTAAATGTTAGGGGTAGTCCACCCCTAAATTTTTTTTTTTTTTTTAGACAAAATTTTAATTTCTATTTTTTTATGATACAACATACAAAAATACATACAACCCTAGATTTTCAACCCTCTACGATCAACCCCTATTTTTTACCGGGCAGGACGACGTCTGCCGGGACAGCTAGTAACATATATTTTTAAATTAAAATTCAATTATAAGTCAAACTAAATACTTTAAAGTATGAAGTATGTAACAATCGCTGAAGGAAGCGTGCCCAGAAGGCTGGCTGCATTGCCACGCTGTATGCCAATGCTGATTCGTTGCGCGAAATACGTACCAGCCTTCTTATCACGGTTGGTATCAAAGAGTTTCTTAGATTAAATATTTCATTCCGAGAGAGTATAAGCAGCAGCGCATTTGTAGCACCTTTGGTGTGCAAATGTCCATGGGCGATGGTAACTGCTTTCCATCAAGTGGGCCATCTGCCTATCTGCTGAACTCATACAATAAAAAAACAAGGCCTATATCACTATTTATATTGCGTTTTCACTTCAAAGCCCAGCGTTTGACTTCCAACTTTTCCTCTCTACTTAAGTATAAAATAATCATTACCACACCTTGTTTCGCTTACGAGATAAATTTTTGACTTATACACTACTTGTCTTGTAACTTATGATACCTGACCATAAAAACTTGCTAAACTTTTGGTACATCTCATCATGATTAGGGTAATATTTTTCTCTCCTTTTATCACGTCTTTGTCTTACTTAGTATGCACTATTTGCTAGAACTCCATTAATTCTTCGAAAATTCATATTATTGAATAAAATTTATTAATATAAAAAATAGCTGGAGATAGAGTTTTTAGCTTGACATATTGCTGGGGAAACCGCTTCTCCTTAACACCAATAACACGATGCGAAGCGGTGTACGTCGAAGAAAATTTAAATTTCAACTTATATTTCTGACCTTCGAAAAGTGAATGAATGAATGAAAACACTTTATTGTTCACCAAACATTAAAAATACGCTCTAAAACTAGGTACAGTAATGTTGAACAAAGAGCGGCCTTGTCGCTCAAAGCGATCTCTTCCAGGCAACACCCTAACCTAAGGAAAGTATTACGACAATAGTGGCGGTGAAGACAATAAACAAAATGAAATATTCCAAAGTGTTCTCCAGTGGAACTTATTTTAAATAAAGACCCTTAAATTTGGGTCAATAAGGATAAAATTGTATATAAGTAGTTCATAAATTGTCTATATCTACTAAAAATAACGTTATTTAATAATATTGGTTAATTACCTTTGATTCAGAACACCGTCTGCCCATCTTGCAGCGCTTTGTTATAATTTTACTGTAACAATAGATAATATATATATAGTACATTATTTTCAGCAACACATTTGATAACAAAAACTTTGTTTGGATTTAAAATCAATTAATTATTTCCAACAATCAATTAATACGATATATTTTAATTAAAATGCTAATTAAAAACGTTTAAACAAAACAGTTTTTAGTGATATATCTGTTTTATTTAATACAATATATATATCGCTCTCAATGTGGAGTTATGGTAGACCGATATGGATACCACCGGTTGTCATGTCATGTTTAAAAACCGCAGGAAGAAAACCTTGTCATGCCAGCCTCAACGACATTATCCGACGAGCTCTTGTCAGCGTCAGCCTACCGGCCATTCTAGACCCGAATGGCCTGGTAGGTGACGATGGTAAGAGACCGGACGGAATGTAACTCGTCCCTTGGAAGATGGGCCGGCCGCTAGTATGGGATGCGACCTGTGTTGACATACTGGCCCCGTCACATCTTCCAATGACCGAGTCATGGGCTGGCAACACCGCCGCTTCAGCTGAAGACGTCAAACGGCACAAATATGGAGCCTTACGAAAAGGTTACATATTTGTGCCGTTTGGGATTGAAACATGAGACCCGCGGGGGCCGTCGGCAGAGTTTGTTTAAAGACATATGTAAGAATCTCTTAGGCTCTACCCATGATCAGAAGGCTGGCTCATATTTTGCACGACAAATAAGTATTGCCATATAGCGTGGCAGTGCAACCTGCTGGGCACGTTTCCCGTTGGCAGTGATCTGCTGCATATGTATTTTTGTTTTAATTTCTGTGACTTTTTTATAAATATTAAACTATAAACGGCATTTGCCCGTCTGGATGGCTACCACCCCTGGCCTACGACATGCCACCATAACAACCTTGAATTGTATTCCGGAATCAGTGGCCAGGTTCCAGATACCACCGCCTCTTTAAAGTTGGCAGTATTGACAGAAGCTTTGGTGTGGCAAACCGAAGTAGCCGGAGAGACCCAGCTCTCCGACTCTCAGCTGTCGTCCATCCGGGCTGGAAGTAAATGCGCAAGTGAGCCTACAGACCGTAAACGAGATATTTGAGGATCGGCCAGAGGTTTTAATGGGTTCCCCAACCGTGGAATAGCATTCCTGCGGGGATGCCAGTGCCACTCCGAGGCGGCAATTTTTCCCTTCGCGTGGCTTAAGTCCTCAATCGAATTTCCTCTAGTAAAAAAAGGAGTTGTCAACGAGTGGCATATGGGGAGACGGACTCTGACACCTCTCACTCTCTGCACACCTTCCCTTCCTGTTCTAAATTCGAAAGCCATTACAATGCAATAGCTAGAAAACTTTTTTACGTAACTATTGATTCAGATAATTTTGTTTAACCTAAGATTAGTTCTTCATACATTAAATAAGCTTTTTTAAAAAGGATTTAAAAAACAAGCTTTTGAGATCCTGGATATTATGTAGCAGCAGGGTACTAGCCAAACGAGTAAAACGAGTCCAAACACGACGGGTCTATCTTGTTTAGTACTGGAGTATGGCCACCTTCCGACTCCATCATCAGATCAGCTCCATGGTACCATATTATTGCAATATCACGTGATATACATATACATGCAAAATTTCAGCTCAATCAGAAACTGGAAAGTTGGTCAAATTTAAGTTGCAAGATTCCACCCGAACTTACATGCATAGGCACATCCATTGTAAGTTAAATGAACGCTTCTAAAAAAGATCACGCTGGAGAGCTTCTCACGGCGCTTCTTCTGTTTTAACAGTAACTAAAATTGCTTTGGAAGCGGTGGTAAATCCATGACTTTCAACAAGTAATTAAGATTCCATTTTGAATAAAATACATTCATTTTCACTAAGCTTTGACATGTAAAAAAAATAACTCACCTTACAACCTGCATACACACTCCAGGTTGACCTTCACGCAACACAGCATCACATAACATAAACCCCACAACAATAAAACAATAACAAACAATTATTATTTTTGTGTGCAACATTTTGTTTTAAACACTAAACAAACGACTAAACGCATCAACACTTCGAAACTTAATAACTCGAGCTTTACTACAGAACAACCGACGAGCAGTTGATAATTTATCTGATATTATTTCCGTACAACACTATGGACATTGTAGAAACCGCATATATTCATGAACGCTCTCACTGTTTGACTGAACTATAATATGACGAATTTGTTGCATTATGTACTTTGTTGTTATATATAGGGTGTTAATAACTGCCATTAAATTATTATTATATTTTTACGAAGATTACGCAGACAGAGTATGAAATTTCGCACACGAGAAGGAGGGTAAAATGTTAATATTTAATTTTATTAAATTTTTAAGAAACTGCTCAGCAATTGTTTAACGAAAATCTTACCCATAAACTCCTCTTAAGGATAGGAGGTGGTGGTAAAGTAACTCATAAATAACTGCCAAAATAACCAACATCGAGAGGTAGTTTAACTGACTGCTAAGAGGCAAGATGGCAAGTATAATTTGCAACAGTCATTGATAGGGGCTTAAGAGTCTCTTATTTAAGAGATGGCTAATCCTTTCTTAACGAGATTATTATAAGTAAAAAATACACACACTACCATGTATTTGACACCCATACGTATATATACTCTTTTGGTTATTGTTAGTCAAATTAACAGTGTTGGCAAAATCTGTGATTATAGAAGTGTATCCTTTGACAAGAGAACCTTTATAATGTTCAAACTTATAATTATAATTAATTAATGTCATAATAATTAATGATTATTTTACAATCATTAAGTGGTAGCTTAGTTGGTGACCCTTTCGAGTCCCAAACTCGCTTTAAAAGAGACATGGGTTCGAATCTTAGTCGGGAATATGCAGCGCTTAGTTTACATCTACTACATGCTGGCGCTAAAGGAAAACATAGTGATAAAACCTGCACAATTCTTGCTTTAAAACAGTCAATATCTTACATTTATTTTAAACCAATAAACTGCATAAAAAATCCTCAAGTTCTTGTCAAAAACTCCGATTTTAATCTAGAACCAATTAAATTGACACACTTTTAAAATCATCTCACATAAATAAAATTAGTGCTCTCAGTTTTCCCATGTAATAATTTTAAATTGTTTTTGATAAAACTGCAAAAGCAAAACTCTTCCAGTTCTTTCTAAACACTCCGATTTTATTATTAATCTTAAACCGATCAAATTAAATTTACACACTGTTAAAAGCTTCACGTACTACAATAAAATTCCTACTCAATTTTCCCGTGTATTATTTTTATTTCGTATTTGATAAAACTGCATAAGCAAAACTCTTCAAGATCTTGCCAAAATCTCCGATTTTAATTAAAATCTTTTCAACTGATCAAAATAAACAGACACGCTTCAAAAAACATATTAACTAAATTAAGATAGCAGTCTTAATTTTTGCGGGTATTTATTTTTATAAAACTGCATAAGCAATACTCTTTAGCCTCTTTTCAAAAACCCCGCCTTTAATCTTAATCTTAAACCGATGAAATATCATTGACACACTCTTAAAAGCTATCATATAAATTAAAATAGCCGTCTCAGTTTTCTCGTTATAGTAATTTTAATTCGTTTTAATAAAACTGCATAACCAAAACTCTTCAGACTCTAAAAACTCCAATTTTATTATTAATCTTAAACCGATCAAATTAAATTTACATTCAAATTTACACACTGTTAAAAGCATATCACGTATTACAAATCTCTTCTCAATTTTCCCGTGTATTAATTTTAATTTGACACAGTTTAAAACATTCTAGAATGATTTATTATGACTTTTACTATTCGAAATTCAAGCGCCAGTCTGCACTTTCGGTCGGTACAGGTTCACAACTTAATTGTCTTTACACGTCTCCGCAATGAGAGAACAATGACATTTTGCGTATACAGCAACTAGTTATATAGGCGTCCGGTGTGCATCGTGACGTCCATCAGGATATTACTTTATTGCCGACTAGATTACGCACTCGATTCCGTTTATGTTTTGATAACGCCGACGTATTGTTATATGCCTCCCTATTAACATAAATTGCAAACTGATTTCTCGTTTTATTAATTTGTATGTTTATTTGTATTTCACTCCAGTATGTAGCGAAGGAAATGGTGACTTGTAAAAGTTACTTACAATTATCATATGTTAAGTTATAGATATGTTGTTTAACTTAGAAGATTTTTAGCTAGATCTGTTGCTGGGGAGTTTTGAGACACTTTTCTCCTAACAGCAATAACACGTTGCAAAGTAGTGTATATAAAGTAGAAAATATGTGACCTTGTTCTCTAATATCTTCTAACTTATTGCCTAATTATGTCTTTAATAATGTCCAAAAGCGAGACCTATCGTCATCTACTCCTGTAGTGTTTTAAGCTTTACAATTACATTTGACACGATTTTCTTAGGCTGTGGTCTACTACAGATCCTCAGTTCATAGTTTTTTCACTGTCCGAAAATTTCCGTTCCCCTATATGATGTCTTTCCTGTAGATTGTCCCCGTACCATCAATGTAATTTGCCTACTAACATAAATAAATAGTAATTTTGTGTGTGCTTTATAAATTTTTAATGCTTTATAATATATATGTGTTATGTAGTTAGCAAATTTATGTTTGTGTTGTGCACAGATTCGCAACAACGCATATAAATCAACAACCAAATTTCAGTGGCTAAAATTGCACTTAGAATAGCACCAGCCCTTTGTGGCTTTGAAATTTGCAAAATGAATGCCGAAGGCGTTGGAGCATAATTTTAAAAAAAGTACTACAGATGCTGAAAGTGGCGTCTAACATCAGTCTGGCCGTCGCTTTCGGCATCGGATCAACGTTATACCGGTGGTCACTTGGCAAATGTGAAAACGTGTATTTCCCGTGCACTTTGTGTTATTGAAATTCGTGCGACAGATTAATTGACGTCAAAAATATGTAGTAAATTAAACACGTCTTTTCTTTCATTTAAATTAGCAAAATCAGCGCCTAAGGCATTGAAGCCCTAATGAAAAAACGAAGTCTTTAAGCTAGAATGCTCTAGAAAACCCGCCTATGCAGCGTACGACGTATCTGACCCCTCAGGTATCAGAGAGAGTACTATAGTGCATTTTCATAATGAACATTACGCCGTGTACAGCTTACTGCGTTTCTAACGAGCTATCGCCTTAGTATTGAATCTATATGATGCAATAGGAGCGAAATATAAATACGTCCGTGAAGTTGGAGCATTACACTATTATACTCGTAAGATTCACACAAAGCGGTGAAAGGTTAGATTAATATTGCGTTCTCGCTTAGTTTCACGAGCCATCTCTTTCGCGACACACAAAATGGCTGTATTTTATAAACGTTAACACTTAACTGAAGCTGCCGAACTTCACTCGAAGCGCATATTAGTTTTGCGCGTACTGTACGAACCCGAAATAAAGGCAAGCAAAATCACATTTAAAGGACTAATAAAGTCGTAAACAACATTAATATTATAACGAGTTTCCTTTTATGCAATTAAAACAAACAACCTGTGTATAGTCTAATATTATAGTAATTAATGACTACAGTGTAACAATTACGAATAATGAGTTAAAAGTGAATCATATATCGGTGTATGTGGTTCATTATATACGTTACGATAAAATAGACCGCAGATGTATTTTTGTCGATACTGGAATAGGGAAGTGGACATTCAGATCAACCGAGATACTTCCCATCATCATATAAAACATGGAAGCCTCATAGAAGTTGTACGAGCGTAAGTCCGTCTATCTGTGCAGGAACGAAGAAATAATAATTCCTGCGTCCAGGCGGCCTGTCGTAAGAGGCGAAGAAACAATCCACTGCCAGGTCGTAGGGCATTTGCCCGACTTGACGGCTACCACCCCTGGTCTAGAGCATGCCGCCATAACAAGCTTGAGTTGTGTTCCGGCATTAGTAGTTAGGTTCTAGTCCCATCGATGAGTCCAGCAGAACATTTGAAGCCCCTTTAGTATTGAAACAGTTGGGCCGTCAGCCTGACTGCTATACTCTAGCCATTAAAAAAAAAGATCCCGACGAATTGAGAACCTCATCCTTTTTTTGAAGTCGGTTAAAATAATACCAATGTCGTTTATAAGTATGTATAAGTAAAAGGAGTCAAATAGCGCTTTCTTTATTGTTTCAATAGTAATTAAATTTCTATCTGAAACCTATAAATAAACTCGACAGACAAATATGCATATAATACACACATTTTATATTCCAAAATTAGGTAAATTACGAGAGACAGTATTTAATTTTATTTAATTTAATTATAAACTAAATTATGAATAAATCAAACTATGCAGTAAATTGGACTAAAAATAAACTTTGAACTAATTAAACTATAAAATACAGTAACAGACCGGTCTCAGTCGGAAACGTGCCCAAAAGACTGGCCACATTGCCTTGGCGTTGCCCGAGGTATAAACCAGTATTTTGGTTACGTGAGACATCCACCCGCCGTCTGGCTATATCCCGATAAAGCGTGTCCCAGGGTCTCGACCCCAAAAGCCGCAAATACACCATTTCCTGTGGCTGAGTATTTGCGGCGTTTTAGGGCCTCCTGTTGTGGAGCAGCCGTACCAGACACACAAAGAGACAAAAGCCAGTAAGTCACGCTTGGTCCTCTAGGGCCGGTCCGAGACACCTAGTAGTAAATAACGGAAAGTTGGTTACCGAAATATACCGTGCCGGATTCGAACTCGGAACTGCATTGCATGCAAAAATTCCCGCGAGATTCCCGGGAGACAGAGTAGAGCAGCATTTAAAAAAGAATGTAATGTATCATTTTAGTGAAAACTCTGTTGGAATGAGCTAATTTTATGCTCCCAGGGTAATACAAATATTAAGTGCAAGAATTTGCTGTCGACCAGCGAAAACCGCATCGAAATAGTCCCAATAATTTTGACGTGAATCCCGAACAAACAGACAAGAAATGTAAAAAAACTTAAAAAAATGCGAGTCAGCGAGTAGTAAATAAAATCTATAATTTATTTATTTATATATTTTTTTATTGCAAGAGTTCAGCAGACAGGCAGACGGCCCGCTTGAGGGAAAGCGGTTACCATCGCCTATGGACATTTGCAACACCAAAGTTGCTACAAATACGCCGCTGCTCTCTTAAGGGACACTAGAACCTGGTCACTAATGCCGGAACACAACTCAAGGTTGTTATGGCGACATACTCTTGACCAGGGGTAGTTGCCATCCAGTCAGGCAAATGCCCTCCCACCTGGCTGTGGGTTGTCTTTTATGTTCTCAAAGTTTCATATTATTTATGGTTTCGCCGCCACTGTCATGTTTTAATTTTGCCACATCAAAGGTGTTACAAACGCGCTGCAGCTATCCTAAGAGAGATTGAAACCTGACCACTAATGCCGGAACATAACTCAGGTTTGTTATGGCGGCATGCTCTAGACTAGGAGTGGTAGCCATCCAGACGAGCAAAATGCCCGGTCACAGGAAATTGCATTCTTTCTTCGTTCCTGCACAGATAGTAAGAGTAAGAGCAAATTTGCAAGATTCTTTATGGTTCTTAAAATGGTTGAACATACAAGATTAACATAAAAGCGCACTGGTATATACATAGCCTTAGAACAATAAAGAATCACAAAGGAAGGAAGTTCCCTGTTAATAATAAAATTGATAATTATGGAAAATATTCCTATACAGTTATACTAACAACAAACATGAACATTATTATCAATATAATGAACGGTCACAATATCAAAAACGTGACTAGCATCATTATTAACTTTTTAATACAATAAAGCTTTGTTAATTGCTATTTGTTGTAATCAAATTATAACTATGTTATTGTTTCCTTACAACGCTACTGATCCGAGACAACAAAACAAAATATAAATAGACCTACATTATATTCAAAAATCTCGTGGCCGACCCTTACATAATAGGAGAAATAAAATCTCACCGCCTCCAATGGCTCGGTCACGTAGAACGGATGGGAGAGGATCGCAGTGTGAGGAAAGTGTATTTGGTACGGCCGGTAGGTCGGCATCCGGTCGGCGGTCCCAAATATCGCTGGGAGGACAGAGTAAGGGTGACCTGTCGGAGCTAGGAGCCAATAATTGGCAAGAAACCGCACAGGACAGAAAAAAGTGGCATGCTCTCGTTTCGGAGGCCAAGACCCACTTTTGGGTCGCTCAGCCAACGGAGTAAGTAAAATGTATTCAAAAAAGAAATAAAAATATAGTATTCAAAAGGTCCACTAAGAGGAAGGGAAATAATTTTAAAAAATAGACCTTTGTCCAAATTTGCCATTCTCTCTTTTCTTTCACCTTCTCTTAATTGTTTGGGGTCGGCACGATATGTCTTTTTTCCATACTCCTTTATTCTGACATACGAGTAAGTCCTCTGTCATACCAAAAATCATAACATCCTTCACAAATCCATCCATTTTTTTGGCCTATCTTTACATTTACATCCATCATTTGGTCAATGATGGAGGATAATGGTCGATGATGTTATGCTGGAACAAGTGAATGAGTTTGTATATCTTGGATGTGCTTTTAGCAGGGATGGAAGGTACACCGCTGACATAGAAAGAAGAGTAAATTTGGGGAATAGTGTGAATGGAGCGTTAGGTAAACTTCTAGGCGCTAAGAACCTCAGCCAGAAGGCCCAGCTTGCCATACACAACGCGGTGCTGGTACCTACGCTCACGTATGGAAGCGAGAGTTGGGTATGGAACAGAGAGCATGAAATAGAGTAAACGCAGTCGAGATGCGAGCACTGCGCAAAATCTGCGGAGTGACGCTCGCGGACCGCGTTCGTAATACCGAAGTAAGAAAGAGAGTTGGTCTGAAAGAGAGTGTCGGGGTAAAGGTAAGGAAAGGAATGCTCCGGTGGTTCAGGCATGTGGAAAGAATGACTAAACAGATATACAATGCAAAAGTGGATGGATGCACAAGTCGCGGAAGGCCACGACACACCTTCATGATCAAATTGATCGTGTACTAGCAGAAGGTGATGTCAGGAGCTTAAGAATAGACGAGCGTGCATGATAAGAGCTATGAATGTCAAAGAAGCAAGTGAGGTGTGTAAGAATAAGCCTGTATGGCACTCTGTTGTTCGTGCCTACCCCGCAAGGGACCTGGCGTGAAGTTATGTATGTATGTATGTATTTTGTCAATTGGAGCATCACGTGAAAACAACTGAACGGAATTAAATGAACCTCGACATAGAGCCAACTTACATCCCTAGTTTACACTTATGATACTTTATATCCCGACAGATGACACTGAAATCGCATTTCTCAATTCACTATCAAATACCTACTGGCTTAAAGGCCTAGTTGCCAAGCCATAAATATTAAAAAAATTAAATACCTATGGGATCAATGTGATTAATTGTATTACTTCAAATCGGTTGGCTTCGACTCATCTCCATGTTTTGCTGGGCAGTTGTATAGAGTACATGGACTTAATTTCTTTGTTATTATTGTATATAAAAATCAGAATAAAGTTTTTTATGTAAGCAAAATAAGCTACTGCATATTATATTACAAACAAACTTTAGTGAGACATAAATTAAGAATCATACTCACCGATAAGTCGTGAAGCAAACTCCATCTAAGCATAGGCCGTTGGAATCACAAGGTCCATTACAACTCTTCTTACAAGGTCTGTAGCAAATTTCTGGACTTGTATTATTATTTAAATAACCTTCATTACAGCTACACGTATTTGGTGCTGAACATACACCATTGACACAAGGTTTCTTGCATATAGGTTCGCATTCAGCACCTACGTACTCAAAACCATCTCGACATTTGCACTTATTTGGGGCAAGACATACTCCGTTACATCCGTTACATTTGGTGCACATGCTGTGTCGTTTAATGCCATATATCCATCCAAACATCGACATTCATTCGGCGATATACATGTCGCGTTGATACATTTGCAAATGGGTTCGCAAATGTTACTGTTTCTTTGTTTATAGCCATCTAAACATTTGCATATATTAGGCTCTGCGCATATACTATTTATACATTCTTTGTCGCATTTTGGGGTACATGCTGTATCATTTATGGAGATATATCCATCCAAACATTGGCATCTATTCGGTGCTATACATGTTGCGTTGACACATTCGCAAATAGGTTCGCAAGTGTTGTTGTCCTTCCGTTTATAGCCTTCTAAGCACGTACAAACATTTGGTTCAGTGCATGTGCTGTTAATGCATGTTTGGTCACACTTTGGTATACATCTCATATCATCTCTAACCGTATATCCTTCCGAGCAATTGGTGCAATGTGTTGAATTGTATTGGATGAAGTTTTCGTAACATTTGCACGTATTGTTTGGCCAACATTCGGCGTTGGTACACGTTGGATTGCAGGTTGGATGTATGCATGTATTACGTTTAGTTGTATCGAGATATGATGGTGGATCGCAGTGACATGTGTCTGGGCAATGCATTTTCCGTCAATACAGCCTGTGCTGCATACTGGTGAGCAAATATTCAAATCATCGTTATGCTGCCAACCGTTACAGCATACTGTATGATTGGACCATGCCACATACGCCTGGAAACAAAAATTATTTGTCTATATAAATAAAAAATATCGTAGAAATGTATTTGTGTGTTTCAGAGAGTCCCCAGATTATTTAGATTCACAATTAGAACCAGCAAGTGGAGCTGAGATCGGATTCTACATATCTCCTAATCTCATGGACCGATTTTGATGTTTCGTTTGTGTGTTTAGTAGGATGGATGGTTTAGATTAACAATGGGATCGGATCCTAGATTTTTATTTTTTCAGTACAGGACAACGTTTACCGGACCTCAGTTACAATAATTATTAAAAAATATTATATACTTACTACCAGTACAGAAACAGGCAGTTTATCCGCCAAGCTTGTCAAAGGCGAATTAGAGGATATCACACATTGATAGTCTTCATGTGTAAGTTTTCTTACGACGATTTGACGTCATGGCACACTACCTCTCTCCCTATCCAAACGTATATAAGCGATGGTAACCACTCTCCATAAGGTCGGCCATCTGCTGGTTTACCAGCTTCGGAATAAAGATTCTTTACAATCCTATGTATTATATATATACAATGCATATACAGACACACAATACAATAGTATTTCAGCATTTTCTAAGAAACAAGACTATTACACATATAGATAGACATAACATGAAGATTACATAGGGGTTCCGATTTCACCAAAATGAAAGGAATACAAAGAAAGACGAAGACTAAATAAAGAATCCATAGCCAAGTGGCAAGGTAGTTGCAGTTATCTGGATGGCTGCCACCCCTGGTCTAGAATCTGCCGCCATAACCACATTGAGTTGTGTTCCGACATTAATGAGCAGGCTTCCAGTCTCCCATTCCATATGGAACGCCTTTGGTGTTGCTATTATGTAGAGGCGATGGTAACCGATTTCGATCAGGCCCGTCTATCTGCTGAACTCATGCAAAAAAATAAAAATAAATGTAAGACAGTCTAAAAACTCGTTGTAAAGTTTAATGCGATTTGTATGTATTTTGTATGTACAGTGTTAATACATTTCTTGAGACAAAGGGATGCATTCAAATTTTGCTTTGAATGAAATCATCCAGGAACAAGCGGTCACTAACCGGCCTTAGTCAAGAGAGTTAAATTTAAAACCCTTTTAATACTACACATAATTTTTTCTTGAAGGGCTTTTCATGATTATATTTATTATAAGTTTTTTATTTATCAATAAAAAACGTAATTTAAAATAATGCAATGACTTTTAATAATTTTTTTAGTAACAAACTATTTTGGTTACTTACTTTAATTTTGACATATGACTGTATTTACGTGAATTTTTTCAGTATAATATTTTTATTGTAATTGATTTCTCGTAATTGTTTGACCCAAATGGTTTATTACATTTTTTTTAAAGTGGAAACTTGATTGATATATGTTTATATTTAAGAATTAGATTAGTTTAGATAACAATTTTCTCGCCAACACAAACAATTACAAATATAAAATGTATAATTACAATACTTCTTGGGAAAACAACAGGCGACCTTAATCGCTGTTCATATTCTAAGCACTTAACAGAAACACTGCACTGATTTTTCAAAGACAACTTTATTCATAGCACTTACACGAAATATTAACAGGCTTATAATACAAACCATAGCACCTTAAGCTATTGGTCAACGCCATCTATGGGGAAATTGATTACAAATCCTAACAATCGCTAAAAGCGATATCTTCCAGGCAACCTAGCTTAAAAGAAATTCTTAACTAATCTGGCGACGTCGGTGGAGCAGAAAAAGATAGACTATACAATTTAAATATACATAATTGCACTAATTTATAAATTTAATACATATATAAATTCAGACACATTTATAGAATACCAATATATACGTATATACGAAATTATCTAAATAAAAATATTTATTAACATTATATATGACAATCATTTTATATTAACATATATTACACAAGATAAATAAGTGAATGTTTATTATATTAGACATATTTAAAGATAGAAAATGTGTTCCGAAAGTTAATGTTTTGACCTCTGACAGTAAGAAGCAGAGTATTCCACAGTTTGACAGCCTGCACTGTAAAAGAGTTATCATAAAAAGATGAAGTGTGTGCAGGTTTTAGAAGTCTACGATATGTATCTGAGCGCAAGTGGTTGAGAAATGGAGAGGCGAAGGAATACAAAGCGTTCCTTAAGGCAAGGAGAGCTATTAGGATTAAATACTATGTTATAAAGGAGAGTTCGCCGAAACAAATAGGAAGCCGCAATAGTTTCATACAAAATTCAGAAACAGGATCATATTTTCTTTCACTGATTGACTTTTCAAGCATAATTCTAGTGGCAGTTGGGATTTTATTTTTTAAAGGCAGGAAGGACAACGTCTGCCGGGTACAGCTATTAATAAAATAAAAAAAATAATTAATTTGAAAATTGTATACAGGCCTAATGCACTGATTATTTAAAACTTACCTCGGTTTTAAATCTTGTAACGATACATTTTTTCCTTCCACACCATTTGCCATTATATGCATGATATGACTTTCTCCTTCGTTGGCGGGTGCTAGAGGAAAATATTAACAAAATTAAGGCTGAAAAACTTTTTTATTTTTTTATAGCAAGAGTGCAGCAGACAGGCAGATGGCCCACTTGATGGAAAGCGATTACCATCGCCTATGGTCATTAGCAACACTAAAGATCCTACAAATGCGCTGCTGCTCTCTTAAAGAGGAGAATGGAATTGGGCACAAATGCCGGAACACAACTGAAGGTTGATATGGCGACATACTTTAGACCAGGGGTGGTAGTAATCCAGTCGGGTAAATGCCCTACCACCTATGTGTAATATTTAATTTCACGTATACATTGGGCCAATGAACCCGAACACGCAGTAACGTCAAAGGAACCACAATCGACCGTTGGACGAAACATACACATGACACCTATGAAGGCCAGCGAAGCTCCGTTCTATTGCCGTACGACGGCAAAATGAATACGCTACATAATGTACCCTATATCTACAGAAATGTAGTGTAAAATTTATAAAAAAAAAGTAAACCAAGGACCAAAAACATTGTCTTTACATTGTAAAACTGGCAAGCAGACAAACACTCCAGCCACTCCAGCTTAAGTGGTTATCGTTGCCTACAGACTTTTTTTGAAGTGATAAACTTCTTATGGGAATGTAAACCGCTTCGTTACATAACGTGTTATGGCGCCAGTCTGTCTCGCTTCCCTGTCTCTCACGCATAAGACAGTGGTAGGCAGGCTCCTCCTCTCTCACTCTAACCCACAGCGCTAGCCGTATTTCGGTAATTAGATTAAATAATGATACTAATAACGTACATACACAAAATATTAATGTACATATTCTGTAATTTTAACTAAGAAAAAACTTCGTTTAAAAAAACTGACTTCAAAAACTAAAAGTATAGAAACTTATTTCTAAAGCTATCTATTTTTTATTTTTTATTATTCAGAAAGAATTATAAGGTAATGTATTTCAAAAATCTACGATGCCTCTTTTTAATGGTTTTAACAACTAATTTTATGCATCTAATTACATAGTAATTACATGGTTTTTTTGTTTTAGACAGAAATTGTTTTTTTTTTGAATTTTTTTATTTTTTTTTATATTATTATATTATTATGTATACATTTAAGTCGGTTTAATTTTCAAAATTTAGTCATTTTTATGTTTTACATAATGTATATTAATAATACATACTTTAGAAATATAGATACTTTTTAGTTTTTTATTTTCGAAGTCGGTTTTTTTAAACGAATTTTTTTTTATTTATTACTTTTAGTGTCTAGCTATGTATGGGTAGACCTACAAAAATGCCGCGCTTCTCAAAAAATATAGGTCCCAAGAAAGGGGAACATAAAAATATTCGTAAAATGTAAACTACACGGCTAAACTATGTTAAATTGTTAGGGGACCAAATGGCCACTATTCCGCATAAATAAATTTCAGAGTAATCGCTGTACATATGGAACGAAATGGATTTTTTTTCATAATAAATGTTCATAAAATGAAAACTACTGGGCCAAACTATGACAATTTTTAAAGGGACCAATTGGAAGCTAATCCGCGTCGAATGAAAAAAGAATCATGTAAATCGGATCATAAATCTCGGAGTAATCGGTGAACATACATAAAAAACAAACAAAAAGATCCCGACGAATTGAGAACCTCCTCCTTTTTTTGAAGTCGGTTAATAAAATATATCTTATAATCAAGAAAAGATTTATTAATGAATATCCGTTCCTTACATTATCATATTAATATACATAAAATTTAAGTAATAACCTAAGCTTTTCTCAAGTTACACAATTTCAATATTAAATAGTTATTTTTTAGATTAATTTAATCTATCATTTCTGTCGGGCAGAAACAAAAATACTGTTAAGGTCGACCATTCCTGTAAGGGAGAGAGGGGAGCGCTGGTGGCTGTGATCCGCCACACACCGTCCGGCGACGCATACATTTATCACATATTTGTAATCTTCTAATAAAGCTCATATAATCACACAATAACAGTCCACTTATCATTGAAACACCTTACCATCATCAAGAAACAACCCTACGAATACTATATTTTCTTCAAACAAGTGGCAACCCCTTGATGAAACCTACTTTAGCGTCTAAAATATTAAGCTGGATAGTAAGATCAATTTACCTTAATCTGACGACACACGCACCTTCACTGTCGGGATCTATGGCACACACTTCACATATAAAATCTATGACTAATAACACTAATAAACAAACTACAATTGATTTCAAACAACTCATTTTTTTTTACAATACTATAATGTATAAATAATTTTGTTATTTTCACTCAAGTAAAAAACTGCATTAAAATCCTTTTTGACACTATTTTATTTTTCTTTATATTTTTGATATTTAAAACTAATTTTCAAAGTTATCCATAATATCTAAATTAATAGGTTCACATTTGCATTTTAGAAATATTTTAAATATCAGGTAAAAGCTTAAAAATTATGAAATTAAAATAAGGCACATATCATAAATACAACACACACACATCGGAACTCAAATATGTAAAATAATTATTTTTTATACACTCAATTTTTTTATGATATGCGGGTATTTTTTAAATTTACCTTATAGAAGTAACTATTTCATATGATATAAAGAAATAAAATATTTTCAAACTAAATTACTGAAATGTCATTAATAAATTACCTTCAATTGTTTCTTTAAGGAAATAAAAATATGAGTAATTACTTAATTACAAATGCACAATTTAAATTAATCAATTATCTTTTCAAATAATTAATCATTAAAACACTGCCTACACATACAAGTTTATAATACACAAATTTAAACCCTTCATTTGTTGAATTTAAAAGTGTATAGGCATTAAAAAATTGACAGGTAACTCGCAAAGATTATTAATAAATAAAAGTTCCTATTTCAAATTTATTACTCAAAAGATATTGTTTTTTTTAACAACTGTCTTTGAAGCTCCACAGATTATTAACAAAATTTCGTGTTCCTTTTTTAATGCATTACACGATCACACTATAATTATTCTCTTAGACATTAATCAATTTTTCGTCAAGAAGTTTAAATATGATTTTAAGTTTTTTTTAAGTACGCGAAAGTATTTTTGTATATTTATTTTACAAAACACCAGTAATATGTTCAACAGTGAATCACTGTATGAAGCCACTATCTCCGAAAGAGCTTCGACATTCGTATCGTGAATATTATAGCCTAATTACAGTAGCTATTGTTGCCCTTATTGTTCTGTCAAAGCTCGCTTACGTATTCTAATGTGCGCAAAGTAGCTTTGCGTGCGGTTTTTGCTGCGTTATTGTTAGTCATTTTTATATATGTAATTCTTCAATTTTTGTGTAATGGCCGGTTTCTACATCCTACTATTCATGCACATGCCTTACTATTGGTTAAATTTTGCCGTTAAGTACTTGTATGGAGTTTATGTAAAAACTCAATCGATATTAAGGCAAGTGGACGCTCGGCATAATAAAGGAACCTGGCCTATGTCACTTAACTCCTTAATTAGACCAATTTTGATGATTATTTTTTATATGGAGTCAAGAATGATATTGTGAATTTAATCCCAGTAGATGGCGCTGGAATTGGCTTCCAAGATTTTCAGCATTTTTTGTATTTATTTGTATGTTTAAATACTCAGTGACACTTGACATCTTTGTCATCCGAGATCACGGCTACTGAAAGTGTCTGAGATGTCCGAATAAAAGTAAATGAAATAAATTACGACGCTGAAAACAGTTAAAACGTAGTTTTATTATAAAAAGCTCTCTCTTGACTGACTATACAATTTTTCAAAATTACAACGAACAGACAGCTATATTTATAATTAATTCATTGTACACGTAAGTTCAACGAAAGTATAACGTATGTTGGGAGCAATGGCACACTCGTATGTGAAATGCTGCGGAAGAGATAACACCACTCGGAAATATGACAATTGTAACTAACCAAGTTAAACGCAATGTTATCATTGAACTATTCATGTAAACTGTTCGGATACTAAATCCTCGTTTATTTGGGTTATTTGTGGCCGATTCTTGTATCTATCTTGTACCAAAGGGGTGCCAGGAACCTATATTTACAATATTCGAGACATGTTCTGCCAAAAAAAACCCCATTTGTCCCTGCGCCACAGTTTCAAAGAACATGTCTTACTATCTCCAATAATATCGGTTTCCATGGCGTTGATATGTCAACGTTGTTATAACGAACAACGTGCAGTTTCAGGGTCATCTGGAAGTCAAGGCTAAACTTGCCTCTAAAATGCTTGGTGTGCTATACCGGTCCAAGCAGTACTTCACTCCGCGGCAACGACTTGCACTGTACAAAGCGTTAATCAGACCGCATATGGAGTACTCCTCACATTTATGGGCCGGAGTACCAACTTACCAGACTGGCACCCTCGACTCCATCCAGCGTCGCGTTGTTCATATCATCGACGATATGTTCCGATGGATGTGTGGAGTCACGAATAAAGACAGCTTCAGGAAATCCCGCATGCGCGGCAGTCTTCATGTCCGTGACATATCAGACAAACTGCAAGAGAGTCGTTGATGCTGGTACGGCCACGTTTTACGGAGTCAGGCTAATTATGTGGGGAACAAAATGTCTAGCCATGCCGCCTCCTCCAGATACCGGTCGAAGGGGTAGGCACAAGAAATGCTGGCTTGACGTTGTGAAAGATGACATGCGTTCCAATGGTCTCAAAACGGGGTATGCTAAAGACCGCCCGAAGTGTAGTAGAAAAAGTAGAATAGCGGATCCTGGGCCCCACGGCGACTACGAGGAAAGCCAAGGGTAATAATTGTTCCAGTGAGCTCTGAAACGGCTGAACCGATTTTGACGGGACTTTCACTGAAAAATAGCTGATGTTATAATTATTATTTTTACTGTTATTTGTAGTGGCTTATTAATAGCTTCTCTAAATCTATTTTATTTTTAGTTTTATTAATGATATCTGTTAGCCCCCCAAATAAAATAAAATATAAGGAATAAGTCAAGTTATTTTTTTTTCGGGTTCCGCGAAAAACCAATCCACGCGGACGAAGTCGCAGGCACAGCTAGTAGGTAAATACAAGTTAATAATCTGAAATTAAATGTACTTTACATACACCGCATCGCAACGTGTTTTTGCTGTTTTAAGAAGCAAGAAATTCCCCAGCAACCTGTCTTGCTAAAATTCTTTTATTTCATATTGTTTGCATTTTATTTAATACAATTCCATGTGCCCGGGACAAGGTGCGCGTGGAATTTTTTTCGCGGAACCCTAATTTTAAAAGTAACTTCAGTTACTTTTATAACATCAGCTATGCCAGGGAAAGTCTCGTTAAAATCGGTTCAGCCGTAACAGACATTAGCCGGACCATCCAGACAGACAGACAGACAAGAATTCGAAACATCGCTTTTACGGTATCTCCTATTCAGAATGATACCCCTTATTTTTTCATATTTTCATTTTGACTTTCAAGCAGACACTTTAATTTTATTTATCTGTATATATGTAAATTATATCGAGGAGTGAAAGGCTAATAGTTTCAAGTGTTATCCGTGCAGGAACGGAGAAAGAATACAATTTCCTGCGGCCTAGCGGCCTGTCGTAAGAGGCGACAAAACAACCCACAGCCAGGTGGTAGGGCATTTGCCCGACTGGATGGCTACCACCCCTGGTCTAGAGTATGTCGCCATAACAACCTTGAGTTGTGTTCCGGCATTAGTGACCAGGTTCCAGGCTCCCTAAAGAGAGCAGCAGCGCATTCGTAGCACCTTTGGTGTTGCAAATGTCCATAGGCGATGGTAACCGCTGTCCATCAAGTGGGCCGTCTGCCTGTCTGCTGAACTCCTGCAATAAAAAAATAAAAAAAAAACCTTTGGTGTTGCAAATGTCCATAGGCGATGGTAACCGCTGTCCATCAAGTGGGCCGTCTGCCTGTCTGCTGATCTCCTGCAATAAAAATTTAAAAAAATGACATTTTGAAAATATGCCAGGGAAAGAGTTGTGTAGGGTATCTATTTTGGCATAAATGAAATTTCAGTCCATCCGTCTTTAACCAATTTGTATTGAATTTAAACTTAGTCACTCATCCAAATTAGGTCTGAACTTAACTCTACTTAACAAAACTAATATAGCAAATCTGTTTTCTATAGATGATCTGATTTAAATTTTCATTCCAGGATAGATCTTTTTCTATTTAGATTTAGAAATTCATCCTGAAGATAACTAAACTAAACGTCGCTTAACACAAATAATTTACTACGAATAAATTGACTAAATAAGCTACGATGTATAGAATTTTTAATAGTGTATATACATACATTTTCCCGCGAATCAGATTCAAAATTACATTCTAAGACAGATTATAAAATCCCGTTGCTTTTTTTTAATACAGGCAACAAACCACACTCGACTTGCTCGACTTACGTTTCAATTTGCTTTCATACCTTGGTCGCATCTAGCAAATTTTGTTCGCAAACCCGTCGATGTTACTCGCGCATGCCCCGTATCTATGAACCAAGGTATCCTGACACCCACCGTTTAACATAATTACAATGTTTACAATTCATAAAAGGAAAATGCAGGCGGGACGACGGATCAAGTTACGCTGGACACAGTGACAACTTCAGACAGGTTACTGCTCGGGGACGCTCGGAAATTTCGTGACTATAACCAAACGGGAGCCTTCATAGATGTTAGGAGATGGGCTGAATTAAGGGGTTTTATTAAATTAATTAAAAGTATTTAAGAGATCTCCAAAGTTTATGTTTATGATGTTCTACTAATGCATATAACTCTTACGCTAGGACTAATACGTAACATTTTATTGGAATCGTAAAAATAAAAAATAAAAACTTCGTTTAAAAAAACCGACTTCAAAAACTAAAAAACTAAAATGTATAAAATAACTTATTACATTTTAGTTTAAATTACTAATTTGCTAAATATAGTTTTTTTTATTATGTTTTACTTTGCACCGACTTCGAGATGTTTTAGATAATGTATATTAATAATAATAGCTTTGGAAATAAGTTATTTTATATATTTTAGTTTTATAGTTTTTGAAGTCGGTTTTTTTAAACGAAGTTTTTATTTTTTATTTGTTACTTTTTAGTGTCTAGCTATGTATGGGTGGACCTACGAATGCTGCCGCGCTTCTTAAAAAATATAGGTCCCAAGAAACGGAACAAAAAAAGTTTGTAAAATGAAAACTACTGGGCCAAACTATGTCTAATTTTTAGGGGACCTCATGGCAGCTATTCCGCGTCGAACAAAAAAGAATCACGTAAATCGGATCATAAATCACGGAGTAATCGGCGAACATACATAAAAAAAAGATTCCGACGAATTGAGAACCTCCTCCTTTTTTCGAAGTCGATTAAAAAACAGTCGTATTCCAAGAACCTTGGCCAAATATTTCGACCATAACATAACTAATATCTATCGTTGCTATGAAAAAGTTTTTGATGTCCAGAAATATATACATAAAAGATTTCGGAACATAAGTAACTATTGATTTTAACCTAGTCTTGGCTAAATTTGAAATCCTTACCCCTCCACCGTTAAAACCCTTCCAATTGCTAGAATAAAAAGGCATTACATATTCATCTACATTTTTGTAAGCAAATTTATATACTGAGTCCCGAATTAAATATTAAAACAAAATCATTTTACAGTTCTATATGTAAGTATGAATGAATATTATTTTATAATAAACGGGCCTTTTAACTCAGAAACAGTTTTTCAAACTGGGCTAATAATTCCAACAATAGCCAAAAGCCATACAGACATACACAAACATTCACACAAGCAAGTTTACTAAACTTGATGCAACATTGTTTTTTTTATTAGGGAGTCTTAGCCATTAGCCCAGAACCAAATCCGTCCCTATTGAGGGGGTGCAACGTCCGCGCCGGCGCGGCTCGTCGATACGGGCCACTCTACCCAGCCTTAGCGGCCATGCACGTCGGAACACCCCAAAGAAATCCCACCGAAATTATATCACCATCAGAGACCACGGAAACCCCACTCTCCTCTCAATAATAAAACGAGGCCACCTTATTTAATTTGATTAATTAAAAATCAAACCAACGCCTAAATTCGAACGCGTCGCATAATTTGAATATCGAATATCTTACATAAAAAGAAATAACTTTTTTTATCTGTGCAAGTGTAGTGTTGTGATGTAAAAATTATATTTGCAGTGTTTTTCGGAATAGATATTTTTAGTTTTTTATTTTTTCTAATTGTTGATACGTAATGGCTAATTGACTTAAACATCACATAAAATTGTAAAGGAAATCTATAATAAGTGATGTAAGAGACTCTTGCGTAACCAACAGCCTAAGGTAAGTATCAAGCGTAGCCTGTAGTGCTTATGTATATGTTGTATACACACACAGATCATCCGTGACGTAGTACCATGCTATATATCATTAAAATCTTAACTACACTAATAAAGTACCTAAAGGGCCTCTACAAAGAGCTACCGAAGCGACTCATCAACTCC
This sequence comes from Dendrolimus punctatus, assembly GCA_012273795.1. Taxonomy (NCBI): domain Eukaryota; kingdom Metazoa; phylum Arthropoda; class Insecta; order Lepidoptera; family Lasiocampidae; genus Dendrolimus; species Dendrolimus punctatus. Next base: position 2,929,868 of record CM022530.1, on the reverse strand, counting down.
TCAGGTGATCAAAAGCCTGGGGCCTACCTCGGCCAAGGGAAAAGTAGATATATAGATCCAGCGAGGAAACGTAGCCAGCCTTCTGGACACCTTGCCTATATAATTCAAGAAATCATAAAATTTCTTCGAGGCCGGCAGCGCGTGACACCTCTGGTGTTGCAAACGTCCATAGGCAACGGTAACCGCTTTCCATCAGGTGGGCCTGTCTGCCTGTCTGCCTGTCTGCTGTACACTGATCTAGTATCAATATTGTACTTATAGTAATGAGGGGTAGAATACAATTTAGTAAAATTTTGTTTTATTATATTTTAGCTTATAATGTTTTAGTTTTATATATAACACTAGCTGTCCCTGCAGACGTCGTCCTGCCCGGTAAAAAATAGGGGTTGATCGTAGAGGGTTGAAAATCTAGGGTTGTATGTATTTTTGTATGTTGTATCATAAAAAAATAGAAATTAAAAATTTTGTCTAAAAAATAAATAAAAAAATTTAGGGGTGGACTACTTACCCCTAACATTTAGGGGGATGAAAAACAGATGTTGACCGATTCTCATAGATACCGGATAAGCACAAAAAAATTCATCAAAATCGGTCAAGCCGTTTCGGAGGAGTATGGCAACGAAAACTGTGACACGAGAATTTTATATATTAGAAGATAGATGATAAAATCCTAAGCATGCCGTGTTTTTACATTGGAGCTATTAAAAATACAAGTGGAATATACTATATAAACGACGGAGAACACGATGCATTTTTTTAGATATCTTGCCTGTTTGTCTGTCTGTTCGGGATTCACATAAAAACTACTGGGCTAGCAAGTTCTTCGACCTAAAATCTGCGATATTTTCTATCCTGGGCACCCCGCGAAAATTTGTCTGGAATTGAAATGGTCAGATTTAAAAAATCGAATTTGTATGTGATATTTTTACTGATCTATAGCAAATTTTATGTAACAAAAGGTGTGATTCTTTTTATCGCGAAAATCCCACGGGTATTTTCCCGGGAGCATCTTCAAATTGGACAAGTGCATTAACAATCTGCCCGTAACACGTCAAGTTGAAATTTTGTTGCGATTCATTTTGTCACTTGATAGTTAAAGTTTTTCCACTTGTACGTTGCGATTCATTTTTCCACTTATCCGTTGCCATTCGCTTTTCCACTTGTCCGTTGCGATTCGTTTTTCCACTTGTCCGTCGAAGTTTCAGTTCTAATATGTGTTGTTTATAGATTCTTTTCTTTCTTGTATTTTGTCTTATTATATACAGGGCTCTTGTTATTCTATCGGCAATATAATTATTAATTAATAAATCGCGTAGTAAAAAATGCTTAATAAATATTATCTATAAATTCTAAACAATAATGTATTAAATTCTTTTCATTCATAGCCCTTTAATTAAAATAGTTTATCAATAACTTCAATCCTCTATCGGTTGTGCCAATCGTTAAGTTTCATACTTTAAAATTGTAGGAAGGATGGCGAGGTGTCTAACAATGCTTGTAAAGTGTAAAAAGTCAGTTTACTCGGTGTTTACTCATGTGTCAAAACCGTAAGGTTCTCTGAATGTTAAGTGTTGTGACCAGTTGCTGTTCCTTATTACCATAAACCATACTCAGTTGTTGCAAGTATTGCAACAGTGAATAGAGAGTCATGTTTTGAGAACATATACGCCGGATTTTCAGCAAATGAGGTTTGCACTTAGCTTATTGCTATGTCAGAATTATACGCGACACAACGCTGATTTGCGAATTTACAATAATTTTATTGCACGCACAAATCGCATCGAATTATAGAGAAGTAAATCAAAATTTTGAGTCATTAGTTTTAAATTTTTATTGCATATAAAATAAGGTTCAAAATTTAATAACTTGATATTTAGGTCTCTATAATTCTAAGGGTGCGAAATGTTCGGTCATGCGTTCCATGAATTCTCATAGTGGAATTATAGTTTAGTAATTTGCCGTACACCACGTGTATATTCGGCGTAAATGTTTTTTTGAAAACCGACAAAAAATGCATGTGGCACGATCTAGTTTTGATACGTGTTTTTTGTCAATTTTGTTCTTGATCTCTAAAATCTTAATATTTAATAAAACTACCTTTTAACGGTTTTAAGCTTTTTATGTTATTTTGGTTATTCCCACGTCTCGGCCGCTTTTCAGTGGCCGTGGTCACGGACGACAAAGATGACAATTGCCGACAAGTATTATTAAAGTTTGATTCAGCCTACCGCCAACTTGTTCATTTTAATTTTGTTTATGGTTATTTATTATTTATTACAAGTCGCGAAAACTTAATAAAATATTATCTTAATATTTTCTAAGCTTTCGCAACTAGTACACATAATTAAACAACATTTTAACGAGTTTAAGCGCGGTATTTTATTTGATTTTTATTGCGACGTTTCCGCCACTTGTCAGTAGCCGTGATCACGTAATTCAAAAATGTCAAGTCATAGTATGTGTGCAGCCGCAGGGACGCTAAATAAAAACTTTAAAATTACTCGTTGATACTTGGCATAATTGCCCCACACTCCTTTTCCTGTAAAATTGACACAGTTTGCACATCACAAATCTCTCTCTCTCTTATATGTATAGAATTAAGCCCAACAGTAGAGCTTTTTCGGGTTAGTATAGTTATATAAGCGGAAAATACGCCCTTCGCCAGCCCTTCTGTAGCGAGGCAAACTTTATGTAGGTCGCACCCTAAAAATTAAGTAGGCAATACAGGTAAAACGTAAATTGGCCTCATTAAGCGGTTTCCCTTCGTTGAATGCAAGGTTTTGTTTTCTAAAATTATTTACATAGTCATTACCTGGCAATACCACGCAAATTAAATATTTAATATTTTAAATTTACTCATTCTTAGTTAACATGATTTCTGCAGTGGCAGCAAGCAGATTTATCGGAGAAGAGAGAAGAGAGAGAAGATGCGACGAAACAACCCACAGCCAGATGGAAGGGCACTTGCCCGTCTGGATTGCCACCACCCCTGGTCTAGAGTATAACGCCATAACCTTTGTGTTGTGTTCCGGCATTAATGACCGGGTTCCAGTCCAGTTAAGAGAGCAGCAGCGCATTTGTGGCACCTTTGGTGCTGCAAATATCTCATAGGCGATCATAACAAATGAATGGCTAGAGTAATGTGACTGATGTCTTTAATGATATATTTTTATTAATGATAGACAGATGGATAGATAACACTTTATTTCTGAGCAAATGTACAATTTCAAAAATATACAATTACAATATTGTCATGGTAGAAACAAAAGGCGGCCTTATCGCTTAAAGCAATCTCTTCCAGGCAACCTAACTTAAGGAATAGTATAACCTAATGTGGTGATATAGGTGGTGCAGATCATTAGGTATATCATTATTCACTTATTATCCTATACCGGACGAAGACAATTCCAAAAATCTAATAATTGGTCCAGCCATTCTTGAGTTAAAAATGGTATGACTAACACGATTTTATTTTATATAATATAAGATTTAATTGGTTAATTAAATTACTAATTGAATGAAAACGTTTCACATTTCTAATATATCTTTGAATTATCGTACACAAATACTTATTTACTCAAGCACAGCCATAAATACGGCAATGATATATAATTTATTTAGCATTGTATATAAAGAATCTATACTCACTCACGCCTACAAAGGTAAGGGTGCGAAGCACACAATTTATCAAAATCGATCGTGTCATTAACTTGGTTAACAAAAGAGATTTACACGTGCCGAAAGAGCCTCCATTCGTTGTTATAACAATTTTGTTCAAATAAGGTGGTCACATGGAGAGAACAAGTTGTAAAGAAAAGAAGACTAATGAAGATGTACTGGAGGAGAAACTCACAATTTCAAAAACTCTAGAGGAAAGAAAAGGGAAGATGTTTGACCATTTGCTACGAAACAACATCTTCTTATGCACGTTAATCGAAGGCAAAGTGGACGCAAGGAAAGGAAAGGGAAGACCAAGGCGAGCGTTCATGGATCAAGTTAAAGAAAAAGTGAGTGTAGTGTCGTATATAGAAGTAAAACAACTGGCCCATAATAGAGAAGACTGGAGGAAGATCCACCGACAAGACCATAGTCCTTAAATGATAGATAGATAGAAGCCGTGGTAGCGTAATGGCTAGCACACGCGTCCAGAACTTAAAGGGCGCGAGTTCGAATCCTGGCCGGAACTCATGCAACACTTACGCAATTTTCTGACATTGTTACAATTACCAACAAGTGATTATATCCTGTTTATTTCTTATTGTTTATTGCAGTATCTGTGATTGTCAGCATTGCAATTTTCTTTCTTCACGTTTCTATAGTTCATAAACGTAACGTTTATTAAAATGTTGGCAGTATTGTTTCTTGTAATCGTATAAGCAAAAGTTGACTTTAAACATTTTCAGACGAACATTTTCGTTCCGTGACTATACATTAAGAGCCATCGTCTCATAATTTTAATCAAGTACTAAATACTTTGTAAAAACAATAATTAACATATGCGATTTATTACAATCCAATGATGAATTTATATGAACAGCCGTTTATCACGTTAAGTGGTGAAATAAATTAAATAACCGGCAAAATCAGCATTCAATTGTTGTACGTTTAACTCATTAATATTCCGAATTTATTTTGCCAATTGTATTTTGTGTGCTTGGAATTGTGATCCAGTATAGATCTTTGAGTAAACGATAATAGATTCGTAATCAAGCCAATTGAGATATGACGTGGAAGAAACATGCTGGAATTAGACGATGTAGATCCATGCTAGAATTTGATGTAGTAGAGCCATGCTGGACTATGGCGTCTGGATGCTGGTATATGACGTAGCAGAGCCATGACAAAATGACAGCTTGATTACGGTTCTTATGGCTGGCTTGATTGGTGTGATACCACGCTCTCACAGAATATCGATAAGTCAGTCTGTCTTCGTGAGTCATAATCATATTTTTCGGAAACTATTGGGACTATAAAGATGAAATTTAACAGATATATCAACGATTAATAATTATTAAGATGTTTGTATGTCTTTTGAGATCGCAGGCCATAACAATGGCCTGGACATTTGGAAGGCTTGCGTGGGGCCATGGGAAGACCAACACGTAGAGGCCCCGTGACAAATTTAATGTAAATGTGGCGTGACACTGACCGGCGATTATCCCTGTCTATAACATATAGTGATGCACCCAAGGACAAGCCTCGGCCAGTTTAGGACTATTGTAGGAAATGAGGACAAAAAGACTATTGGGGTGAACTGCTAGTGGTACAGGGGATCTGGAAATATGGGCATTATGGCGTCTGCCCGTTGCAATTTTCGGAAAACATAGAAAAATGGGCAGACGGTGACTAGGCACTCCCTGCATGGGCCCCTAAAAATGCCTTAGAAGGCAGAGGCAACATGGGTGTAAGTGGCTAAGGGGTGTAGAGAGATGGGCTGCAGGTTCACCGTAGCTACTTCTGACGTGATGCCATTTATCACTTCCACCCCTTGAGCTCGAGTCTTAGCTCTAGCGATCTCCACTCTGTGCCGGCTGGTTAAAGCAAGCACGGAGGTGGGGGCCTTGGCTTGAGCCCTGGAGTCAGGTACGAAGTGTCGCTTCTCACCTAAGGCTTCGCCACAAAGCCCCCCTGCGGGTGTATCAAGATTATTATTAGTATCATATTGCATGTGCAGGAACACGTAAGAGGCGACAAAACAACTTCATAGTAATAGGGCATTTGCCTATCTCGATGGCTACCACTCCTTATCTAAATATGCCGCCAGATCAGTCTTGTCTTGTTTATTCCGACAGGATTTTTCTCCGTGCAGGAACGGAGAAAGAATAAAAAATCCTGCAGCCGGGCAGTTGTCGTAAGAGGCGACAACACAACTCACAGCTACATGGTAGGGCATTTGCCCGTCTGAATGGCTACCACCCCTGGTCTATAGTATGCCACCGTAACAACTTCAAGCTATGTTCCAGTGTCAGTGGCCAGGTTGCAGTTTCTCATTCAAGGCCGGCAGCACATTAGCAGCACCTCTGTTATTGCTAATGTCCATAGGCGACGGTAACCACTTTCCATCACAGTTGGGCCGTCAACCTGTCTGCTATGCTTCAGCAATAAAATTTTAAAAAAGTAACCAGGTTCCAGCCCCCTTTCGAGATCGGTTGCAGATTGGCAGAACATCTGAAGCCTAATTCTGCTGTTACTATTTCGTCAAAATCGTCGGACACTATTGTCTCAATCGTAGCTTCGCCTGATTTCGGTATTCTGTTAATTACAATCGCGTGCCCATGTCACACCACTATACTTTTATAAATATTTACAAGCGAAAACTGGCGAAAAAGTGTATAAATTTTTGATTGCTTTTCAATATTCATTTTTGACTAGTGCCATTTCTGCTGAACCAATCTACTATTTATTAATCTGCCGTGACGATATCAAGAAGATATTGTGGATTAGTAAAATGCGAATTTTTGACACCATCGCAATGGAATTGTACTTTGAATATTTGCCCAATAGCATATTATCAATAGCAGAAGTATGCCCTGGTGATGCAAATGTTTAGAAACGACGGTAACCAAGTTCCATCAGATAGGCCGTCAGCATATTTGCTGTACTCAAGCAATAAAAAAAATAGAAGAAAAAAGGGGCGTAACATAAGAAGATTTAACAATGTAGCAAATTTTAAAAATACTGTCACGACTCTGGTCCTGACAAAATCAAAATCCACCTGCATATCTGAAACAAAGCATATTTATTACCTGTCGGCGTTTGAACTAATAACATTTAGATTCTTTTATGACCGTCTTCTTCTGTTTACTTTGTGTTTAAAATTGTGATTAGAAAAGAGCTCATTGTTGTATTGTAATTTATGGCAGTCATGACAGACAGGTGTGTCGGATTAAGATACGGTGACATTAAAGTTGCGCAGTATAAAACGATGACCTGATGGAGGGAGGAGGCAGTCAAGCAATAACCACGAGCGAAGCGAGACGTATACTACAATCGGGAATCTAACAAGTGACGGACTTTGCGCGTTTTATTGAATTACGACCTTCTGTATTACGTTTGGACTTGTTGTGTTCGATTATATTTGTACCTATGCTATACGCGTTTGTATAGTTCTAATAAACCCATTCTAACGGCATTTTAATTCGAGTCTCGCACTTGTAACAATACGTACGCCGCATATTCAGCACATAAAATTATTCAAAAAGATATTTATATTCAAGAATATAAAATTGATCAGTATAACGATCTAGCCAGCCTTCTAGGAACCTCACCCTGTCTTCGATGACCTAGGCGTATATTTGTTATAGTCTTGTAGATAGAAACTGATAGAATACAATATAGTCCGTGCATGAATGGAGAAAGAATAAAATTTCCTTCGTTGAGGCGGCCTGTCAAAAGAGGCGACAAAACAAGCCACACAGCCAGGTGTTCCTGGTCTGGAATATGCCACCATAACAGCCTTGAGCTGTATTCCGGCATTAGAGGCCAGGTTTCAGCCTCCCTCAAGAGAGCAACAGCGCATTTGTATGTTTGATGTTGAAATTTTTTATAGGAGATGGTAACCGCTTACCATCAGGTGGGCCGTCTGCATGTCTGCTGAACTCACGTAATGAAAAACTATAAATTGAGTTTCCTTCTCTGTCCTACTTTATACTTAGCTTACATTTCTCCATGGTATATAAATAAGTTTAAGAGACTTCTGCAGGTCTACCAACAACAATCACTCGACTTTTGTTGACGATAACTTCTATGATGTATCATTAATATGTTTGTATGTATTTTATTTATAAAGTAATTTAAGTATGTGTATTTAATTTTAAAATATGAAGTTTAAGTCTGTTTGTTTATGATGTTCCCAATAACCTGCAACACCTACATCGCCAGATTAGGTTAAACTATTCCTTAAGTTAGGTTGCCTGGAAGAGATTTCTTTCAGCGATAAGGCCGCCTATTGTTTCTACCGTGACAATATTGTAATTGTATATTTGTTGAGCAATAAAGTATTATCTATCTAACTTCTTTATTTCTTTATATTACATTTAATCATATTTATCATTTTGCTGTCCATTTTGATTTCTACTTGCTTCTGCATCTCCTATATCTGAAAAAAAAATGAAAATTTCAAGCAACTCTTACTCGAACATCTATATCTAACACATGAAATTTAAATTTAAAAATTTTCATATCATCACTTCAGTATTGTTTTTCTTCTATATAAACATACAATATTGAAGCTGCCATCTCAAAATAATTTCAATATTATATTTATCTAAACATTAAAATTACTTACTATATGATTTCGATTTAAAATAGGCAACCACCGTTTTCACTCCGAAGAACAACAAAGCACACATTGCGATTGCACCTACAATTGATCCTACTACAATCAACCCTGTTATATCCGCTTCTTTACGCTTTCCAGACCTACCACCTGCCGTGACTATCATCGTTGTGTTATCTACTTTCGTTGAATCCGTGACTTCCTCTGTAGGTGAACTGGTAGAGGTAGTGACGTTTATATCAACTGAAGTGGGGGCAAATGTCGGTTCCTCTTTAGCTGGAGTAGTGCCGGTAGTTGAATCTGTTGTTCTTTTTTCACTGACAGGGCTCCTGGAAAGGCTTTTCTTGTCTGTACTTTTATTAGACCAGTCTATATGGTAGCAATCATCTTTGCAATCATCGTCAGGTATGACCTTAATTTTGATTGGATTTGAATAACTACTATTCACAATTTCATCGCACTCTACAAAGGTGTATTTTTCCTTGTTGCCTTCTTCACAAGCTGAAACACAAATACGAAAGGATTTAACCTTTATTACAACCATCAAGCTCATCTTCATTTGCTTTAATGCCAATATATAAGTATCAAAGCGAGTTTCTTAGAGTGTCTGTATGTATGTAAGTTTTTTTTCTCTAATCTGTACTAATATTATAAAGAGGAAAGATTTCTATGTTTTGTATGTATGTAACGAATAAACTCAAAAATGTTACATTATCTCCGAGTACTATAGGCTATATTACTATACTATATATATAATATATTATTACTAGAAAAATTAGTGTCCTTGCTAAAACTTCAATAATGTAACCCGAGGTGTAAAAAATTAGCCATAAAATGTCTTTCATCGCATGCGTTGTAGCAAAACAACATTGCGATATATATGTCTACTGTTATAGTTATGTCACTATGACTTCTTTTTATACTTATAAGTTGATAGAAATGCTGACCAAATCAGACCATGCTATCCATACTTTTGTATTAATCCTTATCCAAACTAATTGTTTCGTTAAATACGAAATATTTAAATACCTGTAGATTACTTTATAAATTATTCAAATCGCACATTACATTCAAAAGATATTACGAATTTAGAAATAGCAATCTAAACAAAATAATGAGCGCTGGAATCGGTTTCTAGGATTTTGATAAAATGCTATGGGTGTTTAGTGGGTCCCGAGATAGTTTAGGTTCAAATTAGATCCGATAGGTGGCGCTGGAATCGGATTCTAGATTTTCATTTTTACAAAACAGGACAACGTCTGCTAGATCTACTAGTTTGTAAAATTCTATAGCTATTTATGTTGTGTACAACAATCTCTACGGCCTCTATGTTCCGTATATATTTTTTAGATTTTAATTTGAAATTTGGTGATGTGTGTGACAATTCATTGGATGTTTGGTCAGCCTTAAAATTAATTATCCTATTTTTTATTACTAATTTCTATAAAGTTTATGATATTGTTAGGCGTTGAGTGCATAAAATTGGTTGCTTTCAGTAATAATTATATCTAAAATATGATCATGAAATATGTGGCTAATATATGACGATTGTACGTTAGTAGAAGTAAATGTTTGAAATAACGAAAGTATAGGTGTAGGACATTTTGTCTATATGTGTAAATAATTTTTATTTTTATTGTTATTTCCTAGTTGTTTATTTTTATTGGGCAATATGTCATCAAGTAGGCCAATATCTGATGCTGCACTACTTAGTATTTAGGAAAATTGGTCCGATATTGATTCGGAACTTCCATTTGTTACATCTAATGCTAATTTCATTTGGCTCAAAATTCAGAAGAATAAATATAAAAATAATATATTTTCATATTATACGCTAACTAAATGGTTTTATTTTCCTGTTCGAACAATGGTCATATAGCTGCCACATTTGGGAATCGTTATCAGACAATGGTCACCACGCATTAGCCACCTAAAAAAAACACAGGTCCCGTCATTTTTTTTCTTTTTTTATATTTACATATCATAATTAACCAGAATTAATCGAATATCCCAACATATCTCCTCGAGTAGCTCGTATCCGATTAAGGGTTAATACTGAATACTTATTCTAAAGTGAAGTGTTACTGAGTATACCAGTAAATTGATAATTAGTTGGTGGTATGGTTAGTCCTCTATAAGCCCTAGTCCGGCAGTGGTTATTATTATATAGGCAATGGTAAAACGGTCTTTGGAAGCAGAACATATTAAAAATTAAAGGGGGTATTAAATTTCAGTTTTCATGAGTAGAGAGTAAATAATTGCAGCTTTGGCACTTCTGTCCTTACCAGCAGACGTTGATCCATTATGACATATTTCAGGACTACTGGGACCAGAACCTTCATCGTTCTGACCAACATCATCAGTGCCTTCGTTTGTAAATAAAACTATATTAGTCAAATTTGATGGTTCATCACAACTTAATTCGAGTACACACTCCTTTTCAAAGAGTGCTTTGAGTTCTGGGCTGTTTCGATTCTCCCTAAAATCAAAATTAAATTTCAATCAATTTTCAGTTTAAGTCGTACTTCAAATTTGTATCCAGCTCAAAAGTTTAAGCACAAGTTAGCTCTAGACGTTGCCTTTCTTTGATATTCTCGGAACTTTATATAAGGATACTGCTATGAATAAATGGGATGTAAATTCAAAATGCCGTTGAAACTATCACAATGTTTATTAGAAGTACACACACGTAATTCACAATTCTTACAAGTACAACCGAACACGACAAAACCAAACCGTAAAGAAGAAAACTGTAATCAATAAATCTCGCAAAGTCCATCGTTATAAGTAGTAAAAAGTACACTATAGCAGAATTATTTTCTCTGTGCAGTTTAGGTCATAAATCAAAGCTCAGCCTCAGCCCGGCTAAGGCGGTGAGCATATTGCGCGGGCGCAACGCCATTATCGATAAAAACTCATTCTTATCAAAGAAAAATTATCATTCTTATAAAAACCATTATTACCTTTTTTGCTGTTAATATATAAGTATATATTTATTTTTAATATAACTTGTTACATTCTAAACTTCTGTACTTATAGTTTTTTAATACATAGATACCTAATTAATAATTTATTTTAAATCATTATTAATCTTATTTTAATAAATACGTTATTTAAATTTTTTCTTTCATTTATATTACTAACCCACAAAATAACAAAACTAAATACAATATCCATAACACTTATCGACAACAATAATGCGTATCACTATGCCTGCACATAAGGCTCGTGAGTGTAAGAGAGAGCGAAAACTCGCTTCACCGCTTCAATTATTTATGACCCAAACTGCACGGAGAAAATAATTCTACTATAGGTAACGTTTCAATCGCAGTCGAAAGACGAGCTCACCCCAAAACTGACCGAAACTATATATTTTTAAATTAGACATGGCCTCCTAGCAACATACCCACTGATACTTGGAATCCTTAACTTTACGGCTTAATGGCTTCTAAGAATTCGCATGAAATACAAACAAAAGAAAAGCATGGTTCATGACCTCTTTCCGGGAAGCGTACAAAGAGGATTATCTCGAATCACACATATTCCAAGAGGCAATAAAACACCTGTAAGGTATAGGTTATCGACTCGCAACAATACCATAACGACGGTAGAAATCAAGGCTATTTCACAGAGATTTTAAAGAGGATAATATTATCAGACAAGAAAGAAAAAGTTTTAAGTCCCAAAAAACTTACGGAAGTAAAGGTTCATAAAACAGTTGACCAGGAACAGATTCTGTGTAATTAAACACAACCGAGTAGTCTGAACATAATGCCAACGCGGCTTGGGATGTCTGAAACAAATTTGTGATGGTGAAGCAACCATGATAAGTAGTTTAATGAATGAAGGCATAGGTCTAGTCATCGTAGTGGACAATGAACTACTGGCTAGCGCATTTTTTTTTTTTTTTTTTTGGAGCTGATTCAGCTGAATAGCCGCAGATGGCTGTTTCAGCGATACCGGGCTTTGGGGGCTTCCCGACTCCGTGGGAGCGGAGGCGTTCAGCCCGGAAGCAGCACGCTCGAGGAGGCACCTCCTGTGAGGTTCGACCTCGGCTCGACCGCTGCGGGGGATTGACTCTATATTGGAAACAGGCCGCAAAGGGCTGAATGAGCTAGGCCAATAGGCTGAAGTGAAAAATTTGGGGACTTGTTATCGACTCCGCCGGCGGAGCCGATCCTAGTCTATCGTTACTACCGCTTCGCAACGTGTTATAGCTGGAGGAGAAGAAGCGGCGGAAGAAACTCTCCAGCAACACGCCTAAGCTAATCTTGTATGGCTACTTGTGTCTGTAATGAGTATGGATTGGTGGGGTCTTACGATTGTGTAAGGGGATTCGAGCCGGGGGCTCTCCGGCGTCTGTTGTGTCTGCGTCTGTTATGCCAGGCTGATGTTCTGAGCCTCGGGGGGTTCATAATCGCGATTTGACGTGTGATTTCGTCAGGCTCGTCAATTAGTATATTGCGAGGCCTGCGTTTGCTCGTGGGAGCGTTTGGGGTGGGTTTATAGTTGACCGTTTCCGTCACCAGAGGGTTCGGGTGATGGGGGGCGAGGTCAAAGAATTTGCGTGATAGTGAAGTAATATAGTCTTTGATGGAGGGAAGCTCCAGGTCGCGATGCAAGTCGGCGAGCCGCATATAGCGCGGGCCGTCGACTGCAGCGCGTAAAAAGTGATTCTGGATTCTTTGCAGTCTCCAGATGTTAACGTCGCTGGCGTGGCCAAAGACCACACTCGCATAGGTCAGGATGGGGCGGATGCAAGTTTTGTAAAGAGTCATCTTATTTCTAAGACTCATCTTACTCTTCTTGCCTATCATCGGATAGAGTCGGCCGAGGATCCAGTATGCTCTGTTCCCGACCGCTCTGGTATGCTTGTGGAAGTACAAGCCTCTGTCTAGGATTACCCCAAGATATTTGACTTCGTTAGCCCAGGGGATAACTTGGTCGAATAACTTGATGGGCATAAGTTGGTTGGAGGGGCGGGTATTGGGTGAGAGGCAGCTGCGGGAGAACATGATGGCTGCACTCTTCTCGGGATTCAGCTCAATCCGCCATCTACGGAACCAGTCGCCTAGTTCTTTGACGGCGGTGTTGAGCTGTTTGCAGATTCTGTATCTGCTGGGGTCGCTACTGAAAATGGCGGTGTCATCCGCATATAGGGCTAGCTGGGTATGGGGATGCCGTGGCATGTCGCTGGTGAACAGCGTGAATAGTAGGGGGGAGAGCGCGGAGCCCTGGGGGACTCCTGCTGAGATGGTATGAGAGGAGGAGCGGGTGCCCTCCACTCGGAATCTGAATTTACGGTCTTTGAGGAAGTCCCGTAGAATGAGGACGAGTCGGTCTGGCACACCGAGCTGATACAGCTTGTATATCAGCCCGTTGTGCCAAACTTTATCGAAAGCTTTCGCGACGTCGAAGAAAACTGCGCCTGTCGGCCAGGGTCTTCGTCCGCCGCGTTGAAAGTGGGAGAGGACGTGCTCCGTGATGCGGAGCACTTGTTGCGGGCAAGAGTGTCTAGCTCGAAAGCCGAACTGCTCGTGGGGGATGAGATTATTGCTGAAGGCAAAATCGCTCAATCTAGTGAGGAGGACTCGCTCATACAGTTTACCCAGTGAACTGAGTAGACTGATGGGGCGGTAACTAGAGGGCTTTGAGGCCGATTTGCCTGGTTTGCGGATGCCAATGACCTCCGCTTCTTTCCAGGCCTTGGGAAATTGGCAGTTATTTATGGCGGCATTGAAGATGCTTACCATAATTAAGATAAGGTGGGCAGGGAGGATTTTCAGAAGCTTATGGCTGATTCCATCATTGCCTGGGGCCTTGCGGGGCTTTAGGGCTTTGATGAAATCCTGTACTTCCTCTACCGTGACCGGTTCGAGTGTGGTTTCCGCCGGGAGGGAGGACCTATATTCGACCTCGGCGTCTACCTCCGATAGGTGAGACGGGTCGTTATTGGTGGTATTGGGGGAGCATTGGAGCTCGAGACTTTCGGCGAGGCATTCCGCCTTTTCGTCGTCATCAAACGCTTTGGTGTTATCGGGTCTCACGAGAGGTGACATACTCGAGAGGGTTTCTGCTTTCAGAGATCTCGCCAGTCGCCAGTAAGCCTGGTGAGTTGGGGAGATCTCCTCTAACAGTCGGTCCCAACGTTGGTTCCTGACTTCCTGTACACGGAGTCTGACTTGACGTTGGAGTGCCCTGTAGTGGGCTTTATTCTCCAAAGAGGGGAAGCTGCCGTAGGCTCTGAATGCTGCCCTCTTTTCCCTCAACAGGTCTCTGACGTCGTCCGGGAGTGGCAGTCGGTGGTCCTCGAGAGGTACCTGCCGAGTGGACTCCCGTACCACGCTTTGGAGGTGGCTGGTGAGGGCTTCGATGGCAACATCGTTGTCCTGGGCGCAAGTGATCGGGTCTGGGATTCGGTCCAAGTCCGGGGAACTTGTTGTTGCCAGCAAGTCCCGGACTTTGGGCCAGTCTATGACGGGTTTCGTCGGTGGTGTCGAGTCAGTCGGGGGGCCTAACTGGAGTACGACCGGCAAGTGGTCGGAGTCTAAGTCGTCCCGTGTTTCGATAGAGCGAAACTGAAGAGAGACTCCCCTCAGTAGCACTATATCGAGAACGCTCGGGCTATGTAAGTCCGGTCTGTCCGGGTATCTTGTCGGGGTCAAGGGGGCGAGAATGCCAAAGAGGAGCCTGTCCGAGAGGCGGAGAAGCTCCTTGCCTTTGGCGTTTTCAATAGGGCAGTTCCAAGAGGGGTGTTTGCAGTTTAGGTCCCCGCCTATTATGACCGCGGAACCTAGACTGAATAGGGCGTTTAAGTCGTCTTCTAAGATGGGCTTCTGACATTTTAAGTATGCTGAAACTATGACAATGGGCTGATGGCCTGTCATCGATAGTTTGCAGGCGGAGACTTCTAGTTCCTCTAGAGGGGGGGTATCAATGGGGATGCAGTGCAAGGACCGCTTGTAATAGATAAGTGTCCCTCCGCCCTGGGAGGTTGACCTATCGTGCCTGATCAGGTTGTAGTTAGCGATACGGGGATCTCTAACACTCGGCTTTAAGAAAGTCTCTTGCACTAGGAGAATATCTATATTGTCGGTGACCAGGAAGTCGTGAACCAAGTCGCGTTGATTTCTAAGTCCGTTGGCGTTATATGTAGCCAAAGTCAATGAGCGGGGTTTTTCCCTACTTGTGGTAGCCATTTGGAAGGTAAGTTAGGGCATGTTGAGCAGGATTTTCACCAGCGGGCCATGTTGCATGGCGATCCGCAGATGGTCCTGCAGGGTGGTGGCGGTTTTATATTTTTCCGCGAGGACGGACACCTCCTCCATGTCGAAGGGAAGCGACTTGGCAAACTGTGTTGCCAAGGCGAGATCCTCCGACAGGGAAGAGGGAGCGCCTGAGCGGGCTGGGACTGCGGCGGGTTGCGGCTGGGGTTTGAGTAGGGGCATCGGGGCTCTAGCCTGGGAAGGCAGAGCGGGAAAGCCTGTCCAAGCGTTGAACGCCGGGAGAGGTGCAGGCACGAATGCCGGACGTTTTGGGGCGGCCTTGGAGGCTGGGGGAGAACGCTTAGCGTTCTTTTTGAATTTGGGGGCGGCCGGGCATCCGCGGTAGTTAGCGGGATGTCCGATTTTTCCGCAGAGAATGCAGGCTGGAGGATCGGGGGAGTCCCGAGTCCGCGTGCAGTCGCTGGTCCCGTGGTCCCCGAGGCATTTGACGCATCTCGGGCGGGAGTGGCAGTGGTTGGCAGAGTGCCCATAGAGTTGGCAGCGGTGGCATTGCCGGGGGGTCTGATTGTTGTAAGGCCGCTCGAAGCGGAGATTGGTAAGGCCACAGACGCTCTTCAGATTGAAGATTGCCTTGCCTTTGTCAGAAAGGTCTAGGATGGCGAGCACCATATTATATGGTGTTCTATCGGAGTTACCTTTGTGCATGCGGTGTACCTCATGCACAGGGAGGTTTTGAGATTGGAGATCTTCAAGGATGTAGGAGGTCTCAAGCTCCTGTGAAAGGCCGCGTATGACGACGCGAAGGCGCTTCTCTTCTTCGAGAGCGTAGGTGTAGTAATTGACATTTCTGTCAATTAGGATTCGGGTTAGGGCCCGATGGTCGGCCGGGGTTTGCACGGTAACTTTGATACCGTGTTGGATATCGCGTGCTTCTTTCAGCACGATGTTGTGGGCGGGGAGGGAGGTTAAGACATCTCGCCAGAGATGCTTGTCTCTAATGATAAGAGGGGGCGGGGGTCGCTCGCGGCGGGGCTGGCTGTCGGCCTTGGTTTTTGCCTGCTTGGGCTCTTTATCGATGTGTCCTTGAGGCGAACTGTTAAGCAGTCGCTTCTTGGACTTACGGTTTGTGACGACTTTGAAACCGTCGTCGTCACCAGATTGGGCGGTGAGGTCGATTTCCATGTCGCTATCAGGCGCGGCTGAAGCGACAGTGGGAGAATCGGTAATGGCGGGGGCTGGGGTGGGTGCGGGCGCGGCCGCGGTTGGGGTGGCCAAAGTGGCCGGTGGGGTGGTAGCCTTAGGGGCTATTTGGGTCGTGGGGGCCTTAGGGGCCACGGGGGCAGCGGCTTTAGGAGCCTTCGGTGGTGCGGCCTTAGGGGCCTTCGGGGGCGGCGCGGAAGACGCGGCTTTCGCGGGGGTCGCGGTGGCAGTCGAAGATGGAGGGATTATTTCCATCATGGGAAGTAATCCCCTCATCTCCTGACAATACCATGCTTTGAGAGCCGGGTCGCGACTCTCAAGTAAATGGAGGGTTTGAACCCACCAATCTTGGGGTGTAGCCATCCCTCAGGCGGGAGCAGCCCGAGGGATATGTGTATGTATGTGTTCCTAGTCCCCCTGCCGGGTGTAGGCAGGGGGGTGCGCCCTCTGGTGAGCCCTAAGCTTGTAGCCCCTTTGCCGATCTTATTGTGCAAAGGGGTCCCTAACTGCTTTGTGGGTAGACAGAACCACAAAGAATAGGAAGTAAGGAGGAGGTAACCTAGGACGGATTTGGAGATACCTGGGGTCGGCAAGGGTACTCCCCCTGTGCCGGTGGTTCCACGCCAACTTCCGGGTTCACCGTTTCCCTGAAGGGGAACCGGCGGGCGCCCGGGTCACGCCCCAACTAGGTTCGTTAGCACCGTTAGGTGTCCCCTAGCTGACCTAGTGACAATTAAAATTGGGTAAACAATTAAAATTGTCACGAGGGTTCGCGCAAACGAACTACGCGGGTGTGGGGTGGAAACAAAACCCCGCGTCAGAGCGCAATGAAAATTGCGATGACGCAACCTGGTGTGTGTATAAAAGACCAACCTAAAAGGTGTGTGTATTAAACGACCGACTCAATAGTGTGTGTATTAAATCGACCGTATCGAAATTCCGAATATCGGGTGGGCGAGCCAGAATGACGTCACGGTGTGCGGACACGTCCGCGCGGTGCGAGCGCCGAGACCGGAATGAATGACTGGCTAGCGCAACGCGGGGGCGCACATATTAATAGTTGCTCTATCTCACTCGCACATATTCCGTCCCGCTCACACATTGTGCTATATATTGTACTGGCTATACGACTTGTTAATATTTGTACTTAAGGCTTATTAAGGTTGCCGTTTCCAAAATAAATTGGTACATCAGCACTCGACAGAGAATACTACTCTCTGTCATCTGAAGTATCATGTAACCTCTACCACTCGCTGCTACAAATGCGTTGCTGACAAAAGTATCCACAGTTTAATATCCTACTAGTATTATGAACTCGAAAGTTTGTAAGAATGTATGGATGTTTGATACTTTTTCACGAAAAATCTACTGAATGGAATTTGATGAAACCTTACAATAATATAGTTTACACATCAGAATAACACATAGGCTATAATTTATAGATATATGGCTTTACTTATAATCGTTTGTTAAATTTTTAAAAACTGCCCAGCAACTGATTAACGAAAATCTTACCCATAAACTCCTCTTAAGGACAAGAGGTGACCAATATCGAGAGGTAGTTTAAGTGATTGCTAAGAGGCAACATGGGAAGTTTTATTTGAAACAGCCATTGATTAGGGGTTTAAGAGTTTCTTATTTAAGAGCTGGTTAATCCTTTCTTAACGAGATTATTATAAGTAAGGCTTTTAATGTGAGTTATTTGAAATATAACGATTTCCATCACCGCGCGGGTAAGATCGCGGGATAATAAACTAATAAAGGAGCTTAATGCCAGACACGTCGACGGGAGGAGAGGTGAGCGCGCGCGGAACGCCTCGAAGGTCTGGTGGTCACCTGGTGGAAATCGGCTGCCATCGCTTATGTACATTTGTAACACCAAAGGTGCAACCAACGTAATGTCGCTCTCTAAAGGGAGACTGGAACCTGAGCACTAATACTGGAACGCTACTCAGTTATTATAGCGGAATATTCTAGACCAGGGGTGGAAGCCATCCTGACGGACAAATACCCTACCTGGCATACCTAAAATAATAATAAAATCTTAACTAATATTATAAAATACAATTGTAAGCTTGTTTAATTGTTTGTAGCGTATTCACACTTTAAAAAATCAGAAGTCTTTCTTCACATGTAGAAGATGCATGGTACAACACGCACTTGGCCATTTTTTATACGTCTTACACTAAACTTACCTTTAAAATGCATATTAACACAATAATTGGTTTCATTTTGTTCATTTTATTATATAAAAAGTTTTCCAACGTAACGTACACTAAATGATTACAACACTAAAATGTAAATTTATTTATATTTTGTATATATAAATTAAAATTATGTTTTAAACGAAAATATTAGTAAAATATTTTTTCTATTCTATTATAAAAATAAACATTTATTATATTTTTTTCAAATTATAATATAATAACACAGACTTCTTACTGCAGTATATTGATTGAGTGTAATACCGTTTTAGACGGAAAACATAATAACAGGTAAATAAATTCATAATTGATGATACATAGCTATTATTAGAATTTTCCTTGTAATCTACATATTTATAACAAATTTATTTACGCACTTATGGTCGTTAAATCAATTTATTTATGTCGGGATTTTCTCTTATACCAGGAGCCAAATTCTTTATTCTTTATTGTATACAAAATAGTTACAAATAAAATTAAACAATAGTGGTGACTTACAAAGGCGAGCTTAACCCTAAAAAGAGTTTTTTTTCCAGCAAGACTATCGGTTTAAAGAGTGTGGGAAACAAGAGACATTAAAGTTATTACATACAAGTACTTATTGATAATAAATTTTACATTATACACTACATATATAAACTCAGATAGATATCTAGTATATAGGTATATAAACTCTTTTATAAACAGCCAGAAAGTGTCTGTAAAGGCACGTCTGGCTGTCCATCAAGGGGTATTAGTACCAACGCTAATGTACGGCAGTGAGAGTTGGGTGTGGCAGAAGAAGCATGAAAGTAGGATAAATGCAGTTGAAATGAGAGCTTTGAGAAGTATATGTAAGGTTAATGTAAGTGATATGATAAGAAACAGTGTGATAAGGGAGCGTTGTGAATTGAAAGAAGATGTAGTGACAAGAGTTGAAAAGGGAATGTTAAGGTGGTTTGGCCATGTAGAGAGAATGAATGATAGCAGAATCACAAAACAAGTATATGATAGCAATGTGACTGGAAGAGTCAGTGCCGGTAGACCAAGACGTACTCACCATGATCAAATTGAAGATATTTTGAAGAAAGGTCAGATAAAAAGTAGTTTAAATAAGCGTGTATGTATGAGAAGATTAATAAAAGTTGATGAAGCGAAAAGTGTTTGTCAAGATCGTAACAAGTGGAGATCCATTGTCTCTGCCTACCCCAATGGGAAACAGGCGTGACAATATGTATGTATGTATGTAGGTATATAACGGTTAATAAGAACAGATATTGCTTTATTCAGATCACATGAGAGGGCTTACAATAGTTTGACTGCATGAACGAACAGTTATAATATGACGATTTTTTTTCTCTTTATTTATAAGAGGGTTTGGTCAGTATTGACCATGCCACCCACACAGGAACAACACACTTAGATTACCGCCGCTTAATGCCTTTTTTTTTTTTTTTTACCAGGGGAAATCCGATTGAGGACTAAGCCGCGACAAGGGCAGAACCTTGGGGGGATAATTCGCGACCTAGTGTGGGATTCGCCAGATCGGGGGTGGCACTAGCATGCCCAGTCAGAACTGGTGCCATGCTATTGCCACTCCCCGGTTAGGGATACCCACTAAAACCCCTGGGTGTTCTTTATGGGTGGCTTTATGCCAGGGCTACGGGTATATGACCTAGGCCGCTTAATGCCTACTTTAACTAGATTGTATAATATCCTGGCATTATCAGATAAGGGATATGCCAGGATACTTTTACAGACTCCAATTTCGTGCAAATCATAGCCTAACAAACTTCTTTCGGTCTCGTTACGTACAAACACCACTAAAATGTGATATGCATCTTCTGTAACCTGACACACTGTGCAATTGGGTGTTAATGATCTTTTCATTAAAAATGCGAACCCGTTAACATGGCGATGAATCCTGCTGTTGCTATCTCGTCAAAATCACAGACACCGTTGTCTCAATCATAGTTTTGCCTGAATTCGGCATTCTGACAATTCTCTCTCTGAAGGGAGACTGCAGCCTCGCGAGTAACCGAAACACAAACACACACCGAAAGGTTGTTGTGGTGGCATCCTCTATACCAGGGGTTGTAGCCATCCAGACGGCCAAATACCCTACCACTACAAATGCTAACAAACCACATTATCTCTTGTTATCTTTTCTTACATCTAGGCATGTAACTACACAATAGTGGGATACTTAGAAAATACATAATTTACACATCTCTGGAGGCCAATATCTCGCGAGCTATCGTATCCTAAAGGCTAACAACGCGTTGGCTTCGCTCCTGATGTTGAAAACGTTTGTAGGAGACAGAAACCACCTTCCGTTAGGTGGGCAATCTGCCTGTACGCCAGATTCGCGAGAAATTAAAAATATAACATATAATAAACTGCGGTTATACCTATTGTTAAAATACTGCAAATTGCCGCAATGCAACCGAAGTTTTGAAGCAATGCATATACCCGTGTATATGAATTCAACGCGTATGCACTCAACTCAAGCACAATGTTCTAAGCTCGAATAGCTTTTAATATTGTTTTTACAGCTGGTTCGAGCTGTTAAATTACAACAGCTTTAAAATATTGCTTCAAATAAAATAGCTGGGATAACTGTTTGTTTATTACTTTCTGTAAGCAGCTGTTATCTCGTCGGACGAAATTGGATGATATACCTAAAACAATGCTCGTTCTGTAGATAAAGTGAGGAGATTTATTTATTTAATTTGTTTGGAAACATACAATAATCAACATTCTTAAATATAAAACACAAAATGTATACATATATCAATCAACTTTCCAATATAAAATATTTATATAATAAAAATTGGCTCAAACAGATAATTATTAAAAAAAAGAAATACAATTATACGAAAATTACATAAAATGTGTATTTAATTTTCATTAGGTCAATATTGAACAAAATAATGGTTGCAAATGTCCATAGGCGATGGTAACCGCTCTCCATCAAGTGGGCCGTCTGCCTGTCTGCTGACCTCCTGCAATAAAAATAAAAAAAAAAAATAAAAAGAAAATGCCACCACAATAATTACTGTTAATATACAGATAAAAAAAGTATATAAAACAAGTTTGTCACTATTTTAAAAATTAAAAGTCATTGGATCATTCTGCATTACGACATTATTCAATTTGGGTTTTTTGGGTTTTTGAGTTTAGATGCGTTTCTTCTGCCTTAATTTTAATTAACTGATGTATTAAACTATAAATGATATGTACGACTACATTGCATGGCTAATTTTAATCTGTAAGCGACCTGTTCGCAGAGCTTTGCTCGGAGGTCGCGGCAAAGGGGAAAAGGCAATTTAAATGTCTACCTCATAACTAGTACTTTCTATCCTAATAATGAATATGAGTAACAAATAGAGAAAAAGCTAAACGTATCTTTTAATTACTAACTTTTTGTCTGTCTATGATCCAAGGGGGTTGCATTTTTCAATCTGTAAAGGGTACGTAGTCAAAAACATTCATTGAAATAGATAAAAAAACACCCTTTATCTGCAATTAAAGACTATGATTAATACATGAACGTGATGCTACGTAAACACATAAAGATGATATCGCTACAGAGCTACGATTGGGCATTTTGGCTAAATTTTTTAATCTGTGAGAGGCGACCCCGGTGTTCGCAGAGCTTTGCTCGGGAGGTCGCCGGCAAAGGGGAAAAGGCAATTTAAATGTCTACCTCATAACTAGGTACTTTCTATCCTAATTATGAATATGAGTAACAAAATAGAGAAAAAGCTAAACGTAGTCTTTTAAATTACTAACTTTTTGTCTGTCTATGATCCAAGGGGGTTGCCATTTTTCAATCTGTAAAGGTACGTAGTCAAAAATCATTGAAATAGATAAAAAACACCTTTATTGCAATTAAAGACTATGATTAATACATGAACGTGATGCTACGTAAACACATAAAGATGATATCGCTACAGAGCTACGATTGGGCATTTTGGCTAAATTTTTTAATCTGTGAGAGGCGACCCCGGTGTTCGCAGAGCTTTGCTCGGGAGGTCGCCGGCAAAGGGGAAAAGGCAATTTAAATGTCTACCTCATAACTAGGTACTTTCTATCCTAATTATGAATATGAGTAACAAAATAGAGAAAAAAGCTAAACGTAGTCTTTTAAATTACTAACTTTTTGTCTGTCTATGATCCAAGGGGGTTGCCATTTTTCAATCTGTAAAGGGTACGTAGTCAAAAACATTCATTGAAATATATAAAAAAACACCCAAATTTCAATAGAGAAGATGTTTGGCAAATACCACCTGTTTGGTTACCCGTAATCAAAACTATTAAGACCCAAACCCAGCAAAAACCAACTGCCAGACCTCAAGACACTAAGCTCTTTCTGCGTGCAACGGAACACAAACCAACTTGACTGATAAATTCTTTTATTTTTCTTTCCACTCATTTTAAAACTATATAAAATTTTATAATAATTATTATAAGAGCTAGGCATGTTTGCTGAAGAGTTTCTTGCGCTGCTACTTCTCTTCAAGCCACAACATGTTGTGAAGCGGTGGTAAATTAGGTTAGGCTCCCATAGAGTAAATAATAACCATAAACAAAATTAAAACTAAATAATTAAAATGAACAAGTTGGCGGTAGGCAAAATAAAACTTTAACAATACTCGTTGACACTTGACATCTTTGTCTACCGTGATCACGGCTACTGAAGTGGCCGAAACGTCGGAATATCCAAAATCAAATAAATTACCTCGCTTAAAACCGTTAAAACGTAGTTGTATTATATATACAAGTCGCGAAAAATATATTATTTTAATTCAATTCGAGCATTTTTAGTTTCTTTTATAAAAATCTTTCTCCTTAATTTCAGCCCACACAACACATTTTAACACAGGGCCCGTCTAAGGCAAGCTACGCCACTATTAACTGGAGCCAATGTAAATAAACCTTAAGAAAAGAAAAACTGTCTGCAAACACTTATTGTCTTCTTACAAGCTTTTAACTTGCAATGGATGTAACTAGTTACGTATCGGAATCTGTGTGTGTGTGTGTGGAATCTTGAAAGTTAAATTTGACCATGATAGATTAAATGAAACTGCAGTGGATATAATTTGATTATCTATAATGGTTAGAGTTAAACAACGTAGTTTTTACACATAACACAGTTTAATACTACGCACTACCGAAGGCACACAGAGAGACGGGCAGACATGAGAACCACGATTCGAACAAAAGGTTACCGGAAGTTTCATCGAGTGACATTTATCTACCGGATGCTTTTTACTTTTTAATATTAACAACCTTGACACACAAATAATGTGTTGGGTGATATTCTCATATTGAACAGACCAACTTTCCGGTTTCCGATTGAGCTGAAATCTTGCACGCATATGTATATTGCGTGACAATGCAATAATATGGTACCATGAAGCTGATCTGATGATGAGATGATGAGGCCATAGGAACTCCTGTACTAAGCAAGATAGACACGGCTTGTTTGGGCTCGTTTAACTTGTTTTCGCTAGCACTCTGCTACATGATATCCAGGATCTCAAAAGTACAAGTTTTAAAACCTTTTAAAAGAAACAAGTTATAAACTATACAAACGATAGCAATAAAATAAACATTTACTGAAATTATTTAATAGTTATCTAATTTAAACGTTTACTGGTCGTGTAAATATGGGTTGCTGTAACTAACATGGCCGCAGTCACGCAACTTTGCTGTTGTCGTTATGGTATTTCTGATACCGATAACATCTACAATGTAAAATTAAATAAATGTATTGTAATAACAGTCACGCCGGCTTAATGGTTAAAGTTCCAACGTCCATTGCAATGACGCGGATTCAAGTCTTAAACCAGAAGAAAATGCGTGTTAACAATTATCGTATGCTTATGTTGGGACGGTTTTTGTCCGTGCCAAAAAGAGAAACATAAAAAAAATTTATAGCTTGGGTTCTGCAGACAGACAGACGGTCCACCTAATGGAAAGCGGTTACCATCGCCTATAGACATTTGCAATACCAAAGGTGCCACAAATGCGCTGCTGCTCTCTTAAGGGTGACTGGAACCTGGTCACTAATGCCGGAAGACAAGTCAAGGTTGTTATGGCGGCATACTATAGACCAAAGATAGCCATCCAGTTGAACAAATGCCCTAGCACCTAGCTGTGGGTTTTGTCGCCTCTTGCGACACACCGCCTGGCCCCAGAAATTGTAATCTTTCTCCGTTCCTGCACGGATAAATTCAGGACACCTGGATAGCTACTACCCCTGCTAGAGCATGCCGCCATAACCAACTTGATTGGGTTCCAGCATTAGTCCAGTAGCATATTAATAGCACCTTTGATGTTGCAAATACTCATAGGTGACGGTAACCAATTCCACCAGATCGTCAGCCTGTCTGCTGTACTCCTTAAACCTGCACTTCGGCTAACTGATTCCATCCGTGGTTACTTTCGCAAAAACAATCTATAGACTTACTTTGGTGACATCAGCTTCCATACTCGTAGATATTGTTTGATATATTCATATTTTTTGTACACTAAACCAAATTGAAATTACTTCCTTCGCACCACAGACAAGTCTGTTTTTCTTAGCCGCATCGCAAATAAGGGCGCGTTCCCCCCATGTCGTAACGATTAATCCATCGTTGGACGGTTGTCTCTAGCTGTTCCTATTATAACGACTGTTTGACGTCAAAAATGTTTAACGATCTTTTATGGTTTTACGACTGTCATGCTAGCCGTTACCACTGTCATTACAATCTGTCGTAACTGCAAAAATGTCGTAGACGACAGTAAGTCGTGTCGTTCTATATGTGAACACCTGCATTTAGCTCCACGACACTTAAAACTACACGACTACCTGTCGTCACGACATAGTGGAACGACATAGACTCCGTTTCGCAATGACTGTATTAAGGAATCATTAAACCAAATAAAAAAATAAGGGAAGATTTCTCATAGAGGAAATCTCTGATGTTGCAAGGGCAATACCCTAGTAGCCTAATTACATACATACATACATAACTTCACGCCAGTTCCCTTGCGGGGTAGGCACGAACAACAAAGCGCCATTCAGGCTTATTCTTACACAACTCACTTGCTTCTTTGACATTGCTCTTGTCATGCACGCTCGTCTGTTCTTAAGGCTCCTGACATTACCTTCTGCTAGTACACGATCGATTTGATCATGGAAGGTGTATCATGGCCTTCCGCGACTTTTGCATTGTATATCTGTTAAGTCATTCTTTCATTCATCATTCTTCCAGTAGCCTAATTAATTTATGAAAAATACATCCAATTAAAAACTATTGTTCTACACGCTAACCTGTTGCTTAAGTATAGAATGTCTAAATTGGTCTTGAATAATTATAATTAATATTTTCCCGAATTAAATATGTATGTCGAGGTTACTTTTTCTTTATTGCAGGAGCTCAGCAGATAGGCAGACGGCCCACTCGATGGAATGCGGTTACCATCGCCTATGGACATTTGTAACAACAAAGGTGCCACAAATGCGCTGCTGCTCTCTTAAGGGAGACTGGAACCTGGTCACTAATGCTGGAACACAACTCAAGGTTGTTATGGCGACATACTTTAAGCCAGGCGTGGTAGCCATCCAGTCGAGCAAATACCCTACCACCTGGCTGTGGGTTGTTTTGTCGCCTCTTACGACAGGCCGCCCCAGCGCAGGAAATTGTATTCTTTCTCAATTCCTGCACGGATTAAAGTTTGCTGTAAACATATTTTTAAATAATCTCATTAAAGTATTTGTATCATTAATTAATTAATTAATTTTGTATAAACTTTATTAAATGATCACAATAGAAGTGTTAAACCGCGTCATACAAGGAAAACTTGCAATGATAACACGCTATGGAAATACCCAATATTTTACTCGATTACAAAGGTCATTTAATTATATTGTTACCTGTTTAAAAATTACTTTTCGCTTGCATGAATTCCGCAGACAGACAGGTGGGCTCCACCTAATGGAAAGCGGTACCGTCGCATATGAACACCAGGGGCGCTACTAATGCGCCGCCGCTATCTAAAGAACACAACCAAGGTTGCTGTCAATAAATAAAATCCATAACAGATATTTTACATGTATATTAATCGCAGGATATCAGGGGGCCTAAAACAGCCACATTTTCAGATTTTGTTAGAAATATAACAAGTATCAAAATAAAACGGAACTTTACGCTATATTATTATACTACAATTGTCTAAAAGCACCCGATTTAGGCTCGCCCCACCAATATTGCGAGCGGACCGTCAAAATAGACATATAATGGAGTCATGTGACATAAAGATTGTTATACTCCAAGATTGATGGATACAAGAGGTAGACCAAAAAGGGAAGGCTGGATTATTTGAAGGTCTAAAAAATGTGTGCTGCTAATGTTTTAGTGTGTTTCCAGATGCGTTTTTTTATTTATTTACAACTTACAAACATCGCTATCATTACACCATTGTCACCAATAGGATAGTGTGGTACACATAATACTGCTACAACTCAGGTCCCGACTAACATAAAATCCACCTGCATATCTGAAACAAAATATATTTTATTACCCGTCGGCATTTGAACTAATAACATTGAAACTATTGTAATTCTTTCATGATCGTCTTCTTATGTTTATTTATTTATTGGCAACGGCCTATTGTTGTATTTGTTTGTTGTTGGGGCATTACTTTATACTGTACCGATGCAATATGTCTGCCCGCAGCGTGAGGAATTTCTTAGAATCAGCTTGTATTTTAAATACGAGACACCAGGCAGTAATCAAATACAACAATAGGCCCTAAAAGATTACAATACATAATGGGTTGTTCTTTTTAATTAACTTTTTTAACATAAAACAAATAAAAGAAGTCCAAATGCCAAAAAGGTAAGTAATTGGTCTTTGTCAGTCGTAACAGTATTGTACTGTCATGGCTAATGTATGTGTTCTCTTGCAGCGCTCATCCGGCGGTGAGCAAGTGATGTCGCGATGGAGGTGCTGTTGGGGCTGGCGCTGGTGTGGGTGGTGTGCGTGAGTGGCGCCCCCAACGGCACGCGGGCGCGGCCCCCCTACCCGGACCCCCCGGTGCTGCCCGACGAGGACGACGAGCTCGCCCATCTCAACGACTACTACGATGAGAACCGCATCAATGTCTCCGGTCAGTGTCTCATATCTTATTTAAAAAAACTTCAACGGACATGTTTTTCCACTTGTCTGTTGAAGTTTCGCCTCTTTTATGTCTCCCAGAACACATTTCGATTTTTCGTAGCTTACTGCAAATTATGATTTAGTTAGGATAAGTACATTTCAATGAATGCATTTTTTATTTAAACATATTATTTTAACAAACAAAAATATTGAATTCGATCCGGAACCAAAAACGCATCCATAGTCTCTACTAAACTTATGCCGCCGCTCACCACCTCTAGTCTAAACCATTTATGCCGCTCGTCCACGCTGTCATAGGCTTTTTCGTAACAGAAAAATCCTAAGACCCCGTCAAAATAGATCGTTCATATGTTATAAAAAACAAATTAAACAACGCTATAAAAAAGAAACCTAGAATTAAATATTAGAACTAAATAATAAATAAAAAGAGGGTATAATTAAGGGGGGTAGTTATATCAATGACAAGGGCCCCGAGGCTACAGGGTCCCCGCATCATTGATACAGCTAGATATATACAACAGTGGCCCCAAAAGAGGGTAAGCAAAAAATCCTAAAATGTTATCCCACAATCTTTTATAGTTTAATAACTACTGGGCCAACAGGAACGGCTATCAGACTTATCTTTATTGTCTATAGCGGCAGTAATTCCAGAAATACTAAAATCGTCTCCGACTATTATAGATGTGATAAATAAGCTTGCCGAAAAGGCCAGAAACGTTTATCTTTGATTGGAATTGTTTTTCTAACTTAGCTAGCAACAAAAGTCGTCTAATTTTGTACTCCCCTCTCAAGCGATCGAGTCTAGCTCTCGCCTAGTGGTGCGTCACCCAATCCAATAAGGTAACTATCATCGATACACCACACACTACTTCAACCCCCATAAGTGGTAAACCTGTCGTGACATAAATGATACAAGATTTTGCTTACAAATTGTATATCATTGACGAGAGAAACTTCATTAATAAAGTTGTGTTTTAATATCGTTTGCATAATACGATCGGCGGGCCATTGTGCATTATTGGAGTGGTTGTTTGCCCGCCCGCTGGCATATGGCCAACGCCCCTTCGTTTACGTAACTTACCAAGTCTTCGCTTGGAAACTAAAGAAAATGTATTCAGGCTGGTCAGACTATATTGGTTTCTCATTTATGTAACCAAATCAATGAGCATGAAGTTTGCTAAAAAGCTGTAAACAAAAATAATAATAGATAGAGAAACACATAATAACATCATCAAAATATATTATAAATTGTGTCATAGGTAACACAAGGAATAACTCTGGGACTGATCTAAACACCAAGTGATGAGATAATTTTGATCTTTGCCGAATCCAACGTGAAAAAAGAATCGTCAATATTGGTTCGGAAAGAGAAAAGTGGGGGAATATACGTATAAATAAAATTGGAGTGTCTGTTTGTAATATTCAAATAACCGCTTTTTACTGCATGCATATGAATATATATACGATACATACATCAAAATAACATTTTTTACCATTTTTGTCTGTCTGTCTGTTTGTTCCGGCTAATCTCTGAAATGGCTGCACCGATTTTGACGGGACTTTATTGGCAGGTAGCTGATGTAATAAGGAGTAACTTAGGCTACTTTTATTTTAAAAATTTCTTTTATTTTGGAATTATGACAATTTTCAATCACCATGCGGAAGAGACCGCGGGGCGCGGCTAGTGAAACATATATTTACATGACGAATTTATAAGAACGTTGTAAAATATTTGTAAAACAACCTCTCTGTCGAATTTCATTTAATTCCGTCCAATAGTTCTCACGTGATGATGTGACAGACAAAAATCCACAAGTTGCATTTTCGGAATCAATTAATCCGAATCAGCTCCCCTGATTGTTGTTTTTTTTTTCATTGTTATGTTGTACAACCAGCGACTTACTTCGAAACAGCCAAGATGGTCAAATACTACAGACCATTGAAAGTAATATTTAATGTGGATCCAACCAAGGTAGTCTAATTAATCAAAACACCCGTCTTGCCCAAATACAACACCAGCAACGTCAAACACATGAGTTCAACCAAAGTATCCAAAAATATCGGTATACTTTAGAAAAATGACCTGTATTCTAAATACTCATAGAATAAAATCGGGGTGATTTCATACCAAAAGCTCAAATATTTATTTAGTATTGCTTATATTAATAATATCGACACCCCCGACAGATTTATCTTCTTTATCTATAAAATTGTTCTGTTCTTGTGTATATCACTGAACTTCTAACCGGTTAGACCGATTTCGATGAATTTTTTGTATTTAAATGGATCCCGGGATGTTTTAGTTTAGGTTCACAATTTGACCTAGGCGGCAGTGCAATCGGGTTTTATATTTTTTTGAGGTAGCCAAACACCTGCTGGGCCAATTAAATTGAAACTGTCTTGAAGTTAATAATAATTAGCTTCGATATAATCTTTCCAATAACTTTGTTTCAACGTGTATCAATTAATAAGATGACATTCAACTAAAATTGTTGCAAACATGTTGAGTTTCTGAAATATATACTGCAGTAACAATATTGCGACACCACTGTATTGACATGTGAATGTGGAACGACCTTCCTGTCGAGGTTGTCCCTACACGATGATATCGTAGCATCATGAAGGGCGATGTAAAAACTTCTATTGTATTCAAACCCAAGAGATTTACGGCGGAAGATATATCTTTAATTTTCATGTCCGTAACTATATATATTATAAGAAATGAGTTCTGTATCAAAAAACCAATCATGAATTTCTACATCCGTCAAATTCATTTATTTATATAAAGTTATTTCTAGGCCTTATATAATTATATCTAAAACTTAGCTAATAACACATTTTGAATTAAGGCTAGAATTGATCTATAACATTAATATAAAATTCTAAAAATGCCTTGTCTGTACATTGAAGTTACTTAAAAAAACAACTGCACTACACAAACACCCAGAATACACTATACAAACGATGGAAAACACGATGCAATTTTATTAGATTACTAAGACTTGTTTGTCTGTTCGGGATTCACGTAAAAGCTACTGGGCCAATTTCGATATGGTTTTCGTTGATCAATTACAAATTCCTAAACTCAAAATCTGCGCTACATTGTATTCCGGGAATCCTTCAGGAATTATACTGGGAATTATTTAAAAGGGCCAGATAAATTCTAAATGTTATTTTTCACTAATTGATAGCAAATTTTATCCCGATAATCCCGCGGGAATTTTCCAGGAGCGATTTAGTGTTTACTAAATGATAACTTAGGTTCCCAGGAATCTTTCGGGAATTTCAAGTCAAGCGTCGATAAAGTCGCGGGCATATCCGATTTCTAAAAGTTATTTTAGAAATCTAAGCACAAATATAATTATAATTATTAGATGTTTAAGGCTTGTATCAACGCCAACATCCTTGAAAATTTTTCGGGCGACAGTGAATTATCATGCAGCCTTTCTCAAATGTATTATAATTTTATTGTTAGTAAAATAAAGTAGTGTTTTTAAAAAGTTATTTGTTTCTGTTTTATAAAGATATAGATATTTTTTACCTTAGTATGATAACAATTTAAGGAGTAAAATGATTTCGTGCTATATTTTGGAGGACATTTGGTGAATTATTTCCTTAACTTAAAAAACTATACAGGAATTACGAAACAACCACGTCACGTCTCATATCGTGAACATTTGTGATATATTTTTTAGTATATTATTGATCAGTAAATACCAACGAAAATTTCTTTTATTTACACCCCACTTTCGCTGTAGGAGCCTTAAAACAATAGTGAAAAATTTCGATACAAATATTATAGCTTAATCGCTTAGCACCCCATAATTTTCCTGATACACGTTCGTGTTGTTCTCATAGCTAGGTATTTTGGCAACTTGCCAAGGTTTTCATGACTGCATTCGTTACGTAACAGCATTACCTGTTTCTGTACAGTATGCCCAAATTTTCAGAACGAGGCATGAATGGTATTTGTGTATTGGTGTTGGACTTCAAATATTTTTTTCAACCCTCAATTACGATACATCGTTGTATAACTATCGGTCTCTTCCTTTCTGTCTTTCTTTCATATAGGCCCAGTAATTTCTGCAAAAAGTGACTACAGCCAGACAAATAGGCGAAAATAACACAAAATACGGATTATACATTTTTGTCAAAAAGGGCTACGATATCCTAAAATATTTAGTATATCATTACAAGTGTGAGTATAAAATTGTTTGTTAAATTTTTATGCGAGAATTATTGAAACGATCATTATAAAATTTTGAATACACATTGTCAGGGGTACAAAGGGGTATCTTTCATCCAGCAAAATTATACTGGTCCACAAAAAAAGTGGTCTGTATTTTGGACCAGACTCATCATTGTTATGTATTTCGATGGGCTGACCCCACATTCGCTTTCAGAATCTGAGGTCAACGCATCGAAATTCATAAGAATAGATGAGCCTGTCAAATAGGAGAGCATTTTTTCATGGTCCGGTGTTACCGGTAGAGAGTGAAAAATAACTTTTGTAATTCGGCCGACATAAAAACTCAGAAATAAAATGCATTATGATGTCTAGATAGGAGCTACGTCCCGTACTGATTGACAAAATTAACGCAAGCAAAGTCGCGAGCATAAACTAACTTTAAATACGTTTACAACCCATATACCTTAAACAATTTGACATATACAGATCGGCACTGTAAAACTGTCAAACTCAATTATAAACTGGTAACACTATAATACATAGTATCCTCAACATAAAACATCAATGTTTTAATGTATAAGGATCTTATGCTGAAAAATTTAAAAGAATACAGAATAATAAAGATCAATTAAATAAAAAAGACAAAACAATATAAAAAAGATAAGATGTATGAGATTAAAAATATATATAACATCATGATACCCAAGAAAACAACAACCAAGATCCAATCCCAACTCAAAATTCTACCCTGAAGATATGCTTTTGATTAAAATAAATTCTATTACATACCAATCGACCAAACTTAAGTCATATAAAGGTTTTTGAATACAAGCTTTTGAGTTCCTGGATATCGTGTAGCAGCAGAGTGCTAGCCAAGACAAGTAAAACGAGCCCAAACACGACGGGTCTATCTTGTTTATTACAGGAGTTCCTATTCCCACCTTCCGACTCCACCATCAGATCAGCTCCATGGTACCATATTATTGTATTGTCACGCGATATACATATGTGTGCAAAATTTCAGCTCAATCGAACACCGGGAAGTTGGTCAAATTTAACTTGCAAGATTCCACCCGAACTTACATAATATATTAATTGCCAGTTAAATAAAAGCTTGTAAAAACCCTTTACAGCCATGTCAATAACCGAAACTAGTAAATTAAGACCCACGCAAGATTAATCAACATACTAGTGTAGGAAATGAAAAAACAGTGAATTTGTACCAAATGAGAACTGTGACCATTAGCTTTATCGAGTCTATTATATATTTTTTGCGTCAAATCCGTGCCGGTCTTAATAAATCGGTTCATATAACGCTATTAATGTGGCCATATTTTTATATCCCTCTCGTGTGATTAAGATAATAATATTTAATTTTAACTATAGTTCGTCCTAACTCAAAATTAAATTGAGGAGCAATGAAATTTTCATGCGTGCAGGAACGGAGAAAGAATACAATTTCTTACGTCTAGGCGGCCTGTCGTAAGAGGCGACAAAACAACCCACAGCCAGGTCGAAGGGCACTTGCCCGTCTGGATGGCTACCACCCCTGGTCTAGGGCATGCCACCATAACAACCTTGGGTTGTGTTCTGGTATTAGTGGCCAGTTGCCAGTCTCTCTTTAGAGAGCAGCAGCGCATTTGTAGAACCTTTAGTGTTTCGAATGTCCAATGACGATGGTAGCCGCGTTCCACCAGTAGGGTGTATGGCTGACCAGTAGCTGCTGCTTGTATACTGAACTCATGCAATAATAATAAAAAAAAACGGATTACATACTTAACTTGGAGAAATCAGAACATGAATAAAATATTTATTTCCACTCGTCTGTCTGTCTGTGAGTATGTATATTACAGCGATGTTTCTAGAACTTTCCTAACTCTACATACATATTGTCACGCCTGTTTCCCATGAAGGTAGGCAGAAACGATGGATTTCCACTTGCGATTATCCTTACAGACAACTTTCGCGTCATCTAATTTAATTAAACTCTTCATACATGCACGTTTATTTGAAGTGCTTTTTATCTTACAATACTTTAGCCTTTCTGCTCTTAAATCGTGATTTTTACCTACATCGCGCTCTACTGGCAAGAACGTTACCATACACAATGCTGTCATACGCTTGTTTGCTTAAATCTTCTCTCCTCCATTCTCCATTCTCACCTTAACACTTCTTTTTCTTAGATCTACATAGATTTTTAATTCTGTACGAATTAAAAATCTATGTAGTATGTTATTGTATTAATTTTCTATATTGTGATAGTATGTAATTTATGTCTATTTTGATATAATTAAATGGAGAACAGGTGCTTTTATTTGCTTAAATTGAGACATTAGACTGGAGAAAACTCATCATGTTGAGTATTACAAAACATCTCGCTTAAAACAAATAGCTTTTCACCCCTCGATATTGTAACACTCTTGGAAAATGAAGGGAGTCACGTCAAAAAACAGCTTCTAATCTATTTACGCGAGTTCCAAAAGTCTCGTTAATACATAATATGCGCATGTGAAAGTATGTTGCTTTTTCTAGAGTCTTTGAGTATTAATATGTCGTACTCGTAATGAAATTGGACATGTTTCTTCATTAGATGCTTCTAGC
The DNA here is from genome assembly GCA_012273795.1 of Dendrolimus punctatus. NCBI lineage: Eukaryota > Metazoa > Arthropoda > Insecta > Lepidoptera > Lasiocampidae > Dendrolimus > Dendrolimus punctatus. Next base: position 2,895,015 of record CM022530.1, on the reverse strand, counting down.
AAAAGATGTCTTCTTTATACTGTTTTTATACAGAATCGAGTACGACACAGTGTGCACGTCACTTTCACATTTAGTAATTATTACATTTGTAAGGATTTTCATTTCTGTTGAGGACTACAGACATGCTGCCAAAATACAATCTATGATTGTTCTGACGACATATTCTGGACCAGGGATGATAGCCATCCAAACGGGCACCTGGCTGCGGATTGTTTTATCGCCTCTTATGACAGGTCGCTCGTCGGCAGCAATTAGTATTATTTCTCCATTCCTGCTCAGATTGTTTAGCAAATGCTAATGAAATTATTTAGAATTTACTTTTCTTCTACTATTTTGACCAATCGATATCTACTGGACATAGGCCTGTCCAAGTTTGCGCCACATATCCCCTTCACTTTCCTCATCCAACCCTCACGAGCAGCTTCACGCACGTAGTCAGTCCACTAAAATAGAGAACGTCCTATACTGAGTTTACCGAGACACGGTCTCCACTCCAGGACTCTTCTGCTCCATGAGCTATTGATACTGCAACAGATGTGACCGACCTACTGCGACTTCAGCTTACCAATTTTGAAGCTATGGGTTCTCTTACGGATATCCTAATCTCTGATACTATCCATAGGAGAAACACCTGTATTAGGTGTTCTGCATCCACCATCATATACATACATACATATTGTTTTTTAAATTATGATATACCCATCTTATCGTGCGTTACTGTTTGTGTTATTTTAATCACAAGGAAAACGGCCTTTTTATCCCGTTTATGGAATTCATGGTGACAACATCAGGGGAAGCGGCGACCCAGTCAGTTTTATGGTCAATAGCTAGCCTGATAAGCTATCGGTCGACCTAAATAGCCTTGTTCTAACTGACAATGCAAAACTACATATTTTATAATGGAGATTGGATAAATCTGGCGCAAGACAAACTGAAGAGCGGGTAGCATAGGATGTAACACATTTTAGCCTTTATGGGACTTTGGAAGCGAATATATTGTTACGAGTTAGATAGAATTACTATAGAATTATTAGAACTATACCAACACGTATAACATAGGTACAAATATAACTAGACGCAAAAGTCCCAATATAATGCAATATAATACCAACAAAGGACCGCATTCACTGAGTTAATCCGCACATCTGACAAGCTTCAACGCAATGCAATAACAACAAGGATTAGTTCGACACTAATGTCGGCCATAAAACTATTACGATAACAATAGGATGTTTTTCTCAATTGCAAATTTTAAACACGAAGTAAACTAAAGTACTCTGAATGCAGGAAAGATAATAAATTGCGTTTTACGTCAGCCAGGTGTGTCCATTTCTTAGTTGGTATGTAACAATATCATAGCTGTTGACTTAAATAAACAAATCACTTAAGCTGATATTAGACGAATAGTTTCTCTTTCAATTGAATGAATCAACCAAAGTGATATATTATATAAGCATGAACTTGAATCCTTCAATGTCACTCAAACCGTCGTGTCCCTTCTGCATTATTATTTCTTAACATATAGCGTTCATCAAAACACTTAAAAAACATCTAGCTTGTTTAAATCTCTAAATTCTAGACAGAATTATTCTGAATGTTTTAAATATGGCCTAATTTCGGAAACTGATGCATATTTTATTCATAAAGATTGGAGCTTTGTCTAATGTTGTTTATGTTATGACTGTTTGAAAGTAGTGAGAATTTCATAATGAACAAAAACATCGAACAACTTGTTTGTCTTAAATTTTGCATCGCCCATGGAATTTTGTGTTCGGAGACACTGAAAATGTTATAGAAGGCTTACCGATACAAAGCGTCACTTATGAGTGATCAAAGGAGGTCGAGATATGCTGAAAGATTTGCCTCGCCCTGGTAGGCCATCAACGTTTTCAACTGAAGCAAACATCGCAAAAGTGAAGGAAATAGTGACTGAAAATCCTCATTCAAGTTTGAGAGGTATAGCCGCTGAAATTTCTGTGGATCATTTAAAATAATTCCAAATAGAGTTATCTCCAAAAACCCATCGCATAAGAGTCGCTGAGGACATGCTAAAACTTTTCAATTCCAACCCAACATTCGTGCAACGCATTGTTACTGGTAACGAGACGTGGGTTTCGAGTTTGACATTCAAACTAGCCAACAAGCTTCCGAGTGGCGCCTTCCGACCGAAACCTAAAAAACCACGCCAAAGTAGATCTAAAGTCAAAGTCATTTTGAGTGTTTTCTTTGACTATCGCGGTGTTGTGCGCCCGGAACTCCTATCGGAAGGTCAAACGGTCAATAAAGTATATTATTTGGGCGTTATTCGGTGTTTAAGAGAGCAAATATGACAAAAGGAGGCCAGATTTGTGGAAAAAAAATTCTTGGATTTTGCACCACGATAACGCATGCGCCTTCGTACAATACCATCATTGTGAACGAATTTTTGACCAATAACACAACAGTAGACTATTGTCTAATTGCAAATTTTAAACACAGAGAAAACAAAAAGAGTCCAAATGCGGGAACGGTAATAAACCAGGCGTGCATTCACTTTGTCGGCAGGTAACAGTACTATTAAGCTTTTCCCGGTACTTTTTTGACACAGTATTATATTAAACACGACACAAATGCCCACAAAAACAAATTATTTTCATACTGTCCCCGTCATTGCAAATTAAATAAATAACAAATTCTAAGCTCTTAAATTTATTTAAGAAACACGAAACGTATTTAACACCCTTAAATACAATTGGCGTCTTGCACAACGGAAAATTTGCCGCTAAAGGTGTTTAAACAACTGTCAATACGTTTTGTGTAAAACATATTTAGGCAGTTTAATATGATTAACTAATTTTATTTAAAGACGATCGTTATGCATGCAGCCCTTAATAAACCAAAAGATAGGTAACAGTAGGTTTAACTAAACGCAATAAAAAATATTTTGAAAAAGTTTTAGTTACTTCATTTCGCTGGCAGAGACGATATTTATTAATTGAATTACCCAAGCGCAAAACAAAACTACGCCAGGCAGATATTATTTTTCGGATGACACAGCATATAAAATGAATAATTGATTTAAGCACCTTAATTGGTGTAATTATGGTGCACATTTGGCACGCCAGGCGAGACCTTGGCTGTCAGCCAAGTATGCCAGATGCCTCCGAATGCCAGATACCTCATTTCGCCATGCACGACCAAGAATGTGGATGAGGTCTATAAATTTAGAGCAATTGTTCTGTAACACTGTGTTAATTTAATTCGACTCTGTTGGTTTTTGAGTTAATCTTTTTTTTAATATTATTTTAGAAGTTCAGCAGACAGGTAGACGGTCCACTTGATGGGAAGTGGTTACCATCGCCTATAGACATTGCGCTGCTGCTCTCTTAAGGGAGACTGGAACCTGGTCACTAATGCCGGAACACAACTTATAAAAAAAGAATAATAATACTACGTTTTAACGGTTTTAAGCGCGGTAATTTATTTGATTTTGGTTAATCCGACGTCTCGGCCACTTTTCAGTGGGCGTGGTCACGGACAACGTTTAAATGTAGTTTTATTATGTATACATGTCGCGAAAACTTAATAAAATATTATAAAAAAATGAATTTGCGATATAAATATAATAAGAAATATAAAGAACAACAATATTAAGCCAGACGTGCTGCTGGGGAGTTTCTTGCCGCTTCTTCTCCTTAACAGCAATAACTCGTTGCCAAGCAGTGTACATAGAATAAGAAGTAAAATTAAATATTAATTTATATGTATGACCTTCAAGAAGTGTTTTCCAGTGAAACTTATTTTAAATAAAAACTTTTTATTTTGAATTGGAATTTCAACTCAAGGTTGTTATGGCGGCATACTCTAGACCAGGGGTGGTAGCCATGCAGTCGTGTCAATTCTCTACCACCTAGCTGTGGGTAGTTTTGTCGCCTCTTACGACAGGTCGCCCGGCCGCAAGGAATTGTATTATTTCTCCATTCCTGTACGAATAAATATTATATAAGTTTTAAGTATAGAGTTACGAGTTGCAGAACTAGAATTAAAATGCCGTTAGAATATTATAGAGTTTATTGGAACTATACAAACACAGGTACAAATATAAGTAAATGAACACAAACAGTCCAAACGTAAAGCACGATTCAATAACACGCACAATGTCCACCACTAAATAGATAACCAAATGTACACAAGTCTTACTCCGCTTGTGGTTATCGCTCGACTGCCTCATCTCTCAATTGGGGCCTTGCTTTATACTGTACAAATGCAATATGTCTGCTCAAACACGTGGACTGAATTTCCTAGAATCACACCTGACTTATGACTACCATAAAAGATTACACAGTGGGCTGTTTTTCTAATCACAAATTTTAAACACAAAGTAAACAAAAGAAGTCCAAATGCCGAAAAGGTAATAAAATCTGTGGGTAATCTACAGGTATGCAGGTGTGAATTTGTCCTTCGTCGGCGTTCAGGTCGTAACAATAATATAAGTTTTACAACGCCAATGAATATCTCTAGCAAGACACTTAGTTGGTAACAACAGATCGCAAAGCGTTTTAAGTTTTATTGCCGAGCATAACTTAGGTGAATTATCCTCTTGTTACTTGGCATCAAATTACGGTATTTGACCTCTTGACGGAAACTTTGGTACTTAGTAACTTCAAAGGCAAGGGATAGCGGAAAAGATTATTTTCGAAGTAAAAGATGGCTATATTAAAGCGGTAGACCAAAGATAGAAAAGCGTAGTATTGTCTCTTGTCAAACAGGGAAGCAGACAGTTATATTAATTTTGACGCTTTTGATCATCTTACAAAACAATTCCATTTCAAAGTCAAAAGTTTCTTTCGAAATAGGTTTCGCTGGAAAACACTTTTCAAATTCAAATTCAAAAGCTTTTATTCAAAATAAGTTCCACTGGGACACTTTTTGAAGGTCATACATATAGCTTAATTTTTTTTACTTCCTAGTCTATGTACACCGCTTCGCAACGTTTTATTATTGTTAAGGAGAATAAGCGGCAAGAAACTCCCCAGCAACACGTCGTGTCACAATGTTAGTAACCATACTCCTCCGAAACGGTTTGACCGATTCTCATGACATTTTGTGTGCATATTGGGTAGGTCTGAGAATCGGACATCTATTTTTCATCCCCCTAAATGTTATGGGTAGTCCAATCCCAATTTTTTTTTAATTTTTAGATAATAAAAATATTTGTGATACAGCATTAAAAAAAACATACAACCCTAAACTTTCAACCCTCAACCCCTATTTTTTATTTGTTAAATATCGATTGAAGCTTTTCCGGGTAGGACGACGTCTGCGGGACAGCTAGTATATCTATATGTATGCCTATTGGACGGGGGTATCCCCGTCTGATCCCTCCATCGCATTCCTTACGTTTAATCCCTCTATCCCTTTATTCTATCACTGCTATCCTATTCCTCCAATATCATCCTAAAGGCTAGCAACGCATTAGCTTCAATCCTGGACTTGTTAACGTCTTTAGGCGACAGTAACTACTTTGCATTAAATCTGCCTGTTTACCAAATTCGCAATAAAAAAGTAGCTTTAATATACATTTTTATAAAATCCGGCGTCTTAATTCCCTTCATCTAACCTTCGAAGAAGTCGAGAATAGCCTGACAAGGCGTCCGTAACATTCTAAAACAATGTTTCAAATACCTTGAATTCTTCGGCACACGATCTCCGCAGTCTGTTGTAGAACATACGTTCCCAAAGTCGGCGGTATTGGGCCCTGCTCATTTGAATTTGGGATTGCGCAATTTGTGTATACTTATGTAGCTATAGATATTCACCAATATTCAACATCCAAAATAATCTTCAGGCAGATAGGCGCCAGATGGTCTAATAGCCTCAGCCAAATTGTAGGACTTTGACTAACGACAGACAAAGCTTACAGGATTCCTGGTAGAACTAGGTAAATACTTTGAACAAACCACTTGCCAATATATTTTTTATGGCAGGAGTTCTGCAGACAGGCAGGCGGCCCACTTGATGGAAAGCGGTTACCATCGCCTATGAACATTCGCAACACCAAAGGTGCTACAAATGCGCTGCTACTCTCTTAAGGGAGACTGGAGCCTGGTTCCTAATGCCGAAACACAACTCAAGGTTGTTATAGCGACCAGGGGTGGTAGCCATCTAGTCGGGCAAATGCCCTACCACCTGGCTATGGCTTATTTGGTCGATTTAATTCTGACTTCAAATTGTATTTGACGTTAAATTCTGTTTAAAAAAGGTAAAAAACGGGAGGTATACCAACTTCCCCACCTTGACTATGTTTTAAAATTTAATTTTATCTGTTGTTTTTCATACAATTATTTTTGAAAAGTGGTTTTATTGTTTTCCTCCCCTTTCCTTTATATTACCACGCTGAAATTATTATCTTGATCACAGTTTATAGGGCCGATTCGATGGTTTTAATACTCACGAAGTATCTAAGTAAAACGGTTAGCCCTAAGCTAAACGTATTCTGTAGGCTGAATAAGACTTCCGATTGCCCACTTCCTTTAACATTTAGAAATTTACTCCGAAGACACTATTTCCATCCATGCTCTCTACATGCCCAAACAACCTACATTCCTTTTTCTACTCTTGTTATTACATTTTCTTTCAATCCACACCATTCCCTTATCACAGTGTGCGTTATCATATTGTTACGTGCGAGCGGGGCTACGCACTTATGGATTGGAAGAAAACACCAGTTTTAAAATTAAAAGCTTTTATTGACTTTCACAGCCGCACGTAGTACCTCTCTGCAGGGTTGCCCCTATACGCACGACCAACGATGCACAGTCCCGACGATAAGTTGTCACACCCTCAATACAGTCGCCGATATTGCGCGGAACACCTCCAATATTATCGCGTGTAGCTCGCTTCTGGTTCCTCTCTCGCTACACACCTATTTCACGTATCTGTCCACCAAACTTGTCAGTAAATTCACCACTTAGTTCGTCTCTGTCCTCTATTAACCTTCTCTAATAACTCTTTAGTATCGCACTTGTCGTTTCACCGTCTGGTACTGAACTCAACTTCAAACTTCAACTCTAAACTCTAAACTGCCCGGTAGGCGCGCCTTAAGCTGTTTATATACCAGGAAGAATTTTCTAGAACCCATCTATCTATCTCTGTCTTTTCTTTCCCGAACCTTCTGTTCGGGAACTTTCTTTTATACATCTATACCTTTCTAACATCTATCTATCTCTTTTTTTCTTTCGTCGCCTGTCTCTTTCTAACATCTATCTATCTCTTTCTTTCATTTATCGTCTATCCTTTCCTAAATATATCCGTCCTTGTCTTTTCCTTCCAGAAATTTCTAGTTCTTTCTAAAAGTTCCAAAACTGATTTACGCTGCTGGGCAGTTCCACCCTCGGTCGCCACAATATCATTCATCCTAACCTTACATATACTTTTCAAAGCTCTCATTTCGACGTTTATCTCACCTTCATGCTCGTCCTGCCATCACTGTCATATATTAGTTGTTGGCACCAACATCTCTTGATGGACAGCCAAGCGTGCCTTTACAGACATCCTATCATACTTAAGAAAATTTACTTATAAAGCCCTAATTAATTAAGGCTGTGTTTACCAGGGGTGGAAAGGGTGCATGGCACCCGGACGCATTTGGCAGCCTTAGGAGGCGTATATGTAATGTTAATGTCAAGAAAAGGAACGAAATCCATTCAGCTTAACCACACCTTTCACACGTAACATGTGTATATAAAAAGTGCTTTATTTATTTTTAGGTTATCTTTACTTATTTTATTAATTATGTTGTCATTGTTTTGTGGGTTTTTTTCTTTGTTATGATTCCTTTCACGTATACGCTGACTATTATTTTAATTTTGCTTATTTTTACCGTGGCTCGCATGATTTTTGTGATTAAGGAGGTGGGCACTGAAATTCAGTGTTGTGTCACACTATATTTCGGTACAGCAAAATACTGAGTGCCAACGTTATTTCGTAAATTAAGGCACACATTTTCATTATTTATTACTTTCTCTAATGTGCTCGTATTAAACATATCCAACAAATAGACCAAAAGGAGTGTCTAGTCTTAATATATTAGAATTGCTGTCTTCAGTTTTATTGGTAGTAACGAGGGTGCAGTCAGTTTGGTGCACCGCGGCATGCAATATGCCCATATACCATCACATTCCATTATATAAAAAACCAAATCCTCTGTAACATGATTGATGGAAATTATGATAAAATTTTCATGCTTTAAAAGCTTTATTCGTATAAGGGGGCACTAGGTCAATACACGTTGAGAACACATGTTGCAAAACATCACTTTGTAATATTGCGAATTTCTCGTCTCACGGGGAAATTAACTTGTCAGGGCAAAGAACGTAAATCACGATGTGGTGCCAATGGAACTTGGACCTTAAGCTGTGTGTGCAAGAGTTATATTACAAAAGTAGGTTGGGAAGACGCTCATTTATGAGAGGACGTGTCTAGAAGCCTTTGTTTTGCTGACTGAAAAAGGCTTGATGAAGAAAGATACATATTACTATAGGTAAGGTCGTGTGTAACTAAAAATAGAAAGGTTATACCTACACTTCACTCTATATATTTCGCTGTTTATTTGCTTTGTTAAAGATTCAAATAAACTTTTTGGATGTCCTATAGGTGGACTAAATATATTTACTTATCTCAATACTTTACCCGATACTCCGTCCCTATTGATCCAAAAGTTATAACGCGCATAATGTGTACTCGTACTTTGTTATATTTAATGATTAAAACGCTTTTTAGTAGGTAAATTACATATACTAGTATTTAATATTTTTAAATCCTCTTAATTTGCAAATAATTCGGGGTCGAGACCCTGGGGCCATGGGGGCCTGGACCTCGTCACCTCTATCAAGACCTCTAATTGAGGTCTCGCGTGACAAAAGGCTTGCACCTAGAGCAACGAATTAGCGTTGCCGTCCAAAGCGGAAATGTGGCCAGCATTTTGGGCACGCTCCGGATTTGAAGTCAATTTTTTATTTATAGATTTATGTTTTTGTAAGTATAGCTTTATTTATAGTACAGTATAGTTTTATTTATTTATTTTCAATTTCCTTATAAAGATCTATTATATTATAACATATAAAAAATATAAGTTGTATAACAAATAAGACAAAAAATGTGAATATTGTTAAATCGTACAATAACCAAAACTGAAATTAGCAACTTCAGAATAAAATGTTTAACGCCTGTGCTTGTTTTAATAGCAACGCCACATTTACGTAACGTAGCATAACATTCCACCAGGCGCTACATTCTTGCTTGTCATTGAAATTTTTGCGCATAGTAATTAATCACTGTAGACTAATGTTTCCTAATATACACTTGTATTAATAATTATTCTAAAACTCTCTGCATTTCTCTGCCTTAACTGTTATTACGAGCACTATATTAAATGGTTGAGGGTTGTAGTTCTGACATGTTGAATCATGTCATAATATTAGTCGAAAACTGAGGGATCGCAGATTCGTATGATGAACGTGGAAAGTATCAAGTTGAAGTTTATGATATGACTTACATTACTAACAGGATAACTAGACACATGTTAATTTCACTAAACGATGCTTCAAAAGTAGCCGCTTTAGACTCTCTAAATGTAAGGTTCTCTTAAACAAGAATTAGAACTAAATACAATTAATTTTGTACAATATACTTATGTATCATTATGAAAAATTATACTAGCATCATCTGACAAACCAATTTACTATTAAGGCAAGTTAAAAGTTTTGGGGCTGACAATGTTTTCTTTCATGTTATTGCTAATACTTTCCAGGTAAAATAAAATGGCCGCCACATACATACAAAATAAAATAAAATTAATACAACAGACCACACTGTATTTTAATAAAAACAAGACCATAGGGCATCCAAATATTAAATTGCCTTAGTCTACTAATATCTTAAAAGTGATGTCATAGTTTTTACTAAGACTAAGTTATCCTAAAAAAACAACCGTCTATTTTATGAAACATCTACATAAACTTAAAACAAATCTAAATTGCCATAAATTAATGTAACTTAGTAGCAAAATTGTTTACTTACTCAACTCGTTCCTAATTGAAATTTCATAAAGGAACGTAACTTTATACAAATATTTGAAGAGGTCCAAAAATATCGACAAAAAAAATCAAACTGGAGAAATTAATTCATATTTACTTTGAAAGCCTTGTTCAATTGTTGACTAATAAAAGTAGGTAAACGCTTCTCTAACTTTGCAACCTCCCCTCATTTGTATGTCTCGACGCGACGCGAAGGAATGGCAGCTTTTTGGAACCTAGTACTTCTTGGCGTGGTAGAGACATCCTGGAATCGTCACTTTTTTTCTCAGGGGGAAATCCTCATAGACTACGACAACTAAAACCTTCGGCCGTGTTCCCACTTTGTCGTGACGACAGATAATCGTGTAGTTTTAAATGTCGGGGCTTACATGTTCAAATGAAGGTGTTCACATATAGAACGACACGATTTACTTTCGTCTACAACATTTTTTGCACTGACGACAGATTGTCATGACAGTAGGAACGGCTAGCACGACAGTCGTAAAACGTAATACAAAATCGTTACGACTAAATCGTGACGGCAAATCTATCGTAGCCATGATAAAAAAATCCATGCATGTACATGCGACTGTAGATTTGTAGCTTGCTAATGATGTCTAAACGACAAAGCGACTGCCGTGAAACGATAAAATGTCGTCGCAATCCAATGGGAGCAGCTAGATACAATAGTCGCTAAACGATAAAAAAATTGACGACAAACAAGCGTTATAATGGGAACAGCTAGAGACGACAGTCGCCCAACGATAATCGTTACGACATAGTGGGAACGCGCCTTTCCTGACACCTTATTTTTCTGCGTGCCTGCCGTTAGCCTATCGTAGATAGGATTTTGACTTCTACTTCTTATCTTCTTTTTGTAATATTTTTTAAGTTTTCGCGACTTGTATACATAATAAAACTACGTTTTAACGGAGCGCAGTAATTTATTTCATTTTGGTTATTCCGACATTTCGGCCGCTTTTCAGAGTTTTTCAAATTAGATTAGGCGCCCATAGAGTAAATAATAAACAAAATTAAAATTAAATAATTAAAATGAACGAGTTGGCGGTAGGCTAAATAAAACTTTAACAATAGTCGTTGACAATTGCCATCTTGCCACGGAAAAGTGGCCTAAAATTTGAAATAACCAAAATCAAATAAATAACCACACATAAGTTTTATTGAGACAATTTATAATTTACGCTTATATATAAATATATATAAGCGTAAATTATAAATTAAGCCAATTTCTAATTTACGCTTATACGAGGATTGTATAGCTAATTTAATCCAGGAATATACTTGGCCACGCATGAACACATGTGAACTCTGAAAACCCTTTATGGCACTCAAAGCACATAAAGTCATTGTTTACTCTATAAAAAGCAAACATTTAAAAGCCTCTCCGCTACAGTTGCTATTTTAATTGTCTGCTCTCTGGCCGTAAAGTTAAAATAAAAAAGTTTCAAGGCAATAAACGTTATACTACAATGAACAGTGGGCGCGAAGAGGGAAACCGCTGACGGAAGTGGGCTTTGGACGGAAGCTTGTGGAATGCACTATATTCTACTTTACTAACGCACCGTATAAAGGAGTAATGCATAATGCATTAATAATCGGCTACAAGCGCTTTAAACAGTGTAGTTAACTGTATTTTTTTTATAACCTCCTCTCTGCAATCTGCAAACATTACCTACATTTCCAAACTCCCTTAGAAAGTACTTTCTATCTTTAAAGAAATAATTATGTCTAATATATTAAACATTTACTCATTTATCTATTGCAATATATTTTAATATAAAAGCTTGTCTCATATAATGTTAACATATAAATTTATTAATATCTATTTTTTGTATTTACGTATATATATATATATATATTATTATTATATTGATGTATGTATTAAATTTATAAATTAGTGTAAGTATGTATATTTAAATTGTACAGTCCTATCTTTTGTCGGCTCCACCTACATCGCCAGATGCCTGGAAGAGATCGTTTTTAGCGATAAGGCCGCCTGTTGTTTTGCCAAGAAGTATTCTAATTATGCATTTTGTTTCTGTATTTGTTATTTTGGTGAGCAATAAAGTGTTATCTATCTATCTATCTCTGCAGACGAACTGGATTATTTCTTTTTTTTCAATAGAAAAAATGTTGACTGTATCGGACGATTGTTGTACCTTACTATTCATTCATCTTACCATCGGTTGAATGTTGAAATTGTTATCGCAAATAATATGAGATCACGATATCGATTTTAGCCATTGTATCCGTGAAGGAACGGAGAAGGAATACAATTTCCTGCCTTGGGGCGGCCTGTAGTAACAGGCGACAAAAGAACGCACAGCCAGGTTGTAGGGTATTTGCCCGACTGGATGGCTACCACCCTTATAAAGTATGTCACCATAACAACCATGGGTTGTGTTCCGGTATTAGTGACCAGGTTCTAGACTCCCTTAATAGAGCAGCATCGCATTTGTAGCATCTTTGGTGTTGCAAATGTCCATAGGCGATGGAAACCGCTTTCCATCAAGTGGGCCGTCTGCCTGTCTACTGAAGTCCTGCAATAAAAAAATTGAATCTTCAGAGTGGCATTTTAATTTTTTTATCTTTTCATAAAAAAACAACAATCTAGTTTAAAAACTTAATCTAAATTGGTTTGCCACCAAATAAAAATAAGATATGCTAATGAGATTTTTTCTTCACAGAAACACTTCGTCAATATCTACAAGCATCCAATTGGATGACAAATAGTTTAAATTAACCATTCATTAAGACCTGTATTTTTATATACCATGTCATATGCAAATAAATTTCATTTCATTTCCATCATTAACCATCTATCGTATAAAATGTTGCTCAACTTCTAAGCTGACTGATCATCATTACACATAATAATACAAAAGTTTTTTCTGCAAACATTTAAACAAGAAACTCCTGCTCAACTTGGCTTCTTTTGTTCCATCATACAAAGCCATGTATTTAGCGTTAGTGGTCGAAATGGATAACTTAGCCTACCTACCGCTGCCGTATGCGTGAGAAAGAGAAGCCAGACAGACTGGCGCCGTAACGCGTTACGTAACGAAGCGGTTTTACCTCCCATAAAAAGTTATCACTTCAATAATGACTAGCACTCTTTTTAGAAATTCGTCTACTATTAGTATAATATTAGTACCCATATATTTATTTGTCCGGATCCGTATTGCAAAGTTACTTTTGCTAAAATGCTTATGGAACCCTACAATACAGCCCCGAGTAGAAAAAGAAACATCAATTGCAACTTGCGAATTGGACCGCAAATCGCTCGGAAGAAACATTAAGGTCATCCACTAAGCCACAATCGTCTACATGGTCTACATTCATGACATCTGTTCAATAGAGCAAGGCCATATGTCGCTTCACGGCCTTAAGCTAACTCGATAACTGTTTATTTGTGGGATTTATTAATCTGTATTATAGATAGATAGATAACACTTTATTGTACACCATTACAGAAAAACTTACGAACTAGTATTATTATAGTAGGGTACAAAGGGCGGTCTTATCGTTAAAAAGCGATCTCTTCCAGACAACCCGTGGCAAGAAAATTCCGATTAGAAGTGGCGATGGTGGTATACATAATTATTGTACGATTACTTCAATTTTATTAATAAATATATAACTATACTATATATACAAATATACACATAAGTTATATACATATATAATATATGGCGATAATATGCAACTATTTAAACATAATAAACATATAGCTATATGCAATATAATATATACTAATTACATAAAATTACATATCATTATATTGCAGATAAAAATTTCTGACTAAGTTCTTAAATATTATTAGGGATTTTGCTTGTCTGACAGCAACAGGCAATGAATTCTAAAGTTGGACAGCCTTAACCGTGAAAGAATTATTGAAGAACGTTCTATTATGAATAGGAGTAATAAGTCTATGTTGACTGGAAGGGCGTAAATTGTGAGAGCAAGAAATAAATTCGAAGCGTTCTTAATATGTGTTTAATCTATATTATATATATATACTGGTCGAAATTCGACCATAACTAGTTTAAATTATAAGTGTGAACAATATTATGGGTTTCAGACTAGTTAATCAAGACTCGCAGCTACATCTTAATCTGACTTTAACAATAACAAAGAGTATATGTTCTTGCTTCATAACGTGGTATCTGAAAACCCAAATTTACAGTACGCACTTTAAAGTTCAAAAAAGATTTACCAACATATTATAATTTTTTAATATTTTTACAATTAATTTAGTGTCATTTACTAAGCTTTTGAATACATGAGAAAGTTGTGATAATATAAATTAAGCAAATATAGTGAGTGAGTGAATAAGTGAGTATAGGATATGTCACGTATTGAAGCAAAGAAGCGATATATGCGTATGTGTCAAATACATGGTACTATGTGTGTAATATTGTTTAGGTATAATCTCAAAAAAATATCAGCATTCTGCACTCCTTCTCTATATAAACTATAAGTGCGAAATTTGATACTCTTCCGTCCGCGCAATTTTCGTAAAAAGAGGTACAAAATTTTGGCTAGGATAGGATAGGATGTCCTATCAAACAAAAGAGTTCCGTGGTATATCTACCTTAAGACGAAGTCACCTTGACCTAGTACCGCACACGACAAAACAAAAATCCATATTTTAGAATAGAATAGAATATATTGTACAAAAATGCTACATAAATTCAAGAACACTAAATAAAAGTACAATCGGCGGTCTTATCGCCCATGGCGATTTCTTCCAGACAACGTTTGGATGGAGTATAGAGAGGACAACAAAAGTCGGTAGTTGCTAAACCAGCACTCGTACAATAATTTCGTTTATTAATAAAAAATAAATAAATAGTAAAAGTAAACAATAACACTATAGCTTGAGGTAGTAATCTTTAACTAATCTGTTAAAAGAAGGTAATGATCGTGTCTACTTGATGTTTAGAGGTAATGCATTCCATAGTTGAATGGCCTGGATGGTAAAAGACTTGTTGTAAAAACTTGTTCTGTTTACAGGCGTTTTCAGTTTCAAATTCTCTGACAATCTTAAGAATCTTGAATCACTATAATTAAGGAACTGAAAGTTTTACATATAAGTCAAAAAATATTTTAGTTTTTAAATCTTTACGGGGCTCAATAGGCCTCGTGGTAGTTTTAGTGCAAGGTCTAAAATGCCCCGTACCACAAGAATGGAAAGTACAGAAAAATCAATGCCGCTGTGAACGTGTTAAAGACATTTCCCGAAAGATTACATACAGGATACCATAACTACAGTCCCGAGGGACCCGGGCATCGAAATATCTCCGGCTAAGATTCTATTATTAGAAAAATATTCTATCACAATTTTACGACTCTCTACTTACAATGGAGGTCGTATAAAATTATCAACAAAGTAATACAAAGGAAACTATTCGAAACAGTAATTTGCAGGTCTCAGTTTTCCCAAAAGTCTTTGTAACTGAATACTTGCGTCTAAAATCGAAGTAACGAGACGATGTCATCAAAGGTTTTCGAACCAACAGAAGTTTTGTATTTTGTAATCAATTAACCATCAAAATATATACAACTCTTAGTGGTCCCAGATAGTGTTGAAAGGTCCAATTGGTTTTAAATCGGGGCAGAACCTAAAAAATATATAATATAAAACATATTTCAACTATTATTTTCCTCCAAACAGCAAAATAGGAGTAGCATGATTTTTTGTTATTTCTGCCATGTCGTATTAATCTATGACAAAGTCTCAAAAACAGTTACGTTTATGGAGGGTAAAGGTAAGAAGAATCATCTGTGTATATGAAAGGTGTCTGTCGAAATTTTTTTTTTTTTTTTTGAGGCGAGGGAAAATGACTAACCGATTTACGCACTCTCTGGGCCGTCACTAGGAAACGGCACGAATCCACGGGGGGCGGTAACGCTAGCAATTGTATGCTCTACTTGCGTTCCGTCCGCTATGGACTACACAGAGGAGTGTGGAGACTCCGAGCGATGCCGCACGGGCGAGCAACCTCAATACCCACTAAAAACCCCCTCCTCCCTTCGCGGCCCTGCGCTTTGATGTGAAGGAAAGACTGAGATGTAGAACATAGTTACGCAACAGTCGATCCAGCGCATAAAGTGCTTGAAGTGTGCCCTGGGAGAACACACTCCACTACGAAACGGGGGTAGTTGTTAACGGGGGTAGTTGTTGGTGTCTGTCGAAATGCATTAAATTAGGGTGACGCTAGTTTGGCAGCAGGGTGAATTTTTGTAACTTCGATTCGTCTACAATAGCGACATTCATACCATACCATTGTGGACGGTATTTGAACTGTTATTAAATCTTACAGCTGGACACTTTTCGAACTTTTACTCTTTACCTATACCCACCATTGTTGGGTTCTAAGGCTTTTAATTTATAATTTTAGTGTTGCTACCAAGGGTTGCTGCAGTTCATAACTCAATTCATTCAGAAAGAAACTGTATATATATTTATTCCAAAACCTTATCATTGAATAATAACAATAATAATAGAAATAGAATAATAATTGTTGTGGGTGATAAATGCATGCGGTACATGTAAGGCGTTGTAAGACAACACTTTGGCGCTCCATATCGATTTTATGAGGTATTTGTGTGACACAAAAGTAATAAACTAAATCAAACAGTAACACAGGTAATAAAATCTCTAAATATGTTGTAGTGAGAACTGTCAAATCGGGCTTTTTATTTTATGATTATTTATAATAAAAGCGTATCTTGGTTAGCTGTGGCATATAGTGACTCTTTGCTTCAATAACATGGTAAGTCCGATAATTCACATTTTATTTGGTAATTAAATTGCTGCGATTTCGTTTTTTCATAAAACATCGTTTCTTTTATAGTAAATCATAGTAAAAAAGTTATTTTTTTCGACAAACTTAGTCGTCGACGTCATCCATTTGCAGTCCACCTTTGGACCTAGGCCTCCCCAAATCAACGCAACTCATCCCTGTCCTCTGACTTCCTCATCCAGCACCTATCGGCGACAATGCACAGAACGTCGGTCCATCGGGCTGGAGGACGTCCGACGTTTACCGAGACTCTGTGTCCACGCCAGGACTCGTTTGCTCCATCGGCCATCGGTCCTGCGGCAGATGTGACCGGCCCACTGCCACTTGCTAATTTTGCGAGCTACGTCGTTTAGTTGGTTCTCTTACGGATATCCTCATTTCTAATTTTATCCATAAGAGAAACACCTTTTTTTTTACATGAGGAAATGCGTTGTCGCGTCGTCAGCCGCGCGGGGGATCATGCGCGGCCGGTATGTGGGGCTCCCCGACGCCGATTAATCAGTACGACCGGCGCCGGTATACCCACTAAAACCTCATGGGAGCCTTCTTCCGCCTAGCGCCGGGGTCACGGTACATGCGCGAGCTTACCCCGCAACCCCGGCAGCGGCTGGCCGCCTCGTAAACAGAGGCGGCCTCTCCCGTGTGTGGGCCGGGGATGACGTTTCCCCGGCCCTGAGAGGGACGCGCGGCTGCCTCTCGCGCCCTCTCGCGGCATTAGTGCGGGTGGAGGTCTTTCTGATCCCCCAGAACTCGACGCCCGCTGCCGCCCGCCCGTGGCTGCCAGGAGTCACGGGCGCTATCCTCCTTCGGTGGGGGAGGGGGAGGCTGCGAGGATTGCTCCTGCGCCATCACCCCTCCCTCTCCTTCCTCCCCCCCCTCGCCGCCTCGCGCTCTCAGCAGCGTCAGCGGCGGGGGGGGCTTCGCGATAGGGGGAGGGGGAGGCTGCGAGGATTGCTCCTGCGCCATCACCCCTCCCTCTCCTTCCTCCCCTTTTCCCCGCCGCCTCGCACTTACAGCAGCGTCAGCGGCCGGAGTCGGGGGAGGCCACCTAACTTCGGAAGGGAAGAGTGTTTTGGGAGGAGGTTTGGAAGGAAGGGAAGGATTTTAGGATGAGGAGGCGGAAAGGTGGGACACCACTGTCACGGAGTGAATGGGGGAATGTGACAGTGGCGCTCGGGGCCCTGGGGACGCATCCCCTTGTACCACTTCCTGGACGAAGGGGAGTCCAGGGTGGCACCCCTGGGGGATAAGAGAAACACCTAACACAGGTCGCTCCATACCCATTGAGCGACTTGAAATTTGTGAACCAATCCTGCCTGTCAGAATGGGAGGATGCTGAGTGCTCGAAAATTTTTGTCTTCAAACATTGCGACATAACTATCTACGAAAAGTCAAAAACTCTCCTCTAAAATTTTCAAGATTGCACTTTATTGAAGTAAAGACACTATATAATGTGTGCGTCTGAAGACAACAGCGTTGAATTTCTGCTAGGACATCTACGAGTACTGGACGCCAGAGACTACTTGTCGTAATGTTTATTTTACATATTCCAGAGAAAGGCATGTACCTGGGTTCGCCGTGTGAGTTCACCTGCAACCCGAAGCTGCTGCACGTGTACTGCGACCCAACCACCTCGACCTGCCAGTGCGACCCTAAGCACTCCGTCGCGTTGGGCCCCGCTAAGGGCTGCGCTAAACGTGAGTGCCACACAATACTATTAAACTTAAGGATAGAGTCGACTTAAAACTTGTGGCAACGCCAACGTCTTCATTCACGTTGACTCGCGGGCGCGGCCGCGGTAGAAGTTACTTACACCGCGCGTGCATTTCGTACGTGAGTACGAAATGGACGCGCGGTCTAGTCTGGACACTTGGATATTACGGCATATGTTTGATATTTCGTGACCGCGCCCACCACCACGCCCGCGAGTCAACGTGATTGAACATTTAGAGGATTTGTCAGTACGATTTTACGGGCGATAGTGGGAATTGCATAGACGCGGTTATTAGGTATTACGTCAAACATCGTGCAAGGATCAGTTTGCTTCATTTACGACATAAAGTACGAAGCAAACTTAAGAATATTTGATATTGTCCCTTTATTTGGATATCTTCAAGAGAATCTATGGACGGACTCAAGGACGCAATTCCGGCTTCGAAACCTCTTCTTAGAAACTTTCCTTTTCGTGATATAAACATCGTTTACATTCTCTCCCGAAATTGTAAGCCATTGGACCACAAAGCGAATGCAAATCGAAATGAAACTTTAATACACGACGATTTGGGTCAAACTGGACAATAGATACTAATGATAGAATGAAATTTTGGCTTCAATAGAAAAAGTATAGTAATGTCTTAACCGATTTCGGTTATAAGGACTGCTATATACTGTGGATATTGAAGCTTTGATTTTCGAACTGTTCTCTATTAACACGGAGTCGGAACGGGAACGGGGTCTAAGTAGCCCCGAACTTGTCTCACTTGCGGCGTGACTAAAAAAACATAAACTTCTTGGTCATACGAATGGCGTAACTTTAATGTGGATCCGTGTATAAAGTGAGTAAAAAGTGTTACGATACGATTTACCTTAACGCACTAAACAAAACAAAAATCCATAAATTATTTTATACGTATCTAAGACATAAAACGATTTTGGTTTTTATAACGTTACGGGGCTCATTAGGCCTCGTGCCACTACAATGGTAGTTTAGTACAAGGCCTAAAAAGCCCCGTACCGCAATAATGAAAAGTAAAGATAAATCAGTACCGCTGTGAATGTTTTGAATAAATAATAAGTCAGGTCAGTTGTTGGTTTATTATATTTTACTCCATGACGATAAATGGAGATTTTAACAAGTACCTTGTTTGCTTCATTAATTAGGAAGCTACGTTCCGCGATTAATTGATATGTGGCTTTTAGGTTGTTGAAGAAATTGTCAACACGGATGCGTTTTCCAGAAGACTTTATTTTTCGGTGTTACCACTCTAAGCACAATAATTTGCGTGATCTTTGTTGGTGTTACCACTCTAAGAAATATAAATTGCGCAACCTTTTAGTGTTGCCATTTGAATAATGGTTTTATGCCATCTCGCGACACCTCGTCGTAGTAATACCTATGGAATTCGTTTTTGTGTCACACAGCAAAGAAACTCGGAGAGCAATGCTTCTACCGGCAGACGTGTCGCGCGTTCGACGCACACGCCAGCTGCGTGCAGGTCAACCACAACGCGTACTGCCAGTGTGAGCCTGGCTACCACAGCACTTCGCACTCCAGGCCCACTAATCGAGTATTCTGCACTGAAGGTAATACATAATCGTATTCGTTTTATTGAAATGACGGAAACAATTGAAAACATAAGTGGATGAAGGTGATAAGTCGCAAAATTCCAATTCTGAGTAAATCGAGTAAAAGTTTTACTTTTATTTAAACTGTACTGAACTTAACACCTTTTTCAACTCTTTATTTTTTAAATATGCCTTATATCTTGGTCTAAGGTCTGTAGTCATTTGGTATCGACTTATAACCTTCATCTAAGCAAAAAAAGCAAAAAAACCGAATATGCGACATATCACCTTCATCCACTCACGTCTTCAATTTATTGATGATCTACCTATTTTCTATCAAGTATCGTACAGGCACTTATATAATAAATACTATAGCATATAATAATGTGTATTATATCAATTCTTATTCAAAATAATTTCAAACCAAATAACTACCTAATTGAATTCTGCAAGTCCGTGCACACTAAAGGGTTCCGAAAAAGCAACGAACATCATCAGCAATATAATAATAATAGAGAAAAAGAGAGAGAGAGAGAACACTTTATTGCACACCAAAATATACAATTACAAAAACAGACAATATTTACAATATTTTCTAGGCAATAAAATAGGCGCCTTTTCGCTCAGAGGGATCTCTTCCAGGCAACCTAAATAAAAGAAATTCGAATCAGACGATATAGGTGGTGCAGAAAAAAGGCAATAGATACATAAATGCTCAAACTTATTTATAAATATTACATATTAAAATAATAGTGCTAGGAAAACCTAAAAAACATTGAATTAAAATATTTTATATCTCAAAACCATAGACGAATTATTCTAAAGTTATTTTTTTTTACCTTGCAAATATTGTAATCGTGCATTTTTGTAATAAAGTGTTTTATCTATCTATACAAGATCTAATACAGTAA
Organism: Dendrolimus punctatus; assembly: GCA_012273795.1. Classification (NCBI taxonomy): domain Eukaryota; kingdom Metazoa; phylum Arthropoda; class Insecta; order Lepidoptera; family Lasiocampidae; genus Dendrolimus; species Dendrolimus punctatus. Next base: position 2,873,934 of record CM022530.1, on the reverse strand, counting down.
AAGAAAACTTAACTTATTTATATTGTATTCTACACATAGTCCTGAAGACTATAAGTAGAATACTGAGCCTAGAGCACCGTCTTTTATGGGTAAGGTGGGCATTTTACCCATAGATGACGGTGCGGTACAGTAGAAGAAGGCTGGCTACGTTTCCTCGCTGGATGGTCACATTGATCTGTTGCCCGAGGTAGGAACCAGCCTTCCGATCACCTGAAGAGTCAATGAGTCGTTTTCATAAATTTTGATAGAGGATCATGGCCTCAGGACCCCACCGGTCCAAGCGTCTCTACCGCAAACAGCACAAATATTTAGTTGAGTTAAATTTCCATTCATGTATTAGAATGAGAATCCAATGTGAAAAAAGACATTTATTGTGTATTAATTTGAGACCGATTTACTTTCAGACCTGGTCCTGCTGACGGCGGACATGCCGACGCTGCTGGGGGTAGCGTCGGGCATCTTCGTGCTCGCCGGGCTGCTCTGCATGGTGCTGCACCTGTACACGAAGGCGCGGTACCACCCTACGCACCTGGCAGACGCTAGACTCACCCGCCTTGCTTGTACTCCTTGAATGATACCGGTGTGTACAAATAATTTTAGGCCTAAATAACTGTGTGATAGAAAGACGTTACTAACCTTATTAGTTTTTATCGAGGGAAAATTGATTATGTAAATTTACTGCTGTCATGTCCTATGCAATAAACATAGTATAAGTATTTAGGGATTCTTCAAGAAGTGAACTATCCACTAGACCAAACACGGAACTTCCTTTAACTGGAATTCTCGATTCCCTTAAGTTACTACGACTGCTGATTAGCTAAAGAATCAAGCTCCTTTTCCATGCCCGTCAAATTCTAGACTCGCCCGCCTACCTGAGCGGTTAGTTATGTCAATGTCGTGACATGACAATATTATTGTTTTCTGATTCGTCCTCGATTCTATGAAGTGTGTCCAAACCGGGATTGGTACAAAAAAGACCGTCGCCTTGCGATTGGGCCAGCGATCATGGTGAAGTGTTTATCGTAGTGCCACGGCAGCCATTTTGGTAGCCTCTTTCTGCTGCCTGTCGTCCACGGTGTTACACGCGTTGCCTCCACCTTATCAGGGAACGACGCACGTCAACCTTTCTTAACCATGATAAAGACGGTGTTAACCGGTTTTGGCCACGCGGCTCGCCCGCCCGAGAATCTCACACGTTAGTCTCGCCTGCCTTTTAGCTGCCTTGCCTTCAAATATATTAAGCCAGTCAGAAGTTCACCCACCTAGTGAGCTGCTTATCTGCGGCCTGCCGTTTAGGCTGCTCGTCACAACATAGTTGGCTTGGGACGTATCGCACCCAGCCTTCCTGTAATTCCCGCCCGCTGCGCTTGGAATTCAGCTAAGCCCGTTCTTTTACTCTTCGACTTCTAAAACCCTAAATCAACTTATTTGAACACCTAGATTTTGACACCACCGAAAGTAAATTGAGCTGAAACTATTTGAATACCTCTGGTATACATCTATCTCTTAGAGAAACATTTTAGCCTGTTGCCTGACACCCCACATTTTTTATTCCCCAAAACATCCGTCCCTGCTCTGCCCTCTGGCAGCCTTATTATTATATTATGAGCCTTTAATCTTCGAAGCTTACTAATTAGATTATATACAATTAGACGTTAAGTTTTTTTTTACCAAATACCTTTGTTCTTCTTTATTGTTTTTGTTAAATTGAAATAAATTTGTTACTTATAATCCGTCTCATTCTTTCTACCTCCCGGATTAAAAAGGTAACACTCGATAGAGTAAAAGTCCTTTTTTGTGGACTGACTTGTTGCGGACCCCTACAACTGGTCCTATGTGTATTCAAATGCGTTACTTCCTAATGCATTGCCGTAGCTCCTAACCCCATGGAGTACCAGAAAAGCCGGGCTCTTAACCGACAGTATTAGCAACCACAGGAATAAACTTGAATCATGGACAGGTTACCTTGTTCTTAACTCAACCAGTATGGTTATGATAAAACAGTCTTTATAATTATTATTGTCTTATTTGAATAAAACTTGAAGACCAGTAAATCCAATATTTATGTTCTAACAGGCGGCACACTGAGCGCAACCCGCGCGTCATCGCGTGCCTCCTCCCGCAGCGGCTGCACGAGCGGCACGCTGGAGCTGGAGGGCGGGTCGACGCGGCGCGCGTCGAGGCGCGGCGTGCCGGTATCGGCTTCGCGCGCAGGTGCGGCGCGCACCGCGGCCATGTTGCTCATCTCGCGGCACCTGCGGGCCGTGAGGGACGGCGGCGCGCACCCGCCCAAGTGCGCCGCCAAAGGTGAACCGGATGATGTAGGCAGCGGGCCCCATCATCTGCACGTCTTGGTGTCCAAGGCAAACGCTGTCTGTGACGCCAGGTACCTGGTGCCCGTATGCTCTTATGGGAAGTTCCTCCTCGGCTATTACCTCGACATGATCGTGACTTTGATGAGAGCTCTCTACTGCTCTTGCTCTCCATTTAGACCCGCTTCATCTTTTCAAGCCTTGGGCTTTGAATTTTTCAATGATATAGAAATACCTCTAGGAGAACCTCTTAGGAGTAATAATTCTGATACATTAATGCGCTGCACATGTGACATCTTTGCTTTGACAATGACGTCACAATGAAGGACGAAAAAAAAAACATCGTAGGCTTTTCGTTTTCCATCCTTTTCGTAGTTGTAAATCGTCGAAAAATTCTGTTGTGATTACATGAATCTTCCCGTTGCGTAGGGCACCAGGGATGGCAGAGGCATGTATCGGGCGGTGTCGGCCATGTCAGTTAGATGTTGAGTGTCGGTGTTAGAGACCGTGGACTGACGCTACTCCGCGACTGTTGATGATTCGCCAAATATCCGCCCTTCCTCTCTCCTTAAACTTTCTAATATTTTCTTTCCACCCGATCATAAAAGTAATATTACATTACCCTTTGTCATATTTATTTATGTATTAGCACTACTTTCCAACTACTTTGTTGATATCATGAACAGTCCTAATGTGATCACGTAGCTTAACCAAGCTTTCTTAAGTTCTTATCCAACATAAATAATTATTTTTTAAAACATACGGGATCACAGGAGTAAAAAATAAACTGGGTTCCAAACTCTAGTTCTACTTGTCTGTATTGAGGCAATATCTTATTGGGTGTATTACGAGTTGGAACAATTCCTGGTCACAGTTCCATAGCGCTCCAAATTTCCATAGTACTTGGCTATAGTTATACAATTTGGCAATCATCAACCCTTATCAGTAAGCTTGGTGTGAGCTTTATTCGTTCAATGGTGGCTAGATTCAAGAGTAAATCAGTGGTTGTCTCAGCGGGACGAGCAAAATGGCCTGGTCGTTTCTTCCATGTGTATTTACAAGCATATGGCCAAATTCTTGAACAACATTCAAAATTCTGACTATGTTGACTATTTGAGGGCACGTGTTATGAAATTAATAGTCGTAAAAGCCTTCTCAAATAATAAAACATGAACTTTTGAGGGTTGTTTGTGTTTCTGGCTATCCGTGTTGTATTTAACTGAGGAAACTGAAGATTTTATGGAAGATATGAATTAGTGGATGCATTAAGTAATACGATTGAAATATCAACTTGGAAAGTCAATTAAAAAATAACTTTGTATTAATACAGGTATAAATGGCTTCATTTGAACTTCTTATTAAAGTAATCTCTATAATTGTTCCAAATATTTACATAGCATAAATGATTACAATCGTATTAACTTGACTAAATCTATTCGACCAGAAGAAATGAAATCAAAATTAAAGTTTGAAATGGATATAACACAAGTACGTACTATTTTTGAGATTTCGCTTTTCACGCCACAAAGCAAAGTGCCACGCCACAGAATCAAAGAAAGAAATCAACTAAAAATTAAAAAAATCATTGAAATGAATGAAAATATTCTAATGAATGCTAAAATGCAAGCCAAGCTTCAGTATCATGGGTCTCCCACGTCGCGCGTCGCTTCACGCTTTCTTCGTTCACTTGGCTGCGCATGAGAGCATTGGCTTACTATTGTGACGTCTTCAATAACTGAAGGACTAATACTGAAACGTCATTAAATAACGTCAAACAAATCCCTTTTATCACCTACACATTCAACACTTCATGCTACTTCATACTTTGATCTTGATACCTTAACTAGTTTCAGTATTGGCCCTGAGGAGTTAATACCTCCAACTGACTACATAACTAACTTCTATGATATACTTTATAAATTCACATGATTAAAGTATGAAGTAACAGATGAATTCGCAAACATAAAACGAATAGAAAACTATTATACCGTATATAAATATATAGGTGTTGTTGGAAGTATTAATATTAATAAAAGATATGATTAAAGTATATTAATTTATGTATGGCATATGGCAGTTCTGTGTAATGTTTTGTCTTTATAATTTAAATAGGCACCACACGTTACTATCTATTTTAACTTTACGCTTCTTAAGGAATAATGAAATATTTACAAAGATTCTTATCGGAGGCTAAATTATTTTCATTAATTAGCTTTTCCGTATTAAATATCGTTATAAAATTCACACTTAAAGTTGTCTGCGATTATAAAATTACCTACATTTTCTCATATAAAAAATAAATCATTTTATAATATAGCATTTCGAATTCATTTCATGAAACTAACCAAAATTATGTAGGAAGTAAAATCGAACTCACAATCAAAATCCGCTTACACATCACGCATTGCACAAATAAATATAAAGCTTGCAAGTAATTTATGACGATTAATTTCATCGTTTTTTGTCAGGTTCGCGACGTCCAAGTTTAACTTCAGTTCAAAGCAGTTCTTCGTCAGTGAGGAGTTACAGTGCGAAGAAGTGGGAGAGAGAAAGAGAACAGAAAGAGAGGAGACAGATGAGCATGCGTCTCGCTCAGTTGCACGACAAAATGGCAGCAGGGCGAGAAATTCCCAAGCATGCTCCGACACCGTCGCCTCGGTCTCCTAATAACTCGACAGATGGGCTGCTACCGTCTGTATGTGAAATTAGAGAAGTAAGATCATTCCTTATTCCTTGTCTAGTGTCTACATTGATGCTCAATTTATAAATAATAGTATCAGGATTTACATTAGCTAAAGAATCATAATAATTAGAATTTGATTTTATGTATTTAATGGACTTTAATACTTTTAACTAGGATTCATTTCCAAGAATTGGGTTAAAATAAAAACTGACTATATTATCAATTAAAGACTTTTAGAATGGTATAATTAATATCATAAGTATACCTACGGACATAGATATCTATAGCATTAGTATAAACCCCAAAAGTTTCCTATGCTATGTATAAATCAATAAGTTGTAAATGTGTTTTTGTTCCTAACAAAAGAATTCAAATACAAAAGAAATTTAATTCAAACTTTAATTTTCTGTTTAACTCCGCGTGTTATTATTAACTGTGTAATAAATCAGAACTAGCTTAGTGTAGAGCAATTTATAGGTACTGAAACAAGGTTATTAACTACATTCCTAAGTGTAAACATAATTATTTCTTTATAAGTTGAGCATTTTTAACCTGTACCTAACGATAGCTTTATTCTGCAGATATTGAAAATAGTTCCTATTGTATAAGCACCTACAGAATCAACCTGTTTTGTGTGTAACATCCAGCATTCATTGTGACCCAGACGATAATGAAGTATCAATGTTAATCGTTAACCTTAAATGTCACTATTGTTTAACCCAATGTTCGATACATTCTCGTCGTATTTATCAGTCTTCTTTCACCCTTTTATTTCTCCTAAAATAAGCAAGACTTTTAATATTTCACTTTTTAAAGGCTTCATTTTCTTTGGACAGTTATTCATTTTAATTGTGTCCTATACTAGCTACACCACTATTAATATTAATTAATATACCTACTGTCTTACCTACAGACCTGATAACAATTATATTAGTACCTACTCTCTAGGAAACAAGTAAGTCATAATACGTATTCTAGCTTCCAGGTGTAATAGTAATTATTTTAACAAAGCTAATTCAATCTGGTTACAGGGTAATCGTGTATTTAGTTTATCGAAGCCGTAGAAATGCGTTAATTATTCAAACCTTGACATGATAGACTTTGATGTTAGAAAATGATTCGAAGATGTTTTTGGCCTAATTATAAGGTCCATATTGGCAACAAACGACATTATTAATTTATAATAATTATTTCAACTCTAAGTACAGTTTCACACCTTCAATTGCTTTAACTAAAAATAATGCTGTTGTAACATGGACTATATCCCCTTTCTTGGTTGGTTTCCCTTTTATGGTACTCTTCTATAGATATTGAATAGAACAACTTTCATCTACTTTATACGTAAGGAAGGAGACTGTTTCCATTTTAGTATCTTGTTGAGTTTTAAAAATATTGTGCTTAACATTATACAATTCACTTCCCTTGATTAAAATGCTAATTTTCTGGAACAATACGCTTGCGCAAACCGATGTTTGAATTCAAATGTCAAGCAGTTCTGTGACCTAATGAATTTGTAATTATCGCATCAGACACTGGTATACGTATGAATATTGTTTTAGATGTTTTAAATATTCTTGCACAGCTCTAGTACGGTACACACAACTTGAAAATTCAATAGGAATTCCCAACATTGAATTCATTTTTTGAATAGTACAAGCTAACCCGATTGCTTTCCAGTTAATTGCGAATCCGGATCAACCACTACAAGGTGTGGATGGGCCGTGCTCCAGCACCTCACTTTACTGACACCAAGCCAGGACTAAGATCCGTCGGTCCTTGGACTCTTTGTCTTCTGACGGCTCACCTGCTATTGCTTGGATGTAAGCAGCCCCATTGGATTTTCCATAAGTGAAGTGAATTTCTTACTGTGGAGAGGAAACTCATTCAGTCTAAAATTTTAGACTATATTTCAAAGACTAAATGTGAAAATCAATTTAGATTCGGACCCATTTAAGCAATTAATCCCCAAATTTAGGGTTTTAGCTAAATTATATTGAGCATGAGGTGATAGTGGATACTAATATGAAAACGTTTGTAAAAAGACTTTATGGCTGCAATTTGCATGATGGTGAAAAGTAGACTATTTGAATGTGTTTTAAGTTCATACAAGTTTGTGTGTACGACCGTCGAACCCTTAGGTAACAAATTGTACCTAACTAAAGAACATAATAATATTTCAATTGTTCAGAGGTTTGGAGAAAAATAATTTTGTATTACCTTTCTCCGATTTATATTCAAATATAGCGAGAAGCTTCACTGCAGCAATTTTTAAAGGCTTAATTAATTTAGACGATTATTGCCGAATACAGAAACGTCACTCTGAATGTAAAATTCTTATTCATTGTATTCACATCTCATTTGCTATTTGCTGCTAAAGTAATGTGAACATGTTCCGGCACAGCGAAAGACTGAGTGCTAACCTCGTTTCATATATTGCGCTTTCTTTCATTCCATTTTTTATGTGTATTAATGTGTAATCGCATTTGAAATAATATTTTTCTTTCTTTCTTCTTTCACCCAAAGAATACTTTCTTATAAAGTGTTTAGAGAATGGAATCTACTTTTAGTTGTTATTCAACTTCGTCTAAATTTTACGAATACCGATCTAAGTTCTGCTAAATTATTTTAAGCAATTCACTAATTAGTTATTAATAATGTACGACATACTAAAGATTTGTATATAGTTCGTATAGTCTGTATCAAGCTTACCTAATGACCTTTCTAGATCTGTCTGCAGTACTGCTCCATACTGATGTTCTATAAATACCGTCTCTTGTGCTTCTGTTTAGGCTCTAACCCAAAGTACCCTAAGTCTTAGTTATTTTATCAAGGGTAAATCTGTTTAAAAGCATGTCACCGAGAGGGCACAGTGATTTGGGTGGAATTCGCCTCTTTGGAGTATCTAAAGCTATCTAAATTGGGATATTCACTAATGTCCCTAGACATTCCTCCAGATGGCACAGTCCGAACGGTGATTTAGGTCAGTCTTATGAAGAAATCTAAAATATTAACCAGAGTGATGCTTCAGTACTTGACACTATCCATCTAGAATGCTCGTTATATTCAAGGGTATGTAATGTTAATGTATATAAGTTAAAAGGACAAAGTGTATAAAATTTGATTTTCCTCCAGACCTCGTAAAATGTTATTCAATAGCTAATAGCACTGTATCAAATACCCAATCACCTTAATTATTAAATAATTTTATTTTCCACTCAACAGACTTTATCAACGACTGTTTTAATCAATACTTTAGATGAAACGAAATATATTATAATGCCAAAATTTTAGCAAAAACAGAACCAATATTTGTTGGCTCACTTCTATATTCTAGTCAAGGTGGGGACTATTATAATAAGTCTGTCAATGGGGTAAGCTCCTACACCCCTCCTTCATAACTTTTTAAATGGAATTTAACGCTAACTGAAGAACTTTGAAGATTGAATTCAATAGTCTTAGCTTCACTGACTGATTTGTTGTCGTCGTAACTATTCAAACACGGAAATAATGAGAGGTGTATTGAGTTCCTTAACTGACGCTCTTCGCCACCTTGACTATATATGTGTTCCTTGCTTAGTTTAATGTTGGTAGAACATCGCTCCATTAATTCATGCTATCTATCTTCTTTCTGTATGAGGCGACGACTAAAGCAACAAGATATAGGCAACCATTTTGGACAACTCATTCGTTGTCAAATGTTTGACGAGAAACACCACGCTGTGCGCTCGCTCATCCTTTTCTTGAATAAGATCTCTCAAGTCATTGTGATTGCCAACCGTGCCAAGAACATTTACCGTGCATCCATTTGTACAAAATGTTAGCTCCAAAGTGGAATTTAGTGCCGGTTGCGCTTCTCTTATGCAACCTAAACCGGTCCAGGAGAGGGCGGATGTTAAACTTATAGATCCTGAGAAACAGATATGGGCTAGGGGCCATATCTGTCTCATACAGTCAACAACTATCTTCTTCTTCTTCTTCTTCAGCCAATTTCGGTCCACTGCTGGACGTAGGCCTCCCCAAGTACGCGCCACATATCCCGGTCTCCCGTCTTCCTCATCCAGCCCCTGCCGGCGATCTTGCGCAGGTCGTCAGACCACCGGGCTAGCGGGCGTCCTACGCTACGTTTGCCGAGACGTGGTCTCCACTCCAGGACTCGTTTGCTCCATCGGCCGTCGGTCCTGCGACAGACGTGACCGGCCCACTGCCACTTCAACTTGCTAATTTTGCGAGCTATGTCGGTTACCTTAGTTCTCTTACGGATGTCCTCATTTCTGATCTTATCCGTAAGAGAAACACCTAACATAGCTCGCTCCATAGCCCGTTGAGTGACTTTGAATTTGTGGACCAGTCCCGCTGTCAGTGTCCATGTCTCGGCACCGTATGTCATGATAGGTAGGACGCACTGCTCGAAGACTTTCGTCTTCAAGCATTGAGGAATGCTCAACGAGAAGACCTGTCGAAGCTTACCGAATGCTGCCCAGCCTAACTGGATCCTCCTATTAGCTTCCCTCTCGAAGCCGTCTTTGCCTAGATATTTTGTCCAAGGTAGACATATTCCTGCACAACCTCAAGAGGGGAACCATCGACGTTTACCGGTCTCGGCACGACATGTTCATTGAACATGACTCATGGTAATCGCGATAATTCTTCGAAAATTAAGAATAATTTACATTTTGTATCTCTATTTATAACCTTTTTTATAACATGATATTCAGTTATGTTAATTTTTAGAATTTGGTAGCCCTTCGCGTCAAGTTACTGTGAGCGGGGAATCTTTTTTTTTCATTGAACTTTATTTGGATGACAGCTGGCACAGGGAAGTTTTATTCTATTTATCGATGTTTTTCGAGCTGATAAATTAGTACATGATTGCGAAGTGAATTTATCATTTAGCAAAATTTTAAAATAAAACCGTCGCTGATACAATTCTGTAAGTTAAGATGCAAAGTTCTGCTGTTGGTACTATTAAAGAAGTAAACTAAGAAAGTGCTTAAGCTTTTAGAATTATTTAGGAGGTCTAAAATTTTTGAATATTTTCAATTTCTGAAGTAAAATGAAAAAATATAATTTAAATTGTAAAAATTTCTAAATTTCGCCACATTTATATTATGTGTTTTATGCGTTTTCATATTATTAAACTCGTACTTACCCAAAAGAACCTTTGTTTATGCGGATTACAATATATACACTGTCATTAATTAATTCCATAAAAATAAAAGTTGTAACTAATTTTATTAGTTACCACGCCTAAATACGCTACAGTTTCTTAGAATAAGATTTATAGGGCATTGGGTAACCCGCAGAAGTTTTTCGCTTTACGCTACTATATAAGGTAACTTCTGAAGAACATGTTTAATGTTTTTATTTAGTAACAACACCACAGTGTTACCATTTTCCATCAGATGAACCATCAATCAGATTTCGGGCAATGTCGTGATCAGAGAAATCTTTCACCATCTATTTTCTTATATGTAAAAATGAATGATGTCTGTATGTCCTTTATACAATCGTAAACTATACATTTGATCATATGATGATTTTTAGCAAAGTTGTTGTGCATGAGCCAGAGAAGGTTTCTGAGTTGCTTCACAATTGGACCCGATAGGTGTCGCTGCTGTCGGGATATCGATTGAAGCTTTTCCGGGCAGCACGACGTCTGCCAGGACACCTAGTAGGTACTCTATATGTTATAAAGAAGTAAAGTTTGTGAGATTGTATATTTAAAAGAAGTAATTTCTTGAACTACTAATTCGATTTCGAAAATTCTTTCACCCGTAGAATAGAATGTAGCTTAAATTACTACCGAGTGGCTTAGGTTATATGTATATATTCAATTTTGGATAATAATATTTTTTAATTTTTGAGTGATGTCCAGTGGAGTGGTTACGTATCAGCTAGTTTTTTATCAAACCCAAAATCGATAATAATTATGACACAGTGATCCATAGATAGCCTATGACCGAATGCATAGACGCAAATTCACACAGACTAAAAATCAAAAGCAGTATTTACAAATATTTCTTTGTCTTCCTTTATTTCTGGTTAGACATCAAAAATTTTAGACCTCCACTCCTAAAACAGTAGGTTATAGTAAACGATAGATAGTAACTATATCGCTATAGTTATAAGAGTTGTTAAAAGAATCCATGTATTTTATTATTTAAATTTGATAATTGTTAAAAAATTAGATTTATTTATGTAACGAAAAACACATCGGATTGAATCTTGAATTTTTAAACAATTATAATTGTCAGTATTAAAATTTTAATTAAACTTTATAATAAGTACCTTTTTGGAATTGAAATGTACCCACCCATATCTTTATTAAAAAATTTGCCAAAATCAAATTGTAGTAAGATAAATAAGACATTATTGTTATTACAATTTAATTTTTGTAAAATAAAATAATTGTTACAAATTCATTTTACTTATGTACCTGATAACTTTATTTTGGATATCCAGTCATATAAGACATTGAAACATTTGACTCAACACGCATCAATATTTTATGTCGTCGTCGTCGTCGTCGTCGTCAGCCATTCACAGTCCACTGCTGGACGTAGGCCTCCCCAAGACGGCGCCACTCATACCTGTTCGCTGCCTCTCATCCAGTGCCTCCCGCCGACCTGACGTAGGTCGTCTGTCCATCGGGCTGGAGGGCGTCCGACACTACGTTTACCGAGACGCGGTCTCCACTCCAGGACTCGTCTGCTCCAACGGCCATCGGTCCTGCGACAGACGTGACCGGCCCACTGCCACTTCAACTTGCTAATTTTGCGAGCTATGTCGGTTACTTTGGTTCTCTTACGGATATCCTCATTTCTAATTTTATCCATAAATGAAACACCCAACATAGCTCGCTCCATAGCCCGTTGAGTGACTTGGAACTTGTGGACCAATCCTGCCGTCAGTGTCCACGTCTCGGCCCCGTAGGTCAGGACTATAATATTAATGTATTAATACTATAATATTATAGCCACCATTCGCATTCATACAAATTTGTTCTTAATTATTTTCATTTTACAATAATAGCTATATTTTAGTTCCTGTTAAAATAATAATAGTTACAAGATTTTGGAACATTGTGTGGACAATTTTACTTAATTTATTAAGATATGTGCCGACTAATCGAGGTCTAGTCGGTCAAGCCGACTATCCGATTTCTTACATTGTAGTTTATAATCTATACTTTACTAATACATTGTAATATATACACGAGACTTTCTTTTTGATATGATTAAACATTAATTGAGCTCTTTCACTTTAATGAACAATAACAGTATTATCTATAAACATTTTTTTACATAAAAAATACGTAAAAATCAAGAAACAATGCGAAGTAAACAAAACAGGTTCCGACATACTCGTATGCGGTGGTTGCGACTAGCGCGCGAAGTCGCGAACCGCGAATCAGCTATAAGCAAAGCGTCACGGAAATCCCCGAAACCGTGGTCGGCTTGGCCGACTAGTCGGCACATATCTAATTTTTATCAATATATTAGTACAGTATTTTCACTTTTTTTTAAATTTGACCTAACTAATTATGTTTTAACGGTTAGTAACTGGCACTTTTATTTAATTCATCGTAAAACCTGACGTTTTATCCACTTACAGTTTTAGTTCATTACGCATTAGAGTCGCATATCCGTGAAAAAAAGTTATTGGTTAAAATTTTGTTATGTCGAAGTTTCTTTTCGGTTGGCATTTTATAAATGACTAGGATTCGCACGCGAATTTGTCCACGTTGGATGGTTAGCAAAGATTACAGATTTTTTACATAGACAATTTGAATCAGTGAAAACATTGCATCGGAATCCGATTTCTTTTCGACCTGACCACTTTACATTGCTCCCAAGGAAATTCACGCAGGATTCCCGGGATAAAAATTACATAGTTTTCCAAAAATATTTGTTAGTCCCCGTTTTACAAACGCGTAATAATAATCATAAGCGTAATGGGGAATACGCATATTTTATTGCATTTTTGGTTTATCGTTTACATCACTTTTTCATAGTAAATAGAATCTATAATAGAACTAGATTTGATAGATAGACAGATAGACAGACCATTATTTTGAGAGATAGACAGACCACAGATAAATCTAAAAAACCATTTTATAGATATTAAATTACGATTACAAAATTCATTTTTTTATTTTTTTATTTGTTTTCTTTCTTATGGCTATTGCTGCTAGGGCAATGTTGCCAATGTCAAGTAGTGAAAGAATCACATGTACACAATTTATTTAAAATCACATAACTTTCAGTTAGCAATATGCAGTAAGTTCGCCTTTGCTGACTGTCTGAAAATGTCATAATGTCCATATTTGACCAATAGCGTTGTGTTTCTCGAATTTAAGTATCCCGCGCATTTCTAACACTTTTTATTAATTAAAATCAGTAAATTAAAGAAATTTGATTTATAAAAATAACGTGTGACGTGTAATTTTAAAGCAATAAAGACATCATGTAAAAATATTCAACATCATTCAACACATGATACTCGTATGTGAATTACATGCTATGTAAAGTGGATATGGTCGCAACGACTAATTACTGTCTCAGCCGGACAACGCTTTTATGGATCTGTGGTAGGGTTGCCAATCATACTTTATTTTTGATAAATATACTTTATGCTTAATAAAACTACGTTTTAACGGTTTTAAGCGCGGTAATTTATTTGATTTTGGTTATCCCGGCGTTTCGGCCAATTTTCAGTTGCCGTGATCACGGAAAATAAAGATGACAAATGTTAAAGTTTCATTTAGCCTACCTCAAACTTGGTCATTTTCATTATTTAGTTTTAATTTTGTTTATGGTTATTATTTACTCTATGGGAGCCTAATCTAATTAACCACTGCTTCACAATATGTTATGGCTTGAAGAGAATTTTATTACGTATACAAGTCGTATACTTTTACATAAAAATGAAGTATGTCGAAATGCTCTATTTCCAATATTTACTCTGATGCATAAAATGAAATACTTATAAGTACAGACAGTTAGTGAACTATTATCGATCCACCTATCAACGAAAGAGTTTATTCAGTAGTGATTCTAAAATGGCGAGAAGAAAGGAACAAGACATTTATATATTGAATCAAAAATGAATTGTTTGTTTATTTAAATTTGTATTGAGAATTTAAAGATAGCTTCCAAAAATTTTAGGATTATGAAAAGTTGTTAGTGTGTGCTAGAAAATAGCACACAAAAATAGTGTCTACAAGAGAAGCATTAAATGAAATTTTGAAAAATGCTTTTTTCTACCAAATACTTTCTTTTTTTCCCTACTTAAAAATGGTATACGTTATTTTTCTCAAAAATAGTTGGCAACCCTAATCTCAGGTAACTATAAAAACAATTATAATTTAGGAAATTTCTTTACATTTTACATGTATTTTATCATACATATTACATATTGTTTATTTCACTCAGAGTTTTGGAGTCATTGTTTCATTACAACATAGTCCATCATGACGAATATTCGCAATTTTAGGAGTCACGATTACATTAGAAATACAATGGTAAATAGTTTTCTTCGTAAGCTCCTCTACATAACTCGTTTTTAACATTATAACGGCTTAAAATAGTATATAACAATATAAATAGATCGGGTGCAATGTGGCTTAAGCCAGGCCTTATAGTTCGGGAAACTGACTGGAATTTTCATAAAGTACGCAGTGATTGTAGATTTATTTTTTGTATCCATTTATTGTACAATATATTCATAATATAGTTGGTAGTGTCATAAATATGTATGTTATAATATTGTTACGAGTTGCAGGACTCGAATTAAAATGCTTTTAGAATTATATTAGAATTTATTAGAACTATACAAACATGTATAACACAGGTACAAATATAACTGTACACAACCAATCCAAACGTTATCCACTATTCAATCACACGCGCAAAGTCCGTCACTAACGTCTTGTTTCGCTTGTGGCTATCGTTAGACTCCTCATCCGTCCCTTCGGGACTTTCTTTATGCTGTACAAATGTAATATGTCTGCTCGACCGTGTGGCCTGAATTTCCGAGAATAACACTAGCTAATGATAAAAGATTACAATACACAATGGGCTGTTTTTCCAATCACAATTTTTAAACACAAAGCAAATAAAAGAAGTCCAAATGCCGAATAAGTAATAAAATTCAGGTGTGAATTTGTCTTTTGTCGGCATCTAGGTCGTAACAACAATAATACAAGGTGTCTCAGAATATATTACTTACCGTTCGCTCAGCGCTCGAAGTGAGTCTTTGGCCTCCGAAACGAGAACACGCCATTTTTCCCTGTTCTGCGCAGTTTCTTTTTTATGTCCGTAGTTTCGTGTCTGACTGCTGTCTTACCTGATATTAAGCAATGACGCGTCTAGGATGGAACACGCTTATGTGGAAGGCCACTCATGACTCGAAGACCCCTAGATTGTATTTATAAGGACAAAAAGACTCCGGAATATTCCATTCTTCGGAAGTGAGCAGCAGACCTTTCTGCTGCTAACTTCATCCTTATGAAGCGAAGCACTTGGTCCTAACTGGCGGTGTTTCCACTATGTAAAGGGTTCGTAAACCGGTACGTCGGTTTGTCCTACGGTAAAACGGGAATGTACCGCTCAACGTACAGCATTTTGCTGACGCTGCGGGCTACTTTGGGCTACTTTAATATTAGTATAAATTATGCTTACAAATACTTTGTGATCTAGTTGCTATCAAGTTGCAACTGAGTTGCTATTAGTCCTATCAAACGACTTTAACTACCACTCAGGCTACGTTCCATTAGAGACTCACGAGACCACGTTCACGATCGCGGTTTTTCCCGTTCCACTTGCTTGCCGGCGTCACAATCGTAAACTCTAGTGAAACGGTTATTCAACCCACCTCTTAATATGGGTCGTTGACTTTGTAGTGACGTTTTCGCCACAAACATGAGAACCGCGGTCGCCTAGTGAAACAGCAGACGGAGCATTTTGGGCGTGGTGAGAAGCTAAAGGAACGCGCCCTAAGTCGAACTGATAATAAAGCAACTTTGTCAGCAACCAGTTGTATTTACTTCACTCTACTATAGTAACGCACCAGCACTCTACCAACTACTGCTAGCATCCACCACTACTCTGAACTGCAGCAAGCAGAAGTGCTAGCGCTTGCACCTGTACAGTTTGTACATACTGGCGCGATTGCGGTGTCATGCGCCCTTACCATAATTTGGCAACTTTAACAAATATGATTACAAAACGGATAATACAATATTTGTTATAATTTACATATTTTTGACGCTCTGCTATAATTTTTAATAATACAATATAGTAATTAAATTACTTACACAAAAAAATGTATAACGTTGTTTATTTTTACTATTTTGTCTTATTGCAAAAACGAAATTGTTATAAAAATAACCAAAACTAATTTACTAAATGACACACGAATGAAGTTTTAAGGAATGTAAATATTTTACTCATCGCCATTTAAGTAATTGTTATTTTATTTAACTTAAAGTGATCTATTAATAATAGTTAAAATAAACAACGCTCCAAAAATCAATGTTAAAACGTTCGTTGTAGAAAGGGCAAAAGTACCTGATGGTACATATGAAATAAATTTCAAATCATTTTCACGTAATAACGATATTGTGCTGGAATGCACCTGATACTTAAATCTTGATAAAATTTTAAGACGGAAAGAAGATGAGAAGAGATAGACAAACAACAGGGACGCAGACAAAGGAGGAATTAGGAAAAGTTTTAGTCGGTTGAACTCCGACTCTTAATCGGACTTAGTCCATGAAGATCACCCCTGAAAAGCAATCGATGTCGTAGAAATAAGACGTGGGTATCTACGGATTTCGTTATGGTTTTCTAGAAAGGCGGTGCCGTCATCTAGCTATATAGCTAGCGTTAAAATACGGCCATCTTGCAAATATCTAGCGGCAACGTTATTTGACGTTACGGTGGCAAATACCGCTCTATAGGAAACTACGCCATCTTGTTTTTATGCACGGAACAACGCTACAGAGATGTCATTGATGTTATTTAAAAGCTGATGATATACATTGACTTAAAATTTCAAGAAAGCCAGTGCTGAATTCATACTGGCATCGTGTAAATTGATTTGAAGTCAATATTACCGATTGAATACTTTGAAGTTCGCTCCCCAAGTCACTACCTGATCAATGTACATCAGCTTTTATATTATATCAATTACCGTTAATAAAAACAAGATGGTGTTAGTTTCCTATAGAGTGAAGTTTGTGACCGTAACGTCAAATAACGTTACCGCTAGATTTTTCATGACGGCCGTTTTGTAACGGTGCAATATTAACGCTATACAGGGGTCGTCTAATTTTCTTCTATAATGCGTTTCAAACCCAAAAGCAATATGGCAGCTGTCCAACTACGACATATAACTTTGGTTGGATTGTCACCGTCTATTAAATAGATAATTTCTATATTTCAATTTGCACGAATCAACCGTCAAAGTGAATGATATGAACATATACTTGAATCATTGAATGTTATTGAATATCGTTGCTGGTATCCTCAGTTCTATATATTTCAACCAAATTGATTGAATTTGCTTGAATTGTTAAATATCGGCATTTCAACTTCAGTCTGTTTTACGGCAGCTTTGTGACGGCAGCGTTCTTCTAGGAAACCGTTGCCGACTGCACTATCTCGACTCTAGCAACGAACGTGTTAACATTGTACCATATTAATATAATGGTGATAAGAGATAATTTTATTAATTATGTAGTTCATACGAATTGTCCCGTCGTTTTGTAATAGGCAATAGCACAAAAGGTATGGTATTAATTTAATTGTTAAACTATTAATTAATATAACGGTAATAACAATCTCAAGGTCAAATAGTTAAGTTGTGTTACATCGCTGTTTGCATTGCCAAATAAAAAATGTCGACAGAAATACGATTCTTTTATTTGTAGAATACTTTGACTAAACTCGAACCCCTGTCCTCTCTCGAGAAATTATTGTTGCAGCTTTTAGGATAAGGTCTGGCCACATTCCAGTTAACAAGTTTTATCACACGATAGGGCAAAAATCTACTCCTCTTTGTGAGCACTGTAACAAAGTAGAGGATCTCATGCATATTGTTCTGGAATGTGGCCAAACCCAACCAATTAGAAGGACATTCTTGCCAGACTTTTCACTGCATAATGAAGGAATAAATATTATTCTAAGCAACCCTTTGAGCAAAGAGGCTGGATTATTATTTAAGTTCATTACTAAAATATTAAAAAATAGAGCCAGTTAAAGTTAAGTTTAATGTTATACTTAAGTTTATTTAATATATTAAAAAATGTAAATTTGCCATCACCTATGAGGCTGATATCGTCACTAGTGACGAAAAGTCTCAATAAAAAATTAAATTTAAAAAAATAATAAATAAACTAGATAGTGCTGATAATATTGTACATCACGATCGTGACGCGGACGAGTCGCGGGCATCAGCTATTATATAAATACGTGAAGCAAAAACTTAGCACCTATGTGCCCTTTTATAAGAAAACTGCGCGAACTGAGAAGTATGAAATTTGGCACACTTATACTAATACTAGTATATAAAGTTGAAGAGTTTGTTTGATTGAACGCACTAATCTCAGGAACTACTACTGGTCTGATTTCCAAAATTCTTTCAGTGTTAGATAGCCCATTTACTGTGGAAGGCTATAGGCTATAGATATATATCATCACGCTAAGACCAATAGGAGCGGAACACCAATGAAGAATGTTTCAAAATCGGGGGGTTGCGAAAACAAATTCCACATGGACGACATCGCGGGCACAGCTATAATATTATTGTCTCTTTCCTCTTTACATCATACCTCGACAAATATCCGAATTAAAATTTTACACAGCACAAGATGGCCGCTCAAAAACCGCACCAAGCATTATACAGCAAATTGTGCATATTGTCAGTCACTTATCATATTTGAAATCCGGTATAAGAGTGAGTCATTTAATTTCATATTGTTATTCACATCTTATCATTGTCTAGACTATTCTTTTAAAATTGCAATAGTGATTTCACATTTTATTTTTTTATTGCCTAAAGCAGTGGTTCTTAACCTTTAAGTCACGAGGGACTTTTTTACCAAATTTCTGTCTTGCCAGGGACCACTCGGTTAGGTATATTGTTACGAGTTGCGGGGACTCGAATTAAAATGCCATTGGAATTATTATAGTTTATTAGAACTGCGTATTGCCTTCGGACTTGTACCGCGGCTCAATTTGCGTTGACCCGAAACGACACGTCACGTTTCGTTTTTTTGAAACGATGGCTTCGCGGACCACTTGGAATGCCTCCAGGGACCACCAGTTGTCCGCGGACCACCGTTTAAGAACAACTGGCCTAAAGCAAGCAAATAGGCTGACGGTCCACTTGACGGAAGATTTACCTTCGTCTATAGACGTATGCAATACCAGAGGCGTAGTATAACGCCCTTCTTAAACGACCCCATATCGTAGCGCAGACGGAAAACCTCGGCGGGAAGTTCCCTCCAGATCATTGTTGTACGCGGAATGAACTTTCTAGAGAACCGTTGTGTAGTGAAGCACGGGAGCCCCAGGAAATGGGGGTGAACATCGCGTCGATGGCAAACGGTGCGGTTGTATAAATGAGGCGTTGGCATTAGATCACACAGTTCCTCGGAACATTCTCCGTTATTGTACTGACATCTCTTTGTAATTTATTCAGCTATTTTTGTACCATAAATGTATTTAATTTCATTTTTACCATTTATGGTAGACCTTCTGCATTAGTTACTAGTGGAAACGCGCCCTAACGCCACCTAATGGTAGCCTCGATTCAAATTTTTAAAAAATGAAAGTTTTCTTTGAATAAATCCGCATCAAGGTTAGGTTAGGTTATTTAAAAAGAATTTTTCTAAAAATAACTTCCCAAAAATAAATCTTGGAACACATTCTCGTTGTCTATTAGATATAAATAATAAATGTTAAATTTGATTATGCGACATGAAATTATAGCATGAACATGGTTTGTTGCCAAGGAGACTAAAATAGAAAATCAACCGCCGTTTATCAATCGCACATTGAGGTATAATGTTTATATGATCGAAGCTATCGCTGCAGTAAAATTATTTATGCTGAACATACTTTTACATATTTTATTTATTTATTTATTTATTTTATTTTATTTGGGGGGTTAACAGCTGAAATCTTACAAACTAAAGTTTAACAAAGTACCATTACAAAGATAGCTTAAGATCAGCTATTTATAAACCTCCACAGATTGCAGAGAAATACAAAAAATAATAGTGCAGTTATTTTATGAAAAAGATAATAATACGAAAATTTTGTGATCAGAAAACTAATTATCATTAAAATAGGCTTTGATTAAACTCGCATTTACGGATGCTAGATTATCCACAAACAAGTCAATGTCGACATAATTCGACTTGCTAAGTTTGTTGAATTCATTAACTGATCTGACAAAAAATGAGTGGCGTCTGAAGGTTGTACGAGTCAAGGGTGAATGCAGCAGTTTTCTAGGGCGTACAAGACTAGGGGGAACATACAAATGAAGCTTCTCGATGAGACTAGCACAGTCAATTTTGGACTGAGCAATTTTCACCAAGAAACGTATATCCGAAATATTCCTTCGAATTTTGAGGGGCAGAAGATGGAATTGGGTACAGCGCTCAATATAACCTTGCCGCGGTATTTTGAATTTAAAATTGATAAATCTAGTGAATTTTTTCTGAATGAGCTCTAATCTGTCAGAGTGAACTTCGAAACATGGATTCCAAATTTGGCTTGCATATTCGAGGTGACTACGGACAAAGGCACAATATAGGACTTTACAGGTTTTCATCTTGTTGAAAGACCTAGCATTACGAATTAAAAAACCTAATGCAGACGAAGCCTTTTTGGCAATGAGATCTATATGTTGATTATATGAAAGTTTAGTGTCTAAGTACAAACCTAGGTCCCGTATGACGTTGACTCTGGCTAGAGGTAGGTTGTGGATATTATAGTTATAATTGAGAAAATTATTTTTACGTGTAAAAGTGATTACCGAACATTTAGATATGTGTAGGTCCAAGTGATTATCTTTAGAATAGTCAGAAATACGGGTGATATCATCCTGAAGGAGAGATGCATCGACTGGACTTGTAATAGATTTATAAATTTTCATATCGTCTGCAAATAGTTGATATTTCGAATGATGAATGCAAGTGTTGATGTCGTTGATAAATATTACAAATAGAAGAGGGCCCAAAAGTGATCCTTGGGGGACTCCTGAGGGGATTTCAACCCACGAGGATGAGAAACCAGAGAGAACTATTGATTGAGATCTATTTACTACATAAGAGGAAAACCAGCGATACAAATCACCTCTTATACCTAAGGCAAGAAGTTTCATTAACAATAATTTGTGGTCAATTCTATCGAAAGCTTTACTAAAGTCAGTGTAAATTGCGTCACATTGAAAACCATTGTCCATAGTATTGGACACATAGTCGGTAAACAACATAAGATTGGTGACCGTAGATCTTCCTTTCAAGAAACCATGTTGGTGCGGGTCCAAATACGAGTGCAGTGTATTGTAAAGTTGATTGTACACGATTCGTTCGAATACCTTAGCAATTAAACATAGTTTAGAAATAGGTCTGTAGTTCTCAACTTTGTCCGTAGGCCCTTTTTTATGAATGGGCGAGATAAATGCTGATTTCCAAATGGAAGGAACAACACCTTCGCACATGGAGCGTTGAAAAAGTAATGTTATTGGACAAGTTAACTGATCAGCACATTTCACAATGAACAAGGCTGGTAATTGATCTGGCCCAGCTGATTTATTTAGATCAAGCGACTTCAGATGCTTTCTGACAGTTGTGGGGTCAATTTCAATTGACCGTATGTCACACGAAGAAATAGAATAGGAAGAAAGATTTGAGTGAGACGTAGAATTATTTGAATGGCTGGGATCCAGAAAAGTAGATTTGAAGTAGGATGAAAAGAGTTCACAAATGCCTTGACCCGAGTCACTAGTTGAATCAATATAGGACATAGTTGAGGGGAAGTTATTGCTAACGCGCTTACTTTTGATGTACGTCCAAAATAGTTTTGGATTGTTATTAATGGAAGATTCGATTTTAGCAATGTAGGAATTATAACAATATTTCTCAACTTCAGTAACTCTTTCTCGTAATAGTTGGAATGTGGCCAGATCGCACAAATTGCCATAAATCTTGTGCTTTATAAAGAATTTGTGCTTTTCCTTTATTAATTTGATAAGGGCAGTATTATACCAGGGAGGAAATTTATAGTCTTTTTTACGCCTCTGAGGAATGTGGTCATTTCTAATCCGGTATAATAATTTGTAGAACTTTCCCACAGCTTCATCGACATTCCCATCATTTAACAAAATTGTCCAGTCTGTGTTTGATAAGGCGGAACGAATTTCGTCATAATTACCCTTGGCGTATTGATACACGATGCGACTAGGTGTTGTGAGTTTATCGGTCATAGTAAAATCTAAATGAAAAACCAAAGATGGATGGTGAAAATCTTCAGGAACTAGAGGTTCAGGGCATGATGAAAGGGACAGAGAGTCGTTAGAAAGAATTAAATCAAGAATTTTGCCATGCCTATTGCTAATAGAGTTGAATTGGGAAAGATTGCATATGCCCAGAGTATCGATAAAATTAGAAAACATATTTGCGGGTGGCGTTGATGGTATAAGTCCATCTGTTGAGGGCAACCACTTAATTGCACGCATGTTGAAGTCACCTCCAATTATAAATTTGTCGTTTGGACGGACACAAACTAGATATATGCATATTATATGCATATATCTAGTTTGTGTCCGTCAACTTACGTATTAAAAGCAGAATGTTGTGAAGTAGAAAACTGATTTTCTAAGAAAAGCGCAAAATGTAATGTTTAAGCTCTTTTGTCAGGAGTAACCCATACCAATATTAAAGTTTTTATTATCTATAAAATTATCTTGCAGTGGATGCAGGTACTCACGTAGGTATAAAGTTTGAGTGGAATCTTGGAAGATAAATTTGACCAACTTCCCGGTTTCCGATAGAGCGGAAATTTTGCACGCATATGTATATCTCGTGACATTGCAATATTAGGGTACCATGGAGCTGATCTGATAATGGAGTCGGAAGGTAGCCATAGGAACTCCTGTACTAAACAAGATAGACCTGTAGTGTTTGGGCTCGTTTTACTTGTCTTGGCTAGCACTCTGCTGCTACATGACATCAGAGATCTCAAAAGCTTGTATTTAAAAGCCTTTTTAAGAAACAAGGGTTTTATATACTAGAGCACATGAGTGATTGCTTGAAAAGTTTTTATTTATAAGTGCGATTATGATATTACGATAACCGTTTTTTAACAACAGACGACAGTCTTGTTTATGCTAGATTCCAGTCTAGTCTAGAGCATAGACGCAAAATACATTATGAGGAGTGTTCTTTAGAATTACACGAGCCGATTCCTTCATCCCCATTTTACCATCGGACAATCAAACACATCGGGCCACTGTACATGATGCAAAACTCCACAAGTACGCACTGCCGAAGTAGAATAATTTGCCAGTCTTTTTTCCTGACAAATCTTGACGACTTCGAACCACGAATGAATAGGCAGTCTAGATGAGCGTGCTCCATTTAAGGCGCGCTTAAAACAAAGTTTCAGTAAGCTCGTTTTCAATTAAATTTTAAAAAAACTTATGAGGACGTGTAAACTAGGCGACTCACATAGGGGTATTTGATGCGAATTGGAGGCCAAAATTTAGTTTTTTGAAGATTATAATTATAACAAATTTATTAGTTCAATGTATAGCACAATAATAGAGGGATATAATGACGGTCATCTTGAAACATTGGGATCAGCACCCGCTGATCCCAATGTTTCAAGATGACCGAAATCGACCGTGATCCTGTTGGCCACCCGGCCAACAGGATCAGTCGAAACATAGCTATTATCCCAGTTGCACGTGCAGTTCTTGACTATTAGAAAAATCAGTAGTTTGTTTGATCTTATAAAATATTTGCGAGTTGTTAGTGACAAGTTTTATGGTAAATATATAGCTTTCCGGTATACGAATTTTAAGTAGTGGGGTGGTGAAATGGGGAGGGGGAGAGGCATACTTACCTTTACTACAACCCCTAAGGTCCGGAGACCTTGATTTTTTTTGTTCTTAATAAACATAACCTCACTTATTTTTTCGCTAATATTGCACTTCTATCATAAGTCCAAAGTTGAAAAATCTTTTCAAAGTCCGAAATAAAGGCAGTACCTAATCAACATAAAAAGAACCAAAAACCAGCTCAATTGGATAAAAGTGAAGAAAAACACAATAGAGCACATTCACATACATCACAAGAGTAACCATTCAAAATTGCGACCAATAAAGACGATTTTTAAGTAATCGCATTTATTTATATTTAACCAATATAAAAGAAAAAAATGTTCTGCAATGTACTTCAAAATTGATATCATTAATATATTGATTTATTGTGATATTAAAAAACTTGCTAGTTGTCCACTAAATTGATAAATAAAACAAATGTTTTATGAGACTTTTAAGGCTTCGTCAGTCGGTTCTAGCGTTGGCATTCATCCTGGCGCGGCTGGCGAATTATTTCTACATTAAAAACAGTTTTAGTTTTACAAAAAGTTCTGGTGGTTATGTGTAATTTGTGAGTACATTCATAAACAATTCGTGTGTACATTCATAAACTCAAATCACGCTTTGTTATCAAAAGTGACACAATTTTACGACAAAAATAAGTGAGGTTATGTTTATAAATTTAAAACATTAAAACTTCCGGACCTTAAGGGTTGTAGTGGGGGTAAGTATACCTCCCCCTACCCACTTTGCCCACCCACTACTTAAAATTTGTGTACCGGATTGTTAAGTCGCAGCCATTATTTTATTTTATAGCCTTGAAAAGACAGTAAAAAATTAACTTTTTTTTAGAATATATGAAATAAAGTAGTGATTTTGTTATGGTTCCGGGCCTGTCCCGATAAAAAAATTTAATGGGATCCTAATAGGTGTTTCCCAGGAAGCTGATAAATAAAAAAAATGTTGCGGAAATAGAGCGTTTTCTGTTTTATACTCTCTTTTCGTGAAATATATAAATAAAATTTTAACCTAAGCAAATATATATTTCTGAGTTAAATAGTGTTTACTGTGTTCCAGATGCATCAAATCAAAAGGTATTCACGAAACAAGATTTGTATCACGTATTATTCCAATGCCCTTATACGCAAATCGACTATTTGGAGGACCATTTGTTTGGAATAACAAAATGTATAGTGTTTTGAAACATAAATTATTTCATTTCAAATTAATTCAAATATATATAATAATATATATATATATATATATATATATATATATATATATATATATATAATATATATATATATATATATATATATATATATATATATATATATATATATATATATAATAATATAAATAATATAAAAATAAATGTATTCATTTTTATTAATTTTGTGTTTTACTGTGTTGACAATACACTAATCTATCCTATAGTGCAGGTGGTTCCCAAAGTGGGCGATAACGCCCCCTTATGGGCGCTGCAGGCCTAAAAGGGGACGGCAAGAGACCCAGATAAAAAATGGACATTGGCAGATGTAGCCCATAAGAGTTAACTTGAGACCTCAGAGCCGTTGTGTACTACCTACTGCGCTTAGGTCTCAAGTTAACTCTTGCGGGCTATAGTAAGTCTCGTTTAGAATGAATGTTTAATTTCCGCTAATGTAGCTCTCAATAATCAAATAATTTAATTTGACGTTATAGTGTAGAGGGTGAAAAAAATAATTAATTCTCAGTGGGCGGTATACAAAATAAGTTTGGGAACCACTGCGTGTAGTATAGTTGGTAAAATAATTTTGACCACATTAAAGTGTCAAATACCCCTATGTGCGACTGTCAGTATTGTATTGTTAGGTGTTTTACATAATGCTTGCTATAGGTAGGTACCTATTATACCTAGATAAAAGGGTCGGGCATTGAAGATACCTGTAATTATCATAAAATAAAAAGCCCTATTTGACAGTTAAAGAATGTCTATAGTAAATAACTAAGATTAATACATACAGTTGAAAATATACTTTTTTTTAGTGACTATTTTATAAATCATTTCAATTATTTTCTTCCAAATAACGAAATAAGATGACATTTTTATTAATTCTGTTGTAGTAATCCATGACAAAGAACCAAAAACAGTCGTTCTAAGAAGTCTATAATTTTAAATGTATTTCTCGCGTTAATTGGTTAACTTGGTTAAATATGTTGTAATGAGAACTGTCGCCTCGGGCTTTTTAATTTGTGGTTATTATAATAGAGGTGAAAAGAAAAGATAGCAAATGTATTCACTTCTTTATTTGAGTTTCAATGAGCTTGTTATAATACCGCAAAGCTAGATAGTTGGAATGTGTTTAGTCGACCTCCTCGATGGTGGGGCCGGCGCCTCCTCCGGGCGCGGCTCCTCCGGCGCCGGGCGCGCCTCCAGGGAACCCAGGCATGCCACCGGGCATACCACCAGGCATGCCACCAGCACCCTGGTACAGCTTCGTGATGATCGGGTTGCAGATGCCTTCGAGCTCCTTCTGCTTGTGCTCGTACTCCTCCTTATCGGCCAGTTGGTTGGAGTCCAGCCATTTGATAGTATCATTGCACTTGTCGAGGATGGTCTGTTTATCGGCGTCAGTGATCTTGTCCTTGAGCTTCTCGTCCTCCATTGTGGACTTCATGTTGAAGCAATAAGACTCTAGCCCATTCTTGGCTTGGATGGTCTCCTTCTGCTTGTCATCTTCGTTTCTGTACTTCTCAGCCTCATTGACCATGCGCTCGATCTCCTCCTTGGACAGGCGGCCCTTGTCATTGGTGATCGTGATCTTGTTCTCCTTGTTTGTGGATTTCTCCACTGCTGATACATTCAGGATACCGTTCGCGTCAATGTCGAAGGTAACCTCGATCTGGGGCACGCCTCTTGGCGCAGGTGGGATGCCGGTCAGTTCGAACTTGCCCAAAAGGTTGTTGTCCTTGGTCATGGCGCGCTCACCCTCGAAGACCTGGATCAACACGCCGGGCTGGTTGTCCGAGTAGGTAGTGAAGGTTTGCGTCTGCTTGGTGGGGATGGTGGTGTTGCGCTTGATGAGGGTGGTCATCACTCCTCCAGCAGTCTCGATACCGAGTGACAGAGGGGTGACGTCCAACAGGAGCAAGTCCTGCACCTCTTCAGACTTGTCGCCGTGCAAGATGGCGGCCTGAACGGCAGCGCCGTATGCGACGGCTTCGTCGGGATTAATCGATTTGTTCAGCTCCTTTCCATTGAAGAAGTCTTGGAGGAGCTTCTGCACTTTGGGAATACGAGTGGAACCTCCGACAAGTACAATGTCATGGATCTGGGCTTTATCCATTTTAGCGTCGCGAAGGGACTTTTCGACAGGCTCCATTGTGGACCTAAACAGATCAGCGTTCAGCTCCTCAAAACGAGCACGAGTGATTGACGTATAGAAATCGATGCCTTCGAACAAGGAGTCAATTTCGATGCTGGCCTGGGTTGAAGATGACAATGTCCTCTTCGCCCTTTCACAGGCAGTGCGGAGCCGCCTGAGCGCCCTCTTGTTGGTGATCAAATCCTTCTTGTATTTCCTCTTGAACTCCTGTACGAAGTGGTTGACCATACGGTTGTCGAAGTCCTCGCCTCCCAAGTGCGTGTCTCCGGCGGTGGATTTGACCTCGAAAATGCCATCCTCGATGGTCAGGATGGACACGTCAAAGGTACCGCCGCCGAGGTCGAAGATCAGTACATTTCGTTCTCCGCTCCCCTTCTTGTCCAAGCCATACGCAATCGCAGCAGCAGTCGGTTCGTTGATGATACGGAGAACATTCAAGCCAGAAATGGTACCCGCATCTTTCGTGGCCTGTCTTTGTGAGTCGTTGAAGTACGCTGGAACCGTGATGACTGCATTCTGCACCGTTTTGCCAAGATAAGCCTCGGCCGTTTCCTTCATCTTAGTGAGCACCATGGAGCTGACCTCTTCAGGGAAGAAGGTCTTATCCTCACCCTTGTATGCTACCTTTATCTTTGGTTTGCCTCCATCACTGACCACCTCAAATGGCCAGTGTTTCATGTCAGCTTGTACTGTGGCATCTTCAAACTTACGCCCAATGAGACGTTTCGCATCTGCAACAAACGAAAAACTCATTATAGACTATTAAATAAAAGATTAAACAATGTTAAATGTGGCTTTATCATTCTCAGATTACTTTTATCATTCAATATATTCAGAGACTCTAGTCTAGTATATTGGGTATCATCATGAACAGGCAACGTTTCAATTAATCAAGACAGTAGTAAGTCGCAATGGTGTCACCTTGGGTGAAACATCTGTCCGTATTTTGACCTTAAATGCAAAAAATGTACACATGACTCACAAAGCATTAAATCTACTGATAATATCCAACCAGTCTCCAAGTTTTAGTCATAAGTTGTGAAATAGTGATAGTGGAAATCAAATGAGTCATAATTATGTTAACAAAATTCTATAGTGACAAGGTATTGTTAAAATATCCGACCAATATCAAATATTATGTTACATTGAAACTAGGACGCTTATCATGGCTAAATACAAAAACAAGATAACAAATGAACATTTTCACATTTCACCTATGAGAAAGATTGCATATTGTCGAATCAACATGTTTAAATCGGGAGAATGGAACTAGTGGTGTCTATGACATACGATGTCATTGCTCTCTGAATAAGTAGGTCACTTTCGGTAAAACACGCGTCCAAACACCTACAATAGAAACAAGTTATGGAGTTATTCATCTCAATTTATGCTTTAATAACGGTACCGAATGTCATGTATCTTACTAATCAAGAAGATACAACTACTGTTTATTACTAACAATAACAACCAAGTGATCTTTTTTATAAAGGATCTTTTGGGCGATAGATTGAACAATGAATTTTGGCTGAATTTGTATTACTTCCAAAAATATAAGTTCCTTCCTTTACTATATTAGTTCACTTTTACAGTTTTCATATATATATTCTATAGGGCAGGTATGTTGATAACAATTTGCAAACTTCAATATTGGATATATTAAGAGTTTTGTAAAGATTGTATTATTATAATAAATTAAGAACAATGCTTGTATAGCTTTGTGTATGCCACAGGCAGTACAAGAAAATTGTGACATTTAGAAAAATGCAGAATGAAATCTTAATAGCCGTCTTCCAGTACCTATTGGCTAAGCACCATATAAAACTTTCCAAAATTAAATCAGTGAATCAAACAATATTAAAAACCTGAAGAGATATTAGGGTGGGAAACTCACCGAAAATTGTGTTGTTTGGGTTCATCGCAACCTGGTTCTTAGCGGCATCGCCGATAAGGCGCTCGGTGTCTGTGAACGCGACGTACGAGGGCGTGGTCCTGTTGCCCTGGTCGTTGGCGATGATCTCCACCTTTCCATGCTGGAAGACACCCACACACGAGTATGTGGTGCCCAAGTCGATACCTACTGCTGGTGCCTTTGCCATCTGTGTAACAAGGAAGTTTTATTAAATATACGACTCCTATGCACCACGGCAATTAGTTTGGCTATTCCTATGACTAAGATTTTTATTACAATACTATTTTTATAGCATCATGGTACAAACGTTCACCTTAAATGATTTTGTCCATGTTTTACAGATATTTAATCGAAAATCTGGATAAATAAAAAAAACTATCTTTATAATAATTATTATCAACTCTAAAAAGATCTTAACTCCTTTGCACACACGTGTTTATTCAGGATATCAAAAGAGAAACTTATGAACCAAAAACTATGTTTATAGCCTGTTCCTGTTAAGATTTGCCTATCAGTTAAAATTTAAAAAAAAGTCTCAAACAAGTAATGTCCAAACCAAGCTAGGTAATACAAATGAATGAATGAATAGCAAGATATAGGAACTAGCCATAACAGAAGTAGGTATCAATGTATTTACATATTTTCTAAAATCCTCCAATTGCAATCTTTAATCGTGAAATGCCTACCAATCCAAATAGCAAATCTTTTTAACTAAGGTCCAGAGGTAGGAGTAAAATATAAAATTGTAATAACAGCTCATAAATGTCCCAATGGGCTCAGGATCTCCCATTATACAAATATATAGATATAAAATATCCGAGATCATTTTTAGGAAGCATTTTATTGTTCATTTAAGATATCCACTATAAATTATCCATAACACAAGCATAAATTCAGAATAACTATACCTCACCCTTAAAGGCTTTCTTTAAAAAGTTCCCTTTTAAAAGTGTCCTATGTTCAATTATGAAATTATTGTCGCTTTAGATGCTAAGAATGTTTCATTTTAATCACAGGTTCAAAGCCTGGCCAGGAAAATGCACCACTAGCAATTTTTCTGAATGCATATTGTTAAAATTACAGTTTGATAATATGGAAGGTAAACAATAAGGAAACCAACATAAAAATTATTAATATGAGAAACCCACTATGAGTAAGCTTTGCAAGTATTCAGTTTTATCCGTCTCAAATGAAAAGCCTAAACCAAACACAGATGTTTTTGGCCAGGAGAAATTATAATTATGTTCGTCACTTGTAATCATTACACATACTTAAGAGTCACGAGATCTACTTCTACAAAAATTATGTCATTTTAGTAAGGTACGTCTGTAGTTTACATTACGAAAACTAAAAGATAGGTATTTTATATATCTTGGTACTCTACAAAATAGCATGAATCATTATGGCTTTTATAATTTTAGAAATTAAGTAAAAATGTCAGGTAAAACTAAAATAACACATGAATAGACATTACAAAGAACCCACCCAACCACAAGTGTGCATCTGGAGTAACAAGAAACCAAGGTTATAATAACATAATATGAGTAATGCTAATTTTTCCATGAAAACAATAAAATATCTAATGCGTTACTTAGTGGAAATAATTCAGTTGAAATGATGCTGATATTAGATAAAATCAAATAAATTGAATCAATTTGTTCCAAAGGCACAGAACTGAAAAAACACCAGGTCTTCAGTGACATTGAATGATTCACCTCATGTTTACATTATTTATTTTGGTTGATTCATTTAAATTGAGAGACAAATGATCCATACAATAAAGCCCTCGAAAGGTTTTCTTACACTCAATATAGAGTAACAATTTAAAAGTAAAATATAAAATGTAGGCAGTGAGGTATTCTAGAGGTAATATATTATATATATATATATTTGATAGACAAACACTACATCCCCAAGCTAACCAAGTTACACTTGTTTTAAGTAATATACAACCAAACAGCTATCCCAAGACACCCATACCATAGTAACAAATAGTTCTTTTACAAAATTTATCATGCTAGGAATTGAACCCAAAGCCTCTGCATTGTAGTGGTCTTGAACTGCAGACTCGGCTCACTGAACCACTAAGACAGTTGGTAATTTGGTTACTATGACAAAAACTACTCAATGTTTGTTTGTTTGTACTAATTTTTGTGCGACACACTTTTAAGACTTAAGGAAGTTCATTTTAAAGTCCTAACCTCACAACATTGACAACAACTAACTTGACATTTGTCATTTGGTCGAGTTGCAGATACAATTATGTTGGTGTTAAGTGTGGTCACGTAAAACGCACTTGCTAAGGTGTTAATGTAAGACTAATACACATTTTATACTTAAATAATGACTCGCTAGTAAGTAGTAATAACAACAGCCTATAAATGTCCCACGAATGGGGTTCTGCCTCCCATTATAGGGGACGGACGGACAGTATACCCGCCACGCTTGCCAAAGGCGGCTTGGCAGGTTTGACACATCGGTTATCTCGCTGTGCAGGTTGCATCACGATGTTTTCCTTCACCGTTGTTAGCGCGTTGTAATTGTAAAACAATATACACCTTAGGTCAGAAAAGTGACAAGTGGTGCATGCGTTTTAGCCAGGATCGAACCCGCGCCCATTGATTTCGGGACGCGTAAGTACGTACGTGATGGCTAGTCACGCTACTAAGACTATTTTTGCTAGTAAGTATTAGAGCATTAATTAAATTGCTCCGAGGTCTAAGACCTTAAGCCAATGGTCAATGACCATGTGTCATGTCAGTTTATGGCACTCACTAAATTCTAGAATTTTTGCTTAGTAACGTTTATCATAAATAGAACATGATTCTACTAAGGTTTAGAACAATAACCGGAGGTTTATACGGAAAAGCTGGCGGCCATTAGGTACGCTAAAAATCGATGAGTGGAACATTCTCGAACATAAATATAGCATAGCATAACATGCCAGTATTCACCTTGAAAGCGATAACGCGGTTATAATAAAGCCCTGAAATAATGACGTCAGACAATGGTTATATTTCAAGAACACCTTGCCTTAAAACCACGTGTTGTTCACACGCTAACAATACCGTAAAAGGACACCACGAGCTTTAATCGTGGCTATTTAAAACAAGGAAATCAAATAGAAAATACGAACAGATAATCAGATAACATTTAAAATTACGTTAATCAAAAAAGATGACTAATCATGGTAAGTTTATGGAACTTCCCGCCCACGAATACGAAAATGGATGAAACATGGTTTCCAAAACTTAAAAAAAACCCTCAAATAAATGAAAGAAATAATGCTTGAAAATATGATTAAGTACTCACTGTGTTTTAATGTAGTTTCCTCTAGATAAATTATCAGTCGTAGACTTAAACTCGCAGAACTCTTGTAAGGTGCGCGATTGACGGCTTCTTTTCTCAAAGTAAATTGGCGTCGGAAATAGCCCGCGTAGTTTATATGCGCAAAGCGTGTCTCTGGACGTCACTCGTTATTTCTGGAATATTCTAATCCTTCGACCAATCAGAACCGTTCTCTCTTGTCAAAATCGTCTCCTATTGGCTACAATTTGACTTTGGCAGCCATTTTACTGCGTACAGTTTGCAGATAGTGATGTTATCGATTGACGCGAACTTGGTATCGAGTATGCGCGGTAGGAAAATTCTAATGCCATTATAATGACCTTGTTGCATTAGATATGTAATACCTATGCATCACATTGAAGTAAACTTAACACAAAACATACTTACTATATAGATATATTATTGCATAATATTTCCTTATTAGTCTAAATTAACAAAAGATTTTGACGAGGTTTAATGAAATTTCCTCCTATTTTTTTATGAATCAAAGTTTCAGGCCGACTATATATTACCGATATTTTTATCCTTGAAAATTTACGAGTTCTAGTAGACAATTGATACTATTTCTAACCGAAAAATTTTGAAAACATCTTTAACTTAATGTAGCGCAATAGTAGTGTATTTACTATATTTACATAAAAGTAGTTTATTGAAATAATTAATTTACTATTTATAAGATCCAATACTTAAATCTAAATCATATATATCCTTTGTATCTCGAAAGAAATGGCTCATTTCAACTGTCTCTGGTTTATATTTATTATGAACTTTTTGTTAGATATGTGATTGTGAAATGTTTAGATACTTCGTTGTTTGCTCTTCATTCGCATTTTGTACATATAAACAATTTTTCTAAAATGTATATTTAATTCTAAAAAAAAATTCTTCCTGCAAGACAAGAGATTAGTCAGATATAATTCTCTTTATATTTTTTCACAAATAAAGCTTAATTCATCTTATACACTGTGATCAATGGACCTGTTTACAGCTTTTTAACTTTCAGCGATCTATTTCATACAACTGGGTATTCTAAAAAAGTTTTATAATAACAAATGCTGTAACGTATGTGACTGAAAATACGTGTAAATAAATAAAAACTAAATCTGTGCTATTATAATTAATTACGTAATTTCAATTGCAACAAATTGTATAACTTCTTAGTATGACCACTTTTAATCCTGTTAACAAGTAATATTAATTGAAATTGTCATGTTTACCACTTCATTAAATTTAGACAAGGTAAGGATTTAATGTACCCCTGATAGTGAGCTAGCACTCAGTAAAGGAACCCCACTTATAGATATTATTATATGATTGCCAGGGTCTAATGACTAAGGGATTACATTAAAATATTTAATCTGTAGATGCAAAATTATTTTAAAACTATTACTAACAATATTAAACCTTGATACAAAAATAGGGTAGTTGTTAGTCAAATTAACTGAGACACTTTCAAGGTCTTACAAAACGCTGAAATAACGTATTTTGTATGAGCGTTGCTACTTATGACGTCATTTTTTATAACAAATAAAATAGCATATAAATTGTTACTTAAATAGGGATTAAAATAAAAAATATTATACATGATTATATACCTATAATTTTTAAATCAATTAAAATTATAATATAAACCATGATATTTTATAGTTATGATGATAAACATGGTCGTAGAACGCCAACTGTTTTATATAACCATTGTTTCAGAATTGATTATGAAATGTGTCAACTACCTCATTAATCCATGGACATCAATCATGGTATTATTAATGTTTATTCTCTCTAAAAGCTTAAATAGTCATCAACATGAGACTATGCGATAGATGATAAAATAGATATGGAAAAATTGATAAGAAAATATTTATCTAATAAATATGTGTTTATACAAAAATATAGATTTATCGATAATTGTAATGTTATTAAAAGCAATTAGTGATCATCACTAAAAAATCCATAGACATAGACAACGGAAATAAACCGATAAAATTGGTCCACCTCGCTTTAGTTTTCAAGTCGCTTTTAATCGTTCATAGATGGCGTCAACTGTTTTGGCGGGATCTCGAAATGTCACAAAGTAAGTTTCTGCTTTGCACTTTCCAAACAGTAAATAAAATGTTCTTATTTTCATGACAATACTTGGATATTAATAATTACATACTTCTAATAAAAGTAGGTCTATATTTAGCAGGTGAAGGGGAAAACGAATTAGACAAACACTTTTACAATTTTTTTATAATATCATCGGAACGTGAAAGTAAAACGAGTTGTTTGTAGAGATGGAAGCTACATTATAATTTTGCTGGGACGGCACCTGTAATAATGTTACATTTATAAGCCGTTTCACGCAGATGTAACGGTGGGTGTAATGACCACTGTCTTGTTCATATTGAGTTGGAGTAACTTTGCTTCTTTAGAAGCAAAGTTACTTTTTCTCCGTGCAGGAACGGAGAAAGAATACAATTTCCTGCGGCCGGGCGGCCTGTCGTAAGAGGCGACAAAACAACCCACAGCCAGGTGGTAGGGCATTTGCCTGACTGGATGGCTACCACCCCTGGTCTAAAGTATGTCGCCATAACAACCTTGAGTTGTGTTCCGGCATTAGTGGACCAGGTTCCAGTCTCCTTTAAGAGGGCAGCAGCGCATTTGTAGCATCGTTGGTGTTGCAAATGCCCATAGGCGATGGTAACCGCTCTCCATCAAGTGGGCCGTCTGCCTGTCTGCTGACCTCCTGCAATAAAAAAAAAAAAAAAAAGAAGCCTACAATCTATACGGC
The DNA here is from genome assembly GCA_012273795.1 of Dendrolimus punctatus. Lineage (NCBI taxonomy): Eukaryota > Metazoa > Arthropoda > Insecta > Lepidoptera > Lasiocampidae > Dendrolimus > Dendrolimus punctatus. The sequence goes on along the minus strand of CM022530.1, from coordinate 2,838,428 downwards.
TATTTGTTAACTGCGTTATTTTAAACTCTGTATAATATTATTACGAGCTGCAGGAATCGATTTAAAATGCTGTTGGAATTTACTAGAACTGTACAAACACGTAAAAATATAACTGGATACAACCAGTACAAACTGCACCAATCAATAACACGCGCAGTCAGTCACTAAATCGCTTATCGAATGTACACGTCTTGCTTTGATCGTGGTTCTCGCTAGACTGCCTTACCCCTCCGTTCAGGCATTCCTTTTATTCAGTACAAATACAATATGCCTCGACGCAAAACAATAACAACAAGAATTAGTTCGACACACCTGTATAATGACGGCCATAAAACAAATACAATAACAATATTAATATAATGCTTTTCTTAATTACAACATTTAAACACCAAGTAAACAAAAGAAGTCCAATTGCGGGAGAGGTATTAAACCAGGTTTATGGCAGGCAGATGTGCTTTCACTTTTTGTCGGCATATCTATGATTCTCGCTGGTGGGCCACACCATAATAGTCTTATTAAAACAGGCAGGTACATAGAGTTGTATTGTTATATATATTCAATAGAAAACAGCGGTTTACAGCAGAGACGCATGTTGAAGTAATGTTCCCAACTTCCTATGTTAAAGTAAGGTATAATGGCCTTACTTATAATAATCTCGTTAAGATACGATTAGGCACCTCTTAAGTAAGAGAATCAGATTAAGACCCTAATCAATAATGGACCTACTTATGCAAAATGGAACCAACCCACATACTGACAGTTTTAAGAAAAAGCCGTTTTAATTACAATCTGGCATACAAATAATGTCTATATTTGAAAAAAAATTAGAATATACAATATTCTAAATATTATTTTTTTGCAAAATTATAATAAAAACTGCTTTTTCTCAAAACTGCCAGTATGTGTTGGTTCCATTTTGCAAAATTATAATAAAAACTGCTTTTTCTCAAAACTGCCAGTATGTGTTGGTTCCATTTTACAAAATTATAATAAAAACTGCTTTTTCTCAAAACTGCCAGTATGTGTTGGTTCCATTTTGCATAAGTAGGTTCAATTAATATATGTTTTTCACTTATACACGTGTATAACCTGTTGTTTACCTAAGAGAGCAGCACAGATAAACGAAATTTCAATGAATGACTAACGTAGGTTGCACCCAAAAAAGTGACTAAAGAGGAGTTTATAGTTTAAATTTGAGAAACGATTATTAGGCCCTTAGTGGTTATTTAAATAAAACAATCATATAAAACTCAACGTTTATTTTAAAAAACAGTCCGGTACAAATAAATTAATTATCAAAAAACTTACTACCGATTGCATTCGGCGATCTATTAGACTAGAAATACTAAAAAATAAGTGTCCACATCACGAGATTCTGAAGTAGGTCTGGTACGCCATTCCCAACGAGGTCGCGATGAACCAGGCGAAGCAGCACCACCACGTTGCGAAGCCAAACACGCCCCTGTACACCTCTGTTGTGAATACCTGAAGCATACATTTAAATAAAATCATTTACAGGCATTATAATATGTCAAGTGCGTGAAAATCCACGTACGGGGTTCTCTAAACGTGACCAACATCCAATATGTTCTAAAACCTATGCAACATTCAATCAAAATAACCGAAATCTCAAAAATTATCCTAACCAATTGCAATGGGTATTGTTCACAAAAAGTTACCCTCTGATTTTATATTTGTATTACGTAAAATAGGGTATTTTAAGATACTAATTTGAATATTTTTGTATTTTAAGGGTTAGTTTTTTTTATGATCCGATTTTAAAATTATTTCTCCGATGACGTCATAAGGGACAAGTTTACATTGATTTCTTTGCCTAGAAAACAAAAATAATAAAAGTAAGTTTTATCAATGTACATACAATCATAGTAATCTGTGCTACTATTTAAATGTCACTGTCATTACTCATTACGTATCGTGATCATTTTAGTGTTTTTTGTCGCTAGGCTTATAATTTTTCGTGTTCAACCATTATTATTTTCTATAGTTATCGCAAAAAAATTTAAAGTGGTCTTTAGGGAAAATCCATGTTACAGAACTTAAATCAAATAATGTACAGCTAGAATTTTGTTTACACCTGAAGCAGGCAAACAGGCAGACGACCCATCTGATTGGATTTAGTAAGGTCAAATAAAGGTCAAACGCATTTCTTACGAAATACAAGAAGATCGTACGTTTTTTGGAATTTTAACTAGACATAAATGATTAGGGACGCTGTTCCCCGAAATGATTTTTCAAATAGCTAGATTGAAAAAAAGTGAACAATCCCAATTGATTCACAGCTGTACAAAAAATAAGTTTCGTAATAAAACTACGTTGTAACGGTTTTAAGCGCGGTAATTTATTTGATTTTGGTTTATCCGACGTTTCGGCGGCTTTTCAGCGGCCGTGGTCACGGAAGACAAAGATGACGTTTGTGTAATGTGTATTGTCAAAGTTTTTATTCAGCCTACCGCCAACTTGTTCATTTTTAATTATTTAGTTTTAATTTTGTTTATGGATATTATTTACTCTATGGGAGCCTAATCTAATTTAACGTAACTAACTCTAACGTCGTCGGATCAGATCGAAACGTCGGATAAACCAAAACCAAATAGGAGTTGTTAAGCACCAAGCTCCACTGTATTTATATGAGAAGCTCTCCTGGTTCGGTTCTCGGAGATCAGTCGCACTGAGGCAATGTGCTACGCAGCTTGTGACAATACGGCATGGCACAGTAGCTTTTAAAGGTAGTTTCAGGTATGCTGCCTCCAAATGCTGGAACAATATCCCACCCCCTATAAAAAATACAAAAAGTATTCATGGATTCAGACTCAAACTGAAAAAGTTCTATATGACCATCAAGTGCGACAGGCCGATCTTATCCATGATACCAGTGCTATATGATGGTGCACGTTTGGAGGTTGTGCCTGATACACCCTGACTGTGTTTCTGATGTCGTGTGTTAAATGCTGTATTGTTTATATTAGTTATTTGATATCGTTTTTTTTTAAATTTTATAGATATTAGGTTGTATAATGTAATTAATAAGTTTTAATCCTTTTTTAAATATTTATTTTACGTTATTATGGGTTTTTTCACTTATTTATTTTTTACTGCTTGTTCACTACATATCTTTATTTTGTTTGCCTGTTTTCGTGTATGTCACAAATGGCCCTAGCGGAAGATCAGCGCTGGTTATACTAACCGGCAGTTTTTGCTGAGCTAAGGCCAATTTAGGACTACATTTATTTATTGTTTTTATTCTAATAGTTTAAGTGACTTTTATAATAGTTCTAAATAAATCTTTTTCTTTCTTTCTTTCAAACATAAATTACCGCGCTTAAAACCGTTAAAACGTAGTTTTATTATGTGTACAAGTCGCGTGAACTTAAGAAAATATTAAATAAGTTTTGTTTTTGTTGCCCTGGATATCATCGCAAATTTATAAGTTTTCAAGTGCCCAGATTACGAATATATTCATGAAAGTTCTCAATGTGCTCACATTTTCATGATTTGCATATCTTATATTTTGAACAATTAATTATCGCTGGTCTTTGAAAAGAGATTGGCCCCTGAAAGATTATAAAAAAAACCTCATTAGAGGCGTTTTATGGAAATATAAAATATATTTTTGACATTTCCTCTTTCTTTACTTCGATGTATGCAAATTTCACAAAATATTACTGACATTATAAATATATCTGTTATTTTATTTCTCGTTTTTTGTAATGTAAAATGAAAATAAAAATTTAAAAAAAAATCAGAGCAAATCTAAAAAATCATTGATAGTTTCATGAATTGTGTGCATAAATGGACCCAAAATCATTTTCATATATAGGGCAACAAAAACACTGTAGACCAGTGTTAACCACTTTGCCAGGTGGCAGGGTATTTGCCCGTCTGGATGGCTCCCACCCCTGGTCTAGGGTGTCTCTATAACAACCTTGAGTTGTGTTCTGGCATTAGTGACCAGATTCCAGTCTCCCTTAAGAGGGAGCATTTGTAGCACCTTTGGTGTTGCATATGTCCATAGGTGATGGTAACCGCTTTCCATCAAGTGGGCCATCTGCCTGTCTGCTGAACTCTTGCAACAAAAAAAAATTGAAAGTATTTTTAAATTGCACCATTTTGATTTGATTAGAACTTTACAGTTTATATAATAGGAGGATCCGGGTTCGATTCTTGGCATGGTAATTTCAGTCTCAGAGTATCTGTTCTATATTACCCATAGTATAACGAAATTCGCTTAGCTGGTGTACATATTGTACATCTACCGATTATAAAAAAATATACCTAATTATTTAAACCAAATTTAATTTAAAAAAACACATTAAAGAACTTAATAAAACTACGTTTTAACGGTTTTAAGCGCGGTAATTTATTTTATTTAGGTTTATCCGACGTTTCGGCCGCTTTTCAGTTGCCGTGGTCACGGAAGACAAAGATGACATTTGTCGAACGTGTATTGTCAAAGTTTTTATTCAGCCTACCGCCAACTTGTTCATTTTAATTATTTAGTTTTAATTTTGTTTATGGATATTATTTACTCTATGGGAGCCTAATCTAATTTACCACCGCTTCACAACATGTTGTGGCTTGAAGAGAAGAAGCGGCGCAAGAAACTCTTCAGCAAACATGCCTAGTTCTAAAAAAAAAATTATATAATATTAAAATGAGTGGAAGGAAAAAATCAAAGAAATTATCAGTCAAGTTGGTTTGTTTCGTTGCACGCAGAAAGAGCTCACAGTGTCTTGAGGTCTGGCAGTTAGTTTTTGCTGGGTTTGGTTCTTAATAGTTTTGATGATTGGATAGGTGAATAAAAACTTTGACAATACACGTTTGACAAATGTCATCTTTGTCTTCCGTGACCACGGCAACTGAAAAGCGGCCGAAACGTCGGATAAACCTAAATAAAATAAATTACCGCGCTTAAAACCGTTAAAACGTAGTTTTATTATGTGTACAAGTCGCGAAAACTTAAGAAAATATTAAAGAACTTACTAAAAATACATTAATTGTAATATTATGAACATTTCATCGACCTGTGTGACGTAATTTATAGACGGACCCTTATTTTATTTTATTGAAACAACAAATATTATTAAATTAAACATTATTAAAATCAACTACAAAATTACAACTTAAATAAGATATTAATCAACAATGTAGCCCACAGCGCTGTCCACAAGTTAAAATGTATTATTAAAGGAATTTTGGTAATCGCTAGGCTTCATATTAAATACATACTTGTTTATATACAAGGAAGGAAAAGAAAGTTAGTAAAAGAAGAAGAGCAAGGAGAAAATAGAAATGGAATTACCGTTGTGTTAGTGATTTGTGAGTTAGGAATTTGAATTCGGTAGTTGACAGTATGAAAAATATAGGCTGATTTTAATATATATCGTAGATTACGATCTAAATATGACAAAAATAAATTGTTTTACCTTAAACATTAATTGATATTTTTGAGAAATAAAATTGTTATATTGCATCCATAAGCCACGTGACAATGAACGCCGATCAAAGCGCGTGACGTCATAGTGTGCAAAACACAACAAGTTATCAATTACTTCTCAGATAACACTTGAATGAAACAGATGTTTGTTTTGCACACTGTGACGTCACGCGAGACGCCATGACAGCTTGACGCGTTTTTGTGACGAAATGTCAAAATATTTATAAAATTGCTAAATTTAATATGTTAATGTTGTTTTATTGCTGAAATATTAATATTATGGCTAAAATAGACCATAAGGCTCAAAATAAACGTGTTCGTCAAAAATTGTCAACTACCGAATTACGGGAAACAGGCATGATAACATTTATGTACATTTACCATTTTTAAATTCTCCCAAGCCATCTGGAACTGCTCCACACCATCGGTGTCCTCGTTGACCACAGTCTCTAATACTCTTGGAGGCACATCCACGGGTTGGACCTCATATATCAGGCCGGTCCACGTGTACCCTCCCAATGTCTTGTACATGAGCGCGGTGTAGAGCAGCATAACAATTGGACATATGTATTGCAATGCTACCACACATAGGTAGTAAAATACCGAAGCCACCTGCAAGAAAATTTGACAGTGTTATTTTATGCAGGAAATGTTGAAATTGTAGCTGGCTGTGAAGCCACTGCTACACCTGGGATAATGCTAATGTTAGTGGCTGTATCACACAGATGTAGTGAAGTTTAAATGTATATTTAAGATGCGACATTGATCATTAACAATTAATGTCATTACATGAAACATTGCGTTGAAATCTCCAACAAAAAGTTTTATTGTGGCTAAAATCTTTTACTGGCCAGAATATACTATTTTTAAATATGGAACATTTATTTAGGTTTATGGCTTGGCAGCTAGGCCGTTAAGCCGGATCTTAGTTAACAATATAGTTTCTTCATCATCTTCAATCAGATGGTGCCATTCAACGGACTTCTTGTGACAACTCAAAAGACCACATTTGATTATACACTTCACATTTTTCGCAAAACACATAATCACTACTCAAAAACTATCAATATCGTATTATAATTATTCCTTAAGTTAGATAGCCTTGAAGAGATTGCTTTCAGCGATAAGGCCGCCTATTGTTTCTGCCATGACAATATTGTGAATGTGTATTTTAAATTATATATTTGGTGAGCAATAAAGTGTTATCTATCTATCCTACAACTATTGTTTATTTTAGAGTAATTTTACATATTAAAAAAAAATGAAACTGCACAGTACAACATCTGCTTTCAGTTCCCGCCAAAATTCGGAGCATTGATGTTCTTTCATTATTTTTATCTGTATTGGTGTGTTCCATTAGAGACTCACAACGGCCACGCTCAGGATCGCGGTTATTCCATTTCCACTTGCTTGCCGGCGTCACAATCCTAGGCCCAAGTGGAACGATTATTCCACCCACCTCTTGACATGGGTCGTTGTGGGCGTTGTGTGATCGAAAGTGATGACGTTATTAGTGACTTCGCCACAACTACGACCGCGGTCGCCTTGTGGAACAGCTAACTGAGCATTTTGGGCGTTGTGAGCTACTAATGGAACGGGCTGTATATTTTTTTCCTTCCATTAAAATCGTCATATATTAGGCACGTGCAGTCTTTTATAGAAAATAATTATGGTCCACAACAGATTTATATTTAACTAGAGATTGCCCCATATTTACGCTGCGTGTCAAACCTTAGTTTGTAATTATGTTTTAGTTGCATAAAATCTTAATTCGGGTTTTACATACATAATAACAAAGAAATTAAGTTCATATAGTCTAGAGAACTGCTCAGCAAAACATAGAGATGAGTCGAAGCCATCCCGATTAGAAGTAAATACAATGTGACATTTTGTTTATGACAGAATAGGTATTTGTTAGTAAATTGAAACAACGTGATTGCAGCGCCACCTAATTTTTCCACTACGTCGATTGTAAGGAAAAGACGTCACTTATCGGGATAAAATCTATCCTAAGTACTAACTCACGTTATAATCTAACATAAAATCGAGTTTCATTAATATAAATTCAGCAGTTTCCAAAAAAAACGACAATATTTATCGAGATAAAAAGTATCCTATATTACGTCCCGGGATATAAGTTGGCTCTATGTCGAGTTTCTTTTAGTTCTGTTTAGTAATTTTCACGTGATGCTCTAACAGACAAACAGACAGACATTTGTGGCACCTTTGCGGTTGCAAGCGTCCATGGCAACCGCTTTCCATCAGGTGGGCAGCCTGCTATCTGAACTGATACAATATTAAAAGATCAATTTCACCCCTTAATGAATGTAATATTATTGTAAACGACATGATTTCACCTTTTTCTGTAGATCAATATTGGTTATCCTGCCGGCTTCCTTCTTCTGCACGTCGAGCCTCCTCTGCGCCATGTCCAGGTAAGCTTGCAGCTGACGAGGCATCAACATTAGCCTTAATACAACTGTCGCCACCACCATTATAAGACGGAGTGTGTCGAAGGCTTGTGATGTCAAACTGAAAAGTATTTTCTATTCTCACTTCATTTCTCAAACGATATTGTTACGAGTCACGAGACTTAAGTAAAGAACTATACAAACACATATAACACAGGTACAAATATAGCCGAACACAACAAGTCCAAACGTAATGCAGAAGCTCGTAATTCAATAACACACGCAAAGTCCGTCACTAAATAGATTACCGAATGCATACAAGTCTTGCTTCACTCGTGGTTATCGCTCGACTGCCACGTCCCTCAATCGGGCCATTGCTTTATACTGCACAGATGCAATATGTCTGCCCGGCCGCGTGGACCGAATTTCCTAGAATCAATTTGTACTTTAAATCCGACACACCTGGCTAATTACTGCCATAAAATATTACAATACACAATTGGCTGTTTTCTAAACACAAATTTTAAATACAAAGTAAACAAAAAAAAGTGCAAATGCCGAAAGGTAATAAAATGTGTTTTTACGGGTATGCAGGTGTGAATTTATTTATTTGTTGGCGTCCAAGTCGTAACAATATATTGACCATAAACGAATTGCTAGTAGACTGTTTATTGGTCTATCTATCTTTGTATCTTAATTTTACTCAAAAACTACTAGGTTCCATACTTCCATACTAATATTATAAATATGAAAGTAATTCTATTTGTCTAATACGCTGAAATAAAACAGTATCAATTTTCTAATAACTAGTGGTCATCAGTGGTCAAAATTCGACCATAATAATTAATTTAAATTATAAGTTTGAACATTATTAAGATTCTGTGGTCAAAGACTATACTTCTATAATCACAGATATCGCCAAGGCCATACTATTAATTGACTTTAATTAATTAATTAATTAATTTAATTCGTTTGCGAAATATACAATAGTTAATATTCTTAAATATAAAACACAAGATGAATACATATATCAATCAAGTTTCCAATATAAAAAAGTTACATAATAAAAATTGGCTCAAACAGTTAATTACAAAAAAAGAAATACAATTATACGAAAATTACATAAAATGTCTATTTAATTAACATTAGGTCAATATTAAACAAAATAAAAAGAAAATGTCACCACAATATTTACTGATAAAATACAGATAAAAAAGGAAAGTATATAAAAAAACTTTATGTCATGTCATAATAATGAATAAAAGAGTATATATGCGTGCGTGTGTCAAATACCTTGTAGGGTGTGTAATGTTTTTGTTCACCAACAATGGTGTTTACCCTATTAGGATATTGCACAACATACTTCCACATTATTCCTTCCATTCCTTCCACTTAATTACATCACTAATCTAAAATGAAGTTATAAATGTGTGTTTGTGTATTTATATGTGTGTGTGGCGCTGGCCACAATGAATATTTTTAAATATTAATAAAAAGTTAGCCTTGACTTTGTCATTGCTTATTCAACAAACAATTGGAGTTTTATTTAATTTTAACGAATAAATTATTTTTATGTGGGAATATCCTTGCCCACAAGTGTATATTATGCACATATCTAAATTTCTATAATCTTGTCATTTTCAAACTAAGCTGTGCTTAGTAGTAGTAATGGGTCACACATTAATTTTACCATTGTACTTATAAATTGTCTCTTTGAATGTAATGGTGTAGTAACTCTAAAATCTAAATGAATCAAATAAACAAATACATATGTAGTTACACTTACAGTGGTTTCTCCATTCCGCTGAATACCCTAACCGTGAGATAATGCCTAGTGATGGGACGCACCCATAACAAGACGAGAATGAAAGGCATCGCGAAATTCATGTTTAGAAGTAGGGACTTCACTTTGTTCTCACCGTAATACCTGAAAAATAAACAATAAGCAGGTGAAAAATTAAAGTATGCGCTTCGTAAGTTCGCGCAGGTCCAATAAACTGTTAATATTCATTACATATTACGGTGTTGTATGTAAGAGATGGCATGCGAGTCCGGTTAGCGGCCGAGTGAGAAGACAATACTTTCTACCTTATAATCGTATTCTGCAAAATGATATGTACGAACTTCAAGGACGTAATTAAGTTTAACTCATATACTTTAAGTTGCAAGTTAAATTCATATTTTTACTAGATTCTGAACAAAACATAAATCCCAGATAAATGGTACATATCTGATTGAAAGTAAATGAAAATTTTTTTGTGGCAACTCGAAAAATGTTTCAGTAAACGTTTTCAACATGAAAATATAATTTTGGTTTAGAGACCATCAACATCTTACATTTTTTAAGAAATACTACACATTTTTGAAGATAAAACTGCACAGCAATACATTATCATTCAAGTTCTCACCAAACACTCTACATTATGATTTTAAAGAGACCTATGTACCTTGAAAGAAGATGTAGGATAAAAGTTTAAAAAAGAAATGCTTGATTTTTTTATGTTTATCTCTAAAGGTAAATCTCTATAATATTTCTAACTCTTTGTCTCAGTAGTTCGTATAAGTGAGACAATTGATCAGGTTTAGACAAGGTGTGACACATTTGTTTAGCAAGTCTAATCTCTTCCATTATATTAACATTTCCATCTCTTTACCTAAATAATGGTACATTATAACCTTTCATATTAAAATCCTCTATAAATAAGATAACTGTCATGTAAACCTGCTTATTTCGAAAACAGGGTAAATGCAAAAGCCTCTATAAGTGATAATAAAATATAGGTCCCTTCAGATCCTAGTGATACAGGTGTCACTGTATATCAGTATATCTATACTAATATATAAAGCTGAAGAGTTTGTTTGCTTGAATGCACTAATCTCAGGAACTACTGGTCTGATTTGAAAAATTATTTCAGTGCTATCTAATAGCTCATTTATCGAGGAAGGCTACACTACAGACTATATATCATCACGCTAATACCAATAGGAGAGGAGCACAATGAAAAATTTAATATTTCACAAAGGCGAAGTTGCAAGTAGAACTAATATAGGAGAGGAGCATCAACGAAGAATGTTTCAAAATCGGAGGGTATTTTAACCTATTTTTTTAATAATTCCACACAAGTCCCAGGCAGAACTAATCTTAAATAGTCATCTTTATTTTGTTCCTCATCTCTGGAGGCATATCAATAGTTCATCTTTGTCCATTTATATATAGTTTTTAAAATTATAGTTCTTAGTTCCCCAAATAAAATAAAATGAACAATTAAACACACAATTACCTCAGTGAATCCCAATGCATTCTAGCCACCCTCATACCAGGAAAAGTGAAGAGCGTCCCAATGGTAGCAGCCCAAACAGCGAAAGAGAACTTCAAAACCAATTTGGATGCTGGACCCCTGAAATTAATTAAAAATTTCTTTAAATTCTAAGTGAAAAGTACTAGATAGAAGCTGTGGTCAACACAGGTGAGAAAAAGATGAGTCAGGTATTGATTAGTCTCAGCCTTAGATACTGACAACCATTTATAGGGCACAGATAGATAATGAGTAATTATAAATAAATATATATATTTAGTTATATATAGATAATGTACTAAAAATAAAATAGTTAATAAACTTACTTAAAGTCCATAAAAAAGCAAAAGCGCACAAAAACACATAGGATATATATAAGCCATAGAGAAATTAGTAGAAGGTGAAATGGTAGTTATAAGACAGCATTATATAAAACCAGTATAAATAACAGATAGTATAAAAACGATAAGTTTATGTAAGCATAAAGCCCGGATAATCATGTTCGTCTGGAGAGAGAAAAAATATATATAAATAGGGCCCACCTGGTGGAAAGCAATTACCAGTACATATGAACATTTGTAACTTGTGTGCTGCTCTCTTAAGGGAGAATGGAACCTGTCCATTAATGCCGGATCACAACTCAAGGTTGTTATATGGCATACTCTAGGCTAGGGGTGGTAGCCATCCAGATAGGCAAATAACCTACCTACTAGCTGTGGGTTGTTTAGTCACATTTTACAACAGGTTGTCTGGCTATAGGAAATTATAGTCTTTCTTTGTTTATGCACAGATAAGGGTACTGGACATTTTAGACAATTGTATAGTTTTTAATATATATGTTACAGTCATAGCGATTAAATAGCTATTATGCATAATGACTGGTCATTATATATAATAGCAAAATTGACTAATGTGATAAATTAATCACGTTATCCGAATATTATTCATAATAGCGGGTCAAAGTTAACCAAAGTATTAAATAAATATTTTTATTATTGTACTCTTTAAAGAGTGATACCAAATACTTGTATTGATCTCTGTTTTTTTAAAATTTTGTTTTATGGCTAGTGAGCTTTAAATTTACTTTATAAATTAAAGTTAAATAACTTTATAACAATGTTGACAATGTATGACAATCTTATTTTAATTCTTAGGTAATAAATATAAAATTGCTAGTTAATGTGATTAATTCTGTGTTAATTTTCACTTTATCTGCTTTGAGTAGACATTATAAATAATGGCTAGATAATATATATGATTATATCCAGATTTATTACTTTGGACGTAACTTATATATGAGAAACTCACACAGAACTTAATCCTTGGTTCTCTAAGAACTTGGAAGCATTTTCATAGAAGCTGTCATACGCGGGATCCACTCCAACCTCAAGGTTCCTTTCATCCACAATCAGGACCATCATGGCGATCAGCAGGAATACGCAGAACGCTACAATGCAAGTGGATCTTTCACCAATGGACTCCTCGCTTGTGAAATACTGCTTTGTGAGTGATAACAGGATCTTGCTGAGTTGTAATTTAAGGAGTACTAATGGTCACGTTTATTATTATTATTTGTTCTATAACCTGCTACATGACGGTGTTGAAGTACAGCGGTTTCTACACCATTCTACAGGTCACCATAATAATTGGCCTAAAAAGATATTTGAACTTTGAAAATATAATAATGAATACAGAACTCTTTGCCCATTGTAACCGTAACAGATGTGGTTGTTCTGCCCCAAAACAAATATTTAGCACTGATCCTTATATTTTAGGCACCAGAAATAGGCATCATTTTTATCTGAAAACTGTAAAGGTTTGATTGAAAAGGATACAATGAAAACAGCACCACAAGTACACACCAGACCATACTCAAGTTAAACTCATCCTTTAGTGGAAATACTGCTGTGTATGCCTGAAATTAAAAAGTAATAAGCTTAAATTTTAGCTTCGTGGTCACTGAATTTTACGTAGTGGGGGGCTGAGGGGGTGGGTGGAGTACTTCCCCTTTCTGCAAACCTCATATCCAGAAGACATGTAGTTCTTGAGATATTAACTTTTTTGTCAACATAACTTTAGACTTCACATAACAACATAACATACCAGTCACCATTTAGTATTTGTGAATTATTTAAACAACGGTGACCAGTGTGTTCTGCACTTTGGTCTAAAGTCTAACCTAACTCATGGTTCTAGTTACTGGTTGTGACTTATCATATTATTATAAGCAAAAAAATCAACCTTCATATTGACAATTTGATATTATCAACATATTAATTTCTTAACATTTATCATAATAACAACTCCATACTTCGACAAGTGGTAAAAAAGGAACAGAACTGTTATTCATTATTATAAATTTTACAATTATAATAACTAACTCAAAACTTGTTTGCTAAACTCTAAAACAGTAGTGGTTCACCTTATGGACTCAGTTTGGTATCAATTAGGGTTGTAACGGAGGCCTTCTTAGCGGAGGCGGAGGCGGATGCGGAGGCGACGGGTTTCACCTCCGCGGACGCGGAGGTTAACGGAGGCGGAGGCGGAAGTGAAATTGGATATAGAAAAAATAGTAGTTTATGGTTTATTAAAATTATCAAAAGTACAAAATATTTATTTTAAATCAAATAAGTATATACTACGTCTAACGCGTCCAAGCAATTCAACAGATTGATTCCTGTCGCGTATCATTCATTTGACAAATGACTTTTGCACTCCCCCAGCCCCACCCCAACCGCGTTCCCGCCGCGCACGCTTTGATTCATGTTCATTTGCCGCGTGCAGCCGGACGGCTGAGTCGTTGTGAGCGTCGCTGTTTGCATATGATTAGTAAATAAACCTCCGTTATGACTCCGCAAAAATTACGCGGATGCGGAGGCAGAGGTACAATTTCTTGCAGAACTTCCGCAGTAACGGAGGCGGAAGCGAAGTTCTGATACAACCCTAGTATCAATCACACTCAAAAATGGTGAAATCTTGTTTACCTAACATTTTTTTTGCCACTATGCATTCAAAACTTGTTAGTGGACCCTAAAAATGTTGCCCCAAATAACATGCATAGTGGCTATATATAAAGTATATATATAGAAATTCAATTATTACCCTAAACTCAATTATTACCCTTAATCTCATGCCACTCTGGTCCATAGCACAGACCACAATATTTTTTATTAATAATACAATATTTTAGAAATTTCTAAGGTTACCTAGGTCTGGATACATCTATTTAGTAAACTACTAATTTTTCAGTATTTATTAAGTATGAAACTAACTTACCTCAGACATTAAGTAAACTATTGCTGTATATAGTGAAAAGTCAACAATCCACAGATACTCAGTGTAGAACCTTAAGTGTACTACATCTAATGCCGTTACCGGTGCTGTTTCTAGCTGAATATCGAGACTCCGAGGCACATGAAAGGTCTCTGGTTTGCCATTCGCCTCATTCTTCCCGCCTTTTTTATTTTTTGCCTTGTCTTTAGGCACCCCAGCTAATGTTTTCAGTTCATTATTATCAGGGTATAAATACCGATACAAACCCTGTGAACATAACAGCCATCGCGCAAACGAATATGTACCCAATTTCTGAATCACTGACACCATTATTAGAGTTATAACTAGCTGAGCGCCTAGTAGAGCCTGAAATACACGTTTATTAAATGAAAATTAGAGTAAAATGACACAAGTTCAAGTTCATGATATCAACAGTACAAACCATATTGCTCCAGTTTTTATTCACATTCAATACAATTGATACATAGTCTAAATTTATTGAATTATTTTTATTGCAAGCAAATTTTTTAACCTCAATCTTATCCTCCCACACAAATCAGATTGACTGAAGTACGAATAAATTAAGTAGACATATAGCTTTCTAATTATTCTTAGTTGCAAACGGGAGAACCTATAGTAAAAACGAAGATGGAGAATATTATCTGTCAGATTAGGGTAAGTCTCTATTTAGTAACCTTATATTCTAGGTATATTTATGAAGTTTGTTATACTTATAATCAATTTTTGAAAATTCGTCATACATATTCACTAAGATAAGAAACAATGTACTTTTCATAAATAAAATTAAATATGATTAATAGAAAGGGAACATATATTGTACTTTCATTACGGATACTTAGAAATATGTATATTAAAGAATAAATCCAATGCTGCACACTAAGAAATTGTACCACACTTCTAAATAAAACACGCAATAAACATTGCCAGCTTTCTGAACTTCCTACAATGTTATACATACTATATATTGTATAGAAAATATTCATCAATGATCAACCCGTATCCACAATCATAGATCTACAGTTGGCTTTGTTTTGATATTTGTATTTTCTATCTGTACCTTTACAAACTGAAAATCGAATTTACCCTCATGAAATATGGTGTTTTATATAAATCTAATAGCTTTCATAAACAGGGATGTATGTGTAATACTTATATCATATCCGTAGAGTGAAATAGTTGCCACATGACTGATAGCTCCGGTTTTGATGTAAGTCAAATCGAATGTAAGAATTGCTGTGCAGCTAATGCCGCGTGGAAGTCACTGATACCTAATCCGTTACAAATTTAATTTCTTAATCAAATTTTAAAAATAAACCGAATTATAAATAAATATTATATAAATTACATACTATTGAATACAATGTAAGAAAACTTAACTTATTTGTATTGTATTCTACCCATAGTTCCTCAAGACTATAAGTAGAATACTGAGCCCAGATCACCGTCTTCTATGGGTAAGGTGCCCAGAAGGCTGGCTACGTTTCCTCGCTGGATCGCCATACTGATCCGTTGGCCGAGGTAGGCACCAGCCCTCTGATCACCTGAAGAGTCGATGAGTCGTTTTGATAAATTTTGGTAGAGGCTCATGGCCTCAGGACCCCACGGTCCAAGCATCTCGACAGCAAACGGCACAAACATATAACTCTCACTGAGGGTTGCATATTTCCGTCGCTTCAGTGATTCCGCTGTTTCCGCCGCCGAACCGGCCGATCTAGAAGTGTTTGGTAAATGGGATGCGGCCAACGTGTCTACGCAAGTCGCATCCCACACCAAAGGCTTGCCACGCTGCCAGGGAATTAGAGTGATTCCGTCAGGGCGCCTGCCATCATCACGTGCAATACCGTTCGGCTCCAATAGAGCCGGCACGTTAGCGGTGGCAAGCGCCCTCCGTAAGACATCATTCAGGGCGGCGTGGCGTGACCATCTGCCGGCACTGCGGCGGCAAGAAAGACCGTGGTATCCCGGGTCGATTACCTCTATTCCACAGACACATGTGTGTGGTGCACATATGCGAGAACCTAAGCGCAGGTTTATAGCCAAAGAAAAGGAAGTATTATCCATTAATGTACCTATGTTTGGGGAGGGGATAGCTTGGAGCCAAAAACCAGACTCTTTGCGAGAAACGGCAAGGATGCGGGCACGTCCTGTAGAGTTAGTTGAATTTAGAAGTTCTGTGTTTAATCCTCTACATATAGGTTCATCCCAGCATCGTTGCGAATTCATGATCGTGGGAATGTCTTCACTAGGGCAGACCATTTTCCAGGCGTTTAGTGCTTCATTTAAAAAGGATGTATTGACATTATCCCAGTGTTGCATAATTTTTTTAAATAATGAGCCAGTGCTGTAGGCGGATGAAAGAAAAGCCGGTAGAGCAACGCTAGAGATTTTGCGGATGCCTAAACCTTCATACCTAATGGGTAGGGAAGCTTGGATCCAGTTGTTGTCTGAGAGTTCTGAATTTAAAATTTTACTAAGCACATCTTTAATGCGATTATCTAGTGGTTTTATAAGATTAGAAAATTTCCAAAGCGGGGCGCATCGTAAGACATATGTTAATTTTGGTACAAACAGACAATGTCGTATAATGTGATATGCAATTTGAGAGTGAATATCGAAAAGTTTAGAGTATGACAGATCAAACGCGGCTGATTGCACAGACAGATAATTTGGAATGGCCTCATCTAGAATAGGGGCTCCAAGCAAGCGAAGAGAATCCTTCTCCAGGACCTTAATACCGGGTGCGACGACATTGAACATATTGCTAATATTGTCGCTTTCGTTTTTAGACAGGCTATCGGACAAGAAAATTTCGCATTTTGAGAAATTTAACTCTAATCCTATTGAATTAAATTTTGATATCAAGATAAGTAGGTCTTGGAGTCTAGATACCACACATTGAATTTAGATTTGAGGGATTCGATGACTGGATGGATCGCCAAGCTGAAGATGGCCGGACCTAGCGGGTCGCCCTGTTGACAGCCCACAGATGATAGAATAAGGTTGTTTTTATACATAAGATTTGTTGGTTTTGAATAGCTTTCATAAAGGTAATTGGATATTTCTGGAATATTAGATGTTACTTCGTGTAACATGACGGACCTGTCGACAGAGTTAAAGGCATTCTTTACATCTACTTTTAAAATAACTTCTCCGCATTTATTATTTATGAATGACCGCAAAGAATGCACGGCTGCTTCACAGCCTCCTTTAGAGCCGAAACCTAATTGTAAGGGTTGGAATTTGTTTTTTAATTTTGTAGATATATGGCGGCAACAGACCTTCGAGGCGATTCGTCGTAACGAGTTGCCTACGGCGATCGGTCTGATACCGCCATGTTTCTTTTTTAATAGAGCTATTAAATTTGCGCCGTATAGAATTTCCCTGATTCCGTCGGGAACCTTTCCTGCAAGCATCAGGTTTATAATTTGGGTAATGTGTTTTAGAAGAGTTTGGCCAATGTTGCCTGTACAACCGCTAATAAGGTCTTTCAAATGTTGTGGAGAAAGAACGTCTATTCCAGCAGCAGAGCCAGTTTTAAATGACATTATTGCTGAATAGACGTCCTTAGTTGATGCTTGTAGGAACTCTGTTTGTGAAGAGGGAGGATCTGGCGGAGAAGTCGGTGAAGTAGTTGGAATAGGATGCTTGTCTTTTAGTGCCGAGTGTGTCTGCTGAGTCTGGTGCTAGGCTATCGTTAGAAAAAAGTAAGCAGGCTGCCCCTTTCAAGTCTCCCTCGCTTACTTTATTTTCAATCTTTTTTGATAAATTTACTGAGAATTTATTGCCTAAGATATGGGACGTATCTAAATTTTCAATTGTTGGACGGCAGCAGTTCTGTTTGATAGTTTTAGTTAAAGAATTGTTTTTATCAAGGCCGGTCGAATGGAAAACTCGGAACGAGAAAAATAGGTACCTTTCCCAATTTGTGGGAGAATTTAAACGATTTTTAAACGATTCTTTCAAATGTATCCCCAAAAAAAGGATGGTCATTAAGTATTATTGATAACATCAATAATATTCAATGTATGGGTTTTTTATGAATTTATGAAATCATTGTAAATGCTTATTTGAAAGTCCGTGTCGTAGAATTAATGAAGTTAACCTGGTATCACATAACATATGTCCGCGTTGCGCATTGATGACGAATGTCCGCAAAAGTTATTCATATCGATTGATTTCAGTGTGCCAGTAATTCGGTTTCGTCGCCGCTAAAGTCTGCTCGCAGACTAGCGACGGAGCATTTTTCCATAGTTGTAATTATTTTATTTATTGTGTGTGTTGAAAACCGTGCAAGATGGGGTCTTTGTTTCGGAGTGAGGAGATGACATTATGTCAGCTATTTCTTCAGAGTGAAGCCGCTTATGCATGCGTGTCGGAGCTTGGAGAACTGGGACTTGTTCAGTTTCGTGACGTGAGTTCCCTTTTTTTATATGTGCTACGCCCCTTTCCTGAATTAGAAGTTAAAATATAGTAGACACAATCAGTGACCTTTCTTTTATGATTTGTATTCCCTCGTATCGCTTAGCACTGTGTTCTCTGGTATTGATTTTATTAGGGCATATTTATTACATGTATCTTATAACGACAGTGAAAACCTAATAGTTATTGAATGATCTCCATCTCTTCCATCAATGTAATTTACTAGGGCATTTCTTATGGTTTTCCATCCTATTTTAGATAGGATTCTAGGATTCCATCCTAGATGGATTTCTTATATTAATCCTTGTTCTTAGAAGAACATATGGGTTGGGTTTACATATATGTCCCCGGATGATTTCCTGGGTGATTTTAATGGTTAATGTGTTTAGAAATATATTTAAGACTTATTTATAACAACTGGAATTGGTTTTGAGTGGAAAAAATACATATTCAATTAATTATCGAAGTTTGAAATTCATGACAATGATCCGGTAATTTTGTCGCCGAGACGTTTTTTTACGTTTTTTGATGGGATTTATCGAAATAGGAGACTGTATGTATCCGAAAATTTAAATATGTGGAGTTTTAAACAGTCGGTTAGGTTAGGTTTTGTGTAGACCGAAGTGCCAGAACCGACTGGTAACCATTAACTATTCATCTTATATATTAGTGAAAAACAGAAGTGAGGTTAGATTGACAAAAACATTCATAACTCAGGAACTACACATTTCCGACACATAGGAGTTGCAGAAGGGGTGAGGTTTCCCCCTCCCACCTCCCCCACCCCCACTCATTACTTATGATTCCGGGGACATATATGTAAACCACACCCAAACATATATAGGTACTGATATTTATGATAATCAGTTCATTGTCAAGTCTGTGAAGAAGGAACAAATAAACACATTCATTGCAAAACTAGAATTTAGGTACATATTAAAAATTACAGATGCTGCAAAATTACAAAGACATGTGATAAAAAGATGTTAAACTACAAGATGGGTACAAATGTAAAGATAGACCAAAAGAAAGGATGATATGATGATTTGTGATGTGACAGAAGATGTGTGTATGACTAGAAAAGTGGATGGAAAATACATATTGTGCCAACCCCAAAGATTTGGGAGAAGGTGAAAGAAAAGAGAGAATCATATTTGAATGTACACACAGAACTGATGAAAAGTAAAGTGAAAACTTTATCTATATACATGATCAAAATCCCTTATTATTTAACACTTTAAATTGCCAGTAATTTAAAGCCTTTAAAGACTTATTGCTTGTTTGTACAACAGATTATAAATACAATGTATTTTTACAGCTATTGTCCCCAACTATGTTTGTACTAAAGACTATCATCAGTATACTTTATGTAAATGTTTTATTTTAAATTTATTTAAATTTCAACCTAAAATGCTAAAATAATACATACATACAGTATCACTTATCAATTTAAATAACTTATGCATTATTTTTCTGTTGTTAGCCATTTATAGTACTTTGCTGAATATAGCTGAATACATCCTGGTCCTCTTCTGTAGTATATACCAAGTCAACCCCCCCCCCTGAACTTATTGCATCATAAATATGGTTTTAAATCCATTTTTGTATGCAATCCTATATTGTTACAAGGCCATGCTGCTCATGTATATGAATCACCTATTAGTATTCCCCTTTTGTCAGAGCATTGTTCAAATAATATTTGCTTGTGCAATGTCTTTTTTTCCCATTTTTTTCTATATTGTATGAGCCAATATTGCTCTTACAGCATATTTTACATATAAATATGCAACAATATACTAAGACAGACATATTAACCTCACCATGAGGTGTGTATTGAAGAACACATGAACAAAGTGTCCTCCCCTTAATAGAGACAATATGAAAGTGCTAATGGACAGTTTCATAGTAAAATACTTTTAGTCAATTTAGGTTATATTTAAATTACTAATTAGTCTTTTTCGATTAGATTGTAATATAAATGTGGTATTTTTAAATACAACATTTATGAAAGAAAAAACTGTCATGAGTGGCACTTGTGCACTGCAAGTTGTGCATCTCAGGTCATCATACGACCTAAATAAACAACTCAATGTGGTTTGGCTTGGCAACACTCTGCAAACAGGATCCATAATAAATAAAAATAGTTTTTATTAAGCCCAGAAACTGGGTACAAACTGTGTACACATATTATGTTACTGATAAAAATATTATATGTTGCAAAAATTGTGTGTATCAAAATGATCTTCTACGGAAGCTGTATGTATAGTCAAAGAGGTGAAGTCTGTCATTGGGGTCATCAGTCAGTCAGTTCATACACCACTCATCTTTTAACTTTTTTTTAACAGATTTAACACCAACTACAATTCGAAGACAGAATTCAATGGTGTCTTAACTTCACTAACTGATTTGTTGTTGTCATAGCTATTCAAAACCAGAAATAATGTGAGGTGTATCGAGTGCCACCACTGACGGACTAGCCACCTTCAATATATACGAGTCTTCATTATACATGAACTCACACGCACTTAGCTGATTTTCTTTAGTTTTGTATTGACATTCATCAACAAATTTTAGAATATATTATAACAATAATAATAATCGGCAGACAACCACATATATTGTATATCCTCATATAAGCAAGTTATGCTTGTGTTATGGGTAATATACAACATACTATTCTGGGGCCGACCCCAATCACCCAGACCATAGTAAATAACGGAGAAAATATGTTTCTGAAATTTACTATACCAGGAATCAAACCCAAAACCTCTGTGTTGCAGTGAGGTAGGCTTCCAAAGGCTTAGTCTGCACAACCACAGAGGCCATCAAATAATGCCTAACATTGGCATAATGTTGATATTAGACAGATCAAGCAAGTCAATTTAATTTGATTGAAAAGCCTAGAGCTAAAAGGACACAATGGTGTCATTCTAATATTGGCTAGGGGTGTGGCAGTTCTACCAACATTTCAAAAACTAAAAACATGTGACAGACATTAAAAAATGTGACTGTGATAATTGTCCGTTAATTTATTGATTGATGTTATTTTCTATTGTAATCAGTATTAAGGCTCTTATCAAGGATGATAAAGAATTAGGAATCGATTCTGTTTTTATTATTATATTTTGTTTTAAATGTAAGGTTTAATAAAATATATTTATTTCTTTATTATACCTACTGATTATTTTATTGCTTGGGCTTTGGTCTTGGTAGAAAACCAAGTTTGAATATTTACATTGTGGAAGTTTCTGGTAAAAAATATCTAAATGAAATCTCGTCCATGTAAGACTAACTGGGGAAGTGACAATCAAACCCACCTATCCGATCAGCAGACAGGCAGACGGCCCACTTGATGGAAAGCGGTTACCATCGCCTATGGACACTTGCAACACCAAAGGTGCTACAAATGAGCTGCTGCTCTCTTAATAATACCGGAACATAAGGTTAACCACCGCCTGGCTGTTGGCTGTTTTGTAGCCTCTTCCGACAGGCCGCCCACCGCAGGAAGTTGTGTTTTTTCGCACTTGCACGGAAAAAAATATACCACATTCTAAGGATAAATAAAATTTACATAAAAAGGGAACATAAAATAATTCACGATACGATGTCAATTTTATACGAGCGTCCAAAGTTAGCTTTTGTGCCCGTACTAGCTCTCAACAGAGCCTGTGTGCCGGGTCACAGTTGCTTTCGCTTCCGTTTCGAAATGCTTTTTCTTTCATTGCCTGGTATTAGTAAACCTATAAAACAATTGAAACAATAATAATAATAAAACCTACATCATAACTACGTGTCTAGATGCGTAGGAGTTAAAGATGGCGTTAATGGTTGAATTTATTTATCTGTTAATTGGTAATTGATATTTTTTTTACCGATATTTTTATTGGTTGAAAATACCGGTAAATCTTTTCGTTGAAAAATTAATTTTGCTAATGTTAACTCGAATGGTTGAGTTTCTTATATGTATTATTTTTCATTAAATGAACTTTCCTTCATACTTCTACATAGTAATGGTTGAGTTTCTTATATTATTTTTGATTTAATGAACTTTCCTTCATACTTCTACATTTAAAGTTAGATATAAAAATTTTAAATCCACAAAATAACAAAGTAAACAAAGTCTCAAACACACAAAAAAGTCAAAACACAAACACAAAGTACAAATCTCTTGAAATACAAAAACACAACTTTACCAAAATAATAGAAAATATGCACTTACCCGCCGTAATATCAATTACCAAACAATATATTACGTTTAAAAAATCAACCAAACACGTAATCTTCGCGATCGGTAAAAATACCATTTCATTTCAATCTTCTAACAAATAAAAATACCATTAAGTGTAAAAAACACCAAGTTGAATATTGTGCTTTATTTTGAGAGCTATAGAGCATACAATCAAATACTCAAAATTCAATATTTACATGATAAGTTGAAAACATCTGCAAAGCGAAAATAAATCTTGTGTTTAGGTGGTAAAGTTGAAACTTGCATGTATATAATTTCCAATAATTACCTACACGACTACACGCCGTGTATTTGTTAAATGGTATTTTTAACCGTTTAGCTTAATTTTATTTACCGAGTAGAAGTGTGACTACACTACTAGCTAGGAGTGTGAGATAGATTAATGGTGTGTGTGTACAAACATGTGTGTGTGCGCATATATTTTGAGTGTATATTAGGGAGGTCGTTAAAAATTAAATTTCTTGCGACGCCCCCTAAAAAGCTTCCTTCTAATGAAAAAACACTGGGATTTTTTTATAATTTTTTCAAGTCAAGACATCACGTGCCTCAAGACGATTCAAGTTAAAACTAAAAATATAAGAAAAATTGAAAGATAAGCTTGAATCACGAAGAATTTTAAACTTTTTCTGAAACTATAATTTGAAATTCATCAATGAGAATGATAATACGGAAGGTATTTCATTGTTAAAACTTTTCCAATCTTAAAATAATTATTACTTCTAAGTATGAAGAAGAGGAAACTTCTTCATACTTAGAAGTAATAATTATAAAAAACATGATATTACCCAAAAATTAACTTGAATCGTCTTGAGGCACGTGTTGTCTTGACTTGAAAAAATTATAAAAAAAACCAGTGTTTTTCATTAAAAGGAAGCTTTTTAGGGGGCGTCGCAAGAAAATTATTTTTTAACGACCACCCTAGTTATATGCTTGTGAGTACATGCGTGAAAGTATTTGTTTTAGTTTAAAAGTAATTGACGGAAATGGTGGGGTATAGATATACGGGCAAATTTCAGAAAGGGTAAGTATTCTCGGCTGACCTCCCCCTCCACCCCTCTAAATACTTGAAATCGATTTGCCGTATATCTAAATCGCACCCGACGAAAGGTTGTTAACTAACAGTATGTAACAATTCTTCAGCGTTTTTATATATAATAGGGCGTAAAAAGTTATTCAAAGCTTTATAATTCAAATAAGGCGGCATATTCTAGTGTCGTGAATATGATATATCTATATGCCAACGGTTTTACAATAAGGAATTCCTAAGACTGCTTAAAGTAAAGAAGAAAAAGTAGGAGAACGTACGTTCAGAATATAATCAGGATTAACGCTATGGTAGTGATGGATATAGTTGAGCGATTGAACAAATGGTAGTAACTTCATCTTTCATACCTTTCACAGTTAAATCCTGACGTAAACGCCTTCCAACGCAAATTCGTCAATGAAGTCCGCCGCTGCGATGAGATGGAGCGCAAGCTCCGTTACCTCGAGAAGGAGATACGCCGCGACGGGATCCCGATGCTGGAGATCCCCGGAGAGTGCCCCGAAGCCCCACAGCCCAGGGAGATGATCGATCTCGAGGTGAGATATGCACCATCTGAACATTATTGTTTTTACATACACCCAGATACCACCATAAAAATCAACTCTGTAGTAGAATTTCAAAACATCCTATTTATTAGTTACTAGACAACCTCTAGCGCGTACCTCTTGTTTAAAGGTTACATTGTATTAAATTTTTATGTATTTATCCCCGGAAGATTCATTTCATTTTATATCGCAAACTCTCCCATCCCCCGTCTATCTGTAAACTACATAAATGACGTAACTTGACAAAAATGACAACATGGACAAAATGGACCAAGTGGACGAACTGAACGAAACAATAATCACAAAACCTATCCTACTTTCCAGGATAACCTTTACATAAATCTATCCGATGGAAAGCACCCCTTGACTACCCTCTGTATTAAAATTACATATGTACCGAATTTCAGCCAAATCGGTCGAATAGTCTTTCCGTAATAGGATAACAAATTAACAAACAAATAGAGACAAATATATTTTATCCCGGAAACTATACCATTTTCGAGATAAAAATTATCCTATGTTCATCCTCGGTATCGAAAATATACTGAGTTTCAGCCAAATCGGTGCAAGTAGTTTTTCCATGAAAACGGAACAACAGAAGAGTTACTTTCGCATTTATATAGATTTCATTTTTTTCTTGACTTTTCAGTAGCCTTGATCACGGTAGATAAACATGACATTTTATTTAAAGCTTTTAGGATCAGAATAGACTATTTAGTCTTAATTATAGTACACTGCGATCTACTTACTACTCCAATCTTGATACCGTGAAATAAATATACCTAAAGATTGAAGGAAAATGTTTAATATTCCCACACATAGAAAGCTAAGCAAAGAGATGGTTAAGAATATGAAATACATATCTAACAGGATATACAAACTAATCATATACATAATATGTCATATGAGTATCTGTGCTTTAAATATAATTATTCTGTCTTATACTACACCTGGTCAAGACTTGCCAAGAATGTCATATATAGACGAATAATGAATACTATCTTTAAGAATATAACCTTATTTGATCGGTTTATAACGGCGACTCGCAAGGCTGCATTATCGTTAATGACCGTCAATTATAAAAAGGTTGAAATACCCGCATTACTCACAGTAATTTTATTCCAATTATTATCAGAGCGTTCCTTTAGTAGCTCACAACGCTTAAAATCCACCGTCAGGCGTTCCATCTGGCGACCGCGGTGTTTTGGTCGTGGCGAAAACGTCACATATAATTTTTTATCACACAACTACCCATGTCAAGAGGTGGGTCGAATAACCGTTCCACTAGAGTTTATGGTTGTAACGCTCGCAAACAAGTGGAACGGGAAAAAATTGGTCGTGAACGTGGTCGTTTTGAACCACTAATGGAACGTTACCAATATTGTTCACATAACTTATTATCACAACATTATCCGTATGCAGGCGACCTTCGAAAAGCTCGAGAATGAGTTGCGTGAAGTGAACCAAAATGCTGAAGCACTCAAAAGGAACTATCTTGAGCTGACCGAGCTCAAACACATCTTGAGAAAGACTCAAGTGTTCTTTGATGAGGTAAGTTTTGTTGAAAACTTCTTATACTTTCGTCGTATTATAAACACAAAACGAAGAGTGGGCGCAAACGGGTTACCTCAGCCACCGGTGAACCAGTGGCTGTGGTCGGTAGCCCGTTTGCGCCGAGCCTAATTGTTCAAGGAAAGATTTTTTTGTACAATCCATGGATTTTTGCGTCAGTGATTAGTTACCTAGACAAATAATACTGATTTTTACATTAATTATCTGATAAGCAGCTTAATAGCCGCGTGATGTTTTACGTAAAAAGTAATTTATGTAATGTAGAGATTGATTCGCATCATGTTTGGTCAACGTTCTCTACGTCAGACCTTTCAATTTTCAATCGTCTTGAGATACGTCATTTACTTAATTTGACTCCTTGAGATAATTGATAAGGCTTAAAACGTTTCAGATTTTGAATCAAATGAATTTACGTAATAAAGTAAATGCATTAAAAAATGAAGTATGTGCGAGGTATTAACTGTTGTAGAAAAAAAATAGCTCCACGATCGATGTTAATCGCTATTTTTTATTTGAACATTGTATTTATTTTTTGTCTTTTTTTCTTCAATCAGTGTCTTATCAAGTATTTGATTTAATTTGTACAATATTTTATGGCTATAATCTACGTAAGAATTCTTCATTTTGTTCGATACTTTTTATATTCATTTATAGATAGAAATTGTATGATTAGACAGAGTTCTACCTTACGTGAAGGTTGTGAGTTTTCTTAAAAAATTACAACACAGCATTCTACAGATACTGGAAGCAGGTTGAATTTTTTAGGTCCTTTAGACTGTCTGTAAAAATAATGACGTCAACGTCAATGTCTCATTTTGGCTACCGTTGTCGTCAGATAATCGACGACACATCTTATTTACTTATATAGAATGCAGTCGTTTGGTTGCAAGATTGTCAATCGAATCACGATAATGATCAATCAAGCAATTACACGACAGCCTTATCTTAAACATTTCACGGTCGCTCTAAATGTGACATTGGTCTTGTGCGTCAATGACCTTGGCGCCATTTTGGCGCGTGTTTGCACAAGATGGCGGACCCGTCAAAGGAGGAGGAACAGGTGACCCTACTGGGGGAGGAGGGGCTCATGGCCGGAGGGCAGGCGCTCAAACTGGGGTATGCTCGGAACGATTTCAGGCGCTCGCTCGATGCGCTCTGACCTCCGACCAGTTGGGGTTCAAAGCGTGTCCTTGAGTGTTATTATATTTTCCAGCGCTTATACTGTGACGCTGATACGGGAGTCTACCTATCACCACTCAGGCAAGCATTGGAGTCGGCCGGTTTATAGTATATCATCAACATAACACCTCTTGACTTCTGTGTGATTGAATGATAGCTTAGTTGTAGCACCGCAAAACACCGCCACGACTCGATCGTACAGTTCTAATATCTCCGTGTTTAGATGACCCTTATGAGCGTGCTAACCAATTGCTGCCTGAGTGAGTTGTTTTTTATTTTTAAATTAATTTTTGAACTAACCAGTTTGCGACATGATTTATTTTTGAAGTCCATCGGTGAAGAGGTTTACAGACGGTAAAACACACGCGGGAGTTTCTTTTTTTATATATATATGTTGTTTTGTTTCGTTTTTATCATTATCGTCATGCTTTATGTATACATGTCATTTTCTGCATGCCATTATGAGTTTTGTAATATTGTTATAATTGGTAGTTAGTTTAGTTGAAAGTCAAAAATAGACTTATAGCTAGTATGTTTAGTTTTTATAAACGACACTGTAATTTGAACACAACAATGAAAATTAGGCACGAACTAACAATGCAAATCGCTTCATAGAACTACTATTAGCTAGGTAAACTCATCACGACGCGATGCTGTTTAAGCTCAAGGCGACTGGCGCTACTTTTTTCCTACAACAGGCATTATTGGGTTTGTGTTATACGTCGTGTACTGTATCGTATACCGCATTGTGCCGTCCAATGGGCAATGTTTTGTCTACATGTTTATGTTTGTATTCCGTGTAGCACGAGGGTGGTGCCAGTACCACTGAGTCGATGACGCGGGCCTTGATATCCGACGACCCGAACAGGCATATGGGCCACGTCCAGCTAGGGTACGTATCCGTGTGTACATACGGCACGAGACTGATACTCGCACTCACCCACAAAATAATGGGTTATTGGAGGAACCAAGTGGTGGTCGTTGATCGGCTAGCACAGACTTTTAAAACTGTTGACGTTTCTTCTTTGATGCGTTTTTGAAAATCAACGATTAAAGTATGTCAAGTCTACGCGAACCAACTTTCTCACTTAACATGTACAAATTAGTAGGAAGCAGATACATTTGCCTTAAAAACAGTTTCATCGTTGACTGTGACATTATAACCAACTGTTTACCCGGTAACGTTGATAATGATGACAGATTCTTTCGTGACGTCGTTTTCATTAATGATCAAATACATCAAAGATGAACCGATCAATCACGTTGTTCACATAAGAGAGACAGTTTTATTATTTAACATAGTACATGAAGTAAATGTTTGTCTTAATAACATGGCCGTACAAAATAATTAAAAAGTTATTATGTGAACAGAACTAAGAACCGCACGTGATGATGAATTTGATACAGCTACAGTTATGCTGCATTATATTTAAAATAAAAATAACAAATGTGGCGTAGTAATAGCTAATTTGGAATTTGATTAGGATAGAAGTAACATTAAAGCTGATTAAATTGCATGTAAACATCTAATCTTGGTGAAATGATGATTTTTTTAATATTAATGTTTTTAAAGAACATTGTTCTTTCTTTTAATTTAATAATTGTACAGTTTGGCTAAATGTGATGGTTTATTCCCTAGTTTACGGGATAAGCAAGAATCCTTGGAATTCCTGCCTTGGTTAGTAATGTACATTGTAATTTTTATAGTAGATGGTGTAGTTAAGGTGCTTGGGTATATGTTATATGTGATTACAATACAAAAGACTGCTTTCAAATCGACTCTTCTTGGAAACTTCCTTCAATTTGGTTTTCTTAACACCTTTCACTTGCTGCCTAACACTTCACTTATTCAAAAATGTATTGGATAAATTCTACGTGTTCTTTGTCAAGGTAACTTTGGACTTCAAGAATAGATAATGGAGTTAGGTGCAAAAAATTGTAAATGCTGCATTCTGTCTAAACTTTGTGCTCTTAGGTTTTCTATATATTTTTACTATTTTGATAACAATTAGTTGCACAGCATCAATCTTTTTTATATATGACAAGTAAATCTTAGAGAGATATAGAAAAAGAGTTGCAAAGTTTTTTCGAGCAAATTAGTTCCTAACAGCGTCTACGTACGAGTGTTTTATACATTAATATTAGTTTAATACTTCGTGAATATCTCAAAGTGTTGTTCATTCAATTCGTCAATGACATTTCATTATTTGTTATCGCTATTCGGATGTACTCTGAATAGAACAATCAAACGATTTGTAATGTATTAATTTAACAAGTCTAACAAAAGTTTCCGTTTCAACCTTGAGCCGATCGAGTATGGTTGTGATAAATTTACTTTTGCCTTATGCCATCCATTCGCATTGTGCTGCCGTGAACGGTATTCTACTTTGTAAATAGCTGGTACGATACATGTAGCGTGAAATTGTTTTAATGTGTGTACTCTTGCATTTGCTAGAATTTGTATAAAACGACAATGACATAGCGCGCTGGTTGCTTTTGTTTTTCGAATAAAGAACCCAAAATGTGTTAGCTCAGTTGCTACTGGGTGGGCTAGCAACTTCGTGTATTCACTTAAGCAGAAGGTTTTCGACAGGTCATATTCTTAGTTGTATCACTCGAGCTAACTCATTATTGCATGGGAAATCCATTAATCAAATAAAACAAATGTCTATTGTCTAACTAAATATGCGCAGTTACGTACTGACAACTTGATGCTTTTTTGTACAAAATCAAATTATGCGCAGTGTTTTGTAGCTTTCTTAGAGAGGGCTTAAAGTCTTGTTTTGGTTAACTACGATCATATATAACATTTCACTTAGGTATAGCTATCCTTTTATAGCAGAAAAATGACATGTTTCGTGTCAGTCATTTCTTTAATTAAATTATTTCAATCTTCGAATTTTTGTGTTGTCCTGTTACTATTAATTATCCACATTTCCTTTTAGATAAAATTATACGAGATGTGTAATAGCTATGAATATGTAATGTTAGTTATTTATTCGATTGTCTTCTCTGCTTTCGTGAATATTAATTAGTTCTTATGTTGGGTCGTCGTGGCATTTTCGATTCATAGATACGTGATGTCGTCACGAATGAAAATGGGAGAGTTGTTAACTAACATTAATTTCTATAAGCAATATTTATTACTTTGGCGGTGTCGTGCGTTATTGCAGGTAGGTTTAAATATTTACTTAGATCTGTTAAATCACTATTTTAACGGGCAGCAGAAATCAGCGAAAGGTCCCAGAGAGGAGAGATTAGATTGATTAATTCACAATTTATATTTACCTACAATACATTTACTGCGGTACTCTGAGATCGGTCTCCAAACATTGAAATATAATAATATACCATATTTCGATTAGATAAGTAAAATAAGAATTCATAAATTAAAGTTTTTAGCCATCCTTTCCGTCGAATTGCAGCAGACCCTTAACCATCAAAATACTGTAAGACAGATCCGCGACTGTTTTTCAAACTAATCTTTTTAATTCGACAGATAAATTGTGTATCATGTAAGCTAAGAAAGTAACGGTGGGGATATAGGTTATATACAATGTGCAACTCTGGGGCCAATCCCAGACTCAGACCATAGTGAATAATCAAAAGGTCGTTTACGAATTTTATTTTGATATGAGTTGAAAAGTGGGCGAAAGTTTGCCTTACATGTCGTCAATAGTACTGACTAGCTTGGAATCGTTATGAAATGTCTGCTGATTTACAGCAAAAAGAAATTGACTAAAATTGATGTTAGATGGTTTATTTCTGTCTTTAAATTTCGATGAATCAACCAACGTGATTTATATAAACGTAAATTTCAATGATTCAATACCGACGTGTTCATTCAGTTATGTGTCTTTCGACGAAACTGTTCCAATATCTCTGATCCGTCTATTGTCAGTATTAATTTTCGAATTTCCCAATAACAAAATCATTGTGTAGAAGAAGAAAGTCGTTTTACCAGATGTTACGGCCATTTCAAACAAACATACGCTAGAAAGAATTCATTTCGATTTGAACAGACACTGTTTATCCGAGTCAGTTTTTGTAAACAATTACACTGTTTTTTTTCTTCTATTTTTAGATAAAACTATTGGTTTTTCTGCTGACATAAGAGATTTTTTAGAAATTAATAATGTTTTTTTTTCCTTTCGATAAGTCTTGTAGTATAATTTACAGAAAATAACTTAAACAGTTATTTCTCTTGAACATATACCTTGTTTAACAATACTTTAACGGAAGGGTGAAAAGGTACTGACCTACACAAACCATGGACGAATGGTTGGAATTGCCCTCCTTTTCTCAAGGTGAATTCGTTTGCGAACACCCTTCTGCTCGGGGACATGACTTACTGGCTGCTTTTGCCGGAATATCCAATAAACATCCAAGGGCCACAGCTTCTCTTTAGGCCAGGAAATAGTTGTCCCCACAACTCTAGTTCAAACATATCCCACTATACGCGGTCATTAGATTACCTACGCCCCTAGTGATTGAGCCCCAGCAAGAGTACAAAAACCAAAAAGCTGCAGACAGGACACCAGAAGATAGCAACTTAAAGCTCGGTGTGTAGCATTTCAACCCTCAAGCGTGAAAGAAAAGAAAGAATTGATATACCAGGAAAGCGACAACACAGGAATGTAGACATAGTTTATACATAAATTTACATTTTTATACATTTTATTGGAGTTCCCCCAAAACAGCGCTGATTTTCATCACCGACCCCTCCTCATTGATTAATATTTGACCCATCACCACAGTAAATGTAACAAGTAACAGTAAGTAAATAAGTAACAGTAAATGTAGTATGGAAGAAACCCAGGATGTGAAACAAGAGAGATATGACAAAAAGATTCATTATCCTTCATAATAAAAGAAGAGAAAATATAAGTAACAGCGTAATCAATGTTGATCTCGCAAAGCCCACCGAACACTGTAGATTGGTCAACGATAGCTGCTTATAAGCCATCACCCTACATGACAAGCTTCAAGAGCACTATGCTCAGTTCCCAGTAGGTAGTCAGCTTATTGAGTTCCAGCTGGAACAAAGAGATTGAACGCTGAAGATACCAACGTCCTCAACGCATCAAATGCCCCTAGAGGAAGTAGACGACGTCAATTACTGTGGATTCATTTAGACAACTAAAAAGCGTTAACACAGCTAATGTACTTAATAGCCGCATATCTCGTATCTGGGAACACAGCAATTACTATTACGCGTAGGTGGGTAGTCAAAGGAAGCTATAAATATCTTAAGTTTATCTTGTACAAATAGCACGACGGAAATAGTCGCAGTTGTTTTGAGTGTCAATCATAATGAATATTATTTCCTAGAAGATGTTTTAATGTAGTTTGGAATTAAACTTACTCGATTTTTAAATACAATTCATGTTTTCAATAAACACAAAATCAAAAGGTATGTATTACTCGATTTATATTTTAAAGGAAAAACTAATGATTTTTCAAATACTTCCTAATTTTTGAAATTATTGACTACGATTACTCTCTGACCAGTCTATTGGTCTAAATAGGTTGACTTTACGTAAATTTTATAATTCTATCCATATTTGTTAGAAGCTTTTTAATTGCTTATAAAGATTTTTCTAAGAAGAGATAGTTCCCAAAACAAAACAATAGTACTTGGCAACTTTATCGAATCTTGTGAAGATGTCTGATTAAACTCGTCTGCGTGTGACGACTATGACGTGATCAAAGATTAAATCATGGTTATTTTAATTCGTAATCTGTTAAAAAAAAAACTCAGATTTACCACTTATTTGGATGACCTTACCGTATGTTACTCCTACACGGTTGGAGTTTGGATAGAATATTGTGATTATAATATTACACTTTATGCTGATATTAGACGGATCAACGAAATTGAGTCAATCTAGTTGAAAAACATAGAAGTGAATCGTCTCGACCAGGGACGTGGCTGCTGAATCAATGACACGGGGCCCCCAGGCTACAGGGGCCCCGAAAGTGGGTAAGCAAAAATCTCTAAAATGTTATCCACAATCTTTTATAGATTAAAATTCTTGAGATTAAGTAATGGGCCAACAGGAACGGCTATCAGACTTGTCATTATTGCCTATAGAGACGAAAGTTCTAGAAAAACTGAAGTCGAAAAAGCGACAAAACTGTACCTTTGGTCTGAATTATTTGTCTAACTTAGCTTGTAGGAGCATTAAGTAATAACTTCTAATAAATATATAATTATTTATATTGAATTCGAGCATTTTTTGGTTCTTTTATAAAAAAAAAAACTTTACCCTTCCTTTGGCCCCCCCAACAGATTTTGATACAGAGCCCGTCTAAGGCAACCAATGCCACTGGACACGGCGGAATTCAATGACAGAATGATTCAAGTTTTGGCTTATATCCACCACTTTGGTGATTTATATAAATTGAAAGATGGAATTGAAGCGTCTAATATTGGCTTTAGCTACGCTTTCTTTCATGCAACTGTTGAAGATTCTTATTATAAATCGCCATCTTTACCTATATACATAAACCTTCTTATAAATTGATTGTCTTCAGTGGAAGGCATATATGTAGACAATAAGACAATATCTCGGTCGTTACTTTTGATTCATTCAAATATGCGATATAGTGTAATATAGATTGTTATATAATTTATATAGGTGTAGTTTAATGTGAAATAATCAAAATCGACGAAAAATAGGGATACGACGTAATTTTCCTACCACGCTCTAATAATTTTGTACGTGCTGCTACAGATGTGTGAGGCCTCTCGCATTATCGCGGTTTTATAATATATTCTAAAGTTTGCGTTGATGACGTTATTTCTCCTCAGGGATTCCCATTGCAACCTACTGCGGTAGAAATCCCCAATACATAGCTAATTATAGCATCAGTCACATGATTTGATTTTAAAGCCAACATGTTTGTATTTATCTCTCTATACAATATACATATGTAAATAACAACTCCGTACGTTGCTTTATTATTATTATGAGTCAAATAATTACTTAACTATTGTATCGTGGCTTATTAAGTAGTTAGGTATTGTACGACTGTTTTCGACGCAGATTTTTTAATTCGTTTAGTCATTGATACTAGTTTTCTGATTTTCCTTTACCTTGATTAATACTTGTTTGTTCCCATTATTATCAGCCTCTTTCTTTGATTAGTATTTTGGTTGAGCTCTGCCACGTCTTTCTTAATATTTAATTAGAATATGAATAAATAATAAAACAATTAATAAATCATTTGTTAAATTAACTTTAAATACAATTAATTATCTGTGACTTTTTGCCCTTTACAAAAGATGAAACCGAATCTGGTTTTGTAATCGACCATTTTTTCCTTTTTTTTAAACAGGTCGTTTGAATCCAACATTATCTCGATAACAAAATTTACAGACGAATGTTTTCGTCTGTGATTTCTTGGGGACTTTTACCTTTAATATTCGAATTTAATCTGCTTGCAAAAACATTGGATTTACCCGCCATTAGATTGTGGTTGTTTTCCGCTTGTGATCACGATTCCAAGATGATTCCATGCCAAAATACCCAAAGTTTTCTTTTACGTATAACCAAAGTATTACTATCGCCTATATGTTTGTTAGTTTATATTTATTGAAGTACCGTTACAGTAGCATCGACCTGGTTCTCGGCCCGGTTCGTGACTTACTACTTGACGTCCGTGTGCGAAATATATCGAATAATGCATCATAATATCAAGTTCATGGTTGTGAAAGTAGTTTTATTAGCACTATTATTAGTGGATTCTAATCTAAATCCTGATTTGTTTGTTATATAGCCCAGGGAAAGCTCTATAGAATTGATTAGGTATAAGTATGGATAACTTCCAGTAAAAACCTTAATTCAGCAAAGCTTCCTAACTGGATTACATCACACAAATCGTTCTTCTGTAGATGTTTTATGTTTTATTACTACGATCATATTTTTAGAGCAGATTAATCAAAAATAGAAAAACGACTAATTATAGAAACAAATGTTTAGGTCTGGCATTTTCGTCGGGTCGCGATGAAGAGTAGTCCCATGAACTGTTGGTTGACATCGTGACGAATGACTTGCCGGCTAATGCTCTCACGAAAATGGATACTGAAGACTGCTCGAAGCGTAGAAAAAAGTAGGAAAGTAGACCTCGGACCTAGAAGCGTTAACTCTGAACGCAACTAAGTCTCAATGTCATCAAGTGTCATTATATCGTAAGCGAAATTTGGACCGAAGTATATATTTTTTGTTGTAAAAGATATTTTAACTAAGTATTACTTTGTTTAAAGACTTTCAGTTTGCGTTAGATTAGTTACCAATCATATTTTTCTGATAAACTCCTGTCAACCAATAGTGTTTTAGTAATACTAGGTATTACTTTTATTATGTTATTCCGTCCCTATCCTTTGCATTCTTTCTTCTTCACCAAATAATCCGTTTTCAAAAATAGATTTAAATAGTCTTTTATGTCTGAGGTTATTTGGAACAGCCATGCGTAGCGAATGGCTCATATCGTGAAAATGTAAACCGTGGTAGTTTAAATGCCATTTCTGTTGCTTCGATGGTATTTCTAGCAGTAATACGTATAAATTATAAGTAATAAAATATAGTTTTAAGCCCGTGACTGAAATGGATAAAATTAAGGTATCAGCGATTACAATAGGTTGAGTTAATTGGCCTAAAGTTAAAACATAAGTAAGTAGTTTAGAGATAAGGTCACCAAAATTTTATTTATTTATTAATCCCGCGACTAACAATTATGAGTATTTGTGATCACGGAAGACGAAGATGTCAAGTGTCAATGAGTAATATTTTTAATTTTAACTATTTAGGTTTAATTTTTATTTATGGTTATTATTTACTATAGAAGCCTAATCTATTTTACGGTATTTGCGATAGACTAAATTAAAAACTTTAAACATCACCAATTGCCAATAAATAATTGTTTTCCGTGATTAAGCCTACTAAGTGGACGAAAACTACAATTTCATATTAGTGGTTTGTCATGTCTATTATATCTTTCTATTGTATTCATTCTAACATTTTTCAGAACGGTACATTTATAATTACCGCAAAAGATTCGATTTGTTAAATTTCTAACTACATAAATCAAAGACTTCTATTTAGCACTAATGGATATGCCAGATCTTACAACTTTTGACTTCGACCAAGCAACGAAAGGCTTGACAGAAACAATTAAGCAAGAATCATTTCCTTTCTAAATTGAATACGGAATTTATTTAAAATTGTCTTATGTAAAATTCACAGTCACACGTTATGTTATTCCAATAGAATCAGTTCACGCCATTTAATTTTTCTTCCTCACTAACAAACGATTGTTCTATCCATTGTCTGAAGTATCCTCGACGAATCAGTTTAGCTCTGAAGGATTTCTTGTACCACCGTGAAATTCTATTGCATGAAATTGCATACGATCATAAATATAAGAATGTAAACCAACATTAAAATATTTTTTAATGATTTTTTTTGAATGAACAACACTTCGTAATCTAGGATATATGCGACGCTTTTGGTTGCCCTTGCATTAAGCAAATAGTTTCGTGCTTTAAAAGCGTTTTTAATTAAGTAAATGTTGTATTTGAATCATTTAATTGCAGGAAATTCAGGTAAGTTATTAATTTAACTAAAAGTATTGCATATTATGCCTTTTTTGTATATAATTGCCGTTTAATTAAGGATAAAGTTGCGTGGAAACATTGATTTAATTAAATTTACACTGATGTATTGGATGACTTAAATATACATAATTGTGTGTGGTTACAAAATTACTGAACAGGTCTTCATTATTGTTTATGAAATGTACTTGGACCCGGCACTCCTGTGCTATAATTAAGTTTTTTGAAGGGGAGCTAAACACCAATAATAATATTAAATCTAATTTTAAAGAAGTACTGTCAACTTGATAAAAAATGTCTATATAATGAAATTATAGGATCTTTAAAATCTACATTTACATCCATGACCGTCAAAATTAATTAGGAATTCATTTACCAACATGATTCCGTAAGTGACATTACCAAATTGATTTGTTACAATGGACAGTATTGGCACAAATAAATATTGTTTATTTGGCCTAAATCGATTAAAATAACCAATCAAATGTCGATATTTTAAGCCGATGTTACTCTCTGATGTTAATCTAAAATTCTTTCCTTATTTATATTGCATCACGGACATGCAAATAAATCACGTTTTTCCTTCACGTGTAAAGCTTGCACGTCGTCATTTCGACATTCCAACAATCCAGACGTACTCCAGCGTCGTAATTTAAATGTTTTACAAGCACAGACAGACGTCTTGATTCCTTGCCAAGGCGACTGCAGACAGGCCAGACTGTTACATCATATCTCCTTAAAAATATTGGCAAAAAATGAAGTTCACACGACGCCGCGATGTCGTCTAGCAGTGAAAGATTCGTGTGGACATAATCTTTTATGTCATTGTAAATTCATCAAAGACGATTAATTGATTAGCTTTATACCAAAATTAGAGACTATTCTACAAGCTAAACTAGTAAGTTTTTTATCCATGCAGGAATGGAGAAAGAATATAATTTCCTGGGGCCGGGCGGCCTGTCGTAAGAGACGACAAAACCACCCCACAGCCAGGTGGTAGGGCATTTGCTCAACTAGGTGGTCTAAAGTATGGCGCCATAACAACCTTGACTTATGTGCCGGCATTAGTGACCAGGTTCCTGTCACCGTTAAGAGAGCGGCAGCGCATTTGTAGCACTTTTGGTGTTGCAAATGTCCATACCGCTTTCCATCAAGTGGGTCGTCTGCCTGTCTGCTGAACTCTTGCAATAAAAAAAAGCAGAAATGGCAACTGTTCGGCAAATCTAACGTAAAACCTTTTGCTGGTGGAGCAGATAAATTCTGAAGTGGAGATATCGTGTCGTCTAAAGTGGACAGGACTGTAAGGTCGCCTGTAACTTTTGCACTAGGAAACCGTAGGACCAGCTATGTGGCACAACACGACAATATCGTACAATTCTACGGCCTTTTACTATCGAGAATCTTGCCACCGCTTCTGTCTATAATTTTGTTGAATTATAAATATGGCGCAATACATTTTGCAAGCATTGTATCCTTCGTGATGAGTAATATTGCGCAGAAATAATCTTCAACGTAGATCATATATTACTTATTCAAAAACCTTCGGACTTAATCAATTCCAATTTCTGTTGTGACCTTTTTGGAGATTTGTATTGTAATTCTGATATGTCTAGAAATACTAGTGAATGCAAAATATTGCATATATTTCTATATCACTTGCATAATCATAATTCTATTCTGAGATGGTGGCTATATCATTTCGATGCAAGAGGTCAAAACTGCTGTGCCGCATAATGTTGAACGTTGTAGAGCCTAATGAACGTATCTCGAACGTATCATTTTGTAGGTCTTGCAATGTTTAATGTAACTTCTAGTGATTCCACTGTATTACATGGTTTTGTGTTCCGCTAAGAGGCCACGTGACCGATCTAACTTGCATTTTTTTATGTTACTCTGGCGGGTCTTCACTTTTGCTGATTTAATGGGATGATCAAAGAATATGGTTTAAACATTGCACTTGGGGATAAATACGTAATTAGAAAAACTGGTAGGCCATTTGATAAATGTAAATTTATATCCAAAGTGATAGATATCAATGAGGTTGCGTCTGTTTACAGACGAAGTTAAGAATAACACCAATACGATAATATAGTTTGAATCAGTAACGCAAATATGACGATATGGATGCGAAATACTCGGCGACAGTGTTCCTCAATAAAATGATTACGAGCTACTCGAATTAAAATGCATATGAATTTCTATAGAATTTATTAGAACTATATAAACACGTATAAAACAGTGTAACGGATCCACTATGCTTATGATTTTTAACTTTAAATTATAATTCATTTACGTACTCTTTTAGCTTTTGTACTCAATAGAAAACAACTAAGAAACATTATAAGTTTAAAAATAAAAACTAAGAATCTGTATAATAAAATTGAAAAAAAATAAATAATTAAATACTTTAAAACACATTCAACGCTTAGAGAAATGACGAGAGGAATATTTGAGTATAATTTGATCTGAATCTTATAGTAACATGGTTAAGGCACATAATTGCATTTGCAGCATAGATCGATTGATCGATAATTTCTCAATCATATTTAATGAACACCCTTAAACTAAAGTTAATTAGGTCTATTTTATAGATATGTGTAAGCAATCAATAATCGCTGAAAGGGGGCGGTCCAAATAATGAAGGAACACCCCGTTATTGGAAGTGGTGGTGGCAGGATTTTTGAGAATAAAAACCAGGGACACGGTCATTTGAAGGAAGTACGACAGGGACCGTTTTCGGGAAGGACGACCGGAACCGTTTTCGGGAAGTCGACCTGGAAGTCGTTTCGAGCGTTGATTCGCGGAGTTTTTCGGAGAGAGTTTCGGGAGGTTTCTCGGAAATCGAGATTCGAATCGTGATCGCCCGGAGATCATTCGAATAATTTTGAGAGACTTTCTATGAGGATTCACGAAGGGTCCTGTATAGACTTTTACACAGACTTTTGGGGTGACTCTGACAGATTCAGACAGACTTACAAAGGGACTCTCGTGAAGAATTTGAGACTGTCTTTCAAAACGTGAATTCACGGGTTTTGCTAGAAGATTTGACAGTTGTATCATCGGTCGTTCAGAGGTCGAAGCCTCGCTGTCAAGTCTGAGATCCATCGGGCTTTTAATACTGGATCACGCGGTCGAAATATAGCTCCGGTTCCCGTTGAGCTACGCGAAGAAAGTTGAAGTGTAGTAATTTATTATTTAAATTTTGATATAAAATTAACACTAGATTAATAGCAGTTTTGAGTCAATTCAATTAATTAATTAATAATAACCGATAAATAATTTTGTGTAATAGAATTATGTAGGTGTCAGTGTAAGAAATTAGTATTCCGAACTGATAGTCCGATCTGTGCTGAGATCGATAGTTTAGAAGTGGTTCTAGTTAGGCGCATACCAGCCTTCGAGGTCCTGAAATACTAGTAGCGGTTTCGTGAGTAATAGGGTCCCCGTTTCATGACGAGGACTTGCATGTTAGTCGTATTGCTTATAGTTGTTTGTTTTATATAGGTGGCTAAATAGAGTTCGACTGAAATCCACGAACTTATTTAATGAGCGTAATTTTCATAATATAGTTCCGTATTAGGTGTATTAAAAATATATTCTATAACAATTTACACAGCGGTAAATAACGTTGACTACTTATTTGAAGCACTGAGATCAGGTATACGTATTTTCGATATCTTTGATCGAAATATATAATATTGGTTCACTAACTCTTAATAAGTCTATGGGGCGCCATTAATAAAGCGATGAATACGGAGTTATAAGTCTTAGTTATTTATCGAAACTATTTGTTATTATACGAATTATAGTATACTTATTTTGATAGCGAGTTCCCTGGCTTTAAAACAAGAATAGCGAATGTAACTGGGTTTAACGTTTAATTGATGACGATAATATATAATGATTTTATAGCTCGAAACATTATATACATGTTCAATACTTATAATATCAACGATTATATTATCGAAGTTCACATTTCAATCCTTGTACTTTACATAAATATCTTTTGTTCCATACAAGATACTATATACGTATACAAGTATTATCATTTATAACAATATTAGCAAAATCCGTACCAGTTTAACTTGGATCAGGGTTAAAAGCCCATACTTATTACTACACATACTTATTCTATTTTTGACATACAAGTTCTTGTTTAGTCATTTCGATGCAAGGCAGTGCTTGGCAAAATGGACAGATAGCTCGATTAGTTCTTGAGAATTGTACATCGTAGCTACGGTACATGATTCTTGCCTACCTGTGGGTACGATATTTATTATCGTAACATCCTCATTCACAGTTTGTGTTTTACACATAGGTCGTTCGCAAATGTCAATTAGACAAATGCGACGGAATGGGTTGTTACCCGGTAGTGCTTCGAGTCAGTGCTCTAACTGTCTTGTCTGCTTAAGTAAACGGCTCTTGCTGTCTGGTCTAGCTTGACTTGAACTGTATTGAGGTAGATATGACTCACTTTGGTCTCGTGACCTCGAACACCCTGCGGCCGGCGGCTTTACGGTGGACGCAATCAGGCCACAACTGGAGGAATGGGTTAACCGCACTAGCGGCACCCTCACCTTCAGGACGACGCAGATACTGACCGGACACGGTTGCTTCGACCAGTATCTGTTTCGCATTGTGGGCTGCTTGCCTTCTCCGGATTGCCGACAGTGTGGCGCGCCCGATACGGCGTTTCATACGCTTGTCGAGTGCGCTGCCTGGGCGCCGCAGCGTTTCGAGCTCGAGACAAAGTTAGGAGCCGTCGCATCGCTCGGCGATTTGGTAACGGCCATGTTGCAGAGCGACGACCGCTGGGATACTGCGGTTTCTTTTTGTGAGGCAGTTATGTCTCTGAAAGAGGCCGCAGAGAGGGATAGGGAGCGAAGTCCTAGGGCGCGTGCTACGGTCTCTTCTCGAGGTCGCCGGCCTTCAGCCGGCACCCGGAGAGGCAGGTACGCGCATTACTTCCCTCCCTGAGTTAGGATCCGGAACGATGGGGGCCCTTAGCTACTAGGTCAGCAAGGGATTTTACAACTACCCCCGTTCCGTAGTGGAGTGTGTTCTCCCGGGGCACACTTCAGCACTTTATGCGCTGGATCGACTGCTGAGTAACTATGTTCTACATCTCAGTCTTTCCTTCACATCAAAGCGCAGGGCCGCGAAGGGAGGAGGGGTTTTTTAGTGGGTATTGAGGTTGCTCGCCCGTGCGGCATCGCTCGGAGTCTCCACACTCCTCTGTGTAATCCATAGCGGACGAAGCGCAAGTAGAGCATACAATTGCTAGCGTTATCGCCCCCCGTGGATTCGTGCCGTTTCCTAGTGACGGCCCAGAGAGTGCGTAAATCGGTTAGTCATTTTTCCCCGCCTCAAAAAAAAAAAAAAAAAAAAAAAAAAAAAAAAAAAAAAAAAAAAAAGATATGACTCACCAATGAACTGTTAAATTCAGTCGGCACTGGATGCCTGCCTTTCTGTGTTGATTATCGTTGGAATTAACTCTGATCCAAATGACTGTTTCAATTGATAGTTAATTTCCTTAAATTAAAAACACTTAAAAGGTAAGGCTATGCCAATGGTATCATATCATACCTTTCCTATCCTCATACTGGGAAATGAGCCAATATTTTATATCGTAAATAAATTATATAATACTTGTGTTCGTCAGCGGTGTATCTGCTTGAGCGCTAATGCAGCTTTACTTGTCTATCTATGGTCGATAATTCTATAATAGATTGTTGGCCTAGGCATAGTAACTCGCAGTGCACGTTCGAAATATCCGAACCGTCTGATTTGTACACAATGTATTTTTGAAAGCTGCATATTGGCACTTTCAACAAATTATTGTTAGTCATTTAAATGCTGATATGAAACGTTTGGTGAAACGCTCGTCTTCGTGGCCTATATCTCAAATTAATACATGCGTGACTAGTAAGTGCTTCCCACCTGAGTGCTATATTACCAATCTCTCGGCGTCTAAATTCTATATACAGAAAGACAGCCTATTTATACTAGATAGCCTCGGGGGGCAGTATTGTAATACTGAGTACCGAAAGGACGCTATGTATTTTTGTGAGTTGCTTCGGCACTCTCAAAACCCTATTCTGGCCTCACACACACACAATAACTGAACTGGATTATCGGCCTAAATGACTCACATAATATTTAAAGAATATAATTTTTGCGATTGGTTCATCGACCAGTTCCTTTCTATCCTGAAGGTATAATAAAAAGTGATTGTGAGGGATCACTTCTTGACCCGGGTGGAAGGCATTTTGGGTTTATTATACCTTTTTATTAAATCTTCAATAAATAAATCCCTTTCCATAATTATATTACTACTTATTACTTTCCATAATTCCCATAATTTATTATACTAATTTTATACTTATAAAACTCTTAGTTTATCACCACTAAGATCTCACAAACACCTTATACATATAATACCTATATATATTATATACACATAATATTCTAATATAAAAATCTAATAAATCTAGTTCTTATAATTAATGTATTATAGTTATATATTTAAATGTCTAGGTATAAAAATGTATTTTCTGCGGAAGCGGATTATTCTTAATTTTCGTTAAAGGTAGGCAAGTAGTATAGTAAATCTATAGGTAATCGCAATCAATTATTTATACTGGGTACGAATAAACTTCTTAGTTTTAGATGAATTACTTGTCCAGACAAATTGCCATAGAACTGAGTTATTACAATATTTATACACACAACGTAGGATACCTATCACTAGACATATTATCACAGCCAATCTAAATAAAGGAAATGCTATA
Organism: Dendrolimus punctatus; assembly: GCA_012273795.1. Taxonomy (NCBI): domain Eukaryota; kingdom Metazoa; phylum Arthropoda; class Insecta; order Lepidoptera; family Lasiocampidae; genus Dendrolimus; species Dendrolimus punctatus. The sequence goes on along the minus strand of CM022530.1, from coordinate 2,794,556 downwards.
ATAGATTTCCTTATAATAATTATAAGGGCGGAAAAATCAGAGTATCTATATATATACTCACCGCTCTTATGTATTTATATCATCCTTATGGGGTTATATAGAGACATTAAGTCTCTTTATATGTAATTTATTTGGGGGGTTGTTACAACAGGTACAAATATAACTGGATAAAACCAGTACAAACTGCACGATTTAATAACACGCGCAAAGTTCTTCACTATATCGCTTATCGAATGTAATCGTCTTGCTTTGATCTTGGTTCTCGCTAGACTGCCTCACCTCTCCGTTCGTATTGTTTTATAGTAAAATGTTCAATACAAGAATCGACTCCGTGGACTGAGTTTTTCCAAGAAAACCTAAACTGCACACCTAGTTAATTATTCCCGCGAATATGCCATAAACGAAAACAATAAAAATAGGCTATTGCCTAATTGAAAATGTTAAACACAAAGTAAACCAAAGAAGTCCAAATGCGGAATGGGTAATAAACCAGGAGGTGCGCATTTCTTTGTCGGTATGTAACGATATTTTTAGGTACCTATGTTCTTTATACTTCAAGAAGTAGGAAGACACTGTACAAACGTTAGAGCTGTTTCGGCAATGTAAATACGCACACTCAGAAATCTTGGCTGACGTACAAGTAAATCAGCAGGCAAATGTTTACACTATTATTACCATTAATGAGAATTTGTACAGTTGGATAGTTTGTCTGTTAAACTGTCATTCCTTTTCTTGGAAATGTACACCTCACTATTCTGACTAAATGCAGCAGTATTAATTCATCACACTTTGCCTTGGGAATTTCCATTTTGAATGATAATAATTAATTATGTATACAAATTCATATTAATATTATAAATGTGAAATTAACTCTGTCTGTCTGTCTGGTCCGTTTTCACGAAAAACTACTTCTGTTTGTTATCCTTTTATGGAAAGACTATTGGACCTATTTGGCTGAAAATCGGTATATATATATATGTCGGAGGGAAGTTATAATTGGATGTATTATTGACTGGATGTATAACGCACAATATCATTTGTTAACTTTTTAATTACTTGTGAAATTCTTAATTTAATTTAATTAGATTTGTTAAATGTTTCTATAACTTAAAGATCGTTCTATCCTAATAAAAGTTATGAATGTTGTAATTTAATAAACGACCAATGAGAGCAGATCATGTCTAGAGCGGGGTCAGCGCCCTCTATACTTTGAGTTATATCTACTTGGGTAGACTGAGGAGTTTTTGTGGCACATTGGGTTGATGGCTGCAGGTCGAGTTGGACCTTAGAGTATTTTTAAAGAAAGTGTTTTAAGTTAGAAGTATGAGCGGGTGCCCTGAACCCGCTGCTCGGTTTAAACTATGTTAAAATGTATTTTAAATCTAAATTAAAAGTGTATAAACCGTGGCCATGTGTTTTATGCTCGCATTTTACCCTGATGACGCCCACTAAACCTGCAATAACTAAAGGAGATGTCGTGAGAACGAGGCCGTTCTGCGACATATATATATTTAATACCGAGGGTGGCCAAGGGATATATCCCTTGGTTCCCGGATAAAAAGTATCCCGGTGGGTTAGATTCGATAGATTTATGTAAAGGGTATTTTGGAAACTATATGTTTCGTTATTTTATCTATTTTGTCCACTTGGTCCACCGGGTTCACTGGGTTCACATGCTCCACTGGGTTCAGTGGGTCCGCTTGATCCATGTTATTTATTTTGAAAAGTTTTGTGATTTATGTAGTTTGTAGATAGACAGGGGATGGGTTAGTTTGCGATATAAAATAAAGTGAATCTTCCGCGGGCATATACATAAAAAATTAATACAATGTAACCTGTACCGCCTGCTCTTTAAACAAGAGATAGGCACTAGAGGTTGACCCGCGGCGTAGACGCGGGGTAAACTTTGAAGCACAATACACAGCAATAACGTTATATCCCTTTTTACGCTAATTGCGAGGACGGAGGAGTATGAAATTTCGCACACTTATTGTTTTAATAGAAGAAAAGAGTGCAAAATGATAATATTTGTTTAAATTATACATAAAAAATACATCAAATCAATAAGAAAAACATTACACTTACTACCACGTGTTTGATACACACTTGTATACTCTTTTGTTTATTGTTAAGTCAAATTAACAGTGTAGCCTTGGCGAAATCTGTGATCATAGAAGTATATATAGTCTTTGACAACAGAATTTAAATTAATTATTATGGACGAATTTCGACCAGGGACGTTAGTTAATTTAATTTAATTAATTTTCTGTTCAATGTTTTATCATTTATTTTAAGTCGTGAAGATTCTGTCACAGGCATTTAGTTTTATTTACATTTTATAATTTATCACGTTATAACGTGACGGTGTATATAGTAAAAACTTAGCAAATAAGGAATCGTCTGTTAGCGCTGTTTGTTTAAAGTTTTAAATGAAATTTTTACTGACTTATTATTAATTACTTCTAATATATTTAGAAGCGATATTTTAACTGTATATAAATGTAGGATAGGTTTTTAAATGGAAGTAATAGGTCAATGGTGTTTTCTCCCGATTGAGCCAAGAGTTTGGGTAGCCCTGCTCTAACAAATAGACAAAAATTGCTTTGCACCCTTGATGTTTTTTCTCTTTGAGGTAAGCGTCCACATGTCCGCATCTAACGGATTAGTTTCTCAAGATGCGTCCACTGAAACGGCAGCGATCGGATTTTCCGACGCAACCACCAACAATTAGATTGCCGATGTATCTTTCACTTGCTATTTCGTACGGAGTGTAAGTATAGAATCTGTTTGTGAGATAACGGAGGAAATTGAAGAAGAGCAATTTGTTATAATTGCTCGTTTGTTACCAGAAGAGAAAGAAAGAAAGAAAAAACATCCGTATAACGTTGTCGGCACATATCGCAAAAGTTGCCCTCGGAGCACATTGGTCGGCATTGCCGATCAGCAGATTCGTGCAGTCCGTACGATCTGGATCAATGGATGCACTTGTACATTCTATGCAAGAATACTACGATTTGTTTGATACGATGCGGGCATGTGGACGCTTACCATCGAAATTCGTTGTACAAACTCGAACTCTCTACAGGTTTAATATATTGTGAGAGTTATTTCCACGTTATTTTTAAAAAGTTCTAGCATCAATTGGAGAGATAGTTTCTTATCATCGAGACCTAATTTCGTTTCTTCAAAAATCCACCAAAACATTCCAGTATTACGAAATAGTTGTCAGCAAATATATCAAGGAACTTGATATCAATTACATGTGTATTTATTTTATTTTATCATTTTCTGACAATCTTATAAAATGAACAGTAATGCTGTGATTTTAATCTTATCATTCGGATTTAGTAGACTGTTATCGTAGCACAGTTTCAACGTGTGCTCGGCGTTAGTTTCCTACATCATGTGTGTCGATGACGTCTGTTGATCAACCGGTTCTAAGGCGACTTTTAAATTATGACGTCATGGGATTGAACTCGTGGCCCCAAAGCTTTTTAGATTTTGCAGAATTATATTACCAATATGGCAAACATCGAAACAAAGTGGATCTTTATTTATTCAAAGATACACTTTGTTTTGATTTATTTAGTGGCAGACGCAGTAGAACAAAAACAAAGAACTAGAAATGAAATCGGCAAAAATTTAGGGAATCAGATGTTTGTGCGTGTAGCCGGTTGAAGAAAAACTGTCTTGGCTGCTCGAGTCTGTTGACGAGGGCTACCGGACAAAACAGGAAGAGGATATAGGGAAGTTTTTTTTATAGCTGGAGTGCAGCAGACAGGTAGATGGCCCAACTGATGGAAAGTGGTTACAGTCGCCTATGGATAGTTGCAACACCAAAGATGCTCTAAAGGACTGGAATGTGGTCAGTAATGCCGGAACACTACTCAAGGTTATTATGGTGACATACTTTAGACCAGAGGTGGTAGCCATCCATTCGGGCAAATACCCTGCCACCCGGCTTTGGGTTTTTTGTCGTGTCTTGACAGGTCGCTCGGCCGCAGAAAATTGTATTCTTTCTCCGTTCATGCACAGATAAAAATGGTAATCGATAGACCGCGGACACCGTGGAATTAATCCAGCAGCAGATTTAAAATAGGGCTGCGATTATTTTCTGCATAATCTGTTGTTACCTATGAAACTATATAAAATCGTGCGTTTCAAGAAATTAATACCACAGCATTGGGTTTAAACTCGAATTAATTAGTGACTTACTGCTGATTTGTAGTGCACTAGGTATGAAGGCTATTTGTTATAATAAGAATTATTATGTGAAAAATAGTTACAAAGAAACAACACAAGCTAGTTTTAAAATGACAATAAGTTATTTATGTACACGACTGGGAACTTTACAACTTTACGTGTCGAAGACTTTATTAACAAGGACACGACATTTTACACATAAAATAACAATTTTGTAAAAATGTAATACAATTTAAAGAATCGGAAATAAATTATTTATGTAATAAACTATATGTTGCTACAAAACGTATAAAAAGTGAAACAAAAACTTTGTACCTCTTTCAAAGAAAATTGCGCGGACGGAGAAGTTTGAAATTTCGCACACTTATAGTTTGTTTAGAGAAAGAGTGCAGAACGCTATTTTTTAATTGTGCATAAAAAATACATTAAATCAATAAAAAAAATTACACACACTACGATATATATGACACACACACGCATATATATCTACTCTTTCTTTATTGTTAAAGTCAAATTAACAGTGTGGCCTCGGCAAAATCTGTTATTATAAAAGTTATAGTCTTTGACAGCAGAACCTTAATAACGTTCAAAGTTCAAAATTATAATGTAAATTGATTATTATGGTGAATTTCCACCACGGGCGACCACTACTTTACGCTGATCCCCGAAATCACTAACTGATTTTAATGACATTTTGGATTGCTTGATCCATTTTAAGGGGCGAGATATGATATGAGATTATCAATAAGTGACTTGAAATTCCCACAAAACGATATACTCGTCTGTCAGGCTAGCTAGTAATTACATAAAAACTGACAGCAAAAACAAGGAAAATATAAAACAATAATCACGCTGCCTTAAAAAATGTTGTAAATAATACAGCTTTGATGATTTATGATGTTGATGAAGGCCGGCAAGGGTTGGGTGCTTATTCTGCCGTCCTGAATGTGTTAATGGCACCGGACAGTCATAATAACTGTGATACTCTTTATCATCTTAATCAGTGGTCCCCAAACGTATTTTGTATACCGCCCACTTTGAGAATAAATTATTTTTTAGCGCCCCCATTTTTTCACCTACTTAAAAAACACTAACGTCAAACAAAAATAATTGATTATTAAGAGCTACATTAGCGGATATTAAACATTCATTCTAAACGAGACTTTTACTAAAACAAACTTTACTTGCCCGCAAGAGTTAACTTGAGACCTAAGCGCAGTAGGTACTACACAACGGTGCTGAGGTCTCAAGTTAACTCTTATTGGCTACTGGCTTTTCTGGCCCCCTTTTAGGCCTGCAGCGCCCACAAGGGGGCGTTGTCGCCCACTTTGGGAACCACTGATCATAATGATAACAAAATGACTTATTACGAGCTGTTATAACCGACAAGAAACCATATAAATAAATAAATAAAATATTAATACGATATGAAGAGACTTCACATCTCTGCGTATTCTACCGACTGTATAATGGGGAGTGTTCCGAGGAACTGTTCAGATTGGTGCCTTCGTCTCCCTTTTACCACCGCGCTTCATGGGTTGGGGCGTAAATCCCCACTTCCAAGAGCCGCTTCGCTCTTGTACGCAACGTTGAGCAGCGTGGGGATTTGGAATGAGCTCCCAGCCGTGGTTTTCCCACAGCTCTACAATATAGGGTTCTTTAAAAAGGGTGTCATAAAAAATATTCGACGCACAGGCATCGCGTTGGTGACACATCTAGTGTTGCAAACGTTTATTGGCGACGGTAACCGCTCTACATCAGGTAGGCCGTCTCCCTGTGCCGTTCTCCAGCTATAAAAAAATACTTCCCTATATATACAGACTCGAGCAGCCAAGCCAGTTTTTCTTCAACTGGCTCCGCTTATAGACATCGAATTCCCTAAATCTTTGTTGATTTTATTTCTAGTTCGTTATTTTAGTTATTAATTATATAATTCAATAAATTCCTTTTTTAGTTTCTTAAAAATTTATTGTTAATGCTTTTTTGCGGTCTTCCATAACAAAGCATACAAACTTATGAACTCATAACTTAGATTTTAGAAAAATTTAAAGTAGAATTCTACCCTCCTCCCCCATATAAACTTTAACTGTGTAAATCTCACACTCATCCGAGGGCGCAATACGCTTTATAAGGGGTATAAAGATTTCTTGAACTAACGCGTATAAAGATATAGGTATAAAGATTTCTTGAACTAAAACTAACTTAATTGAATTACCGATTGCTTAGAATCATGTATGAAATCAAATGCAATTCAAGACGATGCCGTACCTAAATGTTTGTTTCTCCACATCCGTCGATTGTATGAATGGTGTATTAATTACATAACAGTGACAACCAACAGTGTCACTGTTATGTAACTTTAATTCGTCAAGGCTCCCCTCAAACTTCATAAACATGGATATAGTCTTTTCTTTTAAGTTCTTTTCGAGCGAGACTTTGATGACAGTGAACAGTTGCTGTCTTCTACCGAGATCGTTTCTGAGCACGGTGGACGCGCGAGCTTATTGAAATGTTCCGGTGTTCAACAATCTTGTCAATCCACCTGACATGCACATGACCTAATTTTATACAAATACACGACGATTATTTCAGTAACGTGACCATTGCAAAAATAATCTGTCACCAAGCAAGTGTTTAGACAACAATTATGTTTTGATTGTATTGTATTATTTCAATGTTTCTCACGGTTTGCAATTTGTAAGTCGTTTTTGTGTGACAAATGGATTTGCAACGAATGACAACAAATACTATATTCTTGATGACGAAATATAGAATGATTTACAGACTGCAATTAGCTTTTTTTAATCTACAACTGAATATTACAACGGTTTTGATATTTTTAAAGATCAGTGTTTTTAAAGTTTCATGACTTATTTAAATGCTATGTTTGGATTAACTATAAAGTATATAAGAATATTAAACGAATACAATAAAAAAAACTTAACTTATACTTTCTAATACTCATAAGCTCTTAAGACTATTAGGGGCCATCCACAAATTACGTTACACGAATTGCATGTTTTTTACCCCTCCCGGTTCTTGACACAGCTGATTTCATTCTTGAGACTCTGGAGGAGTCGTCCCAGCTGGGCGTCACTTTTGCAATGTTATATCTAGAAATAATTAAAACAACAATTCTATAGGTAGTTGTATTTCTATTTAATGTTTTTTAAATAATTTAAATACTGCCCATGCAGATATAGTTGGGAATATTTTGCAATTTCTCGTTAATAGTTCTGATCTACAGAAGACCGGCTGCGTTACTTCGCTTGTTCGCCATACCGATCCTTATTTCGTTTGAATGCTATTCAATTTAAAATAATCATGAAATATTTTAAGTAACTCCATAATTATTGTTTTCTAGTCCGCACCAAACCTTATGTTTGCTGTTAATTTATTAATAGCTGCATTATATGTAGATTAGTTTTCGTACAATATCAGATACAACGCAACCATTGAGTTTGTATCGGACTACAGTTTTATCTCCCTTTCAAGGAAAAATATACCTCTGGCATAAAACATATTTCCTGCTTCTTAAGGACGTAGCTCTAGCCATCTGAGCACCTTATCTACATATGTCGATGGCTTAGTTTCATTATTCTACTCATAGTCTTAAAGATAATACACAACTAATCTTAATTAATTAGGAATAGTTAGTTCTACATTCTGATCTACAAAAATATCAACGTGTAGCTATTGATAATTTTAGTTTTCAATTTTAATGCAAAACGAACGTCGATAAATTTATTTGTTTAGTAATTACAAGATGTATTCCGCATCCAAATAACGAGTAATTTGTCGATGTTCTATGTTAAAATTGTGTAAATTTTCTTTATCATTATATGATCTCTTGTTCATATCCTAAGAATCTTTTAATGTTGATTCATTCATATCAGAACAAACAGCTGTGAGGGTGCATACCAAATTTACTATTTTCGGCGCAATATTATTAATGAAATGATCATAATATTTAAAATTTATTTTATGACGAAAGAGTGCTCATAAATTTCATGAAAATATTTTCATTTCCTATCTCTATCTAGTGTTTTATATTTTCAAAAGCGTTAAACCACGGGTGGGTGACTATAAGTATTTTATGTATGTACATAATGGATTTATTTTGAGATAGAAGATATGTTTGTTTTTAAACGAATAGATATTTTTCTATAACTGAATATTACGACAACCTCTTTTCTAACAACTCGATCGATAAGCTTACTTCTATGACTTGTTTATTCCTTAGGTCTACTATCTTATATACAGTTTCCTCTAAACCTATTATAGGTTTAAATGTTAACCCTAGCACCTGTTTGTTTTATATTGGAAACACATTTTCGGTGGTTGAAATTTCATCAGTAAACTTCTCATCTTGATTAAAGCCTCTGCACTTTATGAATATTGTCCTAGTTTATTTTATCAGCAACGATTGTAAAATGTCTATAGGGTTTTCAATATTGTTGCGACCTGCTGTCTGCTTTTCTTTTTTCAATTTGAAAGCCACGTATGTGACCTGTATGAAATGTTTCACAGTCTACTATTCCAATAAGCGATGCTTTAAAAGATTCCTTTCGTGCAATACATATTCGTATTGATTACATGTTTCATGCGAGGCCGATACTTTGAAAAGGGAAGTAAAGCAACTCTGTAAGCAGACCAGCCTTTCTTACGACCGGTTCCTATGTTTTACTATTTATTCACTTGCCTTACCATCAGTTGAATTCTGACATTAGTTAAATTTTAAGTGATAGTAAAGAAAATGAACGTTTGGTAAGATACAGGATAGCCATTAGTAAAATATTCAAAACCCGTTGCAAATAGAAGACAATTTACTATCGTTTCGGTCATGTTTTGCCGGTGCACTTAAATATAATACATTGATGCAACTTTCTACATTTAATATGAACGCTTCAATTTTATGCTCTATCTGTCTATTTTTGGTAATAATTAATTTATTCATATAGTAGTTGAAATATATAAGGCTACTACAATTAATAATTAATGATTATAAGGATAAATTTGGATTCATTAGATAGCTAGAAAACGTCTTATATCGTAGACATAAGTCAAGTCGCCCTTACGTGACATGACATTCTATTTATATTCCTTTGGTGGAGGTTGCTGCTAAGATGTAAAACCTCCGTGTTACATTCATCAATTATAAACCTTTTTTATTGTTAATTCGTACTATACAAGATACACATTAGTCACATGTTTTGATGTTACCTTTGAAAGCTCGTAAATGTCAAGTTTTATTAGAGTACCCCGGTTTTAGTTTCAAAATATTTGCCATATTATCTTGATCGTATTTCACTGTAGCGAAAGCTGATACAGTATTATGTTGTGTTAACTGTCTGCGCCAAGTGTCGTTGTATATTTTAATAGCACGCAGACAATATTATATTCTATACGTAGTAAAATTTGATCAACTATTTTACTATACAGATTGAGTTCGAAATTGATTTGCATCAAAGGTCAGCGTCCAATTGTGGAGAATTGCTTCAATGTTACACAATAATTAATTGCGCTCCGTTCGAAGTATGACCTAATAATGTGCCTATTGTCATTTGTAAATGTAAGGGTGTAGTTATTAATGTGTCCCTCTCGTGTAGTTTCGTCGCCGGTGTGATATTGCGCGAGCGCATTCCGGCATTCGAGCGCATGTTGTGGCGCGCCTGCAGGGGCAACGTTTTCCTCCGTCAGGCCGAGATCGACTCGCCTCTGGAGGATCCGTCTTCGGTGAGTAACCTTTTAATAATAATAACATGGTTTATAGGCTTTTAGGAATGTTGTCCCGACTACCTGGAGGAGCGAGATGGAATGCTCCTCCGTCTCAAGGAAAGACCTTCCTTCGAGGATACTGTTGTTCTGCGCAGCCCTATGCCATAATATCGAGGGGTCAAAGGCTATTTGTTTTAAGCCTTTATTTTCCTGTAATACGTTTCCAGATTGAATTGTATATTTTATTTTTAATTTAAATGGTCCGATCCTCTATGGGATGAACTCCTCTTCCTTCTGACGCCATGTCTCTAGCTCTATATATCATCCAATATATTTCGATATTTGTGATTATTTCAGTCGGACCAAGTGTACAAGTCGGTGTTCATAATATTCTTCCAAGGGGACCAGCTGAAGACCCGCGTGAAGAAGATATGCGAAGGCTTCCGCGCCACGTTGTACCCGTGCCCCGAGGCGCCCGCGGACAGGCGCGAGATGGCCATGGGCGTCATGACCAGGATTGAAGACTTGAACACGGTAATATATTTATAACCTTTTCAGATTTCTATTTTTAATTTTGTAGCAGCGAGTCGAGTGCTGATGTGAATTGAAGTGAACGAATTTATTTTGGAAACGGTAACCTTAGGTACAAATATAAACAAGTCGTACAGATAGTACATTATATATCACAGTGTATGAGCGGGACGGGTGATGTTCGAGCGAGATAGAGCAACTATTAATATGTGCGCACCTGCGTTGCGCTAGCCTGTAGCCAGTAGTTCGTTGTCCGCTGCGATCATTAGACGTATGCAGCTCCCATTAGTTGAGACCTCAATGAATACGGTGGCATAATAAAAACGTGACTGCCACTTTTGTTGCTGTACTCGTGATTGAAGCGACGTCATCTGTCATCTGTCGATTAAAAAGTACCCAAGTTCTGAACCAGAATATAAGCTAGCTCTGTGTTACTTGTTTGATTCCGTTCAGTAGTTTACACGTGATGCTCTAACTGATAGACTGAAAACAATTCTGAAAATTGTATTTTCAAGTATCTGCTGGCCGGAACCACATCCCTGATTTTATTCAAAAACAATACTCGAATCCGGATAATTGAATATATGAAAAAAGCTATTTTTGTACATATTTAAGTATATAATAATGAAATTGCTACTAAGCACAGACGTGACGCAGCGAAATTAATTATTGTTACTGTCTTCAGACAATCGCATAGCGCTGAGGCAGTGATTGCGTAGGGCGCGTACGCATAATGCCAGTTACGATATGTCAGTCCTCTTATGGCTAGACAAAGTTATTTGATAGCGATTACCAATCCGGATAATTGCGAATCCATATACTGAGGTCCGGATAATCGAGTCTCCACTGTAGATTAATGTAATAATCATAAACATCTGATTTAATAATGATTATGCCTAATTCTTATAACATGTATTGACTCTTATAAATATCTTTGTATGTATTTCATTTATAAATCGTGCAGTTTAAGTATGTTTGTTTATGATATTCCCAATAACCTGCAACACCTACATCGCCAGATTAGGTTAAACTATTCCTTAAGTTAGGTTGCTTGGAAGACATTGCATTGACTTTAAGTGATAAGCCCGCCTATTGTTCCTACCGTGGCAATATTGTAATTATGCATTTTTGAACTTGGTATATTTTGTAAGCAATGAAACTTTATCTATTCTAACATCTTCTTTTTAAAATATAGCTAAGTATAAATCTATTGTTGATTTTACTATAAAACAAGATGTAATTTTTTATTATCAATCTTATGATTTCAATATTCTCTTAAACATACATTAACAGCATTATAATGTTCGTCATATATTACTTTAATAACGCTGTTAACCGTCGGTAACTTATCGCTATTCACATGCTATTAATTCCATAAACATTATCATGAACGCGAAGCTGTCGGCCGATGCCTAACCTTGCGCCGGCGCATACTGCCTGCGTGTGATTAGCTATGGCTGGATATTGTCGATACTGTGCTTTATTGTTTAATGATTGTTATTATAATTGCTGTTGATGGAAATGGGTCTTATGTTACCCTTGAAGATAGTTCAATATAGTAGTGAATTCTGCATTCAGAGGAACTGAAAGTTGTCCATAGATATTTTGAAATAAAAATCAAATTTAATATAAAAAAAATAAACATACCTATTTAATGCCATAGATATCCTTTTTTAAAATTTATTTTGTTTGGAGACTAATAAACTAAGTTACAGAGATAAGTTAAGATGATCTATGTATAAGCCTCAACAGATGACAGAAAAAACTACAAAAATGAATATAAAATAGTTTTAGAAAGAAAAAAAACAATATGTAACATTTGTGAATGTGTCACTGATTATTATTAAATAATAATTAGTTATACTTCATTATTAATAATGCTGAGGGAATGCATTTATGCACTATCTCTGGCCCGGGAGAAGATTACCGGACGGCGTGTGGGATTCCCAATTGTCGGTTCTCCCCTCTATCTACAAAATTTACATTCTACTTCTGCAAGCGAGCGGTTTCAGCAACTCGATGACGTAGCGCCTATTTTGCATGGGACATTGGATGACCATTATTCATTCGTCTGCCCCCAGGCGATCTCTGTACAGACGGCTGTCAGTGACGTCTATATTGAAAAGTTTACTATTACAATTGACATGTTCTTTTTCATTAATAAATAAATAAATAATAAATGTTTATTTGATCCAAAAGTACATATATATACAAGACTTTTTGGTGTTGGGACCTTCTATTAAGTATAAACATATACTTGTGTCAGAAGGACCCGCTCTCAATTAACTTAAACATTAAAAAAATAACTTATTATTACAATAAACCTTATACAAATAATTTTTATGTGTTGTATACCTATATTTGTGTGTGTGAATGTATGTAAGAATGAGTGTGTGCGTGTGTGTGTAAATGTATGAGTGTTATGTTTATGTTTAGAAACTAAGAAACTATGTAAAATACACTAAAAATTCTTCACATTATTTGTATGTTTTCGAAAATAACCAATTTGTAACAATTTTCTTACAATCATAATATTTCATATTATTAAAATTTTTTCATTTCATTGTATGAGTTCAGCAGTTAACCATCGCTTTTGGACATTTGGAACACCAAAGGTGCTACAAATGTGCTGCTGCGATCTTAAGGGAGACTGGAACCTGGCCACTAACCGGAACACAACTCAAGGTTGTTATGGCGGCATTGTCTAGATCAGAGGTGGCCATCCAGTCGAGCAAATACCCTACCACATGGCTGTGGGTTGTTTTGTCGCCTCTCACTACAGGCCGCCCGGCTGCAGGAAATTGTATTCTTTCTCTGTTCCTGCACGAATAAACATGTCCAGTGGCTGCATTAATAACTAGTCTCAATCAGGGTAGATTGAGCTTTAGGATCGTCGTGAAGAAAAGCTAGTTGGCTCCGGGCATTGCCAACTTGGTTTGCTTGCATTGGAGGAATTGGGTTTTCCCAAAACAGTTAAATAATAATAAATAAATAGTCGGCAGACAAACACACACATTGTATGTCCCCAAATTAAGCAAATTACGCTTGTATTATGGGTAATAAACAACGGACTACTCAAGGACCGATCCCAGATAGCCAGACCATAGTAAATAACGGAGAAAATACGTTTCCGAAATTTACTATACCAGAAATCGAACCCGAAGTGAGGTAAATGGGCAAAGGCTTAACCACACAGGCCGTCAAGTTTTAGTTGATGAAGTGCCCAAGTTAATTCTAACCTTGTGACATGCATTTTTGACAGCTAAGCCCATTACCGTGGTTAGTTAGATCATCGTAATTAGTGATTACATAGGGCTGTAACACTACATAATGAATGTCATAAGTGTAATTCACGCCGGATTAGATGCTTATCTATGATCATGAAGCGGTTGGTGTGGCCACATGAGTCATGTCAAACAAGTTATAAAACAGTTTATGGCTTAATGGATTTGGCTTGTGGCGATGACGGAAGTCTTAAAGTTATGGAAGCGATAAATTGAGATACAATTATGTTAAAAAAATACTTGTAGACTTGCTCATTGTTAGCTAAAAGTTGGAAGGAAATATTGCGGGATGTGTGGGATATAGGAATTAGAAGTTTTTTTTAAAATTATCCGATTATATGTAGTATATTTTATTATCGGTGGATGAAAATTTCGAATTCGTTTTTTTTTATTTCGCCATTTTAAACACTTCCCAAATAAACTACCGTGGTATTTCCAGAATAAAAAAGCGCATATTTAAAGTCTAAGAATTTGCTAGAAAGCAACGATGACGATGCGGTTTTCGCTGATAGAAATCAGCGAAAACCGCATCGAAATCAGCCCAGTAGTTTTTACGTGAATCTCAAACAAACAAAGAAGAAATAATAAAAAAAGGATCGTGTCCGCCATCGTCTATGGCTACGTTCCATTAGAGACTCACAACAACCACGTTCACGACCGTGACTTTTCCCGTTCCACTTGCATGCCGGCGTTACAATCGTAAACCCAAGTGGAACGGTTATTCGTTTCACCTCGACGTGGGTCGTTCTGAGTGGTGTGTGATCGAAAATGATGACGTCATTAGTGACGGTTTCGCCACGACAACAACGACCGCAGCCGCCTTGTGGAACGGCTGACGGAGCATTTTGGACGACGTTAGCTACTAATGGAACCCGTGATATATAGTATTCCAGTTGAGTATCAATGTATGGGCACGGCACTTGTAGAATTTTGTTTATTTCTTTTATTTAAGTTTATGGCTTGGCAGCTAGGCCTTTAAGCTATATCTTAATTTATAATATACGTTTAGTTTCTTCATTTTCTTAAGCCTATGTGTAGCACAGCTAAACTGTAGGTAATCAGCTAGTACCATTCAACGGAGTTCTTGTGACAACTCAAAAGGCCACATTTGACTATACAGTTCACATTTGTCACAAAACACATAAATCACTACTCAAAAACTATCAATATCCTACTACTATTGTTCATTTTAGAGTAATTTTACACATTTTTAGAAAATAAAACTGCACAGCACAACATCTCCTTTCAGTTCCCGCCAAAAACTCTGTAGAATTTTGTAATATCATAGATGTTGGTTCTTGTTGACAGGTTCTAGGTCAGACCCAAGACCATCGCCATCGCGTGCTGGTGGCGGCCGCGAAGAACATTAAGAACTGGTTCGTGAAGGTGCGCAAGATCAAGGCGATTTACCACACGCTGAACTTGTTCAATTTGGACGTCACCCAGAAGTGCCTCATCGCTGAATGCTGGGTGCCCGCTTTGGACCTCGAGACCATACAACTGGCACTCAGGAGGGGAACGGTGAGTCCACATTTTGAGTTTTAAGTAATTCATTTAAAATGTTAAAAAATCTTTCTATTTTTGAATTTGTTGTACCTATACATTTATCATTGAAGACTACGAAAACTATAGGTCAAAAAAGTTACCCAGATTTTTGGAAAGTTTGTGTGGGGTCCCTGGGAAGACGAACACATAGAGACCCCTTCAACATATTTAATGTAAATATGGCGTGACACTGACCGACGTTTATCTCATATAAAAGTGCACCCAAGGACACGGGACTTGTCCTTGGTCCTTGAACTGCTAATGGAACTATGGTGACTATGGTCTGCCCGTTGCATTATTCGTGGAACATGGATAAAATGGGTAGATGATGACTCGGCACTCCCTGCATGGGCTCCAGAAATGCCATAGAAGACGGGGGCAATATGGGTGTGAGTCGTTAAGTGGTGTGGAGAGGTGGGCTGCAGAGCTTCTTCTTCCAATGTTGGCCATTTATCAATTCCACCCGTAAGGTAACCACGGAAGCAAATGCCTTGCTTTTGTCCCCTGGAGTCGGGTACAACGTGTCGCTACTCACTTAAGGCTTCACCATAAAGCCACCCCCCTGATATATTATTTGTGTGTACAGGCGACGGGCCATTAAAATGGCCCAGACCTTTGGAGGGGTTGTGTGGGGCCATGGGAAGGCCAAGACGTAGAGGCCCATTGACAAATTTAATGTAAATGTGGTCGTGACACGGATCTAAAATTACTCTTGGGCTGGACTGCCAATAGAACTATGGGGAATATGGCGTTTGCCCGACGCAATGTTCAGGAAACATGGATAAAATGGGCAGACGGACTCACACATAGGCCCCTGAAAAAGCCGTACAAACTTGGCGAGGGGCAATATGTGGGTGTGAATGGCTAAGGGGTGTGGAGAGGTGGGTTCCACCGAAGCTATTTCTGACGTTATGCCATTTATCACTTCCACCCCTGCATATACATAAAAATATACATTAATAATAATTAATGTATATTTTTTTATGTTCTGAATTAAATAATAGGGTTCCAGTCACTGGAGTGCTGGGGTGCCAACAATAATATAGTTTCCCCTACCTTAATGTTATTCCAGGAACGCAGCGGCAGCTCGGTGCCTCCGATCTTGAACAGAATGGAGACGTTGGAGGATCCGCCCACGTACAACCGCACAAATAAGTTCACGTCCGCCTTTCAGAATTTGATTTACGCGTACGGTGTCGCCACTTACAGGGAGGTCAATCCCGGTGAGAACCTTTGTTTCTTGGACGCGTATCGATGGATGAAGAGCTGTCAGCAGACAGGCAAAAGGCGCACCTGATCGAAAGCGATTACCGTCGACTATGGATTGTGTGTTACAATTGTTACAAAGGTGCTGCCAATGTGCTGCCGCTTTTAAAGGCAGGATTTGTTCCGGCATTAGTGGCTAGGTTCCAGTCTCCCTTAAGAGAGCAGCAGCGCATTGGTACCGACTTTAGTGTTACAAACGTCCATAGGCGATGGTGACCACTTTCCATCAAGTGGGCCGTCTGCCTGTCTGCTGAACCCCTGCAATAAAAAAAATCGAATGAAATAATTCGAACAATTCGCGAATTATCGAAATATCCCTGGATTTTCGATGGTTTCCAATTTGAATTTCATTATATTGTGTATCAAAATATTTTATTTACGAATAATATAAACCTTTGTATGAGAATCAATTATGCGGAGAGAACAGTTGCTCAAATTCAATGTGTTTATTTCTGCCAGTACATAAACAATCTAAATACTAATATTGGCAAGAGATCTTTTAATTCATTTTGTTTTTTATAATAATTAATTTCCGATTGAAAAAAAAAATATATGGAAAAGGTTACATGCAATATTTAAAATACTCGAAAATTTGCACATAATATAATTTAAGACGTGAGTGGATGAAGGTGATATGTCGCATATTCGGTTTTTTGCTTTTTTTGCGTAGATGAAGGTTATAAGTCGATACCAAATGACTACAGATCTTAGACCATAGATATAAGGCATATTTAAAAAAATAAAGAGTTGAAAAAGGTGTTAAGTTCAGTTCAGTTTAAAATAAAAGTAAAACTTTTATCTCAATTTACTCAGAATTGGAATTATGCGACTTATCACCTTCATCCACTCATGTCTTCAATTATTCGAATATTTTAACCGAATAATCGAATTATTCGATTAGAGTTTCGAATCGAATATTAACATTCGATTCGAAACGAACAATTCGTAGGTTCGAATTTTCGCACACCCCTACTTTTATACCACAAACATCTCTCACTCTGTTTCTCTTGCATTGATATTGTTTCTAAGTTTTACTGTATTTTTTCAAATATCGTACTATTTTTTTTTCTATCAGCCCCATACACGATAATCACATTCCCGTTCCTGTTCGCCGTGATGTTTGGGGACCTGGGCCATGGGGCCATCATGGCCGTGTTCGGCTTCTGGATGTGCTACAAGGAGAAACCTTTGCAGGCCAAGAGGATTGACAGCGAGGTGAGGACCCTTTAACGTTTAGACCGGTTTCCGACATGTGAATAATCTACATTGAATCTATATTCGCAAGCGGAAATGACAGTGTCGCTTGCTATGCATCCTTAGCTCGGTTCCGCTTACACGATTCGCAACACGAGATCGAAGTTTTTCGCGCTATTCAAATCATTCTACTACACAGGTACATCGGTAGAAATGGTTAATTATTGTATAAAACTGTAAGAGACAGAGAGAGAGAGAGGGAAATAACACATCACTGCACACCAAAATATACAATTACAAAAACAGACCATATTTACAATATTTTCTAGGCAATACAATAGGCGGCCTCTTCCAGGCAACTTAAATGAAAGAAATTGAATCAGGCGATATAGGTGGTGCACGCAAAAGGCAATAAATACGTAAAATACTCAAACTAATTTAAGAATTATATATACAAATACATACATAGTCATGTATATACATATGTTATTATAATAAATGAAGACATGAGTGGATGAAGGTGACAAGTCGCATAATTCCAATTCTAAGTAAAAAATCGACATAAAAGTTTTACTTTTACTTTAAACTGAACTGAACTTTACACCTTTTTCAACTTGTTATTTGTTTAAATATGCCTTATATCTATGGTCTAAGGTCTGTAGTCATTTGGTATCGACTTATAGCCTTTATCTACGCCAAAAAAAGCCAAAAACCTAATATGCGACATATCACCTTCATCCACTCACGTCTTCAAATATATTAGCATGATTATATTGTGTTACTCAGACATAGCTATTTGCGCATAAATAGCGTTTTCTGAGCAAATTTCTAAATGTTGCTAAGGGTTTGGCCTCTCCGACAGTAAGAGGCAGCATATTTCAAAGTTTGACAGCTTACATTGTCATATATTATGAGTAGGCACATTTTGAAATAATAACTTCTTATGGGAGCGTAAACCGCTTCGTTACGTAACGCGTTACGGCGCCAGTCTGTCTGGCTTCCCTTTCTCTCACGCATACAGCATCGATAGGCAGAGACTCCTCTCTCACTCTAACCTATGTATACATACAATTTAAGTGATAACCTAAGTTTTTCTCAAGTTAAACAATTTCAATATTAAAATTCAACTTAGATTAGTTTAAGTTATCACTTCTATCGGGCGATTCGAGCAGACACGTTTTTTTGAAGTGATAACTTCTTATGAGAGCGTAAACCTTCGTTACGTAACGCGTTACGGTGTCGGTCTTTATGGCTTCCCTATCTCTCACGCAAGTTATCACTCCTGTCGGGCGTCTCGAGACGCACACTTTTTTTTTTTTAAATTAGAGCCTGGCATTATTGTCTTGATTGCAGTTCTTAGGTACCGTCCACAAATTAGGTGACACGAGTTTATCTCGCCTACCCTCCTTTACAGATTTGGCACATATTCTTCGGCGGTCGGTACATAATACTCCTGATGGGTCTGTTCTCGATGTACACCGGTCTGATATACAACGATATATTCTCGAAGAGTCTCAACATTTTTGGGTCTTCTTGGAGGAACAACTATAACGCTTCGACCCTGACCAGCAATAGGCTGCTCCAACTGAACCCCGACTCCGATGATTATCTCCAATATCCGTATCCGTTTGGAATTGATCCAGTCTGGCAGGTAGGTGTTTTTATTTTTTTTATAATTTTGCGGTTTGAATAAATATTAAACGAGTTTTGAATGTTTTTGATTTTGACAAAATCAAAAGTCTTGTTTTCGAGGAGAGGAGAAAGTATACAATTTCTTGCGGCTGGATGACAAAGCCACCCACAGCCAGGTAGGGTATTTGCCCGTTTGAATGGCTACCACCCCTGGTCTAGAGTATACCACCATAACAACCTTGATTGTGTTCCGGCATAAGTAGCCAAGTTTCAATCTGCATTTAGAGAGTGGCAACATATTGTTAGCACCTTTGGTGTTGTAAATGTACATAAGCGATGGTAACCACTTTCCATCAAGTTGATATGTCTGACTTTGTACATAAAAATTGTCGTTGATCTTACATGCTAAGCTTTATGTGGATCTAGCTCACTGCAACGGAGTTTCCAGTTTTTGACTTTTGACATTGAAAATTTCGTAAATGCACTTTGCTTTTTTTTACTGAAAAACTAAAAAAAACGCCATTAAGTATTAAAGCATACAAAATCCTTTTATCGATCGTATTGACGTAAAACACAAGGCACGACATTATTTGTCCGCGCTGCTTTACCGACCTGTTTTGTATCGGGTGACGCCCTCCGCGTGAATAGACGCGTGCTGTTTTATCGATGCGTTAAAATTCAGTGCATAGAAATTTTTTCAATTCTTTCTATGAATAATAACATTGTTACTCAGTTTTTATTTTAATATACTTGTGAGCGATGTAATTATAATTAATAATTTATGGCATGGTAAAATGAGTGATGCGTGCGAAGGCGCACATTTATACAGAGCGCGGTCTGAAGCTTGCTGCGTGTGAGACGGTCCGCGGCCATTTTCGCTTCGTTCCCTTTCATTTCGCCATAAAAATCGTAAAAACTTTGTACATTATCGAACCAGCACAAACTGTCACCTACAATACTCTCTGCAGGGGGTTAGTTTATTTGTGTATATTTATTTTTAATGTTTTTAAAATTATTCTTTTAACAAAAAAGTTGGTTATTTATCGTTTGTTATTATCATTAGCATATATAATCTTTAATGTATGTATTGTTTTAAATTTTATATCATTTGTAGCTTGCTGAAGCGAACAAGATCATATTCATGAATGCGTACAAAATGAAGATCTCGATAATCATAGGCGTGTTCCACATGTTGTTCGGTGTCTGCCTCTCGCTCTGGAATCATATGTGAGTATTTCTTTTTTAGTAGAGTTCCCCCTGCGGCTGCATCGCGTGTCAACTGCATTGAAAAGTAATATAATGAATAATCTTTCCTATTATATTTGTTTGTGAACTGAAAAAACGTGATTGCAGTGCCATCTTTTGAGCTAATGTATATGTTTTATGGAAATGCGCTTATGGAAGGCGATGGTGACCTCTTACCAATTAGGTGGGCTGACTACCTATATAATTATGTAATTTCGGGTGCAATCTTGCAAGTTAAATTTGACCAACTTCCCGGTTTCCGATTGAGCTGAAATTTTACGTGCACGTGTATATCGCGTGACAATGCAATAATACCTGATCTGATGATGGAGTCGGAAGGTGGCCATAGGAACTCCTGTACTAAACAAGATAGACCCGTCGTGTCTGGGCTCGTTTTATTTGTCTTGGTTAGCACTCTGCTGCTACATGATATCCAGGACTTTAAAAGCTTGTATTTAGAAACTTTAAAAAAACTTATTATTTAATTTTCTCAAGTGTTTCACGTCGATATAATGATATCTGTCATGTCAGATATCAATCGAATTGATGTGTTTTCCAGCTACTTCAAGCGCCGCACGTCGATCTATGTGGAGTTCATCCCTCAGATCGTGTTCCTGACTCTCCTGTTCTTCTACATGGTCCTGCTGATGTTCATCAAATGGACCACATACGGATCCACGCCCGGACACTTTGGCAGCCAAGATCCTGGTATGGACATCTTACATTTTTTCTAAAAGATTTGTAGTTAGGTAGAACATCGCTCCATCAATTTTTCTGTCTACCCTCATTCTGTGTGAGGCGACGGCCAATACAAAGCAGGGTAGGTGCAGCCATTTTGAACAATTACTCATAACGCGCTGTGCGCTCGTCATTTTTTGAATAACGCCAAGAACTTACATACATACATAACTTCACGCCAGGTCCCTAGCGACCCACACCTCACTTGCTTCTTTGACATTCATAGCTCTTGCATGCACGCTCGTCTGTTCTTAAGGCTCCTAACATCACCTTCTGCTAACACACGATCAATTTGATCGTGGAAGGTGTGTCGTGGCCTTCCGCGACTTCTGCATCCATCCACTTTTGCATTGTATATCTGTTTAGTCATTCTTTTAAGAAGAGTAAGAAGAAGAAGAACTTAGTATATGTATTTAGACTTTGTTAAAAGTGTTAGCTCTAAGGTGGAATTTAGTACCGTGTGCTGTGCCTGCGTGTAACCTGAACCGACCTCAAGGTTGGTGGAGCTTCTGCTGATCTAATGCAAGGGTCTAAGTGATATCTCTCTCATACAGTCCATTATAAATTGAAACAGCATTTTATCTGTGAACTACAGCGCTCCACAGCTATCAAACGCACATTGTACAGTCTACAAAGAGCTCTGAACATCTATAATTGAATCTTGAGGTCAGTAGAGGGCTGGTTTCTACCTCGGACAATGGATCAGTATGGCAATCCAGCGAGGACACTTAGCCAGTTTTCTGGGTGCCTTACCCGTATACTGAGCCTAGGACTTTGATGTCCTACGCTCAGTATTTTACTTATCCGTCTTAAAGGGATAAAGGTAGAATACTATGGGAGCTACACACGTCTAGTCATCGCAGCGGACAACGAACAAGTGGCTAGCGCAACGCGGGCGCGCACTTTATAATAGTTGCTCTGTGTCGCGCGCACATCATCCGTCTCGCTCACACATTATGCTTTATATACTAGCAGTACGACTTGTTAATGTTTTTACTGAAGGTTACCATTTCCAAAATAAATTAGTTCACATCAGCACTCGAAAGCGAATACTATCATCTGAAGTATCATCACCACAGTATAATACGGCCGGCGTAACTTGGCGAATGTGAACATAGGCTCTGCGAACTTTAGCGCATGTAAACTCGTGAAGAAAATACAGTGACCAACTAGTACAAAGCAATGAAAAAATACAGGGATGAGGGCGACGAATTGTATTCACTGACGAGTCGTATGCCCACTCATTACACGAGTGTACATGCTCTAAAATTCGCAGAGCCTATGTTCACATTCGCCAAGTTACGCCGGCCGTATTATATCTTGCATAATTCCCAAGCTAAATGAATCTAGTAAATAATAATACTCACATTAAAGAAATTAAAAGTTTAATGGATTTAGTTAGCAAGAAAAATCGATTCATTTATTTGGTATCGAGATATTTCAGTTTAGAGTTTGCATCATATTTTACATACATACATAATAACTTTACGCCATGTCCCCTTGCGGGGTAGCCGGTAGGCACGAACAACAGAGCGCCACTCAGGCTTATTCTTACACACCTCACTTGCTTCTTTAACATTCATAGCTCTTGTCATCATCATATTTTGTTATCGAAAATATTGCAATTATTGGATTGAATTATATCTTAATTTTATTTAAAATTAATGTCCCTTATTATTTATCCCCAGCTTCTGGCTAGCCTATTCTTCGAAAATTCCTCCAATGATCGAATATTCAGACCAACATGTGTTCAGACGTTTGTCCAATTAAAACATTGCAGACGTTGTGAATTGGCTAGCATGTATTTAAAATTCCAATGACTGTATATTTGATCAATATTTGTTCAAACGTTCGTCCAACGTTTGATAGAAATATTGCACGCTTTAACTTTATGCCTTTTGGCTAGGTGACTTTAAAAATCCTCCAATGGTGGAATATTCCGACCGACATGCGTCCAAACGTTTGATTAAAATGTTGCAGAGATTGTGAAAACGAGCGCATTCTGCGCGCCCTCTATCCTGATCACGTTCATCAACATGATGCTGTTCAAGACGGACGAGAACACGCGGCCGCAGTGCGACGACGTCATGTACTCCGGACAGATGGCCATACAAAAGGTAGGCATTCTAAATTCAAAAGTTTTTCTTTTTTCTTCAAACAGGCAGGTTATCACACAAAAGGTATGCGTTCCAAGTTCAAACGTTTTTTCTTTTTTTCGTTTTTTCTTTTTTTTTTTTAACAAACAAGCAGGTGATCGTTCAAAAGGTAGGCGTTCTAAATTCATTTTTTTTTAAAACAGGCAGGTTGTCCCTGGCTTAAAGGCCTAGTTGCCAAGCCATAAATGCATTAAAAAAACAGACAGGTTGTCATGCAAAAGCTATGTGTTCCAAGTTCAAAAGTTTTTTCTTTTTATTTTGTTTCCCAAGTAAGGCAAGGGTCCTGCCCTGAAGAAATGAAAATCTAAAACCGGATTCCAGCACCACCTACCGGGTCTAATTGTGAATCTAAACTAATCCAGGTTCCACTCAACACTATTTTTTACGACTTGTTACATTATAAAAGTTTTAGTAGGGCTCTCTAATTTTTATGATCCCTATATTACTCGGGGATAATGTAGCATTATAGCGGTTAAAGAGTTTTTGAAATGACCAAGTAGTTTTTGAGTTCATTCGTTACAAACATACAAATCTTTTCTCTTTGTAATATTGGTATATATTAAGATTGTTGTATATTAATTTTGTCCAAGAACTCTTTCTCGTTTCGGGAGTGATTATGAACGGTCGCCATTTTGTTTTGCAGCTGTTCGTGATTGTGGCACTCCTGTGCGTGCCGATCATGCTGTTCGGCAAGCCGTACTTCATCATGATGGAGCAGAAACAGCGCGCCGTGAGTATACTTTGACGTTCTATATTTTTTGACGTGCCGAGGTGTGGTGAGACGAGGAGTCCGCGCTAGAGATGAGTTATAACAGGTCAATTTAAATATCTGTTACTCCTGTTACTGTGATCCAAACATAACAACATTGATTATTTATTAATTATCGTTGAAGTGTAAATGAGACACTGATATGAATAAGAGGTGCATCTCTTTTTAGCTTAATTATGATTTGCTTAGATAGAACAAGAGAAAAATAATAATTAACAGAACAGTTAAAAGACGTAAATAGGTAGCTTATGTTATGTTAAATTTGTTATGTGCCTGTTATCGGGAGAACTGGTATTGTGTTCTAGAAATAACAAAAGTTATCTGTCGTCTTTGATTATCTATTAACATCTATATCTGTTATTAGTATCTGTTAGCATAAATATGCTTCAGGCCTAGTGGTGATCGGACAAATTTAATTTTGGTCTTTACAATGTGTCCTTTCCTTCTGTATTCCTCTATTACCGTTGTAATATCTTCCACCACCACCACCTTTACATTCGTACCCATCAATCGAGTAGTTTGTTAATGTCTTATTTTGAGACAAATAAATAAGTCGTGCGAGTAATGTCTGCATGAAAAACTGGTACCAGGGTCACCATATTTAAAAAAATATCATATATATAATTTATTCACTAAATAAACAATAAAAGAAATACTTTTTAACTTGATATAGATGGCGTAGTTAAAATGACGTCATAACTTGCTACGCTCATGCAATCTGTAGGCGGTGTCAACGTTGGGCAAATTTTTAAAAAAGTATTTTAATGAGCTGAGCTTATTACACTTTTCATATGATATTTTGTTTGTTCATGCAATCTTATATAACCGGACAGCTGGCGGTAAGAAAATTTCGAAAAAAGTACAGTGTAAACTCTATATAACGACACTGAAGGGGTTGTGTATTTTATGGCGTAATAGAGAGTGGTCGTTAAATGGAGAAATGTCTGTTATTTTTATGTGACCGCCTTTGGCTGCACCAGTAATTTTGTTGTATATTTTTACTTATTTTATTAATATCTTACGATATTGAGGCATCTTGGTGATAAAGGGGAAGTACTTACAAATTTCGGTTTGCATGATACCGACAGTCGAGTTTATGTAAGCTGCTAGCTACGATAATAAAGCGACAAAAGCACGAAAACAAAAGACAAACAAAAGAACAGCTGCGCAGTTTTAATTATTGTCGTTATTGAGAGTGCATGCAATGCTATATAGAGTGTATCATTGTATGGAAGACGAGCTGAAGCTAAGTGATTTCGAAGCTTAAGGGAGTTTGTCGTTAAATAGAGTTTACACTGTCATTTATATTGTAATTTGTAGATTTCGCATGTCATCAAGTAGTTTAACAGAGACAGAGTTAAAATTCATTAAAATGGTAAGTAAAACCCAGCTTCCGAAGGAAATACTACGAAGTTATTATTTTTACGCTGACTCAAATTGTTAGCAACTAACAGCAAAATTGAACTGTTATCTGTGGTTTTACTCGTACAGGAATGAAGAAAGGAAATAATTTCCTGCTGTAGGCTTTGAGGCGACAAAAACAACCCACCTCCAGGTGGTTAGCTATTTGCCCGCCTGGATGTCTATTGGCTACCACCTCTGGTCTGAAGAATGACACCACAACAACAATCTCCCTTTAGAGAGCGACAGTACATTGGTTAGCCACTTTCCATCAGGTGGGCCGCCTGCTGAGCTCGTGCAATAAAGATTTTCAATGATTCAATTTCTTCGTTCTCGTTGTCTTGCTGTATTTTCTTTGGAACTATATTAATTTTGTTCTGAATTCCCAGAGACAAGGCCACCAGCCGGTAGAGGGCGCTGCCGAGAACGGCACAGCCGGCGGGGCACCAGTACCTTCCGGGGGACACCACGACGAGGACATCACTGAGGTTTTCATCCACCAGGTGAGCTTAACCATTGCCAATATTTTACTTCGAACCAAATCTTACTATACGCGGCTTCGCCCATAGAGAAATTATTTAATCCCAAAAAATTTTTGTTTATTAAATTAACATCGCGAAATAAAATAAACAAAATATTTCCATAATTTTTTTTTTGCTACTAATCTTATAAAATTGGGTATCTGGAGTACAAAATTTTGGGTCAAACACTAAACTGTATTCAATAATGATGATGGGATCTAAATATCATGTTCGTTCTGTCATAATTATATCGGTTTACAATGCGGAATTTAGATAACGACAATTGCCAGGTGGTAGGGCATTTGTCCGACTGGATGGCTACCACCCCTGGTCTAAAGTATGTCGCCATAACAACCTTGAGTTGTGTTCCGGCAATTGTGGCCAGGTTCCAGTCTCCCTTAAGAGAGCAGAAACGCATCTGTAGCCTTTTGTGTTGCAAATGTCCATTAACGATGGTATCCACTTTCCATCAGTGGACCGCCTGTCTGTCTGCTAAATTCATGCAATAAAAATATATAATTAAAAGCTACAATAAACGACTTTTGGGTGGAGATGCCAACATTTCTTCGATGGCCTCTGGTGGCCTTCGATAGTTTTCTGAACTTCCTTGCACCAATATGAGTTGTTTTCCCTCGTCGGCCAGGGCATCCACACGATAGAGTACGTGTTGGGCAGCGTGTCGCACACGGCGTCGTACCTGCGGCTGTGGGCGCTGTCGCTGGCGCACGCGCAGCTCGCCGAGGTCGCCTGGAACATGCTGCTCAGGAAAGGTGACCGCTGCACATGTCCTCAACATTGATTGATATTGTCAAATTCTAAACATGCCGTGTCTGTACATTGGAGCTATTTAAAAAAAAACACGATGCACTTTTTTTAGATTTCTTCGTCCACGCTTGACTTGAAATCCACGTGGGATACCCGATAGATACACAAAGTGAAGTATTTGAAAAAGAAGATAAAGTATCGTTTTAGTGAAAACTGTGTAAGGATATACAATTTTTTATGCACCAGAACAACTTCAAGTTATCCCCGGAAAAATTCCCGCGGGATTCTCTTAATCTAGCTTATTTCTAGTTATTATTAATGATAGCTGTTAGTCCCTCAAATAAAATATAAACGCAGAGTTTAAATCTTAAAATTTAATGTCGATCAGCGTAAGCCGCATCGAAATCGATCCAGTAGGTTTTATATGAATCCCGAACAAACAGACAAGGAATCTAAAAAAAATAGCATCATGTTCTCTTTCATTTAAATAGTCTATTCCAGTTGTTTTTTTTTAATACCTTCACACACAGCATATTTAGAATTTTATGTTATTATAATTGTAAGTTATTTTTTTAACCGACTTCGTAAAAAGGTTCTCAATTCGTGGGATCTTTTTTTTATGTATGTTCACCGATTACTCCGTGATTTATGATCCGATTTACGTGCTTCTTTTTTTGTTCGACACGGAATAGCTACCATGTGGTCCCCTAAAAATTTGACATAGTTTCGCCCAGTAGTTTTCATTTTAGGAACATTTTTTTGTTCCCGTTTCTTGGGACCTATATTTTTTAAGAAGCGCGGCACCATTCGTATGTCCACCCATACATAGCTAGACATTAAAAAGTAACAAATGAAAAATAAAAACTTCGTTTTAAAAAACCGACTTCAAAAACTAAAATGTATAAAATAACTTATTTCTAAAGCTATTATTATTAATATAGATGATCTAAAACATCTTGAAGTCGGTGTAAAGTAAAACAAAAAAAAATTATTATATTTTGAAAATTACTAGGCATCGACTTAAAGATGTTTTATATAATATACATTAATAATAATAGCTTTAGAAATAAGTTATTTTAAACATTTTACTTTTTGAAGTCGGTTTTTCTTAATTATTGCACAGGTCTCACTTTGGTATTATAATCAATACTTTGTTGTGTTGTCGCAGGTCTGATGTCCACGGACTACCAGGGTGGCATATTCCTGTACATCGTGTTCGCCGGATGGGCAGCCATCTCCGTCTCCATCCTGGTGCTGATGGAGGGCCTCTCGGCGTTCCTGCACACCCTCAGGCTGCACTGGTACGTGCCACACACTCATACATACTCACACCATTCATTTCTCCCATACCATCCTATTTGAGACGGACGGATTAGGACTCTGGTTAGAAAATTAAATAAAAGCATTGTTGCGAGTGTGGGACTCGAATTAAAATGCCGTTGGAACTACCATAGAATTTATTAGGACTATACAAACATGTATAACACAGGTACAGATATAACTGGACGCAACCAGTACAAACTACACAATTCAAAAAAAGCGCAAAGTTCGTCACTATACCGCTTATCGACCCCCCTCCCCCCCTCCGTTCGGGCATCGCTTTATACTAAACTGTACAATACAACAATGAACCGCGTGCACTGAAGCTTCCGAGAAACCGTAACACCTGCGGCCATAATAAACAAGTACAATAACAATAAAATGTTTTTCTTAATCACAAATTTTAAACACAAAGTAAACAAAAGAAGTCCAAATATGGGAAAGATAATAAACCAGATGTGCATTTACTTTTTTGGGGTATAACGATTTGTAAAACAATGTCTGCGCGAAAAGCGATCGCTATCGAGCTCCTCTATTATTTATTCATACAAATTCGTTGTCAAGTCTTGTATTAGTTGATATGATATGGATACATACATACATACACATACAATAATAATGAAATGAAGGTATGTTGCTGGGAAGTAATTTAACAGTAACTCCAATTACTTTGCAAGCGGATTTTGAAGTAAATTCATTCATTTGTATTTAAAGTCCCGTTTTTACATTGACATTAATTTAATCAAGTACAGCGTAAACTCTATATAACGACATTGAAGGGACGGCATTTTATGGCGTTATAGAGAGTTGTCGTTAAATGGAGACAACTCTGTTATTTTAATCTCACCGGTAAATTTGTTGTATTTTTTTATTTGTTTTATTAATATCTTGTAATATTGAGGCATCGTGGTGATGAAGGTAGTTTAGAAATTTCGATATGCACGATGCCGACAGTCGGGTTTATTACGGGCTAAGATAATAAAGCGATAAAAGTACGTACAGAGCTGCCAAGTTTTTACTAATTTGGTCATTTTAAATGGTACTTCTTATTATTTAATTATTGTTATTGAGAGTGGGTGTGATGCTATACAGAGTGTATCATTGTGTGGAAGACAAGTAATTTCGACGTTTAAGGGAGTTTGTCGTTAAATCGAGTGACGTTACATGGAGTATACACTGTATTTCTATATATTCTGTTGGTTCCAGGGTCGAGTTCCAGAGCAAGTTCTACGCTGGTGAGGGGTATCTCTTCCAGCCGTTCTCGTTCGAGATCATCCTGGACTCGGCCGGACAGGCAGAGGAGTAGAGCATCTTCCACCATTTCCTATCTTCACTGTTCCATCGAAGGGAATCGGTGACCATCATTATGTTGAATATTTCACCGTTCATATTCGGGTAAATAAAATCGAAAATTATTTAGATTTAAAAGAGTAGGTGCTGAAATACCCTATCATTTAAAATATCACGGTCTTAAAAATTATACACACAGTGTCATAGATTTAAAGTTCACTACACTACTGACACTCTATGATGGCCATTGTGAAGTTTGCCCGCTTATGAAGTTTCTGTGTAAATTAATAACTACCGTTTGAATGGGGCAAACTCCTGTTGTTTATGGTCAACAGTGACGTGTAATAAGTCATAAAATTTATCGAATTTTATAATAGATGCGACTTGTACTCCGTTGAAAGAAATCGGTCATATATATTAAACTACTCTTTATTTATTTAGGAATTTCTGAAATAAAAATATGACTGAAAACAATCAAAAAACAATTCGCAGACTTAACTGGGTAACTTAGGTCGCGTTCTACTTAAATTGTCACATACTGTTTTATGTGTTGTTGTACGTTTATATATGCGTTCCCTGGTGACAATTCCTAATTGTATGTTTAATTTCATTACATATATTGATATGCATATATCACCTCACTATGATGGTAATGTGTCAAAACGGCCATCGTAGTGTGTCGCTAGTTTTTAGTCACTTTTGAAAATGGAGGTGAATAAATAATAATAAATATTTTCAAAATTACTTCACTTTTGACATCCTATTGCTAGAAAATTGGACGTTACTTTTATGGGGCCTATGTCAAATTTAAACCGACAGTAAGACAAACGAAATGCTCAGTTCCTATATCTTACTGACCGTTCATTTGCCTTGCCATCGATTAAAAATCATAATTCAACCGATTGTGGGGCAAGCGAATGAATAGTAAAACATAGGAACCGGCTAAATATGACATTGACATGACTTTACTGTCAAGTGTCCAGTTTGACAAAGGATCATAGACAAACGTTAGTGGCATGTATTTATGACAAATAACTCGACCTGTTAAAAATAATTATTGAATAATTCCTAAACAAGGATTACGCTCACAAAGTATCCAACATATTGGTGGTGGACTGTATTTTCTACGTTGATTTTTTTAAATGTTCGTCTTAATGTTGTATGTAGCTTGTATTCTAATATTAGAGTATTTATATGTGTCTATATCCAACATGTAAGTTTCTAAACAGTTCAAAACAATTTTTTGCTAAATAATTAAATATGCGTTTAATAAGCTTTCGATTGTATGGATAGAAAAAAAATTAGAATCAATTGAATTAAACAATGTGGAGTATCGTAGACATTTATTTGATAGTATTGACGTGTGCGTTCATACACACAATCTGAAAGTAGGTCATATAGTTAAAAAAACATACATTATTGTATAATAGCTATATCATACGTTTTCATAATTGTTACATATAATTAAAATTACTTTTAACGGATGAAAAATAGTGTCTATTTTTAAATATAATTATAATTCTGATATTTCAAATACTTTATAAAGACACATTAGTTTTTGCTGTTTGACATCTCTGTTCAATCTATAATTATTGCTAATGGCCATAATGGTTGAAACATCAGAATTTCTTAATATACAATATAGTCTCAATCTTTATGATGTATTCAGATTAAAAGTAGTAAATAGCTGATTTTATATAAGAAAATATCTATTGTACATCTATTGGTTATTAAGAGCTGCGATTTTCATGTACATTAACATTAAATAAAATTAATATATCCAAAAATAAGTATTCTACTAAACCCTTTCCTCATGTTATTACTTAATAATGGCAATATTTTTAGGCCATAATAGATATTTTATATAGTACGAATATTTAATACATTTAACCATGATCGTAGAGGCTCTAGGTCTTTGTAATTTTGCATATATATTAGTACTAGTACAGTACGCACAAAAATTTTATGCGCTCGTGAAGTTCGTGCACATCATCGCGTGGAGCAAATTATAAGATGCACAGACCGAGTGTTGCGCTCTCTGCCGCTATCCGTTCTCGCATGCCATCTCTTTCGCACAACACGCCGCAAAGTGTAATAAACGTTAACATTCTGTGCAAACTCACGGAACTAACTTGATTCGAAGCGCAATTACGTTTCGCGCGTACCGTAAATAGAAATATGTAGAAAGCTTATAGGATATATTATATTGTTGTAAAAAAAAATGAAAAATATACGTGTGACAGTGTTTAATTGTATGTAGCGGTGTAAAATTGTTTGGTATAGTACATTATATTATAGTCTATTAAAAATCAAAGAGAATACAAGTTACGTGTTTATTTTTACATTTTAGTGGAATTTGTGTACTTTTTTTTATTTAATCCAACATTATCATTTTTATATGTAACAAATGTATGAGCGAATATAATTTTTATTCACGTATATCCCAGTCGTTTGTAGATGTTATGTACTTAAAACCGTAAGGCTCATTTTGTACAGAACTTGTTTATTTTTCATAGGACCAATAGCGTTTTACTTCAATTATCATATTTTGTTACAATTTGAAATAAATATTTCTTTGACCATATAATATTGTATAGACCCCGAGGTCCAAAATGGAAAGTGGAATACGAGGATGATGTTATCTCTATGAATATTTAACAATGTAGTAAAATTATCTGTAATTCGGTGTTGCTTAAGCATAAATATGGCCTTACTTATAATCGTTTGTCAAAATTTAAGAAACTGCTCAGCAACTGATTAACGAAAATCTTACTTATAAACTCCTCTTAAGGATAAGAGGCGGTGGCAAAGTAACTCGTAAAAATAAAAATAAAAAACATCGAGAGGTAGTTTAAGTGACTGCTAAGAGGCAAGATGGCAAGTTTTATTTGAAACCGGCATTGATTGGGGGCTTAAGAGTATCTTATTTAAGAGACGGCTAATCCTTTCTTAACGGGATTATTATAAGTAAGGCCCATAACGATTATCGCTATATTGTAACTAGTATTAACAGCCGCCAGCAACATCGTTTGTATTTGTGTGGAAAATCGCAATATGGACACAACAGTCAACGACGTCTGCTCGCATTGTCATGTTTACGGCGATGACGTGTGTTGTCATGACATGAGCGGATGTTTATCATATTTTCATCACAAATTTTCTCATTTGTTATAATAGGATATAAATAGGGCTTTTTTGTGATGACACGCGAGGGCACGCAGGGCTCTTAAAGGAAATTTCGTAAATATCGAAAAAAATTCAATAAAAATGAAAAGAATCAATTCTGGTAACCATTACAAAAAAATGATTTTTAATAGGTTTTTTTTGGAGTGGAGCTACAAATAAAAAAATTATAGTTTTACAACTTACGAGAATTCGCGTGCCCCCAAAAAAGAAGTGACATAAAAGGCCTGGATATAAATATATTACATTCATAGTAAAGTAACATATTTATATCTGTATGTTTCTTAATCTGCATTTTAAAATTTGCCAAACAAAGGAACCTATTCCGAGGCTCTCTGTAATTAATGTCATATTTACAAAATGTCATTCCAATAATTCAAACTTTATATTAAATATGCATGGCTCAGTGTACACTTAGCTTAGTATGGTGATGAATAAAGGTTTTTTCGTAGCATATTCTCTAGTTTGATTTAAAAAAATGATTATGTCGACTCTGACTCAGGACTGGAGTTTACTCCTTAAGTACAATTGTCTTTGAATATTTACTTGCTTGGATATTATTTCTAAAACACTTTTATCAATTATTTGTGGACTGTAATTAATTTAATTATAAAAACAACTGCACGAGCGTTTTATGACGATTTTAATTAAGGGAAAAAATACACTGATAAGAAAACAAAAGAACAAGTTCCATATTAAAGAACAGTATATTGTGGCTAGGACCAAATTTTATTAGCCACTATAAAAACTTGGTGGAGATTCCAACACTCTTTTATATTTTACTAGCTGTCCCGTAAGACGTCGTCCTGCCCGGTAAAAAATAGGGGTTGATCGTAGAGGGTTGAAAATCTAGGGTTGTATGTATTTTTGTATGTTGTATCATAAAAAAATAGAAATTAAAATTTTTGTCTAAAAAATAAATAAAAAAAATTAGGGGTGGACTACCCCTAACATTTAGGGGGATGAAAAATAGATGTTGGCCGATTCTCATAGATACCGGATAAGCACAAAAAATTTCATCAAAATCGGTCAAGCCGTTTCGGAGGAGTATGGCAACGAAAACTGTGACACGAGAATTTTATATATTAGATTTCAATGCATTCAAGTTTGAAATTTATTATATTACAAAATTCTTAACATGCCATGTCTGTACTTTGAAGCTGTTAAAAAAATTGGAATAGAGCATGGAGAACACGATGCATTTTTTTAGGTTTCTTGTCTGTTTGTTCGAGATTCATGCAAAGAGTAGTGGACCAGATTCGATGCGGTGTTCGCTAATCGACAACAAATTCTTAGACTTAAAATTCGTACTAGGATTTTTTTATTGCAAGAGTTCAGCAGACAGGCAGACGGCCCACTCGATGGGAAGCGGTTGCCATCGCCTATAGACATTTACAACGCCAAGGTGTTACAAATGCGCTGCTGCTCTCTTAAGGGACACTGGAACCTGGTCACTCAAGGTTGTTTTGGCGACATACTTAAGACCAGGGGTGGTAGCCATACAGTCGGGCAAATGCCCTACCACCTGGCTGTGGGTTGTTTTGTCGCCTCTTACGACAGGCCGCCCGGCCGCAGGAAATTGTATTCTTTCTCCGTTCCTGAACAGATAAACCCAGGTACTCTTTATCTTTATTTTCATTATAGAATGTTTAAAATGAACAAATTAAAAAAAATCGAATTCCGATGTAATTTTTTCATTGATCAATAGCAAATTTTATGTAATATTTTAATATTGTGTGTGATAATTTTATTTCTGGAAATGGAACAACTCTTTTAGTATTGAATGAAGATGCTAGTATTAATTATTTAATCGTATTCAGCTCCGATGGTGATGCTAATTTCTCCTGGTAGAACATTTGTTTTGTGGTACCACCGATTCGTATCCACTACCACTGAAACGACAAATATATTTGATTGGTTCAATATCAAAAGTGCATGATTTTGCAACAAAAATGTAAATACCACAGTTTTGTTTATCGATATGCAAGAAAAGACAGAAATTAAGCAACTGACAGCTGACAAAAAGAGCATTCAGAAGGGTGCGTTGCATTCTCTCTAGAAAAGCGCAAGAAACGATAATGTGGAATGGAGTCTTGCCAAAAATGAAAATGTGGAGGGCTCCTAACGTTGTCCAAAAGTATAGAATATAAAGTATAAACAAAAATAAATGTGAATTTTAATCACTAAAAACGTTGTTATGCTATAGTTGACAAAATCGATGCCAAAGGGATTGGAGCCCGCAACAACAGAAACAAAATAGAAATTGTTGTCTTAGACCCCTCATTTATGATTATGAGTCAAATAAATAATAGGTGCCGAAATGAAATTTAGTTTCCTATAGTAACATACATATGCGAAGATAGCCTCAGATCAGAATTTAAAAAAGCGCTATTAAAAATTATTGTAGGTAGGTACACAGATAAGTAAGCTAAAGTTAAGCATAAAAAGCTAGTTTATCTTCCAAATATAAACATTCGCAGGAAGGAAAGACCTTAAACATAGATATTTGACTTACATATCTCACCAGGTTTGACCACAAAAGTGACCCAAGAACAATCATAAAGGCATTCAGGAGGTGGCGCCAGTTCCCACTGCTTGCTCCCTCGTATCTGGGCCTGCCAAGACATGTGTTTCACTGAATCCACCTAAAAAATGTCGACTTAATATAGTACGAAAAAAATTAAATTAATTTAAATGCGTGCTTGAAGTTCGTACATGTTATTGCGCAAAACCAGGCCTTGGGACCTGTTCAATAACTAACCGCTTTTAAAACGTTATAGCTGAGGGCTAAAGCGGTCGCCTTTGAAGAATCGCTTATTGGAATTGTCGCGTGTCTAGATATAGGTAAGTTGTAAGACAGGATAAACTTCCACTTTATGTCGATTCTTGTACTACTTGCTTTTCGTTCGACCTCTTTAGGCCCTCTGGTATAAGGGCCGATTTTCCAAAGTTATTCTGTAGAAGCAACATAGCATGTTGAATGTAGAAACATAGCATGGGAAAATTAAAAATTACTGTTGCATGTGTAAAACAGTTGAAGTGTATCACTTTTGAATTTAGTCAGGTTATAATTTATTCGACTGATAACTTTTATCTGATAATTGAAACTTAGTCAACTATTTCGTTCGGAACGTAAACATTTAAAACAGTTTTACTCTCTCTATATAATGATACTGTTTCTATACATGGTTATATGTATTTATGTGCGTTTGAAAAATAGTTTGAAACTGTTTTATTCAAGAAAACCTATTTAGGCTACGATCCATTAGAGGTTAACGTGATTGCGCTCCAACCACAAATGATACAGGTTCGAATCTAGCCAGAAAAGCATGCAGCACTTGGGCACTTTTCTAACATAATGTGCATGTTACGATTATCATATATCGAGACAACCGATGTATAATACCTGCCAATCCACCTTGGACAAACGTGGCTTGTATACTATCCATCCTAGGAATTGAAAAGTCCGAGCCGAGCGAGTTCAGCAGACAGCCCACCCGATAGAAAGCGGTTACTATCGCCTATGGAAATTAGTACACCAATACTAATGTGCAGCACACTCTCTAAAAGCAGACTGGTACCTGGCCACTAATGCTGGAACCCAACTTAAGATTGCTACCCCTGTCTTGAACAATGACAGGGAAGCTTGGAGACAAAGAAATTAAGGTTGTTATTACACCATACTCTAGACTAGGGGGGGTAGCCATCCAGACGGGTAAATACCCTACCACCTGGATGTGGGTTGTTTTGTCGCCTCTTACTCAAACTCAAATTTTGGAAAGCAATCCAAAATCTGATGGTAATCCGTTTTATAATAAGGTTCCTTACATGCATATGCGCGCCTTGTCCAGGTCCTCCCATAAAGATCCAATCGACCATATCACTCTCAGCGGTTCTGGGTAGGAAATACGGCCTATTGTAATAGCTTCTCAGATTTCTTGTCTCCTCGTCGTAGCAGGTACTCCACCCGACGTACCAGGGCTCTCCGGAGAGATTGGCACGCTCCTCGCTCATGCTGAACACTTCTTGGAGGGAATTCAGGCCAGATTTGTAGGCGAAATAGAAACAATCGTTGATCTGTTTCCCCATTTTACCTCTACTGTAGAAATTCGCGAAGAAATTGAAATTGAACTCCTTGAAAATAAAATTATAGATAACACTTTAT
This sequence comes from Dendrolimus punctatus, assembly GCA_012273795.1. NCBI lineage: Eukaryota > Metazoa > Arthropoda > Insecta > Lepidoptera > Lasiocampidae > Dendrolimus > Dendrolimus punctatus. Next base: position 2,757,630 of record CM022530.1, on the reverse strand, counting down.
TGATTACAAACCATTTACAAACATAGAAATCTTTCCTCTGTATAATATTAGTATAGATTCTTTAAATATAATATTGTTACGACCTAGATGCCGACAAAGACAAATTCACACCTGCATACCTGTAGAAACACATATTATTTCCGTTCGACATTTGTTTACTTTGTATTTAAAAATTGTGATTAAAACAATAGTCCATTGTGTATTGTAATCTTTTACGGCCTGTTGTTATATTGTGATCATTAGCCAGGTGTCTCGGATTTAAAGTACAAACTGATTCTAGGAAATTCGGTCCACGCGGCTGGGCAGACATATTGCATCTGTGTAGTATAAAGCGATGCCCCAATTGAGAGATGAGGATAAATACGAGCGAAGCAACACTGGTCTATTCGGTAATATATTTAGTGACGGACTTTGCGCATGTTATTGAATTACAATCTTCTAGATTACGGTTGGACTTGTTGTGTTCGGTTATATTTGTACCTGTGTTATACGTGTTTATAAATTTCTAATAAATTCTATAATCATTCCAACGGCATTTTAATTCGAGTCCTGCAACTTGTAACAATATTTTATATCAACAGTTCAACCGCAACAACCTATAATTATAAAATAACGATGGTTCCAAACAGCTATTGTATATATAGCTTTCCTATACTTCTATCTGTTGAAATTCACCCGATGGTAAGGCAAGTGAATGAATACTAAGATATAGGAATTGGCCATTTATGAAATTTACGAAATTGAAAAGGAGCTAATGACCAATGGAATAATGACTGAATGATGAATTATTTAATTAAGATTTTATACAAAACCAAGCACGGACCGCCTTCGTGCAATTCAAGAATTATAATTACCTCAATAGCCTTCCATCCTTCAGTGGCATCAGTAACAATAACCGGAGTTGCGCTATAAGCATGGTATTCTTCAAAATCTTGTACTGATACATTTGATAGTCGAACCACGTCGTTAACTCCTATACACATGGAACAATCTTCCGGTGGACGGAAGAGGACTTTAGACGACGATGGAACATCAATGACACACGCCTGAAAGAAATCATTTTCACTTAGGACTTCTAACAGATCCATTGCTAGTAGGGCCGTCTTTTAGCGTGTTAGCCACAGGAGTGCCAAAGCAGTCATCCCCCAACGCCGACAATAAAATGTAATCTTTATGTAAACAAAGGTAAGGTTCAGTACATTCTTAGATATTAGAATAAATATTCTGGTTTATAAATTGGCAGTTTTTAACCTAGGGTTAAATCCTAGTTACATTCGGAGTATCACCTACATTGTTCTGTTTTTTGTGCTTTATATTTTAATCTTTGTTACTTGTACGCTTTTTATGATTAGTTTTTTTTAAATGTTTGACTTCGTTCCGGCACAGCAAAATGCTAACTGCCAACCCCATTTCCAAATTGCGGCATAGAATTTCTGTATAATTTTATATATTTCTTTCTTATTTCGAGGCTCTGGGTCCGTTTTCCTACGTTTTCTTCTCCACTTCGCGCGGTCTTCGGCATCCTTAATTATGATACCATTGGTACGCATGTCATCCTTCACGGTGTCAAGTCAGCATTTCTTAGGCCCACCCTTACGACCGGGACCTGATGGAAGCGATAAGGCTAGGCGTTTGTTCCCCACGTAACGGCCACATTTACCGGAAACCGGCTGTTTCCGTTAAATGTGGCCGTACCAACGTAGACGACCTTTGCAGTTTATCGCCTATGTCACGGATATGAAGGCTGCCGCGAATGTGAGTTTTTAACGCAGTCTTTCCGGGTGACTGCACACATTCACCACAACATATTGGTCTAAGTGACATGCAAGACTCTTTCTTGTGTGACTCAAGTAGAGGCCACGCTTCACAACCATATATATGGCAGTTACAAAGAAAGAAATTACTTAATTTTAAGAAAAGAGATGTGATTACAATCCTTGCACATTATCATATATATGACGTAAATTAAAAATTTGTACGCCACATTTTAAGCAAACAAGGTTTGCACTGTATGTATGGAAAATTTTTGAAAATTTTTGTTCGAATACAAACCTTCCTCTTGGTTTGTTGTTTATCATTCCTTCACAGAAATTGATTCTTACAAGCTAGACTATGATTTGGTATAATAATACAGGTTTTGTTTATTTTTTCAAAATCAACCGGCTCGATTCCCGACAAGGGTAATAGATTTTTAAAAATCTAATGATATCACTTTAGTTGTCATTAGTATCGGCCTTGGGACCCTTTTGAGTGTTTTTCGCTACTTCGTATAGTTTAGGTGTAGCCTGGAATGCCCACTTGAAAAGCTCAGCCTAAATATACGTTATCTGTCAATATTTAACGTCATTAATAAATTAAAAAATAACGCATCATAAATAACGCATGTCACCCATTGCCCATAGCCACATCTGTGGACCTTCAGAGACACTGAGACATACCAATCTATATGTATACCAGTAATAAAAACACTAAAAACCAGCAATGGGACATTGATATTATTCGAAAAGTTTCAAAATACTTCCTTACCTTATTAGAATTGAATTCATTGTAAATCCATCGCCCGCTCAAAATTAAAAATATAATCAATAGAGAAATATACCAACTCTTATTTCCCGCCAAACGCGTGCTTCCGGTTCCTTGTATCTCCAAACGCGCGAGATACGAATTACTCAGTTTTAAATTGTCTATTTTGTTTATTATTTTTAATAATTTTAATTCAGCAGTTTTAAGTTTTTTTTCGCAAGTTTTTGGACGAATCTGACTCATTGTGTTCTAACGTACTGAAATTCTGAAGTAAAGTGAAAGCGTTCATCCTTTGAAACGGTTTTTAAAGACGACGCTTATCCATAGACTTACGCACAAATGGAACAGAACATTACGAAAATATATTTTTTAATAGTTTTATTGTGGCAATAGAAAGAACGAAAAACCAAAATTATTTCCATATTTAATTTTAAGTTACTGATTTGCTTTGGCGGTACCAAAAAGTGCAATTACAGCGCCTTTTTTGTTATATTATTCTATCCCACGGAAAAACGTTACCTATCGCGACAAAAAGTATCATAAATATTGACCCAGGATATTGTTACGTATGTAAACCGAAAAAAGGTTATAACAAGTAGGTAGATACAAAAATCATGTACACTCATTCTCGCAATAGAAAGTATTACGCCTAGTCGTTGTTTTATTGAAAAGCCCTAAAAAGATATTAGAAATATCTTTCAGATATAAGCTATCCGGGAGCGTGAGCGAACTTCTTTGCTCCGCTTCCGCCAAAAGAGGACGCGTCGGCGCCGGAGGGCGGGTATCGACCTTCAACCACCGTAAGCTTGCCCCATGGAGAATAGGGGTTTCACACACCTGCACATGCCGTCGAAATGAGGCCTGTGCGTGAGGTCACCGCCTGCCAGGACTCACGGAGTTGGGTTCTGTTTCTGCCGTTTACGCGTAGCCCTGGCATAAGGCGGAGGACGGAACACCCAAGAGTTTTAGTGGGTATTCCCAACTGGGTGGGGGCGGGGGCACAGAAAAGGTAATGTGCTTATGGTCCTCAATCTGATTTCCCCTGGCTAAAAAAAGGATATTGCTAGCTGTGTCAAGTTTCATTTGACTCTGTTCAGCAGTTTTCACGTGAGGCTCTAAAACGCACACAAATATAACAGACAAAAATTCTGAATATTGTATTTTCGGGGGTGCTGGTTCGAACCCTGGTGTTTTTGTTTTATAAATTCATTGTAGAACGTCGACCCAACTACAGATTCATTATAATGTAAATTACAAGATTATATCGTGGAATTATAGAATAATTATTGACACACAGAACTATTCTTCAAAATTTTAGAGACTAACCAATTCTAGTAAAATTCTTAGGCACGTTACCCATAAGCTAGTAAGCGTGTCGCGGATTCAATAGGTATGAAATTGAAATTCATTATCGGCACCCGACAACGCAACTGCGACCCGTTACACGCCTCGGTGCCCATTTGAACAATGGATCACAGGGTATCAATTTCAAGTTTATATCTGTACTAAAACACTTCTTTAAATAAAATGCACGTGCGGATATAAATGACGATTTAATAAAAGAAAAATATAACATTTCAAAATACAAAAGAATCTACGTTCCATATTTAAAAGTTATTATTAGTGGCCAGTCTTGAGTCCACATTAAAACTTCTTTGTTTGAGATTTCTCTTTGTACCTATTAATATTTTAAATTACATAATGGAAAAGAATACTTATAATTTCGTAGTTCATCATTACATATATATAGTGTATCATCTATGATTACATCTGTCCTATCCTTCGTAAAGGCTAACAACGCGTTAGTTTTGAACTTCTAACAACGGTAACCACATTCCATTAGGTGAGGTGTCTGCTTGTTACTACGCCTTTCTTAGAGCGTTATCCAAGGATAATAGACCTCTACTTACAGAATCTCAACATCAGCTTGGAAACAAAAGGCTCATTGTGAGGGCAATCGTCTAAATCATCAAACTTAAGGTAACATTTGAGCTTGCAGTCCACGAGTTAAAGAACACTAATAATATGAGATAGATATTCATAATAATTATTTATGTAAATTATCATAAATATAATTATTTTTAAATATTCAATTTATTATTTGTAATTAGGACGTTTTCATTTTCGATATTTTATGTATCGTTGGTGTATTTATAATTAATAACCTTTTCTTGTCGCATATTTAATGTTTTTTTATATTCATTTTGTGTCGCTTGAATTCAGTTTCTGCAAGTTTACGGTTAATGTCATTAGGATACCGATATAAAGACTTGTATCTTTTAGCCATAAATATTTAAATTTATTGATTACCAATGTAAAGCTGACATAGATAATCCAAATACTATTGTCAGTCCATCAGCTGTAGTGACAAACTGTCATTTTGATTTCTGTCTGTCAACAAAAATGTTGAACACACATGTTGAACTTACCGTGCAAAATAAAAACATTCCGACGAATGCGGAAGTATTGTGAATTTTCAACAAATCCCCTTTAAAGTGTTATTTGTTTCATTTATATACATACCAGTGCTTCCTACATTTAAATAGTGCAACAATTTTAAAATGGCTGCAATATTAGGCGGTGGACTGGGCGGCCTCTCAACAGGTTATTATTTACTCAAAAACAACATGAATAGCAATAACAATTTAAAACTATTTCTTTTAGAAGCTACTAACTACTGTGGAGGTTGGATTAAAACCATTCGCACTAAAGATTATACATTCGAGCAAGGTCCTCGAACGATAAGACCTAAAGGAGTAACTGGGTTAAATACTTTGAATATGATACAAGATTTAGGTTTAAGCGAGCATATAGCACCAATAACACCAGATCATCCAGCAGCTAAAAACCGCATGATATACGTAAATAATCATTTACATGTGTTACCTTCAAGTTTGAAAGGTATATTTCAGAAAAACACTCCTTTTTCAAAGCCTCTTATTTACGCGTTGTTTAACGACATAAAATCACCGTATAAGGAGTTGCAAGACGATTCCATCTACAATTTCGTAGAAAGGCGGTTCGGTAAAGAGATAGCAGATTATGCCATATCACCTATGATTTGTGGTATTTGTGCTGGGGATGCCAAAGAAATCTCTGTAAAGTTCCTAATGAAAACTTTATTTGAATGGGAACAGAATCACGGGGGTGTTGTTAAAGGCTTAATGAAGTCAATTTTCAAATCCAAAGTAGATGATAACTTGGAGTTAAGTGAACTAGCAAAAAAGTCTCAAGAAGAGAAATGGAATGTATACACAATTAAAGGTGGCTTGGAAACATTCCCTGTCACTTTACATGAGTATCTGAAACAGAATGATGTTAATATTAATTTGAATAATAAGATAGATGATATAGAATTTGTTGATTCAAGTACAGTGGTATTAAAAAGTGTTTCAGGAGAAAAGTTGTCAGCTAATCATGTGTATTCCTCTATACCAGCATATTCACTCGCAAAATTGGTTCAAAAACAACATCCAAATCTAGCGAGAGACTTATATCAGATACCTTTTGTAACAGTTGGGATTGTTAACTTGTATTTTGCAACACAGGAACCACTTATAACACCTGCTTTTGGGTTTCTTGTACCTCCAATAGAGAATTCACCTATTTTAGGTGTTGTGTTTGACTCTTGCTGTATCCCAGATCAAAATGGTACTGTTTTGACCGTAATGCTCGGTGGTAGATGGTTTAAAGATAAATTCGGAGCAAATGTAACTGAAGAAAAACTTTACAAAATAGCTTTGACAGAAATTAAATCAATTTTGAACATAAAAGATGCACCATCAGCATACAATGTTAATATATTAGACAAATGTATACCGCAATATGTGGTTGGTCATTATGAAAGGGTGGATAGTATCAGGAAGTATATTACAGATAATAATTTACCAATTTCTCTAGTAGGTTGCAGTTATGATGGAGTGGGTATTAATGATGTTATATATTCAGCGAAAACACAAGTGGAGGAAGATTGTCATGGATAAATGTCATTAAATATTTTTCTAGTTATAAATAAAGCAAATATAGTACTGTTATGTATATCTCAACAATTATGCATTTAAATGTGGTTGTATATTTTATAATATAATTTTGTTGTACTTTTTCCCTTATTTATTTTATTAGGAACTACCTTACTTTCACAATACATTATTATTGTGCATAATTTATACTTACTGTCTTTCAACAGGGCTTGATTAATACTCTGTATTTGTACCCAATGGAAACTTAAGTCGTGAGCAGGTTTGCAGATGACAATCCCTCCTGTGCCCCTGGTCGTCTAGTTCTTAGTATTACTTAGAATAGCCCCGGTACCAGACGTAGGAAGCGAGAGGGCGACCATCGGCAATCCATCTGTGCACAACTTATACCTCATTTTCCAGGATATTTTTTTGTATAATTACATTGCATATCCTTAGATACCTTGAGTCACGTGTAAAGTTAGATATATATTTTTAAATATTAATCGCCTAAATGCATAATTTAACTAAAATTTTATCCAATAATTTATTTTATAAGAAAAAGGAGGCGAGTATAGTTGTCCAATGAATTTTTCATTATAATTGGTACTTTTCAAAACCATGAAGAAGACATAAAAAACCCTTTTAAATAGATAAATAAATGAATTACCTCTATAATTACAGATTATTTAATACACTTTAACTTGCATTTTTTTTTTCGATTTGATCTAAGCCACACAAGTGTTGAATCTTCAACTTAAGAAAAATTAAATTAATTTTCATGAAAATCAGTTTATTGAAAATGATGTGAATTTACATTAAGCCCTTGGAACTGTCAATAGCAAGTAATCTAGAAATGTTATCACAACAAGAGATGGGGAATTAAATTTATTTCTTTTTCCCCAAGAGTCTGTCTACTATAACTTGACATGTAAAGTTAACAACTCCCAAAAAATTGATATATATTGAGTAATGAGATTAGCATTAGGTAGGCCGTCTGCCTGTCTGCTGAACTCGTGCACTACAAAAAACCTTTTAAAGGGAATTTTGAAGAAAACGTGGCGATTTTACGTGTCCGACTTTATCTTTAGGGGTTAAGGCATAAATAATATTACAAAATCATGTTGCAAAATACTTTATTGGCTCATAACATTTTAAAATGTAACTTTATTACAGTGTGCAAATCTGTTAAGCAAACCATTTGATTATAGGGTAATTTATAATGTATGTGTAAATATGAGAACTTTTTACTTAATCTACGATTAAACATTGGAAAATAATAAAAAATAAAGGTATATAAAAATAAATAACTAGAACTACAATAGCCCTACTTTCAAATACAACTTCCATCACAAGTCATTATAACATCTTCATATTTCATTTTTACATAACGAAGTTTGAAGAGGACTGTTGTTAGTCCCTAAGGGCCTTACTTATAATCGTTTCTTAAATTTAAAGAAGCTGCTCAGCAACTGATTAGTGAAAATCTTACTCATAAACTCCTCTTTAGTCGAATATTTTGGGTACAAACTACGTTAATCATTCAAATTTCATTTTGCTGTGCTCCTCTTAGGTAAGCAACAGGTAATATACATTTATTAGTGAATAAAAGATATTCATTGATTAGGGTCTGATTCTGATTCTCTTACTTAAGAGATGCGTAATCGTTTGTTTACGAGATTATTATAAGTAAGGCCATAAATTATTAGGAATGAAAATTTCTCAGTACAGCCATAACTCTGAAAGCTCCTGAATATTACACAGGTTGCTTCAGAGGTCATTCTCCTTTTTTTTACTTTTTAATTTCGCACGTTTAATCCTATACTGACAAGATCCAAAAATTTTAACTTTACAGTAGAGCTGAAAAGCGTTTCTTTATGCACGAGTATCAGTACTAGGGGCCATCCATAAGTTACGTTAAGGGAGGGGGGTGGGTGTCGACAAAGTGTGACAAGGTGTAAGGGCCCTAAATTTCGAGACGTCACATTTCAAAATATAACTTAAGGTTTAAAATACGAAATCTATACATATAAATAAAATTGGAGTCTGTTTCTAATATTGAAATAACCGCTTTTTACTACATGCATATGAGTATATATATACGGTAAATACACCAAAGTAACATTTTTTACAATTTTTGTCTGTCTGTTTGTTCCGGCTAATCTCTGAAATGGCTGGAACGATTTTGACGGGAATTTTATTGGCAGGTAGCTGATGTAAGAAAGAGTAACTTGGGATACTTTTATTTTGGAATTATGACGATTTTCAATCACCACGCGGGAGAGACCGCGGGGCGCAGCTAGTTTGAACTATAAACGTAAAATTAGAAAATATTACCACGTCTATTTGTATGAACATGAATCGTATATTTATTATTACTGTATTACACGCATTGGATGGAAATCGCAACTCATAACCCGGAACGGGCACCGGCTTCTTTCAGTACAGTCAGTACATTTTAATAAGAAAATACATTGCGAGCGAGACGCTTGTTATTTTGTAGTGTTTTATTTAGAAAAATAAAATGTTTAAAATATTATTTAAATGAAAATAAAACCATTGACGGAACTGCTGTTTTGATTTTAATAATTTCTTGATGTGAAATTGCAAAATATGTCGCACTAGGGAGGCAGGAGTCTCGCGAATGTGACCAGCTGTGACAGGACGGGGGAAGAGTGAAAAATCATGAAATCGTGTGACGTAATTTGTGGATTGCCTCTTACAATGCCTTCTATTGGATATTTCTGTGACTTATACCAGCATTAAATAAACCCTATTATAATTTTAAAAGTCGATTTGGCTTTTATATTTTATCAGTACATTTAGAGACCAAGGTAGAGTAGAATTTAACTAAAAAGCAGGGATAAATATTTTTATTATTGAAATTAGGTTTTTTCGTGACATTCATTTGCTCTTAGACTTTAAACGACATATTGATAAACAAACCTTCTACAAAAAACTATAGTGATAATGTTCCAAATATTCGGCAGTGATTATATATTTATGACAATTTGAATAGCTAGAGCAATGGTTTAAAACAGGGCCTGAAAAAGTTATCAATTCACACAGGTATTTTCGAAAGAGATACTGCGATACCTGTACAATTTTGTATCATTAATTAATATTTATAATTTTAACATTAAATATAACGTTCATACTCTCATGTTTATGTATTTATTACATTAGCGGAACAATCAACAAACGCACCTCTAAGGGTTAGTTCTTATATCTTACTATTAATTCACTTACCCTACCATCGGTTAAATTTTGACATTACTTAAAAGGAGCTTGTGTCAAATTTTAACTGATAGTGAGGCAAATTGTACGGTCGGTGCAATATTATTCAAAAATTAAACGCGTAGATAAGCAAGAGCGATGACTGTAACAAAACAGTTATAACGGTAAAATTATCAATAACGTTAGTATTAACGTTATATTTCTTTACCGATAAAAATGTAAAATTCGTTTTTTATTTTCAATCAGCATATCGAGGCCCCCATGCAATAATACTGTACTTTAATGAAATATATATACAAAATTTAGCATCTGTGACTTGGTATCCATATTTGAGTGTTTTTTCAGATTTTTCTTACTGTTACTTATGAGAAATATCTTCATGACACTATTGTCGCACGGCATTTTTCGATATGTCCAAAATCTGTAAATATTATTTCTTGCAAAATTGAGCTTTGCGTATACTAGATTATTGCACGGGGGCGTGGTTATATAACGATAGTATATTTTTGCCGGTACTTCAAGCCCTAATTTGGCGATACCTGCGCTATTCCATTATGCGGTGAATGAATACAAAAAGCATTCAAAACAGTGATGTGACCGCGCCTTAAGTCTCTATCGCACTATAACAGTGCTTTTCAATCTTTTTGAATACGCGACCCCTTTACAGGTTGAAAAATTTTGGCGACCCCCTTGGGCCATAGACAGACAAATATGACATTTAAATGAGACGTTTATGTCTTTCCCTATTTTGTTACCTATATTCATTTATACGGCCTTATAGTCTGCGAAAAGTTGCCTCGCTTAGAAAGTACCTAAGTATGTGGTATAAACTCAAATTGCCTTTTCTTTTATGCCGGCGACCCCCCAACCTTCCCCTCCCCCGAACAAGGCTCTGCGACCCACAGGTTGAAAAACACTGCACTATAATATACGGAATCAAGCATGGACTTTCCCCAAATCAAGCAACACAGTAGTATACAGGGTGTGGTCTCTGTGATGCGCCGCAGCGCTCGACGGCGGGACCGTGTTCCTGTACGAGTACTCTATGGCGAAGGCAGTCGAGGCCGGAGCGCCGTCGGCGGCGGACGCGTCCGTCACCACCTCCAGGCGGAGGGCGAGTTTGTTCGACTTACGCCACAGTATTATGCTACAAGTGGATAAAAGTGACATTTATTTTATTTGCTTAACGATCTACTTAAACGGAGTTCGCTGTCTCGCTCACGTATTACCACATTTTTGAAGATATTGTTATAAACCGATATTAATCTTTAGTTCATGCCGCCGTAAGACGTCGTAAAACTTTCTTTCCTCTGTTGGTATTTCGTGCGAATTCTTGGAAGCCATTAAGCTGACAATTTAAAGATAAATTCTAGTGGGCGGCATGTTACTAAGAGGCATGTCTAAGTTACAAATGCACGAATATATGATTACGATTTTCTGCTCTACTGTTTGGTTTTCTTGTATTCGACTATACTTTAAGAAATACGAATTACCTGTGTGTACTTCTATAATAAATTTTGTGTTGATTCTAATGACATTGTCGGATTTACATCCTACTTATCCCCGAAAAATTCGTTAAAATATAAATTCATAGAACATACGTATGACAAATGCGTAAAACAAACAACTTAATAAAAAAAATACACACGTTTCACAATCAGATTTAGATTCAGACAATATTTCAGACAGATTTTTTTTTCTCAAAAAATATTTTTTACATACAGAAATATATACAAAATCATAATGATTAAATTAATCTTCTGGTATATTTTGTGCAATACGGATTTGTCGTAAGTAACTTATCTCAATTTATATCTTCAAAAATGTGGTTATAAACCTTAAATAAACATTGCATACATCAGTCAACTAAATACTTCTTTAACATTTAATTTTTTAAAGTGGCCATGCTGGGCTCGTTATTCTGACAACATCTCTTAGGGCAGGCTCAATCAATACCACGCTCTCACAGAAAATCGGCGTAAAATGGTTAGCCTTAAGCTAATTGTTCGTATGGTCAGGGAGTTCCGGAGTGGTCCACTTCCACTTAATCCTATCTCACCCTCTGTATGCCAGCCTCCTCTGATGTTGCATATGGCCATAGGCGATGGTAACCATTTTCCATGAGCTTGGTCATCTACCTGTTCTACAGCTTGGCAACAAAAGGAAATGATAATTAGGTAGGAGTGAAAGGGTAACAAACCAACAAACAGACTCACATATTTGCTATTAAAAATAGTGTTGAGTAGGATACACATGAGCCAGTACCTTTGTACCGATACGCCTCAACATTTTAAAATATAACACTTCAATATTTTTGTCACACTACTCTCATGCCTCAAATGTATTCAAATTCAAAAAAGTTCCACTGGAGAACACTTTTTGAAGGTCATACATATATATAAATTAAAATTTAATTTTACTTCCTATTCTATGTACACTGCTTCGCAACATGTTATAGTTATTAAGGAGAAGGGGCAAGAAACTCCCCAGCAAAATGTCGAGCTAAAAAATGATTTTCTTTATATTTTTTATTCTATTTATATCTCAAATTTCTTTTTTTTATAAGTTTTATACAGACATGTCACAGAATTACTTTTTAAAGAATCAATGGAGTTGTGGCAAACAATGTATATTCAGTAAGACAGAGACATAGTGAGTATAAGAGGAAGGATGGAACGAGGCTTGTGCTACAACAGTACGATAATATCTCTATGGATATTCACATGACAAAGAAGGACAACATGACAAGTACAACTGCTGGTAAAATGAGGTGACCGATACCGAACACATCCGATTCATAATGAACATTTCCGAACTAAAGTTTTGTAAGGGTCAAATGAGGGAATGACGCTCACGGCCTCATTGCTAGCATTATTTTTGTCCATAATCGGCCAGCTACCATTAAAATTGCCGCGCCAAAACCAAGAGAAATATATCGGCTCATTTACTCTAATACAAATTCTATGTAGTTAGATGGAGAAAGCATCAGTTCAACGTTCGTTTCAATTATCTGCCTTTGACCACAAATTTATGGCGCTTCCCAATTAGCCGTGTGTGACAGTTCGGCACCAAATTTGTACTGGTTCCGTCTTAAAAGATTGCAATGCAATGCAAATGCAAATCTGCATACCTCATTTGAAGTGGTACATTGTATTGGTTCAGTACAAAATGTCATGTTACTCTTACAAACTCATTTTTGAATCATGTCCTACTCAACACTAATTATAAATGTAATGTTTGTGTTTAAGTAATGATCGGTACTGACTGGTCGGCGTCGTGCTGCGTGTCGTCGTCGTACTCGGCGGCGTCGTCGCGCTGCGCCAGCGCGAACGCGCCCGCCGGCGTCGCAACGACGCTCGACGCCGCGTACGACGGCGGCCGCTCGATCGCCTTGAACGCCGACGTGTCCTGGACCGAACGACCCGCACAACAATTACACGGTGACAAAATAAAATACAACATAATCAAGACGCCATTTTTTTGTTATGAAACTTCCATATATAGATGATGTTCTAACAGCTTACTACGGACTAACAGAATCCATTTTGAGATATGGCATCATATTTTGGGGGAATTCTATAGACACAGAAGTTGCATTGAAAATGCAAAAACGCTGTATACGATCTATATTTAGACGGATAGCTGCAGGCAATATTTCATAGATTATAAGATTTTAACACTTCCTTGCTTATGTATTTATGAAATATGTTTATTTGTTAGAAATAATCCTCATTTTTTCCCAAGCATAGGTCACACCATAAAAGCAATCGACGCAATAATGACAGGTCTTGCATTCATAGCAGTAAAACTACACTAATGCAAAAAAGTGTATTATGTATGGCACCAGTATTATACAATAAATTCCCTGACAATATAAAGAAGCAAAAATCCATATTATTATTTAAAGGACACCTACATTTTTTTTTGATAATTAAATACTACTATAAAATCAAGGATTATACAACTGATAAATTCTAATGATTACTATGTATTCTTATTTAATTAATGCTTTGCTTGACATTTGATATAATTTAATTTATTTAATTATTACAGTAATTAAATCAATAATTGTAATTTCAATTTAGATTTAGTTATAAGATGTGAAAATTGCTCTCCTAATAAGGCAAAATGTATTGAGACAATTGCCACAAAAATACAGAAAGTCACCTTTTCCAAGTTAAGTGATCTCTCCAGACTCTTCTCGATGCTCCTGGGCTCCTCCCGGTCCTCCACCGGAGGGATGTCTTCGGGCTGGAGCAGCCGCAGCTGCATCTCATGTCCGGTTGGATTGGTCAGTTTCACCAGCAGAGCGGTCTTCTTGCCAGCTTTCACCGGTTCGTGGGATATTATTTTCACTTCTGGCACATGATAGCTGTAAAATATTTAAATAGATATTTCCGATCCACTGAATATTTGTCATTTTCCTTAGCCTTTGAAATATGTATACTCATTTGCACGGCAGCAAGTAGGAAAGTGATGAGTGATTGCAATTATGTCTATATGTGGGATGTTAGTTACAATTTCACCCAGATGTAATGATGGGTTTAACTCTTTAAGCCGGAACCACCAAAAAATCGTTCCCGAGTGTCAGACATGGCTCATTGGGAAGTTCAGGTAATTGAAACACTCTCTCTAACTACATAGAATATTGTTACATACCGACAAAGAACGCACACCTGGCTGTCGTAAAACGCAGTTTATTGCCTTTCCTCATGCATGCATGTTTACTTCGTATTTAAAATTTTAAAACATCCTATTGTTAACGTATTTATTTTATGGCCGTCATTAGTGTCGAACTAATCCTAGTTTTTATTGCATTGCGTGGAAGCTTGCCAGATGTGCGGATTAACTCAGTGAATGCGGCTCCTTTGTTGGTATTATACAGTTTAGTTTAAAACAATGCCCGAATGGAGGGATGGGGCAGTCAAAGCGATAACACCAGCCAGGCAAGACGTGTGTACATTTTAGTGACGGATTTTGCGTGTGTTTTTGAATTGTGTTTTAAATTGCGACTTACTGCGTCTAGTTATATTTGTACCTATGCTATACGTGTTGGTATAGTTTTAATAAATTCTATAGTCATTCCAACGGCATTTGAATTCGAGTCCTGTAGCTCGTAACAATATATATTTGAATAAAAGAAACGATATAATTCTCTTAGTTTTGGCGTGGCTATATGATGGCAGCTGGCCGATTAAGAACAAAAATAATATTAAATTTGGCCCCTTGAAGGGGCTAAAGACTTTTTGGGTGTCAGCCTTGGTGTTGAAAACCACATTTTCTGAGATGAGCGATGCTAACGTTCTCCCAATGAAGCACGGACACGAGACGCATTTAGAGAACTGTAATGAAATAAAGAGAGTGGGTGCACTGACTATGCGAGCAGCTCGATCTTGAACTTGATGGAGCCGGGGTTGTACTCGGGCTTGGTGAGGTTGTGGTCGCAGGCGCGGCAGCGCTGGCTGCGCTTCACGCTCAGCAGCTTCGGCAGCGGGTGCAGCCGCGCCGCGCCCGCCGGCTGCCGCTCCGGCGCCGCCAGCCGCTGCGGCATGCTCGTCACTGTGGCCACCACACGCGCACGCGCACACAACCAAATTAATAATAAAAACTTCGTTTAAAAAAACAGACTTCAAAAACTAAAATGTAGAAAATAACTTATTTCTAAAGCTATTATTATTAATATAATATGATCTAAAACATCTTAAAGTCGGTGCTTAGTAATTTTCAAAATATAGTCATTTTTATGTTTTACTTTGCACCGACTTCGAGATGTTTTAGATAATATATATTAATAATAATAGCTTTAGAAATAAGTTATTTTATACATTTTAGTTTTTGAAGTCGGTTTTTGATACGAATTTTTTATTTGTTACTTTTTAGTGTCTAGCTATGTATGTGTGGGTGGTAAAATGAAAACTAGTGGGCCAAACTATGTTAAATTTTTAAGGGACCACAAGGCCGGTATTCCGCGTCGAACAAAAAAAGAATCACGTAAATCGGATCATAAATCACGGAGTAATCGGTGAACAAACATAAAAAAAAAGATCCCGACGAATGGAGAACCTCCTCCTTTTTTAGAAGTCAGTAAAAATATGATGTAGTACGTAATAGTTAGTTTGTATTGTATGTAATAAAAAAAAATCTTTTAAGGGGGGATATGTAGTATGTAAGCATTCGTATTGTTTATTGTAAGGGGGACCAGCGCACAATAATTACCTAAGTATTAGCTTAGCAATAGCTTAGCAATAACACTTAGCAATAATGTAGTATATAAAGTTTAAATTTTGTTAAAACAAAACAGAATAAAGATATCATACACATCGGGACAATGTAGTTTTATTACAGCTTTTGTGGTTGAGCGGGTTAAGCCGTAACGTTAAATATCATATGTATAACGTTAAACGCATCGGTAATTTCGACGTTATTTCAAGCGACGTTGCCCTTTTTAAGAATTGGCTTTATTACGACTGCATTTTATCGAAACAATCACAAACAACTAAACACGCGCTCTTAGCACAGTGCTGTTTGACAATTTTCGCGAGTGAAACAGATCCACAATGTTAACAAATGATAGTTATAACGGTAAACTTTACGATAAAAATATTACTAACGTTATATTTTTTTACCGATAAAATCGCTAGAAATAACGGCAAGTTTTATAATATATTTATTTTTACCGTTATCTGAAATTAGCATAAATAACGATATTACGATTCGGACACATTTTTACCGGTATTTCAAGTCCTGGTTTAATTTAAAGGCTTGTATTGACAAGACGAAATTTCGATATTTTTGTCTGTCTGTTAAAACAATATATGTGTAACGGATATAGCGTTCAATAGTGCGAAGGAGAATATTAAAACAAGGTTTTAAGAGTTAGAATAGTTAGCCGTTGATTGCTTTGAAAGAAAATGAATCCGGAGCACGTATAGTACGGTCGGTGGTCGCGGGCAACTGCCTCGGTTCAATCCCGAGTGAAATTCGTGCATTCCATTACTCTCTAAGCAATCAATTAGCTTTTATTTATTATAATAACAGACAGGTAAATACACAAATATTTTACATTATATGAATTTAATATATGCACGTAAGTTTATTTATTATTATTTATATATATAGCAATTTCAATATGTATTTTATTTTACGGGTAACACCGAGCGGGCCGTTCATGCAACGCATTCTATCGTTAACAATATGAAAACTACTGAACAGGTTTAACGCGACACAAAGTTAGCGCTGCGATAGCCTTTTATTTTGGTGCCGCCGTTGCAATTGCCTAACAAGCACATTGCCGTCATGGCAATGCAGACGAAGTTTTTCCGGCACAGCACTAGTGGACCATAAACAACAGACCACACTGGAGCTGATTTCAAACACTCAAACCACAGTAAATAACAAAAAGTTCATTCAAGAAATTTATTTTGCTAAGAATCAAACCCAGTGCTTTAAGCTTTGCATTCCTATAAGCTTTGCTAGCAAAGATTAAACTCACTCAACTAAGAGGCCATAACTTATTCTGAAAAATGGGCATGAAGCACAGTAATTTTAGTTTTTTAATTTTTTATCTGTGCAGGAACAGAGAAAGAATAAAATTTCCTACGGCCAGGTAGTAGGGCTTTTGCCTGACTGGATGGCTACCACCCCCTGGTCTAAAGTATGTAGCCATAACAAACTTGCGTTGTGTTTCGGGTTTAGTAACCAGATTCCAATATCCCTTAAGAGAGCAGCAGCGCATTTGTAGCGCCGCTTTCCATCAAGTGGGCCATCTGTCTGTCGTCTGAACTCCTGTATAAATTTTTTTATTGGAGATTTTGGTTGAAAACACAAGCAAAGCTGCATAGAAGTCTATGATATGAAATAAGTTCAGTACATACTCTGTTTTAGATTGACCTCCTTAGTATAAATGTCATCGGGTAATTGTTCCACTTCTTCAGAGGCCTGGCTGGGGACGAAGTTGGCGATCGCCGACGACGATCCAGCTTCATTGGAAGGAAGACCTGCTATGTTCCTCGCCATTGCTCCTGTCAAGCCTGTTTTGTCCTGAAAATGTTTTTTTTTGTTTGTTTCGTTTTGTCTGTCCGTGAGTCACTGTAATGGCCCTAGCGGAAGACCAACACTGTTCGAGTCAACCAACCTCATGGTGAGTTAGGACCGATTCAGAACTTCATTTCACAGTTGTATTGTCTTATTTCTAAGTAAGTTTTGGTGTGTATGTAGTTCTGAATAAATATTTTTTCTTTCTTTCTAATGCAGCAATCGTTAAGAGGGATTTCCAACAAGATATCTTTTCTCTCTCTTTAAATAAAATATGACTGCATGATTATGTATCTAGCTGGCCAGAGTCAAGTCAAGTTTTAGAATAATGACGGCTTCTCTGGTTGAGCGGGCTAAGCATTTGCCGGCCTACCTCACTGCAACACAGAGGCAACGGGTTTAATTCTTGTTATGGTAAATTTCAGAAACAATTTTTTTACAATGTGTGTGTTTGATTATGATTGCCTCATACCTAACCTAACAATGGTGAAAACAAACCTGCACATGGAGATGACTGATCAAAACTGCCAAGCTACCTTGGCCAAGTGTGGCAGGTGTACTGTCTATTCCCATATAGTGGGAGGCCAGAGCCCAGCAGTGGAACTTTTATTGGCTGTTATTATTAATATTAATGTTGTATCATAAACTAATATTCAATGATTTTTAAAATAAAAGTGCTCATCAAAAGTTAGTGTTGCCTAAATATATTTTCAAAAACAATGTTTCACAGAACATTTATAATCTGACATCAGTCTAGTTTAGGGTTGCCAATCCCAAATTTAAGAAACAGGGAGCAGTAATAGATCTTGCAATAGTTAAATTAATTATTAATATTTAGTGAAAATAGGTTAAATGGAATTAAGTAATGATAATAATCATATTTTTTAATAGTAAAAGTATTTGAATAAAATTATACAGAGTTGAAAGTTTGACACTCACAGCCGTGTGGCCGTCTCTAACATAAAAATTGAAGATGTGAGTGGATGAAGGTGATATGTCGCATATTCGGTTTTTTGCTTTGTTTGCGTAGATGAAGGTTATAAGTCAATACCAAATGACTACAGATCTTAGACCATAGATATAAGGCATATTTAAAAAAATAAAGAGTTGAAAAACGTGTTAAGTTCAGTTCAGTTTAAAATAAAAGTAAAACTTTTATCTCAATTTACTCAGAATTGGAATTATGCGACTTATCACCTTCATCCACTCATGTCTTCAATTGTAAATGTAGCCTTATCAGGGTGCTTTAAAAACTATCCAGGACATCCCAGGATACTATGAAAATAGAATATGTCCTGGGAAAACAGGACGGCTGGCAACTCTAGTCTAGTCACATATAGGACATAAGCTCTGAAGAGAGACACTTGATGGTTAAACTAAAATTAAAAAGTAGACTTACAGTGAGTGTTATGTATTTCCCTCTAATGGAAAACTTTTTTCTCTCCCTATCTAATTTCTCCTGTTTCTCCTGAAGTGCTATGGCTTTATAGTAATCGAGAAGCTGATTTATGCGCGTCGCGAATGGATTCGCGCGTTCCGGCCAACCCCCTGATGCTGAAGATATAAAAAATTTCATCTATATGAAGGTGGTCTGAAAAGTTTCCGACCTAACAAAGATGCAAGATATAATTTTTTCAGGTTTATTAATTTTTCAACATAGTCTCCTTGTAACTCTACATACTTCTCCCAGCGATGCTTCCGTCTCTGTAACCCGTACTCATCATTTTTCTCTGCAAAATATCTATATAAAATCTGCACATCCAAAATGGCTGAAACTTTGGTGAGTAACTATCAAAAGATGAACAACAAAATTCACTGGCTTTTATTTACGAGTGCAAGATAGCAGATCTTCATGTTAAGGTTGGAAACTTTTTGGACTACCCTCATACTTAATATGATATTTAAATATATGAAAGTTTGGCAGAGTTTGTTGCTTTTTTGCATTTTTATCAAGCTTGGACCTGTAAAAACTTGATGCAAACACAAGATGGCAAAGCCATGGGTGTTGATGGCAGGTAAGCATGCACCACTGCTGTTCTTCTGACCTAATATATATGTTAATACAATTACTGCATGTGATGATGGTATGATGAACCAGAATATTGCTTTAAACTTGTATATAAAGTCTTTATATTAATCAATGATTCCCCTTGGCCTCATTCTCCTCAAACATGGTGGGTGTATTGTCCCTAAAAATTTGGAAATTTAAGTCTAGCTTTCGCATATTTATAGGCTGGTATATTTGAAACTTATGATAAAACAACTAGTTATTATTACATAAAGGTAGTTCATAAGTGCTTATTACTAAAAAGAACTTAATATTTTGTTTCTTGATAAAGTGGTATGAAAGTCTGCCTCCTATAATGTGGTTGCACAAACAATTATCAGGGTGACAGCATTCACCAGCTATAGGTCCATTATCCTAGTTATTTGAAAAACGAAATTTTAATGGGTAACCAGTATAGAAATTAAGTTGCATAGACAAGCTGCTTGTATCATTTGTAGTGGGTTTTTTATTGCATGAGTTCAGCAGACAGGCAGACTATCCACCTGATGGAAAGCGGTTAACATCGCCTATGGACATTTGCAACACCAAAGGTGCTACAAATACACTGGTGTTTACTTATCAGAGATTGGAACCTACCCACTAATGCCAAAACACAACTCAAGGTTGTTATGGTGGCATACTTTAGACAAGGGGTGGTAGCCATCCAGAAGCACAGATACCCTACCCCCTAACTGTGGGTTGCATTTTCACCTCTTATGACAGGCTGCCCGGCCACAGGAAATTGTATTCTTTCTCCATTCCTGCACAGATGAATAGAGAGGGTATCTGTATGACACTGGAAATCTTACACTATCTCCTTGTTCTTTCTTAACACTGGGACACCAAAGCAAACCAGTTCTTTGTCTACCTGGTTAAAAAAAATTGAAGTTATTGTTAAGATTTTAGTAATCTCATCTTACCAACTGGCTGATCAGGAATTCCCACATCTCTTGATGTCCATCTACAATTGAAACATGATAAATAGTACATCTTCTTGGGTTGTTTGTTTTCCACCTTTGTGTCTCCACCAGCAGGGTCCACAGGCTGGCGAGGTTGGGCCAACGTAGCTCTAGTTGATAAGGTGTGGAAGCAACTTGGGCAGTCAAAGCAACTGCTACAACGGTTCTTCTTCAGCCTAGCTTCTGAGGATGGCATGTTCTCCAGACAGTTTGCACAGTAATGGGAGTCAACCTGTGAAAAGAAATTTAAATATATCAACTTAACAGGGTACTAACTCTAAAAAAAGGAAAAAAAAATCAAGATTTTAATTTGAAAATTTTCTACATTTATAATCATTTGATTAATCAATACTAATATCATAAAGAAGAAAGATTTGTATGTTTGTAATGAATAAACTCAAAAACTGGAACTGAACTTTAAATTATCAATCATACATAGGAAAGTAGTGTGCAACCAACGTCAGACTTAAAGACTGTCATAGACTCAATTGAATTGAATTTATTCCACGATCTTCTCAAAGGAAATGTTTCTGAAATATGTCACCAACATGCATTTATGCATTTGTTCTGAGAAACATAAATAAAACTACCTTACCTCATGACAAATGCAAAAGCCGCACCGAATTTTCAAACAATGACGGCAAAAGTAGAGGCTTGTTATTGGTTTTAACTGCCCGCAAGAACAAATATACTTCACGTAATCAAGTTGAGTTAAATAAGCCATTATTTTCGATTAAATGAATCAAAATTAAACGTAAACTCCTCGAAATTTTCTATTTTCTCTCACCATTCCAAACTGACAAATAAAAAGTGCGATGACACTAATGACAATCCGTCATTGTCCGTCAATATCGTAGAAGTGACATTTTTATATTTATGACTTGGCAACTAGGCTTTTGATCCAGCGAAAAAGTGATATAGCAATCAATATTAGCATACATTACCTTGAAAAACAATTATTTAATTTCAACAAAAGTAACAATTATGATACTGCCCATTTTTCCATGTTCCCTGAACATTGCGACGGGCAGACGCCATAGTCCCCATATTCCCAGACCGCTAGTACCACTAACAGTTCACCCCAATAGCCCGGTACTTTCTCTTCTCATTTCCCACAATAGTCCTACACTGGCCGGGGTTTGTCCTTGGGTGCATTATTATATGGTATAAACAGGGATAATCGCCGGTCAGTGTCACGCCACATTACATTAAATTTGTCAAGGGGCCTCTACGTGTTGGCCTCCCCATGGCCCCACGCAAGCCCTCCAAAAGTCCGTTCCATTTTTATGGCCCGTGGTCTTGAAAGACATACATATGATACTTTTATCATAAAGGTATAATAGGTCCTAAGAATTCTATCTAGCCCATTTGTAATTTTGTGTCATTTTTTTTTAAATATTATTATCGAACTCCCTCGCGAGCTTTGTGTCTTGCATTGGTCATTTCCGAATGTATTCATAAAACTGTACATAAAATGCCATTTGGAGTCGAATTATATAAAAATAGCAAGTGGTATAGGACATACACAGAGATAAACAGATAGTTTGAAATGTTGCTTGTTTACTTTCTTATCCCTTTATCGATTCATGTTCATGTGCAATACAACTGGCAATGGAACGACACAGCACAGCAGCATTCAGAGGAAGCTTCCGGTATGCAGCGTCAAGATGTTGGAACAATATCCCTCCACCTATTAGAAATATAACGTCAATATCATTGTTTAGGTTCAAACTCAAGGCATTTCTAAATGCTCATCAGAACGCACAATGTGATCTTAGGCATGACACGAGTGCTATATGATTTTATGAATTTATTTTAATTTATTATAATATGGTCAATTTATAAATAGATATATGTTATTTGTTTCGTTGCAGCTGAAGTTATTTTATATATTATGTTTGTGTTACGATTTTAAATTATTGCCTTTTATATACATATATATTTTTTTAGTGTGAATTTTATTAAACTTAATGAAACTGCATTACACTATATATTTTGTTGTTATGTGTTGTATTGTTCACCGTGACTTCACTTTATGGTCCAAGACGGAAGAACAGCGCTAGTCCTTGTTGGCTAGCATTATGCTGAGGCTGGGTCCAATTTAAGACTTATTTTGTTTCTTTCTCTATTTATATTAACTTTGTTTTATTGTTCTAAATAAAATATTTTCTTTCTTTCTTTCTTTATGTTTAATGTTGTAACCTATTACTAGAAATTGCCATTTAAATTGTAAATGCTGTGCACTCCTCTAATGGGTCCACACATCAGAACCTTTGTATTGAATGATACGTAATGTAACCATAATGTGTGTGCCGTTGGTGTGCCTAAATAAATAAACCTAGTATATAGTTAAAAATCCAGGTCTCTAAACCAGAGATACACCACACCAGAAAACCAAAGTCATATGTTATAAACTCTAACTTACAATTTCTCTGCAATTTAAATTGTAATGTAATAATGTAATGTAAATATGTATTTAATATTATGCTAGTTGTGTTTTGTGAATGTGTTTGAAATATTTATCATATTATGGTTGCATTAATCTATCTATCATTTTGATTTACCAATGTAGTATAATGTGTTGACCATGTCATTGCTAATGTTACTTAATTAGCATAATTTGTTGCTTTTCACAGAATAATAAGTAGTTTTTGTATGTATATACAAACTTCGGGAAATGTGTCGCGGTTCGCGGTTGCCCGTCGCGGAATTCTGATTTACAGCGTCTGTGGTTGAGTGAACTAAGGCTGGGCGCACCTACCACAGCCGCTATTGCAGGGATGGCCAGCGACAAGCAGTTGATATGGTTTTTAATCATATTGTAGGGACTCGCCGCAGAAGTGTGACTGCCAGCGGCACCGGTGGCTGTAGTCGTTAGCCCGTTTGCGTCCAGCCTAAGCTTTTGCCGAACGAGCTTATTCTAGTGCGAAGGTTTTGCATTCAATTCCTAAGATGATAAACGTAAACTAGTGTTCACTTTTGACCAATGCAAAACATAATCGTTAGTTTCCGCCCAAGAAGCCTTTTTTAAAGACAGATCTTAAAAAATTATAAAGTCATTTTAAAATAATTCATTATAAGCCAATGGTTGGTCAGATATGATGTTTCTAATACCATCTATCTATAATATCATAAAATTCTAAACAGGCCGTGTCTGTACATTAAAGCTTATATTTAAATACAAAACTGGAATAGACTATAATATAATCGATGAAGAATACGATGCATATTTTTTTGGATTTCTTGTTCATTTTCGGTGTGGGAATTTTTCTGGGAATGTTTCAAAATGGCCAGATTAAAGAATCTTATTTCAACATGTTTTTGTACTGATCGATAGTAAATTTAATGTAATAAGCTGTGTGATATTTTTTTATCCCGGGAATCCCGCGGGAATTTTGCCAGGAGTGGTTTGAAGTCGTTCGGATGCATAAGAGTTAGTTGAACCGACACAGTTTCCACTAAAACGAAAGCTTACATTTTTTTGAAATGCTGCGGTACTTTGTGCCCCGGAAATCCCATGGGTTTCAAGTCTAGCGTGAACGAGGTCGCGGGTATATCCTAGTTTATAATAAAAAGCATCTCTAATATGTAGAATTTTTAAAAATCCACA
The DNA here is from genome assembly GCA_012273795.1 of Dendrolimus punctatus. Classification (NCBI taxonomy): domain Eukaryota; kingdom Metazoa; phylum Arthropoda; class Insecta; order Lepidoptera; family Lasiocampidae; genus Dendrolimus; species Dendrolimus punctatus. The sequence goes on along the minus strand of CM022530.1, from coordinate 2,733,264 downwards.
AAGCAAAAGAAATAGAATACAGATGACATATTGTCTTTTAAAAAAATTCGCGATGTTTTTGAGATATTGATAAAAACAGCTTTTTATGTAGGCTGCTTCAAATTACATAATATATATTCCTCACCCATTCGTAACATTGTAAATTTGTAAGTCTTCCTAATTCCTAATGCTAGTAGTGAGTTTATTTTTATGATTAAAAACGTGTTACCCAAAAACATGGAATTCGTTCCCCGCCTGCAAGCAAATGGTAACCCAGATGTGTCAAGTTGGTTTCAGTCCAAAATTAACGGGCGAATTCTTCACATGCAAGTTCGTGGTGAGAATGCAAACAATTCGCCAGTGGCGGACTCGGGACAATATTTGTCTAGACCTCATTGGACCTTCACCTTTTATGAGCCATTAAGTTCTAATTTTAAATATTATTTTCTTTGCTTTCGCATTCTTTTGAACATATTCAAAATCACCACAAAACTTTGTGTTTAATTTTATTAAAATACAGTCCACTGTATTATAATTAATACAGACATTCAGTCTTTTACGCATATTATATTTTAACGCTTTTTATGTTCTTGATCATCTTTTGATTCATATACTCAACATTAAAAAAAAATATAGATTTGCTGAAACTTCCCATTTTTCGGATTTTCAGTAATTTATATACAACGTGTTTCATTTCAAATGACAATAAATCATAATCTTAGCAGTCTAACACCATACAAAGTTTTTGGTACTATTAAATCAACCGTAATGTCAAAATTAAAAAAAAACAATTTCCGAACAAATTAATTACGATAAAAAAGGATTAAAAACAGAACATCTTGTAAATATTGGTTCGAGAGCGAGTGCGTAAGAATGAACAACTTCCGCGTTTAATGATGAAGAGACGAGCTGGCAACATGATACATTGGTCACTAACCTACCGATTTAGACACAATAACTGATACATGTTGTTGTAAAATTCTGAAATGAAAAATGAGGTCCAGTGGCTAAACGAAAGAAGCTACCTTGATTCGTTTTTGTATTTGGGCAGAGTACGTCATGAAGAAAACGTGGTCTAATTTATTGTCGTAAGGTCTGAAACACGCTGTATATATTTATATTTAATTAGAATGGAAAAATATCATGAATGATAATCGCCCAATAATAAACCTAACATTTAAAAGTTTCTAGAAGAAGACGTCACGAAACATTTTATGATTTTGTTTATTTAAACCAATTGAACGGAAGTTAAAAGTTACATAATAAGTATTTTTTTATGTGACATTTTATTTATTTCTTTTATAAATTCATGTACAGTTAACATGAATTTATTTAACATAATTTACATATTCTAATAATATAAATATACAACTTAATTTGTAAAAGATGAAAACTACAAATAGTAAATAGGTCCGTCAAATCACCGTCAGTTGGGAACGTACCCTAAACGCTGGCCGTATTACCACATTGTACGGCAACGCTTATGCGTTGCCCAAAATACAGGCCAGCGTCTTAGTTTCGTGAGACAACTATCAACCGTTTTGATAGGTCACGATAAAGGCGATGGGCTTCTAGATCCCATGGCCCGAGAGTTTCGACACCAAAATCCAGTATTTTTGTAAATTTCAATTAATTTTGCAAAAAAATATAGATTTTAAATATTAAAACCTGTGACTTCACCTTGACAAATAGAATTTAAGCAACTGTGCCGTACGTTTTAACTAAATTCTTGTCTTTTCTAATATGCAATCTTCTTCTATGACAGTATGAATAAATCGTATGTCTGACTCGGCCCTTCGCAATGCGTCCCTGTGCCGCCTATAGCTCCTTTAAGGCACGCCAGTAGGAACCTACGTGTCCAGCTTTGCTTTCTAATCGCGTAATGCATTGCGAAACATGTCAATGCCTCACTTATGTCATTAATTGCTGACTACAATGTTAGCAGGTGTCCTGAGCCTTTATGGATCGAACTTGGTCAGATGTTTTCCTCATTATGCACTATCTTTCAAAACTCGAGCAATAATTTTGATGTAGAATTTTATTGCTCGAACTAACTTTTTTATTTTTCTTCCTATACCTACGCCTATCCATTTTACTGGTATATAAATTATTAGAGCTAGGCATGTTTGCTGAAGAGTTGAATTATGTTGCGAAGCGGTGGTAAATTAGATTAGGATGGGAGCCTAATCTAGAAAACTTAATGACCATAAACAAAACTAAATAATTAAAATTAACAAGTTGGCGGCGGTATGCTTTAACAATACTCATTGACACTTGACATCTTTGTCTTCCGTGATCACGGCTACTGAAAAGTGGCCGAAACGTCGGAATAATAAAAATCAAGTAAGTTACTGCGCATAAAACCGTTAAAACGTAGTTTTATTATGTATACTAGTCGCGAAAACTTAAGAAAATATGAACTTATTATGGTAAAGTCCGAAATGTACTAACCACCACTGACTGCAACTATCACTTTAACATAGAAATATAAAACCCATACACTAATAGAAAAAAAATAGCACGTAAAGAATAATCTATAACCCACTTCAAAAAAGGAGGAGGTTGGACGTGACGTGTATACATTCAGGAATCTAATAGTGACGGACTTTGCGCGTTTTATTGAATTACTACCTTCTGTATTATGTTTGGATTTGTTGTGTTTGGTTATATTTATACCTGTGTTATACGTGTTTGTACATACATACATACATACATAACTTCACGCCAGGTCCCTTGCGGGGTAGGCACGAACAACAGAGCGCCATTTAGGCTTATTCTTACACACCTCACTTGCTTCTTTGACATTCATAGCTCTTGTCATGCACGCTCGTCTGTTCTTAAGGCTCCTAACATCACCTTCTGCTAATACATGATCAATTTGATCATGGAAGGTGTGTCGTGGCCTTCCGCGACTTCTGCATCCATCCACTTTTGCATTGTATATCTGTTTAGTCATTCTTTCATCATACATTCTTTCCACACGTTCTTACGTGTTTGTATACTTCTAATAAACTCTATAATAATTCTAACGACATATTAATTCGAGTCCCGCTAACGACAATATAGTAATAATAAACAACAATATAGTAATTTGTATGTCTTGGCACCATCGTCAAGATGTGATAGAAACTTTATTTTTTTTGCTTTATAACTACTCTTGATGTCGGTTACTTTAATACAAATGTAAATTTTCTACGAATCGTATTGAAATTAAGTGGATAGAATTAGGTAATAAATTAATATAAAAGCCGGCTTAAATAACCAAAATTAAAACCAGTTGTTGGATATTTTCTTCTGTTTAATTCAGTTATTAGCATGTTGTCCGATAGCTGTTTGGCAAGACGCTTGTTTAATTTATAAGAGCGACTGTTAAAATCAGGTTACGATCGATGAAGTTACAACTTTTCACTAAAAACCTACTTAAAGGTTATTCAAGATTACATATATACGAGATTCTTAAATAGATGTGTAGGTAATATTGCTAAACAAAATAATTGCCGGGGCTCAACGATCCAAAACGAGTTCTGGCTTCCGAAATGAGAATACTTCACTCCTTTCTGTTCAGCGCTGTCTCCAGTCACAGGCGTGAAGCTCGCGCAGATCAGCCTCCACTACGTCACTCATTAGGCTCTTTTCACCGCGTGATCCTCCCCCATTTTATGCAGGTGGCCAAGCCAGCGCAAGCGATGTGCCTTGCCCTGCACCTATTGTATTGCACTCATCCATTAGCTCTTCGATTTCGTCATTTTTCGGATCCGCCAGTTGCCATCGCTTCCTCGTGTCGGACCCAGGATACGCAAAATAAAGTATTAAAAATACCTAATAAATAAAATCCCAAGTTAAGCTTGTGTTATGAGTGAGGGGATCGCGTAATGCTCACCAAGGGGGAAGCGGAACGGGAGCGTGAGCGTACGTCCTTGTTCCGCTCTCGTCAAAGAAGTTCGCGTCGGCGCCGGAGAGCGACCTTACTCCTTAGACCTCCGGCAAGTGTCCCGCGTGCGCCCCCATCCCCTACCATCCACTGCCAGGGGGGGGGGGGGGGCAGTGGAAGAGGCTGGCCGCCGCCTGCCAAAACCGGCGAAATGGCCAATTATTTGTGGCACCACAACGAGGAGTTTTAGTGGGTATCCCTAACTGCGGTGTGGCAATAGCACTTTTTGCCTGCCGTGCAAGTGCCAACCCGACATGTCGAATTCCACACTCCCCACCGTGGTGGTAGCCATCCAATTAGGCAAATACCCTACTACTATCTGGTCATGGCGGAGTAATAATAAACGGATTCTACTGTATGTACAACGGAGCATTCTGACGCCGATCCTAGAAATCTAGACTATTTATTGTAAAGTAGTGGTCGCCCATGCTTAGAATTCGACCATAATAATTAATGTCAAAGACTATACTTCTATAATCACGATTTCGCCAAGGCTAAACTGTTAATTTGACTTGAACAATAAATAATAATAAAAAACATTACACACAATACATGGCTTTGTGCATAATTTAAAAAAAATAGCGTTGTGCACTCCTTCTCTGTATAAACTATAAGTGTGCGAAACTTCATACTCCTCCATCTGCGCAATTTTCGTAAAAAGGGGTAAAAGTTTTTGCTGTGTCTTTGCTTCACGTATGAATATTGTATAGATAAGGGGAGTAGGTACTTAAGTTATTATTTAACTGCGCGAATGCCATTCACGGCTTTTTGTCATACAAACAATCTAGATTTCTAGAACATTGGTCGTGTTCTCTGATCAGTTTACAGTTTTTTTTTAACTTTTATACTGATGGGATATAAATAACTTATTTACATACTTATAAATATTCAGAAAGAATTATTATATCACCTAACTTGTTATTATATGATTATACATAACGGATATGTTCCGGCTGTTTTTTGGAGATGTTTTTTGTAGCGTGTGTGGATATCGTATAATCACCCTCTATACTGATGTAATGGTGGTAACTTAGTGGCTAAAGCAGACGCCACTAATTTTGGTGACGTGTGTTTTAATAATTTGCTCTATCTCCTAACAAACACGACTTGTCAGGATTTTCTTTTCCTTGTGTATTTTTTCATATGTTTCTTTCTCTTTTTTCCATTTTTATCAACTTATATCTATTACAATGTTTGCTATATCTGACTCCATATGCTATCTGCCAGTAATCTCGTGCGCGACCGAGGTCTAGGTATTTCGTTAATTTATCAGTCTCAGCATTTACTATTTATGATTGTTCGTCTCGATAGACCACGGGCCATATAAATGCCCCGGACTTTTGGTGGGCTTGCGTGGGGCCATGGGAAGGCCAACACGTAGAGGCCCTTTGATAAAATTAATCTAAATGTGGCGTGACACTGACCGACTATTATCTCTTTCTACACCATAATTAATGCACTCAAAGACAAGTCCCGCTCAGTGTAGGACTATTGTGTGAAATGAGGATAAAAGTAACGGGTTATTGGGGTGCACTGCTAGTGGTACTAGGGGTTTGTTCTCAAATATATGAATATGGGTACTATGGCATCTGCCAGTCGCTATATTCAGGGAACATCGAAAAATGGGCAGACAGATGCAACATGGGTGTAAGTGGGTAAGGGGTGTATAGAGGTGGGCTGCAGGTTCACCGAAGCTACTTCTGACGTGATGCCTTTTATCACTTCCACTCCTGGAGCTTGAGTCTTAGCTCTAGCGATCTCCACTCTGTGCCGGCTGGCTAAGGTAAGCACAGAGGCGTTGGCCTTGCCTTGGCCCCCGGAGTCAGGTACGAAGTGTCGCTACTCACCTAAGGCTTCGCCACAAAGCCCCCCTGCGGGTCTATTCTTATTATCAACAAGGCTAAAGCATAAAATAACTAGACTAAAACTTGAGCTGATATTACACGATTCATTTCTATCTTTCATTTGGATGAATCAACCAAAGTGTTCAATATAAACATAATCATGAATAATTCAATGTCATTGAACACTGTCGTGTCCTGTAATTTCTCTTGATTCAATTTGGTTGATCCGTCTAACGTCAGCATAATTTACGGTTTCGACATTCGCTGTAGCTGAGTTGTTGGGTAAGTAACACAAACAGCACTGTACAATTAACATATAAGAAGTGTCAATGGACAAATTCAAATTTTTCCATTTAGTTTTAAACATTCACAAGGCACTTTCTAAAGGATTACAATATAACAATCGTGCCAATACTCATGAATATGAAATCTGTGTTTTTTGTCCAACTAAAATTATACAGGTCAAAATGATCAACGTTAAGTCATTGTAGTTTTTTGTTTATGCGGAATAGGTTCGCATTTGATCACAATCTCGTCTAATATTAGATGACTATGATTCGTGCGCGACTTCGTCCACGTTGTACGAACTAAGATAACTTTTAAATTTAATATCCTAATTATTTGAAACTGCTCCCGGCAAAATTCCCGCGGGGTTCCCACGATGTAAAGCATCACAGATTTCATGACAGATAATTTGCATTTGATAAGTGAAAGTTTACATCGTTACCCTAATTTTTTTTCAACCGGGCCACTTTAATCGTCGCCCAAGAAAGTTCCCGTGCGACTCCCGGGATGAACAGTACAATATATTTTATGTTAAAGAATTTGTAAGTGTTTTTAAGTGAATCCCGAACTAACGTACAAACACAAAAAAATATAAAACAGAAGACTACTCTTACAAAGATGATGCGGAGTAAGTACCATGTTATGTGTTTCTCTTACGGATAAAATCAGAAATCATGTCCATTCGTAAGAGAATGAAAGTAACAGACATAGCTCACAAAATCAGCAAGTTGAAGTGGTAGTGGGCCGGTCACGTCTGCTGCAAGTCCGATGGCCGGTGGAGCAGACGAGTCTTGGAGTGGTCTCGACAAATGGAGCGTGCCGCCCGCCCAATGGAGCCTGGTGGACAGACGACCTGCGCAAGATCGCCGGCAGGGGCTGGATGAGGAAGACAGGAGACCGGGATATATAGCGCGTACTTGGGGAGGCCTACGTCCAGCTGTGGACTGAGATTAGCTGAAGAAGATGATTAAATAATTGTTAGATATATGCTATCTTGAACATTGAACGCACGCGACACAATATTCTGGGCAGCCACCAATCACAAAGTTCTGTAAAGCGTGTGCGCCTCAGGCCCCCATGTTCCCAGGATCTGGCGATGGCTGAGTATTTGCGGTGTTTTAGGGCCTCCGGTCGTGCAGCAGCTGTACCGGCAGATATGCTAGTGGCAGGAAAATAGGACGCAACCAAAGTATCGACGCAAGACGCGTCCCATTTTCCAGGCCACCAAATGACATACCATCGAGACTCTTGCCATCGTCGCGGCGCAAGCCGTTCAGTTCCAGAACGGCAGGGCTCCCGCCGGGTAGGCGGTGACAAGAGCCCGACAGATCATTGAGTGTTGCAAGACGTAAAATTCGTAAATAAATTAAAATACTAATATTATTCAACTTCGTTATTTATTTATTTCATTTTTTCTAAATTATACCATCGAGTATACATCTACATATAATGCATTCTGTGTTCGCATCAAGAAGGCCATTCAGCAACCATATTCTCTGTATTCTAGTTTTGTTTGAAAGTAAGTTGAGTTGGCCAGTTTGCGAGCCAAACTAAAAACAAAGTGTGCGTCTCGGGGCGTCCGACAGAAGTGATAACTTCAAACCAGAGAGACTGGCGCCGTGACGCGTTACCCTCCCATATGAAGTTATTACTTAAAAATACGAATTAGACTTCTGCAGCAGATCAGGGTACCAAAACATCGGCGGGCCCTTTCATGTCTAATGAACGGGTAATTTAGAGATAACTATTACAATAATTACATATTTCATTCATTTTTTATGTGAAATTTTAGTATGAAACATCTTCACACAAACAACAATCTGAGCTTGAGTGTAATACAAATAGTACATACCTACCTTATACAAACTGTTTAAAATTGCGTGAGTAAGTTCACTGACCGGAACGTTTCAACTTTTTAGATAATTTAATGAAACCCCATACACGTATACTTAAACAAGTGGCAATTAATATTAAAATAGCCTATTCAAATACACATAAGTTTTCTCTCTCCAATTCAGAAAGTTAATACATTTTATAATACTCCAAACCACGTAATTGTGTGACTAGACAGACATAAAAAGAATTATGGTGTAATTATTGTGCCTGATTTTTTGCCGAAGGAAGAGTTTTTTAAAGTATGAAACCTGTATTGTTTCTTTTATTTTATTTTATTTATTTGATTCACAATTAATAGTAATAAGATTATTGTAGTTATTGTTATATGTTTTATATATATATTAAAGAGAGTGTCGGGGTGAAGGTAAGGAAAGGAATGCTCCGGTGGTTCGGGCATGTGGAAAGAATGTATGATGAAAGAATGGCTAAACAGATATACAATGCAAAAGTGGATGGATGCAGATGTCGCGGAAGGCCACGACACACCTTCCATGATCAAATTGATCATGTACTAGCAGAAGGTGGTGTCAGGAGCCTTAAGAAGAGCGTGCATGACAAGAGCTATGAATGTCAAAAAAGCAACTGAGGTGTGCAAGAATAAGCCTGTATGGCGCTCTGTTGTTCGTGCCTACCGCGCAAGGGACCTGGCGTGAAGTAATGTATGTATGTATGTAGTTATTGTTACGTGCGAGCGGGGCTACGCACTTAGGATTAGAAGAAAACACCAGTTTTAAACTAAACGCTTTGATTGACTTACATAGCCGGACGTAATACCTCTCTGCAGGGTTGCTCTTATACGCACGACTAACGATGTGCAGTCCAGACAATAAGGTGTCTCGCTCACATTACCGTCACCGATATTGCGTAGGCCACCTCCTGCTATTGCAGTGCTCACCTCCGATATTATCGCGTGTAGCTCGCTTCTGGTTCGTCTCTCGAACTACGCTACACTCCTCCTTCACTTAACTGTCCACTAAACTTGTCACTAAATTCACCACGTAACTCGTCACTGTCTTCTATTAAACTTCTTTTCCAACTCTTCCGTATCGCACTTGTCGCTTAGCTGTCTTGAACTGAACTCAACTCTAAACACCCGGTAGGCGCACCTTACGATGCTTATATACTCGGAAGAATTTTCTGGAACCAATAATTTCGATCTTCTTTTCGATATTCTTTGATTTACTATCTGTCCCTTTGTAAACCTCTATTTATCTCTATCTTTTCCTTCCCGAACCTTCTATTCCAGAACTTTCGTTTATCATCAATCCCTTTCAAACATCTATCTATCTCTGTCTTTTCCTTCCCGAAATTTCTATTCTAGAACTTTCGTTCATCGTCTATCCCTTTCTAAAATATATCAGTCCTTGTCTTTTCCTTCCAGAATTTTCTAGCTTTTTCTAAAAGTCCTTAAACTAACTAGATGGTTCTACCATCATTCGCCACATTAATATAGTTCTGTTTACGTATATATTTTAATTTTTTTTTTATTGTATAGGTAATGATTCTTTTTATGTTTTGTACGCGTGTTTGTTATATCTGTTTTATGTTTACAATATATGAAACATAGTTATTACTTACTTTATTATTATATTTACAGTTACTTGTTACATTTACTGTGGTGATGGGTGAAATATTAATCAATGAGGCGAGGTTGGCACTGAAAATCAGTGCTATGCTGGAGGAATCTCCAACACAGCACTATGCTGAGTTGCCGACCTCATTGCGGTATATATATAGAATTTAATCATAAAAGTGTATATACATTTCTACATCATTGTGTTGTGGCTTTCCTAGCAAATAAATTATTTCTTTGTTTCTGTATTTAATAGTGCAGTAATTGAGTCTGGCCGAGGAACTCTCAACAAACAGACTCGTGTTTTGGGAGCTATTGTTTTTCTTAGAAAATTAAAATATTACCTTAGGCACGTAGTAACAACAGCTATGTATATAAAATAATATGGAGTCTTTAATAACTTGGTATTCATAAGAAACAAATAAATAGTTAGGTACATAGGTGTATAAACACTCTTTCGTTTATTTTATCTTTTCCAACAATTAGAAGGGGTTAATATGCTGTGTGGGATGCCTCAGTTAACCAAAAAATGATTATATTTCTAGGATATAAACATATTTGTATTATTTTATTTTAAAACGACTTTAACCAAGACGAAATTCTTAATTGGACTGTATGTTTGTTACGCGATTTCTCCGTCAATTGTGGACTGATTTTCAAATTCATTTATTTATTCAGTCTGTTGAGTTAGTCCTATTGTTACCAAGTCAGGATCTGATGAGTGCATCCAAGATAAATCGAAAGTAAACCTTGAATATTATAAGAACATAGATGTTTGATTTTTTTTCTAAAGCTTTTAAAGGATTTACGTATATAACTAAAAAGAATAATAAGAAATAAACATTCTTCAAAGATAACTAAAATGCAAAAAATAATATTGCCGATCAAAACATAAAATATCAACAACAGATCTGCAAAATACAGTAATTTTTATGTTTTATTTGGATCAACTTCATGGTGTAGTAGTTTTTATGTTTTGCTTTTAAGTTACTTTTGAAGTCAGTTTGGATTTTTATTAAAACTTTTATAATAGACAGGAATGAGTTATACCACGATAGAGATGCTTTCTAGGGGATAAGTCCGGCTAAGGTCGGCTTGCGGATTTATTGTGCAATATGGCGCGCGCTGAGCGCTGCCGCGCATGTGCGCACATTTTCCCGCCACACACCCAGCGCGTCCAGTCGCCTCACAAAACAACAAATTAAAAAAAAACAATAATTAAATTAAAGCTTTACCTAAACCAATTTAATTATAATTAATAAACGAAATAAAATAGAAATACTTTAATTAATTAATAATCATTAAGATATTTTTACCCATTTAATAAACTTTGAATTAAGGCCGCAGCCGTTGAAATTAAAAAAATAATGCAATAGGCGGGAGAGTGTTAGTTTTAAAAATTAGAAATGGCGTAAATTATTATATTTTATTATGAAATGTTTTGCCAAATTTAAACTAAGTAACTTATAAAATATATTAATTATAATTTAGTAATTAATAATGTGGCGGTGATTCGTGAGCAGTGATAAGTGTTCAGTGATGCACAATATGCCAAGATGCGGCTTGCTATCGGTCAACTGTTGTTGTTGACTGAAATAATCGCTGCTAATTTTACATACAGCTTTTTTGATGATCTGGTAAGTGCAGATTACACTTATAACATTTAATTATATCCCAACTGACCTCACGTTCAGTACATTGTCAAATTTTATGTTGATGTTTTAAATACCTTCAAACATTACTTAAGTAAATAACTGTGCTTAACGACTTTTGTGGCCTTAGCTCCAATTCCAAAAAGCTACGCACAACCTACAACGGGCAGCTTTGTGGCCGATCTCATTCATGCTAAAACGTAGTTACTTCGTTTAGTATCTATCATTCATAGTATTCTTTTTTCATAATGACGTTCAAAAATGATCATTCATAAACCATTTAGTCAGGCCGCGTAATGAGCAGCAGTTTTAGTAGCCAATATTTACGTTTTAATTGCTGTCACCGTCAGAAAGAATACTATTTCCTGCTGCCGGGCGGCCTGTCGTAAGATGCGACAAAACAACCCGCAGCCAAGTGCTAGGGCATTTGCCCGACTGGATGGGTACCACCCCTGGTCTGAAGTATGTTGCCATAACAACTTTGTGTTGTGATCCGGCGTTAGTGAGCAGGTTCCAGTCTCCCTTAAGAAAGCAGCACCGCATTTGTAGCACCTTTGGTGTTGCAACGTCCATGGCGATGGTAACAACCGCTTTCTATCATATATCGGAGAGGCTCCCGTAATTCGACTGCCTAATGCGTGACCTGCCTTATTATAATAATCTATACTTAGACCGAACCACTGGGGTTAGGATTGTAAAATTTGCATGCAGGTTTTTTCTATATATAGGTGTGCACTAAGAAAGGATTTGTAAAAATTGAACACCTAAAGGGGTCAAAAAGGACATGAAAGTGTGTGTGAAAATTTGTCAGTTTCAAAGTAAGAAGCACGAAATGTTGTAATACTTGTTTCTGGTTAGAAATAAATGTTTACATTTATAGTGGTATTGAGTTTTAGGTATTCGACCCCTAAATAGTAAAACATGATAATTATGAAAGTTTGCCCAAACTATAGAAGACGAAACCGCGAGCAAAGGCTAGTATTATTAGAAATCTGTATAGGGGTCGAATTTGTATATGTATGTGACGTCACCGTCACATCGAGGTCACCATCTGTGGGGGTTTTTTACTAAGTGGTGTTCTATGATGGTGATGTGATGACTGGAACCTGGCCACTGTTGTCGGTAAAACTCGAAATTGCTATGGCGGCATACTGTAGACCGGGGACGCTAGCCATCCAATCGGGCATATGCTATACCACCTGCTATGAGTTGTTTAATCGCCTCTTATGACAGGCCGCTCGGTGGCAGGAGTTAGTATTCTTTTTCCGTTCCTGCACGGAAAATAAGAAAGAAAGAAAAGACGTTTATTTAATAAACACACAACGAGACAGACATGGAATGAATTACACGGTACGGTGATAAGAATTAGAGTCTCGCGATGGTACTAAATAGGTGCAGTTCAGCATGTGCCAGGCAACCGCGGATGCCTAACGCTGGTTTTCAACTGCACCCTAGGACGAACGGATGTTGCACTGTTATTTATATGTATTTATATATATATATATATATATATATAGTGTGAATAATAATAAAATAAATATAAACTCATAGAATTCAAACAAATATTTGGGGGATACCGATAAAATAAATATTCATTATATATGATACACATGATATATATTAAATATTTATAAACAGAAATAGTATTGTTAGAGGCAGAAGAAAATATTATATTATATAAGAAAGATTTATATTGACATTTTCTAGCTTCCGTTGCTCATCTAAGAGGTAATTCTTCAAGTTCTTACGAAAGGTAAAAGTCGAGTGATTTAATTGCCTTAATGGTGGTGGTATATTGTTCCATATCTTAGATGCAGCATAACGGAAGCTACCTCTAAAGCATGTCAATTTATGTAATTGGAACGCTAGTTGACGGGAGCATTGTCTCCCTTTGACTACCCCTCCTCTGGCTACCCAGCTGAGCTTATTATACAAGTACTGAGGCTCTTTGTACTTAAGGACACCAAAGAGAAGGCAAGCCAAATGCAGTTTGCGCCTAAGTTTATATAAGGATAATAAAGGATGAGCATAGACTTCATATTATCCCGAAAAATGGGATACATAGATAGATATCACTCTATTGTACACATTATCGCATACATTTAAGAATGCACTCAGAA